>BSQZ01000055.1:1882500-2562500 GCA_033239005.1 Lamellibrachia satsuma
CGCTGTTTTGCCGGGACTGAAACTAACTGTTTTGCCGGGACTAAAACTCGCTGTTTGTTCAGATTGAAACTCGCTGTTTGCTGAGACTGAAACTCGGTGTTTGCCGAGACCGAAACTCGCTGTTTGGCGAGACTTAACATATCTTTTTACTGAGACTGAAACTCTATGTTTGCTGAGATAAAAAATCGGAAGGTAGATCTGTCTAGGTTGACGTATTTTAGTTGGCACACTGTTCAATGGTTTACCTTCCATTTGTGTACAAGCTGATGCCGTTAACTGACATGTTTACTAGCGCGTCTTCTTCCTGTTTGCACGACCTAGCAGGAAGCCAACCCACACTAGCGATCTTCGGCCAAGGGATTGCAGTTAAAGATCTTTGGCCAAGGGATTGCAGTTAAAGATCTTTGGCAAAGGGATTGCAGTTAAAGATACCTAATTTTAAATATACTATTTTTTAAATGCTTAGATATATTTAGCAAATAGACATTTTCAGATCTACACATCTTAAAATTTTTGTTGGGTAGACCATATTGCATATGTAGACCATGTTGCATATGTAGACCATATTGCATATGTGGACCATATTGCAGATGTGGACTATATTGCATATGTAGACCATATTGCATATGTAGACCATATTGCATATATAGACTATATTGCATATGTAGACCATATTGCATATGTGGACCATATTGCATATGTTGATTATATTGCATATGTAGACCATATTGCATATGTAGACTATATTGCATATGTAGACCATATTGCATATGTAGACCATATTGCATATGTACACCATATTGCATATGTACACCATATTGCGTGTGACCTACACAAGAACGTCTTCCTCTCAATAGCGCCTCAATCAAAACGTTCTGTGGTGGCAAGTTGCCAGCCCACTGTGTGAGGTCATTGTTACCTGAAACGGTGAGTGGCAATTAATTTTGTTGACGCAACGATTCTGAAAGGTTAGGAAAACATGGGACACGCTGACGAATGTGGCAAGTTGAAAATTGAATAATAGTGTCTTTGCACAAATTGCAAGCGATAAAACTGTTTTTCGTCTTTCCAGATCGTATCTCTGCAATAAAATGACGCCGTGATTGATCCGCCTCATTACGCTGTGCACACTATGCGGAACACCCTCCTGTCACCACTGCAAGGAATCGCGTCACCTCTTTGTGATCGAACGTACAACGTTCTACTGTAGCTCAAATAATACCAGCATCTGGTAAACATCTCAAGTCGAGCAACAGATCTAAATCACGACGGAAACAGCATTACTGTTGTACGCAAATATATATTTCGACAGATGCCACATTTAGTGTGGTTGGATTTGACACACTGCGGTATTCGTGTGCTGGAGAAGAAGTATATATCGAAGTTTATTTAGCCCATTTACAGAGTATCGACATATCGCATTTAAACGTGCCGGGCCCGGGTTATATTATCAATATTAACTAACAAGTATTACTCGTTTCAAAACTGGCGATTTCTTTCCACGCGTTTCTCATGTTATCAACTCAACCGTTCACGACGAGTCCATGAAACACTATACGCACTCACCTAATTTCTTCATGTCACCCTCCACCCGTTATATTGACGCCAGTTCTTCAAACTTTAATAGGCTGTCAACTTTCGTAAAAGTGTTGTCGTTCAGCCGTCTTGTTCCTCAACGTCTCAGGACTCTGAACTCTGTCAACGGCTTTCTGGTCGGGTTGTCGCAGCTCCAGATTCTTGATGCTAGTTACGGAGTCGTTGAGTCCATCCATTCAGAATTTCTCAAACACTTACCACTTCTACGTGTGCTAAACCAATCTCACAACCATTTGGGAAAAGGAAATAACAATTTCAGCGCGATTTGCGACTTCGCTCGACGATTGGAAGAAATTGACCTGTCTAATAACGAATTGAGATATATCAATATATCTACGTTTTCTGAGTGTTCAATGTTGCAAGACATAAACTTACGAGACAATGCGTTTAAACACCTCGAAATTGCACTAGGTAATTTTACATTTTAGGATTTTATTGATATAAGCGAAAACCGTCTTCCATTTTTAAGCGAGAGCTTCACGAGAGAAGTTAGACAAGTTGCGTGATGTTAAATCATTCTCCATTGACACGAGACATAACAAGTTGATATGAGACATAACAAGTTGATATGAGACATAACAAGTTGATATGAGACGTAACAAGTTGATATGAGACATAACAAGTTGACATGAGACAAAACAAGTTGATATGCAATTGTGAATCTCTCTTTCGTTCGTTGGGTGAAGACCACCTTAGTTGACGTCATTGGCAGAAAGGATATGACGTGTTTGGTACAGGATTCTCACAGACGACTCACAGACATATCCGTGCAGGACTTACTTGATGAATGCAGTGGTTCACGTCGTTATGTGTGGATACACAGTTTACTCGGTGTTGTTGTTGTTAGTTTGGTGCTTACGATGATTGCAGTTTTATACGTACACGTCCGTCGCAAAAGCGGGGAAGACTCACAAGATCAGACGTTGTTGTTAGATGATTTCAGGTATAACGCCGCAGTTTTGTTCGATATCGAAGATCTTAAGATGAGAACATAGATTCACAATGATCAACATAGATCAACAACGTCCAGAAAGCGGAAGAAAAGTGGAACCTTCGACTTTTTGTTACGAACAGAGATGCCAACACGATCTCCGCTCAGAAATGGAATGTGTCGCCGAAGCAGTATCGATGAGCAACAGAATCTTCGTCTGCATCACGCCAAATGTCTTCAACGATGAACTCATTTTCAGATAATTTGCCATTGACTTTGACGCTGAAAGGTCGCATACAAAATACGTTTTCTTATGTTTTGATCAGTTCCAATTCCCGAGTAGGACCACTTCGATACAAATATTGCTTAGCGGGGTCAGGAGTTGCATCTGAGCTGGGCTAAAAGGTTCGTCGATGTATTTTGGGATGAATTACGCAGCAGACTACTAGAGCGTGAAGACGGGCGCACAGGGTTCTGCACTTCGGTTTAATTCCCCCAGCCAACTGTCATGTGTATGCACTAGTGCCCTGTGCTGGCCTATAATTTGAGCCCAAGCCCGGCCCGCAGTTAGCAGTTAGAGTCCAGGCCTGGCTCAGGCCCGCAACAAATGTTCAAGCCCGGCCCGGCCCAGGCCCGCAAACTAGAATTTAGGCCCAGGCCCGACCCAGACGGTGAATGTTTGGCCCAGGCCCGGCTCGGCCCGCACGTTTCAGGCCCATACCCGGCAAATACCCGCGGGCCAAAGACGGGTAAGCCCGCGGCCCGCTAAGTTTAGAGAATATAAAACTATACTCTTATAAGAAATACGAAACACAACTAAACTGTAAAACAGACTTATTGTTTTAATAAATAAAAAATAATATATGAACATTGTATAATGTTTACTACTGAAATGCTAATGTCAGTTGTTGTTTAGTAGTGTCTAGCTAGTAGCTAGTACTAGCTACTACTATATGTCACCCACTGGCACTGACACCCAGTGGCAATTCCAGCAGGCCTGCAGTCACTAGCCTGAGACAGATCAGGTTGAGACATGTGCGAATTATTACAAGTGTGAATGAATCAGTACTGGGGAAATTGTAGATACTAAATAGTAGTCACTAGTTCACACAATTGAAAAATACCAATTACCAACTGGGGTGGGTACTGGGTACTGGCACTACTGGGCAGTGGGCAGTGGCCAGTGGCCAGTTGGCTGGTCATTCAGGCGGGCAATGTTTGGAGGGAAGACCTAGACAATAGAATGTCCACTGGTTTGGTCAAAGGGTGATTAAGTTGATGGTTAATCAAGGCTTCATTGCCTCTGCAAATATGTCTAAAGTAAATATAGGGCTGGATGCTTCCAGCCAGGTGAACTTAAGTGGCCTGATATGGGATCATTAGATCTAAGCAAAAGGGTACATTCATGCCAAAATATGAATTACAATACAAAGATATGGGCATGCGACTATGCATATATATTATATGAAATGTCTCTATTAAAAGAATGCACATTATTAAAATGATATCATAGGAAGTCCCATTGTTGAAAAGAGGTGAAACTACATTCCAATGTATAAAGCACTAGTGTCATTTATAATTCCATGCAAGGTCTCAATTTGCAACTATATAATACTAAAGAAATAGTTTTAAGCATTCATTATCCGGAATTACAATTTATGATCAGTTTTTAGTAATAATAAAATTAATAATCTGGGTTTTGTATGAATATTTTTATTATGTCCAGGCCCAGCCAGTGCCCGGCCCGGCCGCTCACACTATAGGCCCAGGCCCGGCTCAAGCCCGATGTGTTTAAATTGTTTTCATCCCAGGCCCGGCTCGGGCCCGCAATATGCAGGCCCAGGACCGCGGGCTGCGGCCGGGCCGGGCCGGGCTTGGCCCTAAAGCCCGGCCCGTGCAGGGCACTAGTATGCTCACACACACGCACGCACGCACGCACGCACGCACGCACGCACTAACACGCCCGAATTCACGGCTAATAATATGTGCTAGTCCCTCGTGTAGAACATGCACTAACACCGGGAGAAGTTGGTACGGGTGAAATATGCTTGATATTGACATGGATCTTAAACCTCTCCAATATTTTATTCAGTAAATTGTTCGGTTATGTTGACGTACATTTGGATAAGGGCGACGTTTAATTTGAAAACAATTATTTTGCATTGCTTGAATGGCAAACCCAGTATATATATATATATATATATATATATATATATATATATATATATATATATATATATATATATACTGGGCTTGCCATTCAAGCAATAAGTGAGCAGTTAAAAAATAAATGTTTTCAAATATATATATATATATATATATATATATATATATATATATATATATATATATATATACACAAGAACACTTTGGAAGTAAACAGTAGTTACGTCTACGTCGATTTTGTATTTAAATGTGTGACAGTAATGTACGATAGCAACGTTCCTAGGAGCCGGTGACGCAATGTCTCTTTATTCAAGTCGTGTATGTATGCATATGTAGCCGTGTACAATACAATATCTGATGCTGTGGCAAATTTGTCTTTTTATGTCCACGGACTGCTCATTGACTGTCTGTATCCTAGGCGTTCTTTCCTATGAAATTGCTCTTGCTTTCTGCGAAATTTTAACAGCAACGTAAAATACAAAGAACAAAAATGAAAGCAATGCAAGAGAAACTACCACAAAACTAAACATAAATATTTCCATATAAACAAAAATGTTGTCTACTTTTATTTACAAATTCAAAAGGAAAATATATATTGTTGATAATTAAATGTAAGCTTTTGTTCTCGCAAATTTAACCCCTCTCTTCAAAACATTTAAAGTATATCAATAAAGAAACAAAGCACTTAATTTACACAATCCTAATAAAATATGCATGAAAACCCACCCAATACAACAAGCGTCGATGCGTAATTCAAAAATCGATCGGGTTATGGGAAAACGTTAAATATAGCGTGGCTCAGATACGTCATTATGACTTGCATCTATTTAAACTAATATAAACAGCGCAACAAATTAAGTAACTACATTTATTTAAAACACATTTATATGCTTAAAATATCGAATGAAACTGTACATATGTGTGTATGTCGTCCAATAACAGCTGAATAAAACAGTTCTCGTTCCTGTTAGTGGTACACCAAACATGGCGGTCGAGTCAGTGATCGTGATCACCACACCAGGGTGTTTCCAATCGACAGTGTATTAACGGTAAAATAATCACGCGTCGGATCTTGAATCTTTTAAATAAAACAGCACAACTGGACGGTCACAGACGACAATCACACTTTTACTTTACTGTCGCAGTAGTTATGTTGTCGCCCTAGTGGGCATGACAAACACCTAACTTATAACACCAACGGCCAAGCATAGGAAATGGACACATATTAATACATAAATCGTAACAATTAATAATATCACAACAGTCATACAGCGTACGTTTGTGCGTGGATCTGTAGATGGGTTTGTGTGTGTGTGTGTGTGCGTGTGCGTGTGCGTGTGCGTGTGCGTGTGCGTGTGCGCGTGCGCGGGCGCGCGGACAAGTGCATGTTTGTTTGCGTGTATGCATGAATATGTGCGTTTATTAAGTCTAACAATAATCAAGAAACGATTTACAAAAACAATTGCTTTTCACGGCTATCATTATATTACAATAATACTTTTGAATCAACTACGCATAAGTGAAAATATTGTATTGCGAATGTGTCGCTTTATATATTTGTCATAGTGGAATTAAATAAACGTGGTCGAGCAGATTTCAAACTGCGAAACCAATAAAATTACGGTGCTGAAAACAAATCAACTTACGCACGTACACACGCTATATATATGTATATATAGATACGATAAATAACCATTTCTTTATGTGGGTTAGCATTGCCGTTTCTGTGCAGTTCGTAATTTTGCAATCACCAAATCAAGGACATGACGACGACATTCGCGGACAAACATTCCGGGCTGTGGTAGGTACAGAATTTTCGTCTAGTCCAAAACTTATCATTAATATACACAAAGAAAGTTTTCGAATTCACGTCTCCAGCGTCACCAGTAAAGAGGGCAGGACGACAAAAGGAAAATATAAATAAATATAATGAATTACTGCTGCCAAGTTTTAATTGACGACTCGAATTCGCCAGTTTCCCTTACGAATACCCCGGGCAGGATGCGAGTGAGTCCGTCTGCGCCTGGGCGTAATAGTTGTAGTATCCAGGGGCGTTCGGGAGACCCTCTAGGGAGTAACTGTCCGGGCTGTATCCCATGGCGGACGTGACGTTCCCGCTATACATGCTGATGTTTCCTCTAGGGCAGATGACGCTTCGTCCCATCGCTGTCCCAGGCACCGTCTGCTCCGGAGACTGTTCATGGCAAGCGTTCATCGGGTCGCCACTTCCGGTTATCTTACACCGCTTACGTTCTTGCTGACAAGTGACGTCATCATCGGAGTTACCACCAGCGATGGCGTCCCCCGTTGGTCTTTTTCTCCAGGCGTTCTGCAGGTTGACGTAGCTGGCGTTTTTGTGGTCGGCTGAGTTGACCATCGGGGTGATCTCGACCAACTTTGGCTTCGCCAGAACGAGCCCGTCGTCGCTCGGACATCGGCCGGAAGGCGACGACTGCGGCGACTTGCCCGTTGGTGGACTATTTCCCAGCGTCAAACTGCTGGCGGATGAATACGCGCTGAACGTTGACGACACTGGAAGTGCATGACACTGGGACGGGTCGTAGTAGGCTGAGGGGTGAATTCCGAACCCGTAGGCCCCCTCTCGCCCCATCATGCCCGCGTGGAGGGCCTCCCCGCCCATGGCGCCCAGGTGGTCGTAGACGAGCGGGGACGTGCTGTGCTGGTGCAGCGATGGGCCGACGCCGAGTTCGTACGAGCCGCCCGAAGAATGACTGGGCATTGTACGGGAGTGGTAGTCGTAGGACGTCGGTGTCTGCAGCGGAGGAGACGGCGTTTTTCTCTCGGCACATCTGCAAGAATAAATGCATTCGTCAGCAAACAGCCGTAAACACTTTGCTATAACAATAACGTTTTCTTGTATTACAGACATTTTGTTTTGTGCATATTCTTGCGGGACAGCATATTTACACTTCTGCGAAATAGTCAATAATCCGAAAATTGCAAATCACGAAAAAGATACTAGACCTCTACAAGAAACGCCTGGACAGACAATCGCCAGTGTTGGGTAGAAAGATAAGAGTGATTATTCATACCTGTCATAACTGTCGCGAAAACCTTTAGCGAAAGGATTGTAGTCGATCTTCAGCTGTGTAATCTACAATTAGAATATAATATATATATATATATATATATATATATATATATATATATATATATATATATATATATATATATATATATATATATATATATATATATATATATATATATATATATATATGTATATATATATATATATATATATATATACATATACACACATATACATACATATACATATACATATATATATATATGTATGTCGAAAATAATGGATGCGGCAAGCCGTGACATTATTAATTAATGTTCCTTAATTAGATACATACACGTTCTTCCAGTTTTAAAAATGTTGCTACGATCGCTGAAATTACTGTACATACGACATTCCCGCAAACTTTCATCAAAAACAAAACAATCTCAGTGACGAGTTTTCAGAGGCCAACAACTGAGTCGTACGTACGTCGGTGTTCTGGTAGGCAGTGACGGCGACGAACTGTGTCTCGGAGAAGCTGTGTGTCTGTAAGTTCTTCTGTTCGTGAGCCCCGCCCCCCACCTCGATCACGTGAATCCGGGGCTGGTATTTGTGCATCGAATTGAGAACGATCTGGAACGTCGTGCAAAAAGTAAGTAAGATGGCTTGACGAGTTAACAGAAAGTAAGTAAGATGGTTTGACGAGTTAACAAAAAGTAAGTAAGATGGCTTGACCAGTTAAAAAAAGTAAGTAAGATGGCTTGACGAGTTAACAAAAAGTAAGTAAGATGGCTTGACGAGTTAACAGAAAGTAAGTAAGATGGCTTGACCAGTTAACAGAAAGTAAGTAAGATGGCTTGACGAGTTAACAGAAAGTAAGTAAGATGATTTGACGAGTTAACAAAAAGTAAGTAAGATGGCTTGACGAGTTAACAAAAAGTAAGTAAGATGGCTTGACGAGTTAACAAAAAGTAAGTAAGATGATTTGACGAGTTAACAAAAAGTAAGTAAGATGATTTGACGAGTTAACAAAAAGTAAGTAAGATGGCTTGACGAGTTAACAGAAAGTAAGTAGTATGGCTTGACGAGTTAACAAAAATTAAGTAAGATGGCTTGACGAGTTAACAAAAATCAACCGAACAGTTGCATGGCCCGCTTCACTTCATCGCAGTAAATTGGGAACGTGTGCCGTGTAAAACGACACGATTGGACACGATTAATTTTTATTGAGAAATATAAGTTGATGTAGGCACAGAGGCCTGCTATGTTCATAAAGACTAATAATACAGTGAGGCAGTGTGTTATGTCGCACCTCAATCGGTGTAGGTTCTGGCGTTGATAACACTGGCTAAATAACAAACAAAGTTGGTTTATAGATTGCTCCTCAATTCGCTTTTTTTCACTCCACCCATTTCGCGAAATTATATTTTGACCGGATCATAAAAGGAGCAAAAATGGCCTGAGTTTATGTATTCTGGGATATAAAGCTATTCACCCTGGCGCTAGTTACGCGATCTCGGGTAATGATCAAAGTTAATTATTTCGATGATTCTAACAAAACTATGCACTCTTCTATTATTTTATTTTATTATTACCTAAACTATTCACACTACAAGGGAATTTTAATGCCAACAAATTAAAGTTTTTGTTAATTCGCTGTAGAATATATATATATATATATATATATATATATATATATATATATATATATATATATATATATATATATATATATATATATATATATATATATATATATATATATATATATATATATACATATATATATATATACATATATATATATACATATATATATATATATATATATATATATATATATATATATATACATATACATATACATATATATATATATATATATATATATATATATATATATATATATATATATATATATACATATACATATACATATACATATACATATATATATATATATATATATACATATATATATACATATATATATATATATATACATATACATATATATATATATATATATATATATATATATATATATATATATATATATATATATATATATATATATATATATATATATATATATATATATATATATATATATATATAATCTTACAATAACAACAACAATTAACAATAACAACACCAAAACATTATGAATGAAATTAAATGTTATAACGTTGCACTGCATAATATCAACTAATCGCAATGCACTTACGTAGCCTTGGTCGCAGGTCTTGTTGTTGGTCAGTTTGAGTTTGCTGAAGACAATATCTTGCTTCATCCAGTGGGCGCCGCTGTTGGGTGAGTCCGGGTGCAGAAACACTCTGCCATCTGACACGAAACAGCGCACACACATGAACACCGAGGCACTGACGTTGTGCAGAACGTTTGGTTGTAGCGTTACACGTTGTCCTGCTTTTGTGATTTACGCATAACATATGTATACGTTGATGAAAACAACGATTCGCAAATAGTAGTCTGCGTGTGTCCAAAGCGTTAAATTCACGATACAATGTATTAATTGGGATTTAACAACAACAGTGACAATAGTTTATTACACTGTTTGATGCAGAAACTTTTGTTTAAATGAAATCGCAAGCGGTGGTACTATAGATAATACAGCTCTTTCACAAAGATGTTACCAAACATTCGAAACACTTCTCGAGATATGTTTCTTTGTGGGCACAGAATGTCTGTACAGCAGCAACGACAATGCTTTATTTTCAAATGAAAATAGAATTGTTTTCTGTTATTTTTCGAAACGTGATTGTTATTAATGTCTGCTGGTGTATAAGCTATCAATGCATGTGACCAGACTTTGTTTTATGTGCCCTAACAAATGGTTTAACTATCCACATGGAAGAAGATTATTTACAACACTTCGCACATTAATGAAAAGTTAATTAAAAGACTTATTTGTCGAAACGGGGCTAGTTGAGCCACCCCAGGCCGAATGAAGGGTTAGTTGAGCCACCCCAGGCCGAATGAAGGGTTGGTTGAGCCACCCCAGGCCGAATGAAGGGTTAGTTGAGCCACCCCAGACCGAACGAAGGGTTAGTTGAGCCACCCCAGGCCGAATGAAGGGTTAGTTGAGCCGCGGAAGGAAAGAACGAAGACGAGTGGTCTTTACCCCACAAGGAAATCATTTTCCCGAGCAAATTGGGACAAGACAATATATTAGCAGTTCGTTGTGATTGGCCTATAAATCTATATTAATTAAGTGTGTCGACTTATTAATTACGCGTGTAGACTTGTCAAGTATGTGTTGTTCCCATTGGGTAGATGTGTTAACCGAGCTGTTATGAAATTTTACTACAAGGATTACGTAAATCCTACAAATGAAGTATTTACCCAACTTACGCTACACTGTGGCGCAACTGAACCCACTCCAAATATTAGTTGAGCCACCTTACCAACCCTATTTGAATCAGCTACGCATAATAAACTATGCATATTAGATATATTATCTTGGTATAACATTATATACTAATAATCATAGTTTATGTTAGCAAAACAAGTTTGGCTTATGAACATGAGTGTGCCCTGGATAAAAAAAAGAATGAAAAATGGCTCAACTAACACTGCCTTCCCCTACATTAAGTAATTCAAGTAACGCTTTAAGTGGAAAGGGATAAAATTGAAGCGTATCATTTGTTCTGCATCCCCCATATCGTCTGGTGTCGGCGGGGCGTGCCAATTAAAACGCTGTTAGCGAGGATCCACACACAGACAAAGATTCGCGCCGAAACCAGTGCTCGGGACAAAAGGTAACACGCAGCGACATACACCCACGATGCATTCGTGTGCGATATGCCCACTAATTGCGACAGCTGTATCACTGCAAAATATTGAGACAATGACATTTAGGGCGTTTTACACAAAGGAGTGAGAAATGACATTTCCGCCGCGGTGACGGCACGCGCCAGCCGGATATAATCACGTGACGGCCAAGTGTTGATAAGGAAACGCGACGAAAGCTGAAAATTCTTCGTTATCACCTTGGCACGAGAGGAAATGCGTCAGCCCTGGTGATAATTGGCGGCTCATTAACACCGTGGAGGAATCAGGTGATGTAAATGTCAAACCGAAACATAACTAGTACGAGTAGCAGAACACATCCATATTATAACACATACAAATCTCGTCAGCATTGGTAGAACTAGACAGTACCCAACTTGCAACTAAATTAGCCAATACGACCACAGTGGCCACACGATGCGAGGTAGTGAGGTAATGTTACAAAGCAACAAACCCCGATTTAATTTCAGAGCTAGTAAAATATAAATTCTTAGAAAATCAGCATGACTCCGCTGTCACTGTGGTCTACTTACTCGACGGGAGTTGTTCCGCTTGCCCGCACGTGATCCATTTCCCGTTTTGGAACTTCCAGTGATGGCCATCCGCGAGTACCATGTCAACGAATACATTATAATGGCGGCGCGGATCAAGATTCGTCAGACTGTACTGTAGCGTCGGGAACATTCGTCTGCAAACACATGATTTGTCAACAATGCAGAACTGCAACAGAAGTTTAAGGGAAAATTTATGGAAACGTTACAAACACGAGTGGAATCGAAGGTTTTCTGCGCCAGAAGACGTAAGAGAATCGACAGCAAGGTCGCAGCGAGGACATCAGTTTGTGGACACCAGTAGGCTATGAAACGACATTCATAATCTTAGAGGTACTAAGTCTAATCGTAGAATCGCTTAAAAATACTATTGTATACATTATGTCTAAACACTAACATATTGACCGCCTAAATGTGTTTTAATGAACCACAATGTGTTAAAAATAATATTTCGTCATATGCTGATGGCTATCGTCATTCAGTATGTCAAATAGAACATGATATTCGTGGTGAAACATTCAAATTGAACAGATAATGATCAAGTTATATTTTTTAAATGGTGATTCAGTCAAATACATTTGGGCGGCCAAGTTGCTAGAATGAATATAGTATGTGTCGATAAAACGGTCGGACTTTGTACATTCGATATAACAACTTATAGCAACACGGTTCAATATGTTTGTTTTGCAGCTGCATGTGTTGCATACGAAGCACAAAATCTTCAGAAGACGCCACGAACAAATTTTCACAGGCAAAATATCCATCGACCGACAGGTATATAATTGTAAATATTCATCATAACCTGAAACTTAATTGCTAAAATAACAAATGATAAAGACAACCGTGAGTTGTGTTCTTCAAATAAATAATATAAAAGAGAATGGCAGCAAATTGTGACATATAGGCCTTCTGTTCTTGAGCATTTAGTTATATAGGCGTATTTTCCCACATTGTCGTCATGTTCCGTGCATGCATTTCTCCATAAATGTTTTGCTTTTGAAAACACTGCCGTGTAAAAATAAGATGCGCCGACTGACATGCCAGTGGAGAAAACAGGAAAAAGGGGGCTGAAAGTGATCAAAAAGACGTATGTTCGACAAGTTGTCCTTCTGTGTCCATCAAGATCGTTTAACCTTTACGCAGGAACATCCCTATAGAATTCTACAACTGCTACAACAACTTCTTCCGAGCATTGTCTCCCTTAGTTGTTATACAAACTGTCTCTTCGTTTCATCTCGCGAGAACGCACCCGATTACAGCACTTCAAACAGAGACGTTAAGTGTGGCCAGCCAAGCGGACCGGCTGGTTTTGTATAATCAACGGTCTGACACCGTGCCGTATCGCCCGATAGACAAACAGAGCCATTGCAATGACACACCGTTTCGATAAACGTGTGGTTGTGTGTCTGTTGCTGCGCCGTCGATGCCCTCTTTGTTTACTGAGGGATCTAAGGAATGTCGATACGCAGTTACGTAGGTTGGCATCCGTAGTTCACTACGAATTAATGCCATCTGTCCGTATACATTTTTTTAAAGGAAAATGCGTCTTAAAATATGTATCTTGGTAGGAAGCGACTTATGACAAGAATTATAAGAGTTATTTAATAATATGTAATACTATATACACACATTTAAAATATTTGACTATAGTATAATTATGTGCATTTTTATTTATGTATTTTGTTTTGGGTAAAGCGAATTGATTTGTGTAGTACACGAATCAGCGCAATAAAATAACCGTGTATTATTATGATGTATTAATAAAAGAGTGCGAGTTTGCTCAATTCGTCGAGATTTGAGACTTTGATTGGAAGATTGGGCAGCTTGCGAAAGTGTGAATAGCTTTATGTTATAGTATAATTGATAAATTCCGACCGCTGTTGCCTTTTATCGTCTTATTTTGACCAGATCCGTTCCTAAATAATTCATAGTCCGATGATTTAACCAAATCTAAATAATAAATTGGCACAACGAGCACGAATGCTGGAGTGACGCAGCTACGGCATCTACCCGTAGCAGGGCAATGCGCGCTCATGCGTGCCTTCGTGTTCAGCCGCGTGGAACGAACCACTTGTCTTCGTCTCGTCCCTAACGCTGTATACACACCTGACATCGACCGCGGCGTCTAAGACAATACCAGAACAATGCCATGTCGGAGCTAATAGTGGCGTGGCATTACAGATGGCCACAACGAGATGTCGCATAATTCCGTCGGGTGGTCAATAAACACTGTCACAAGTTTACACAGTAGTACAATGAACGTTAATTGGTTACCTCTATTTACATCCATATTTAGATGGTCGCTTAATGATACATCATATATCGCCACGCTCCAACGAACCGCTGACCCAACCGTAATCACACAATGCCACCCCTATACTACAATGATACTTATTTCTGGTATAGTAGTTTAACAATAACGTGTGACCGATTTTATGTTTTACTGCATATTTATAAGTCACAAAAATACCATTCTATACATACACAATACATTTATAAACCTATTAGTTTAACAAGCATGGTCATATATGTGAGCATATGTTCCCTTGTGCGGTCTGTGGCGTTATGCACAACTTTGATTTTTTAACCAATAATTATTACATAATTTCAAACGTAACACGTCAAACCGCCACATTGGGAACATCGTAGGAGTTGCTATACCACGTACTTAAAATGTAATGCTAATCACGATATAACAAGAAATTGTCACTAAACCTCTATTTAGCGACATGAGAAGTTATACTGGTATATTTTTACGGTTTCGTCAATACATTTTAAAATAAATTTCTTTGAAATTGCCACGTGTCGATATGATAAGTACATGTTATGATGTAACATATGCCCACCATCTAAAATCGTTAGTTGAGCGTAAATTAGTTGCAGCATTGTGTAAACCGTGTTTGCAATAAAAAAAACAGACACACGATAATCTGCTTCGCCAGCATGTTTTACAAAGGTGTTTTCTGCGAAGTATTGTAATTTATACGAATATATGATGCAGTTTTATGCAGTAAAATATATTGGTATGAAGTGGCAATAATTATGTATACATTTAGATATTTTATTATTAAATGCAGATATTTAATTTTAATAAATTCCACAAATATGTATTTTTAATAAAGCCATATATTGATCACCAAGAAAGAACCTTCACCCAAAATACGTTACCTAACGTATTTGCCAATGCTACATTTATAAGCCTAATTCTTATCAATGTAGCGCTAGTAAATACGTTAGCAATGCGTGCACATAATTTGCATGAACACTGTATATGGATTAATTATAGGCTAATTATACGGATGCAGTACACATATAAACGTACACGTGCAACCAATTTAGGCAAACGTTTGATCATTAAAACGAAAAAAAAATAGCAATACTTGATACCAACCTACTTGATAAAACAAATATTGAATATTGAACCCAACACGTTTTTGTGTTCCTGATTAATGCAACTATACGCAGTATTCAAATTATTCCAAATTTTTTTTACATCAGCTTCATATTACGCATCGCTGTAGACTTCAACCACCCACGGCACCCACCTTCCCTGCTTCGTGATGATCATCTCCGTCGTGTGCTCGTGGAACTTGATCCACATGTCTCGGTTACACAGGAACACGCACGCCCGGCCAGTTCCCACGGACCTCTCGCCGGACCGGCCACCGTAAAGCGGGGACCCGCCGTGAGCTGTCGCCGGACCATCGTACGACCCGATGACTGATGGTCCATAGAGTTCTGCACTCGGTCGGTCATACACATCGGACGCCGGTACTGGGTAGGGTGTAGAATGGGTCGTCGGGTTGTAGTACGACTGTTGCTGTTGGCACGAAGACGGCGACAGTTGGTGCAGGCCGATGTATTCCGGCGGGGTGTCGCTGGTCCGCTGGTTCTCGCTGCTGTCGCCGCTGTCGCCGCCAGACACCCGCCCGACACCAGCGCATGGTGGACTCCCGTAGCTGCAAGACGACTTGCCGAACGCATAGTCATTGCCACTCGCCACCGGCACGCTACCGTCTTCTTGCCTCTCGATTCCCGGCGTCTTCCCCGTGCCTGCCGTCAAGACTGCACGCGTCGTCATCGTCCCTGCTAAAAACTATCCGCACTTTCTCTTCTCGCCCGCAGGTGTAAATTTGAGAGACGGTCACACCTTGTCGACCCGCGCCAAACTCAACAACTGATCTCAGATGGTCGTCGGATGACACAACTCGCCAAGAGCGTCTCCTCGTTGTCACGTCTTCTGTGACCAATACTTGTGAACAGCAGTTAGCACTTTACCCCGACCCCACCACACCGTCGTAAGCCAATCCCATGTCGGGAGGTCGCCGGTAGCAGCAGCCCCGGCCGAGACAAAGACCTCTTGCGCAATAGTCGCGTCTCCATTGGCCGCCACTAATTGGTGATGATTAGAAAACAAAGAGGTGTGTCTGTCCGAGCCATGCCACTGGTCAGTCTAGGCTCGGGCAGGTGTGATACACATGATAGCGGTCACCTGCTCAGTGGTATCGGCCACTTCGTACTTGCTCCGATGACATCACGAGTTGCTGAAATTGTCGGCTTTCGGAGAAAGTGCTCCGCGGTGAAACCGGACGTATAGAGCTGGTCTGAAGTATGCTGACCTGTTCCAGCACGAAACCACGACGAAGGCGTTAATTGGCCATATGCTAGAAGTTATAATACAAAGTAAAACAAAAGCTGCGAAATACCAGGTATGCTTCTTAAAATAGGATTTCGCAGAGAAACAATCATTGCTCGCGGCTTGCTACAGGAATCCACTGACGGGGTGTTGTAACACACATTGTAATCGTGCAAGAGGTTCCAAACTGACATGGCTTACATTGTGGAATCATAATACACAAAGTACGGAGTTAAACAATCGAACTGTCTTAACTTTTTAACAGTGTTACAACATATATTTCATTAACCCAGGACAAAAGCTCCACCGGATAAAAACCCACAGGAAAAAAGCTTCCTGTGGACAAAAGCCACATCAACAAAAGCCCCACAATCCAAATACTTACAAAGTACTTATTAAAGCAATAACCAGTTTTTATTTACATAACATATATTTCCTTGTGGTGCATTGCCGCCGGACTGTTGCGTTCGACTTCCACTCCTTTGTATACATCACCCTTCATATACATGTTTAGCCCCACCTTTATGATTTGGGATTACCTACATCAACTATTTAATAAAACAGCATTTAGATTGTGGGGCTTTTGTCCGGTGAGGCTTTTGTCCGCGCAACACATTTCAAATACGTTTAGACAATATCGCAGGTAAATTATATATGATACATCCAGTGTTATAAAAAAATTCGTAAATTATTGAAATCAACTTTTAAATGTAGGCTCTCGATAGGTGCATTGCTCAGTCACTGAAAAAATCACAGGTTTGGCTGGGGAAAAATCACAGGAAATAAAGTCACACCATTGTTTTATTCGAGAATATAATAATTCATAATTGAGCACAATAGAGTTGGATGATTAAGACGAATACCCCCGAAGAAATGGTGCCTGGTAGTGTACGGACATAACCCCCCGTCCTAAATAGCAACTATAACAAAACATCCTCCTGCGGTTCTTCTTACAACTTTATTTGGTGTAAATGAACCCACAACTTATTTCCACCTTTATTAGTCTTTCTGATTTCGATCCATGTTGATGTCTCAGAAATGTTGCACAGATGTTTACATTTGAGTAGCTGTATAGGCCACTGCTTTATAGACAAAACGGTGGTCTCGCATTTACAACCATGGCTTCTGAAGCCATCTAGAATTCTAAACAAACATGCAGTATTGAGCCAGGAGAGTAACTTGGTGATGGTGAATAATGTTTATTGGTTTTTCGTTTCGTGATCTTAACTGTGGTCCAGTCACGAATTATAAGGCAATATATCATAAATTGCACAATAAAAATATTTTTTTATTTCTGTATCACACGTTAAGAAATAAGTAAAACAATGTGTATGGGTGATCTTGTCATAGTTCCCATTTAAGTGGGGATTATGTCTGATGTCCGGGGGGGACATTTTGTCTGGCAGAATTGTATCCGGGGGAATTTTGCCTACATTCGAAGAAACTCCGCCTTTCACTGATAATATATAAATAAAGCTGGTAGCTTTTACATTGTAAATTTCATGTATTAAACCTGTTTTATTAAATGAGCATTATACACACTCTGGCTTAGACTGGGGGATTTTGCCGTCAACAACACAATCAGCTGTGAACGTTGCTTCTCAAGAGTCAATAACGAAACAGTAAAAGTGGCCGAACAGTTTTGTTATCTGTAATCATGTGTCAATGTATAGGTTTTTTATATTTCCACTTATATTATAAATATACAAAGAACTATATATATTTTGACTTTTCCTGTGAATATATGTCCTACATTCCAAAAAGCTAATGGCTTCCTTGTTGACATGCCGTTTACAGGTTCTTAATTTTTTTATTCCCTACGTGGGATCTTTTACTCTCCCATGCACAAGCAACCAACTAGAAGGGAGCAACGGCTTTAAGTGTCTCTTCCGAAATACACAGGCAAATGGGATGAACGAAATTGCCCAAGTTTCGAAATGGCGGGGTGGAATCGAACCATCTAATCATTAGACCACCGCTCCCCTTGTCTTTCCGTATTCTTGTCTACCTCTCCTTCCACGCACACACTCCCCCTATAATATCACACTCCCATCTATAATATCACACTCTCCTCTATAATATCACACTCCCCTCTATAATATATTCCTAGCATGTTTAAGTTCTTCTAAGATTCCAACAAACCCGTGTAATTAAAAATCTGGTGCAATATCGTCGCAGTTCGTTCGACGACAACCTACATGTAAACTGATCTCAACGACACCAGAACGGTGATCTTACAAAACAAACAACACGATGAAATGACATCATGTTGATTTACATTTACAACGGCATTATCTGCATTCCTTTGATGTGGACGTGTTTCTTTTTGACGTCGACGGCTTGAGATTCCGTCCCCTAAAGCTGGCTACGTCCGTCGTGTGTCGACGCCACATTCCACGTCTTATGCCGACAGACGCAAACAAGTGCGCGGACGATCAAACATGGTGGAACGCCTGGTCAGCAAATCTGACACTTGACACGCGGGTGATATCAGTTTGCGAGCGACTGTCAACCGGCGCTGGACGATATCACTAGAGAGGCAGTTCGCGTGGCACGTCCAGAGGTGTGATATCGATGACGAGTAGTGTGCGAAGGGTGGACTGAGTGGAGACACCGAGGGGGCAACATAGGGTATTGTTTTAAATACACCGTTGTTGGTGGGAATGAGTAGAGAGCGTTTGTTGCTGAACACCTAGTTACTCGGACCGGACAACCGTGAAATAATGGAAACCATATCAATGTATCGTTACCATACGACCAGGGACAAAGCGTGTAGGTGCCTCGTGCAGCGTGACGTTTAAATTATTATACCTTTAACAGTATTATACCGTCCTAACAATATTACAAATATATATATATAAAAGTATTGCAAATAGCATTGCAATATTTTTATATACTATGAAATAGTATATATTACCATAGTTAGTAATAATAATAATACATGGTGTCATATAAGTATTGTTTGTTCCATATTAACCACATATGCGTTTTCTATCGTGCATACAATTAATACAATATACGGTGTACACCAACCACGGCATACAGAACAGGTTGTACATTAAATAATTGGCGTTCAGAATTTTCACGCAACGTTTTAATTTCAAATGCAACAATAAAAGTAATATTAATTAAATATTTCTTTACAGGCATGTAGGCCTACGTAGATATCAGACTTCGACTCCGACATGGATATCAGACTTTGACTCATAGGTGGATATAAGACTTAGATTCCCACATGGATATCAGACGTTGACTCATACGTGGATATAAGACTTCGACTCCCACATGGACATCAGACGTTGACTCATAGGTGGATATAAGACTTCGACTCCCACATGGACATCAGACGTTGACTCATAGGTGGATATAAGACTTCGATTCCCACATGGATATCAGACTTTGACTCATAGGTGGATATAAGACTTCGATTCCCGCATGGATATCAGACTTCGACTCCCACATAGATATCAGACTTCGACTAAAAAACATGTGTGCTGGTAAGTGAACCTAATTAGTGTTTTGAGTGTACTTAATCGGGACGGACAAGGACATACACACGCGTGCGTGTGCGTGCGAGAGTGCATATGCATACATATACATTGATTTTTATTAACATCATATAATTATAATCATTGTAAGCGTTGGTATCTTGATGACGAGACTTGTATGGCAGCTCGTTAAGTGTTACTCGTGAGCCAATGTTGCGAGTCGTGGCGAATAGACGGGAAACAAAGCAGAACGATTAGTTTGCTTAGCGTTCCCTGTCTTCACCCCATTAAAACGATACATGCCTCTCAACGTAACCCACTTTGTTCCAATTCGACTCCAATTTGTTGTGGGAAGTTTTCCTTCAAAGTTACGCTACTGACCCCCAACGGCCTGGTGACGCGACTAGTTTTGAAGTTTCCGGTTCCTCCCCGCATGACTCCCAATCTTTCCCCCCGGAGGACAATGATGTTGATCGCAGCTCCGCCTATTAACGGCAATCGAAGGGAGCGCCACATCGGGTAAATCGTGCGACAGGGCTTTGTCCCCGCACTGCTTTGCGGGGGGGTATTTCGATTATATAATTATTGATTAATTGGTACAGATTGCCTATATTTCGGGCGGGGTTTTCGTGCTGTCACTGGACAGTGATATCGCAGACCAGTGATCTTTCTCGGCAATAAATTACTGTCAATGTTTAATGATGCATTTCCCCAGAAGTAGGCCTACTACATGTTCGTCAGCATTTCCCCAGAAGTAGGCCTACTACATGTTCGTCAGCATGGATTTCGTTGGTACTATTTTGCCGGGAGTGTGACGATGTTGTGTGTAATGCCAACGCTTGCATTTTAATATATCGTACATACAGTTAATATACTGGTTAATATGTTGCCAAACTGTACATTATGCCTAGCGTTAACAGACAGCGATTTTGTATTGTATTGCGGAGTAGTCTCCGACGAATTGAAATGTTCTTATTGGGCATTTGGTCCCGGGGCTTGAGCTCACAAACGCCTGTAGACAAGGAAGCCAGTGGCTCAACGAGACTCGTGCACTTCATTGTCTGCGGGGTCTTAGCTGAACCAGCGATTCACGAGTTCGCGTGCAAACTCCACAACGCCGAAGGAACCGATTGTTCCGTCTCAGACATTACTGCCACGGTGCCGCCTGCCGCCTGCCGCCTGCCGCCTGCCGCCTGCCGCCTGCCGCCTGCCGCCTGAAGCCTGAAGCCTGAAGCCTGAAGCCTGCCGCCTGAAGCCTGCAACCCCGTCACAGTGTCTAGTCTGGGATTAGCTTTTTATGAACCATCCGATAAGGTGAAATGTTTGGGGCATTTCGGAATTTAAGAAATAAACTCATATCAAGGAAAATACCGGATATGTGTTTTTCCCACATTGGTCTGAAACAAATGGTAGCGGACGTCTTCGCGGTTGTTCGCAGTTGTTTTCATGTATGCGCGGGAGATGACGAGCGGCGTGGTTGCATGCGTCATCGCGCGGAGGAAAGTGTTAACGAAACAAAGTAATTTAACAACTGTTTGGGTTTATTCATAAGTAAAACTGGCTAGTTGATAACGAGAACATATTTCAATCACTGCATGACGTAGGCGACAAAGCGGATACCCGATAAGGGGCTATTCGTAATGTACGTCACGCTATTTTTTACTCTATTAGACCCCCCACCCTTTGTCACGCTTCGAAACGCTGGCCTATACATCCTCCAGAAAACTACAATGGAACGTCGGTTTACGGTCACCTCACTGGTACGGTCACCTCACTGGTACGGTCACCTCGCTGGTACGGTCACCTCACTGGTACGGTCACCTCACTGGTACGGTCACCTCACTGGTACGTTCACCTCGCTGGTACGGTCACCTCACTGGTACGGTCACCTCGCTGGTACGGTCACCTCACTGGTACTGTCACCTCGCTGGTACGGTCACCTCACTGGTACGGTCACCTCACTGGTACGGTCACCTCGCTGGTACGGTCACCTCGCTGGTACGGTCACCTCACTGGTACTGTCACTTCGCTGGTACGGTCACCTCGCTGGTACTGTCACCTCGCTGGTACGGTCACCTCACTGGTACGGTCACCTCGCTGGTACGGTCACCTCACTGGTACGGTCACCTCGCTGGTACGGTCACCTCACTGGTACTGTCACCTCGCTGGTACGGTCACCTCACTGGTACGGTCACCTCACTGGTACGGTCACCTCGCTGGTACTGTCACCTCGCTGGTACGGTCACCTCGCTGGTACTGTCACATCGCCATTACGGTCACCCTGGCTCAGTCCCAACTGATTTCCCATAGTAAAGAATAGGAGGTTGGTCCCGCTGGTACGGTCAAATCGTTATTCAGGAATACGGTCAGTAAACCAGTGCAAAACTGGCAGAATCCCTCCCCCCGGTCGGACACGACCGAGCAGCCACGATCGGCCGCCAAAGACAAAGGCGACGCTAGCAGTACGAAACCAAGCCCTTGTGTTTACGCAGTACCGGTAAACTTCGGAAATGACGAAAGAAGTAAGACCCCCCCCCAGTACGTGACATACGTTCGTTTTGAGAAAGACCCCTAACTTACTATGCATACATCTATTTTATATTCGTTGCATGTCGACATTGATTCGTAGTCCACAATATATATATATATATATATATATATATATATATATATATATATATATATATATATATATATATATATATATATATATATATATATATATATATATATATATATATATATATATATATATATATATATATATATATATATGTGTGTGTGTGTATATATGTATAAATATATATAATATATATATATATATATATAATATATATATATATATAATTATATATAATATATATATTATATATATATATATATATATATATATATATATATATATATATATATATATATATATATATATATATATATATATATATATATATATATATATATATATATATATATATATATATATATATATATATATATATATATATATATATATATATATATATATATATATATATATATGTATATATATATATATATATTATATATAAAACAAATGTTTGGCATATTACAAGAAAATAGGAAATTAAGTTTGAAAATATATGCATTGCATAGTTCTACATTCGTTGCAAGCAAACTACATATGGTAGGCCTACGCAACATTAATGCAGGCAAAATTAACACAATGCTGGCGACATTATATTCTCACGAAATTCCTTCGGTTAACGTACATTTACGTTAGTTTTCCGAAATGTGTTAAACAATGTCAGGTACGTTTTTGATATACAAGTAATATCTAATCATGACGAAAGAAAAAGCTACGTCCCTGGGTGGGCTTGAACCACCAACCTTTCGGTTAACAGCCGAACGCGCTAACCGATTGCGCCACAGAGACGGTCACGCACGTTGATTGACTACTCTGAGGAACACGCATGCGTACACCAGATTTATCAACGTTTTAATATATTAAAAATTGCTATGGTTTCATAGTTACGAATGAAACCAAAAGTGCGCTCACCCCATCTGTTACTCGGTATTATGTATGACCTCTCACGGGGAAGACCAAAACTTATTTGATGTTTCCGCACAATCCGCTAGGTGGCGTAACTTTACATAATATATAATCTACATGTCATGATATTATAATAAGCGTGCCTTTCGACGTACTGTAACAGGACAGAATGCTATTTATGTTTATAGCTTATTCAGCCTTAATTGCATGTGTCTCATATGAGGACTTTCTTTCTCTCGTGCATCCTTTCACGATCGCACAATTTGTGACCTAAACATGAATACTACCAAAATCAGAGCCATCACAATCTACCACACACGACATAGTCATATATAGCCATAGGCATAGCCTAGGCTAGGGCTAGGCTTAGGGCTAGGGTCAGACTAGGGCCTACACATTTGTGCGTGCGTGCGTGCGTGCGTGCGTGCGTGCGTGCGTGCGTGCGTGCGTGAACTTATCAATATAAATTAGCATTTCCATAGAATATTATGTAGGATTTTTGCGGAAACATTTGTTTAGAATTTATATTGTTGTGTAGTTTTCAATACAACATTCTACTATGCTCTATAGCATACTATAAATTATACAACATTCTACACAAATCTTGTATTGAAGTAGACGTAAACTAAGTCTACAGAACATGTAGTATTCTGTAGTTTTATATACCCACTTCTACTATGCGGGCGGGCGGACGGGCCCATCCCTGGTAAAAGGTGGATGTGAACCTTCAGTATATCATATATGTATAACAAAGACTAGTTTTAATGTGTTGGATTGTGCAGTATATTACGATTGTACACATGCTTCAATGACCCGTTTACTATGTAATAGCACAATTACTTGTAACAGTGAAGTTTTTTTGCAATACGCTGTGAAATATTATCGCAATAGAATCATTGGAAAACTTGTACTATGATGACCATACACAATTATGTGCTAAGAATGAATCCGTATAATTATATTAATAGACAAACGCAAACCCTTTACAATAATAACAGCCATGTAATCATGCATAAGCCGAGAGCACATCAAATTATGTAGGAAACGACAATGGTTCGGTAATAAGTGTTTACGAGTGTATCGTATCTACAGAAAGGGTTCAGGGATCATGCCTCAGTTAGACTTCCTGGTGTGTTACAGACGAATGTAGGGCACAGTAATTTTAGAAATGTGTTATTTAAAAAAAAATCATATCATCTGCCATAACTGCATTTGAGCCAGGCACATTGGCTTTGCTGGTAGAGCATGCTGGCAATGTAACTGTGGATTTTTAGATAATTCAATAGGCGGAAGGATTTTTGGCAATGTTTTCGCCACAAGGCACGTATGAGTAGTAATTCATGCAGAAATTGGTAAAAACTGACGGATATGGCACGTTCAGGTATTTTAAATGAGTTAGAAGTATGAGACTTTGACTAAACTCGATCAGCATGTCAAAGAGATGATGACAACGGCAAGTAAGAAGTTTCAGAATTTTTGATGGTCCCGTTTTCTTATAATCGTGTAAAATGTTAACATGGTCGTCAATTGGAAATGTAACAGTAGGCTGAATCCTTCAGTCACTACGTACCCGCTCTTTCGTTTGGGCGGAACGTTAGCGCTACGCATACGACTGAACTGGTGGATGACGCGTGTCATTGTGGACGTGCTGATTTAGAGGCTGATAGCGGCAGATCATGATTCGGGCCACGTTTGAGAACTAATATACGCGCACCCAAGCCTTCGCACTCGCGCACTGCGAACAACACGGTAAATTGTCCTCATCCAATATTGGCTGCGGGTGTCAGTTATATCAGCGGGCACGTTCTCCCGAATTCTCGATCTAAAATCTTCCTGCTAGTTCTACAGCAATGCCAAATAATGCATTCCACACTTCTGGGCGGCCCTCTCCTACTGCAGCTGAGCGGTTGTAGCTTGCGCATCCTCGTCTAACTCGAACTAAGCCTGAAGGGTTGAATTTTAAAAAAAAATATGCGTACTGCTATCTACGCGCCTGCATACTTTATCGGATGATCAAATAATTCTTTCATCATACCTAAAAGATGAAAGAAGCGACGTAGATACGGAAGACAGAGGCAGCGATCAATCGAGATTATGGGAATTACGAACTACGAACCACACGTCTATGATATCGTCATCCTACTAGGACGTCAGCGTAATTATAGTACCAATGAAGCTCTCGTGATTTATGCAGAAATGTGCTGCTACCGGAGGAATTATTTTTTAGTGATTTTTTATGTGACTGAGTAAGAAGGCCTTGCTTGCGCCGAATTAAAATACGATTTTAAATACAAATTAAAGCCATCCTCTTTGCATGATTATTGATATTAAAGTCCGCCGCACACTACACGACGCGACAACGACGCGACAGCGACGCGACGCAACGTTGGTCGTCGCCGATGAATCGTCGTATAGTGTGCAGCACTGCAAGACGGGTCTACGACCGTCGAGGACGGATTTTTGTCGTGTCGTGGATTTTCTTAGAAATTGAACATGTTCAATGTCTGCGACGATTTGTCTTTGACAGTCTTACATGGTCTTACATCGTCGTGTAGTGTGCGACACTCTACGATGGTTGCCGACCAGTTGGCGACGATCTTAGACTAACGGTCTAAATGATACCAGTCGAGTAGAACCTTGTTTGCCAAGGGCTTGTCGTTGTGAAGTGAACATATACGAAGCGAACTTGCACCGACAGGCAGGTAGGGGTCTTTACTGACGAGTCATAGACTCCGAGAGCGGGCATTCAGTCATGTTACTTGCAGCTGTACAAAATACAGCGCTAAGAATAAAGATGACAGTCATGTGGACAGAGGAAAGGAAACCCAGTTAATTGACCTCTGACGAGAGCACTCTTTTTTATTTTATTGTTCGTCCAAATGTTATTCCAATAGGGTTCGCAATGCACGATTAATTAACTATAATTATCTTATTTGATTGAATTTCATGCAATTAATAACTACTTGTAAAAATAATAGAATGTCAATGTTGTGATAAGGGTCTCAACATCCCATATACCACCTGTTTTGTGGGACAACTTCCCGCCTCCCACATTTTCTAGGGCCAATCTCCCACAGAAATTATTGCCATTAATTAACTAATTGTGGTGAAAATACTAAAATGTTTATTATGGGGATGATAGGTGTCTTAACTTCCTATATGCCACCTGGTTTTAGTGTCTATCACCTTCCACCATTTTAGAAAGGTAAGGCCAACCTCCCATATCCCAAATATAATTTATATTCTATATTACTGTTAAAGATAGTGCCAGCAAAGATTAGTTAGGTAGGCTCATTTGAAATATTAGTTATTTTTTTAAAAATTAAATCAACTATACCATTAAAATTGTATAGCCTAACTTTAATGTTGATGGTTTAATTAATTACTTTCATTTGATGCATTATTGTATATTCTTATTATAAACTGTCATACGCAGGCAGAACTCGTTTAATTAATGACTTTCATTTGATATATTCTACTATCACTTTTATTTATGCCAAAATAATAATAAGTTACACAAAAATTAAATCACAATGCAAATAGGAAGTGCGAACAGGTACGTTCAGACGAGGTGGCCGAGTGGTTAAGGCGATGGACTGCTAATCCATTGGGGTCTCCCCGCGTGGGTTCGAATCCCATCCTCGTCGGAATTTTTTTATCAGTTATTAAATATATTGATGCGAAAATATGTTAATTGGTGTATATAAGTAACAATAACTAAACTTATATCCAGCTAATCTTGCAATAAATAATGAAAAATAAAACAGTATCACAATAAATGCGACATCCTGAAATGCAATATAGGCAACCTGTCACAAAAAAAACTTTTAATTGTTCAGTATTAATTGAATTGCGAGGTAGAGTAGGGTGGGGCAATACGCCTACTTTTTTCGGGAAATCGACTCATGGAAAAACCTTTTAGATATATCTCTGACATATTGGATGTATCACCTAGTTTATTATCTTAGCTGAAAATCTTGTGTTGACATTTTCGATGTTCAATAACCCAGAAAAAAGTTATAGCCATTTTAGCAGAGGTCCTGAAAATGGGCGTTTTGTCCCAGGGGTGGGGCAAAACGCCCGCCCCTGAGCGTTATGCATTAATCAGTCTCATTTAATTATTAGTTTACTTATTTCGCATTACCAAAGTGATGGTAGTATTGGTACACTTCAGTATAGCGAAACCTTGCGTCACATCATAGTAATATTTGTTGCTATAATTTTATTAAGAACTGTGACTGAAATAGTTAATTAATTAGCCCCTTTTCTCTGAAATTCAACAAGAGCTTTATTATTGTATATTCTTATTAGTGGTTAAGGTGTTGGACTCTAAATTCAAGGGTTGTGAGTTCAAGACCCACACTGGGCACGGTTCGTTTTCGAAGCTTAGGCAATTTCGTTTACCCTACTTTGCCTCAGTCTACTCAGCTGCAAATGAGTACAAACACTGTTTGGAAGGTACCTGCGATGGACTAGTGTCCCGTCCAGGAGAGTCAGTATAACTGCATTCTAAGTTGCTTCGCACTACAGAAACCAGGTTTAAGCACTGGCCATATATGCCTTCATGGCTTCCTAAGGCGTAATGCCTGGGGAATGACTTTACCTACCTACCATTCTTATTATAAACTGTCACACGCAGGCGGAACTTGTCAACTCGTCTACTCACTTTCAGACTCAAATCTGACAGGTAATAGTACGTCCCACCCTGTGCGTTTTGCCCCACTAATGATGGCCTTTTTGCCCCACACGTTAGATATTAAAATTTCACCATCTGTATAGTACTGGCTTTTATCACTCGCATCCACAACATTCACAACATTAATGATTACACATTTGTCTACTGCATACACTCAACGAGTTGTCTCAGTTTCTTATGGTTACTGCCCACGACTTTTAGGGTGACCATTTTTATAAGTTATAGAATCAAAAGTTTGACGTAAAAAAATATCGCGTGAATTTCGTTTTCTGCCAACATATTCTAACCTAATGTGAAGAACTGTATGTGGCTTCATTTGGCGATCTCTAAATTCTTATTTTCGCGCTGTGAAACTAGTTAGAGGGTGGGCTTTATGCCCCAAAACTTGCGTTATGCCCCATGCTACTGTACACACCGCATGTTCTTATATTTGTGCAACGAGAGGCGTCATAAATGACCTGGTCGGGTCTATTTGAATACAGCACAAATCTTGAAATTCCGCATTACAGATTAATTATAGAGATCGCTAACATGAACGGTACATTTGTGGTGGGAGCGGCGAACATGACCTATATAGCCACATTTCTGGTGTACATTTACTGTGAGAATTCACAAGATAGTATAGTTATCCAACTTGGGCAGTATTCTTTTATTCCCGTCGCCTCCCCCGCCCGCCCTCCCGGCCGTTCCACCCCGGGTTCGCAACCCGCGCCAGACCGTCTGACGACATTCGAAACGAGCAGCCATTCTCTTACCCCGCAATTACTGGAGTACAGCGCGCAACGTAATTTCTTGTCTCTACTATTAAAAATTAATTAAAATCAGCTCCGCTAATTTGTTATCGATTATGGAACATTGCCGCATTATAGTCGACGCAACCACTATCTTCGCTTGTCGCTGTTAGCGACTGGAGACGCCGTTATTGGTGGACGTTCCGCCTGGGTGCACGTCAAGTGTAGCGAGACGCAGCGAAGCGCGACGAATTCTCTATCGGCGAGACCACCACGTGATTCTCGAGTAATCAATTCTTTGAGTTCGATTACGCGGCCTAAATGATACTAGTCGAGTAGAACCTTGTTTGCCAAGGGCTTGTCGTAGCGAAGTGAGCATATACGAGGCGCGCTTGCACCGACAGGCAGGTAGGGGTTTTAACTGACGAGTCATAGACTCCGAGAGCGGGCACAGAAATGATATACAATAATGTTGACATCGTACGCCGACCAGCGGTGGTATGTGATTCGGCACATTTGGTACAATAACTGGAACGACAATGGGATAAACAGTGTGGCGTGTCGTGTGTATGTGTGCAGGCTTATGGCGTGAGTGGTCAAACGACAGGTCTCGTCCCGGTTCAATTGTGCGTCCTTTGGTGGCTATGTACGCCGTATCGCGACGTGCATCGGCGACTACAGTCGTAAGTCCGGCAGAGACTTGTTAAGGGAACTTGAGTGAATTGAGTGAATTTAACAATATAATATAATCTACCCTAGAAATGCTGTTTTATTGTTTTAAGTTGGGAGTGATTATAAAGCTATACTTTTGGCAAAATTACTGAAATGCCAACATTATAAATATGCGCATTGTTGTGGATCCTGATTTATTTACACCTGTTTTATAATTATTGTCGTAGTGCAATATATCCACAAATGTATGACAATGCCTATTGACACATAACATAACATACGTTACATGTACAGCTTGGAAACTTGATATACATATGGAGACATGTCTCATTATCAAAGGACAACTGATGTGTGTGTGTGTGTGTGTGTGTGTGTGTGTGTGTGTGTGTGTGTGTGTGTGTGTGTGTGTGTGTGTGTGTGTGTGTGTGTGTGTGTGTGTGTGTGTGTGTGTGTGTGTGTGTGTGTGTGTGTGTGTGTGTGTGTGTGTGTGTGTGTGTGTGTGTGTGTGTGTGTGTGTGTGTGTGTGTGTGTGTGTGTGTGTGTGTGTGTGTGTGTGTGTGTGTGTGTGTGTGTGTGTGTGTGTGTGTGTGTGTGTGTGTGTGTGTGTGTGTGTGTGTGTGTGTGTGTGTGTGTGTGTGCGTGTATGCGTGTGTATATATATATATATATATATATATATATATATATATATATATATATATATATATATATATATATATATATATATATATATATATATATATATATATATATATATACGGTTTCTTGTCGGCCTTGACACGTCGACACTGTTGGCTTGTCGGCCGTAACACGGCGTCGAGGCTGGCAGGTGTTTGCGTTAATCAAGCTGCTCTATACACGGCATATTACATGCAGCCCCGTTCACCTGTACACAGCGCGAGAGAGAGACCACGTAATCGGACCGAGGGAATTACGTGGCGTATTATAATGCGCAATCTATGCAAACCGGCAGTCCAGTCTTTTGAAGCAGTTCAAGTGAATAACGTATACGGAAACAGTTGTGCATAAATACGTCGACGCAGGTGTGTTACTAAAACAAATACCTCGACGCAGGTGTGTTACCAAACAAATACGATTTAGGTCTACCACGCTTGTCAGCCCAACGATTTATGAGTTGACTGAAAGACTCCATTGTGTAACGAATAGTTGGTACTGATATCGGTCAAATGCATAATACGTAGTCCATTAGTTATATACAAATATGACATATCAAAAAGATTGTAATTATAAGATATGTCGCACGCGGCCCTACTCTGTTGTTTTGCGGTCTGTGATCGTGAGACCACTGTTTCGAGCTATGATTGTAATTCGAAAGACCCAATCCGACATCGTTGTAAAATGCCTCACACAATTTCGAGGGTCTAGAGAGAATGTTAAACAAATTATTCAAATACAAGAAACGTTGTTTTAATATTTGTTTCTATAGGTAATATTTTTTGTCAAAATGTTTTATTTTATTAGAAAAAATATAATTTCTTAGGTGAAAATATCATATTTTTATGAAAAAAATGTAATATTCCTAAGAGAAAATATAACTGTTTTGAGGAAAAAAATGTATAACTCTTCGTGTGAGAAAAATGATGATTCATCTGAAAATAATGTAATGTTTTGTTCTGGGGAAATGTGACATTTCTGGGGTAAATATTGTTTGTGTATATGTATATATATATATATATATATATATATATATATATATATATATATATATATATATATATATATATATATATATATATATATATATATATATATATATATATATATATATATATATATATATATATATATATATATATATATATATATATATATATATATATATATATATTAGTGCCCTGCGCGGACCGGGCTTGGACCCAAAGCACGCAGCAGCCCGCGGTCCGGTCCGGGCCGGGCCGGGCCTCTACATAATTTTGCAGGCCGGGCCGGGCCTGGGTCTACATACTACGGGCCCGGGCCGGGCCTGGGCTGAAAATAAGTTAAACACATCGGGCTTGGGCCGGGCCTGGGCCTAGTGTGAGCGGGCCGGGCCGGGCCTGGGCTATTCATACAAAACACCGAGTATTACTTTATTTTTTAATAAAAACTGATTATAAATTGTAATTCCGGTTAATGAATGCTTAAAATTATTTCTTTGGTATTATATAGTTGCAAATTGAGACCTTGCATGGAATCTAATGGCTCCCATAAGTTCACTTGGCTGGAAGTAGCCAGCACCAAATGTTTACTTTAGAAATATTTGCAGAGGCAATCAAGCCATGATTAACCACCAACTTATCACCCTTTTACCCTACCAGTGGACATTCTATTGTCTAGGTCTTCCCTCCAAACATTGCCCACCTGAATGACCTGCCCACTGCCAAGTACCCACTAGGCCACTAGCCCACTACCCAGTACCCAACCCAGTTGGTAATTGGTATTTCTCCCCAGTCCTAATTCATTCACACTTGTACTTATTCACACATGTCTGAACCTGTCTGTCTCAGGGTAGTGACTGCAGGCCTGCTGGAAATGCCACTGGGTGTCAGTGCCAGTGGGTGGCATTTAATTGAAATATCATATTAAATTATGTTAACTTAGTTGAGCTAATTCAATTAACAATATAAAATGGGGTTATGGCATATGCATATGGGTTAAGTCAGGGTTAGATAAACAAATCTCCTACATTAAAGCCAAATATAACAAATGTTATCATATTTAATAGTAATGACACCAAGAAGTTTTTCTTTATTTTTCTTCAGGATATTCGTAAGTTTGAAGAAGTTGGTGGTGCTGGAGTTTTAGAACTCATCCTCGTCTTTGTTATAAGATTATACGTTTATCTTTTCTAAACTTAGCGGGCCGCGGGCTTGCGGGCCGTAGGGTATGGGACGGACCTGGGCCTGAAACTTGCGGGCCGGGCCGGCCCGGGCCTGGGTCAAACATTCACAGTCTGGGTCGGGCCTGGGCCGGGCCTGGGCCGGGCCTGGGCCGGGCCGGGCCGGGCTTGAAAAATTATTGCGGGCCTGGGCCGGGGCTGGACTCTAACTGCTAATTGCGGTATATATATATATATATATATATATATATATATATATATATATATATATATATATATATATATATATATATATATATATATATATATACATAATGGGTAGATGACGGGTCACCAGTGGATGTTGTATATTTAGATTTTCAGAAAGCTTTCGATAAAGTGCCACATCAAAGATTGTTACTTAAACTAAAAGCCCACGGTATAGGCAATGATGTAATCAACTGGATAGAAAAGTGGCTTACACACAGAAGACAGAGAGTAATAGTAGATGGTGAGATTTCAAACTGGAAATCTGTTCTGAGTGCATGGATACCACAGGGATCAGTATTAGGCCCTATACTGTTTTTAATATATATATATATATATATATATATATATATATATATATATATATATATATATATATATATATATATATATATATATATATATATATATATATATATATATATATGTATGTATATATTAAATAGAGATGTTTATATTTTGGTACAGAAAGTGGAAACAAACCCATGCTGAGGCTGCAGAACGGACGCAGTAATGTCGTCTAACCTTGAAAATAAGGTCAAGGCCGATGTGACACTTGCCCTGATCGGCAATTGTAGAGTGGGCAAGACGGCAATTGTCCAGCGACTGGCACAGGTAAGCTGCTACCTACAGCAGGTAGTCTCTCTCCAGCGGGCATCAGTATGCGCACAAAGTCCACGGTTTTTTTTCTGTAAATACGGCTATCAAAGTTCTACTTTACAGCGTTTAAACGAGCGATTTTGTCAGATATGTCGTATGACACGGTGTCGCATGACGACGCACAAACAAATCATGTGTGCGTTTACACGAGGGACGTGTCTACAAACTGCGAGTGCGACTTGTTGACTCGCGCCAATCCCGAAATGAGCTTTAACGAAAGTGCCGGCGAGTGCAGCACTTGTCGGTCGCGGCGATCGCTGGTTTGCCACTGCTTCAGAAAACGTAAAACTTGAATCAGACACAATCGTAACTACACATTGGCTACGCTAATGAAGATGTACCCACGAGTGATTTGTTTCTATTTCGAATTAGGAATTCACGACACTGAAAAATTACCTAAAAGAGAAAAGAGTGCGCTGCTCTACCGCCTCTCCTTCATCACCATTAATCATTGTCGTCATCGTCGTCATCATCAGTATCATGCAGTATGTTCTGATCATGAAGCAGCAGCAGCAGCAGCAGCAGCAGCAGCAGCAGCAGCAGCAGCAGCAGCAGCAGCAGCAGCAGCAGCAGCAGCAGCAGCAGCAGCAGCAGCAGCAGCAGCAGCAGCAGCAGCAGCAGCAGCAGCAGCAGCAGCAGCAGCAGCAGCAGCAGCAGCAGCAGCAGCAGCAGCAGCAGCAGCAGCAGCAGCAGCAGCAGCAGCAGCAGCAGCAGCAGCAGCAGCAGCAGCACTTTTATTTATGCCAAAATAGCAATAAGAGTGACACAAAAATTAAATAACCATGCAAATAGGAAGTGCGGACAAGTTCGTACAGACGAGGTGGCCGAGTGGTTAAGGCGATGGACTGCTAATCCATTGGGGTCTCCCCGCGTGGGTTCGAATCCCATCCTCGTCGAGGTTTTTATATCTGTTCTTAAATATATTGATGTGAAAATGTTTTAATGTGACAACAACGCAGCTTATATTCAATTTGCAATTAATGATAATGAAAATAAAGCTGTTTAGCAATAGGCCTATTAGTATAGAGCCTACTTATACATTTATTATTAGCGAAAATACCCTAACGATACCTGATTGTTTGACGTCTGGAATATGTCTAGTCAGCTACCTGAAAAGGAAAAGCACTGTCCAGCCACCTCTCCATCACAATCATAATATTAATCATCATCGTCGTCGTCGACATCGTCGTCGTATTCGTCGTCATTATCATCATCGCCATCATCATCGTCGTCATCCAGTGTTTTCTCATCATCAGTTACCCAACGCGTTCGCTAACAGCTAAAACTGAAACTTGATTATTGTTACTACCATCAAGACGAGTTTTGCAAATGGTTTCTATTGAGTTGACTTAACGCGCCCCGTCTCCTCCCGTGCAGGGGTCGTTCAGCGACGAGTACACGGCGACGGTGGGGGTCGACTACGACGCCCGTATCCTCGACGTGGACGGCGTGCTCGTCCGACTGCACCTGTGGGACGTGGCGGGCGACGAGAACTTCATCTGCCTGGCCCGGGACCACATAAACAGGGCCGACGGCTTCGCGTTCGTCTACGACATCGCGGACGACAACAGCTTCCGAGCCCTGCCTCGATGGCTCTGGCTCGTCAGTCGGTGTGCGCATGCGCGCAGTCTGCCGAAGATCTGCCTCGGCGCCAAGCTGGATCTACGTCACAGACAGGTGAATAGTCGCAGCCCGCCGGGAGGGTCCGTGGAAGGCACAATTGGTGACTGGGACAACGACGATGATGACAACACGATTTCGACGATAATAACATGACTGCGACGTCGACAACACGACTACGATGATAACACGTGTACGAAAGTGACAACACGACTACGACTACGATAACGCGACTACAAAGATGATAACACGTCTACGACGACAATAACACAACTACGACGACAACAACACGACTACGACGACAACAACACGACTACGATGACGACAACATGACTACAAAGATGATAACGCGACTACAAAGATGATAGCGCGACTACATCGATGATAACGCAACAACACCGATGATGACACGACTACAACGATGATAATATGACTACGACGATGATACGGCGAGTACAACGATGATAACACGATGATGATACGGCGACTACGACGATGATGCGGCAACTACGACGATGATAACACGACTACGACGAAGACAACACGACTACGACAACACGACTACAAAGATGATAACACGAATACGACGACGATAACGCGACTACGACGATGATAACGCGACTACAACGATGATAACGCGACTACGACCGTGATGACACGACTACAACGACGTTATTCCGACTACGACGACGATAACGAGACTACAAGGATGATAGCACTGCTACAAAGATGATAATGCGACTACAAAGATGATAACACGACTAGGACGATGTTACCACGACTACGACGATGATAACGAGACTACAGCAGCAGCAGCAGCAGCTGCAGCAACAGCAGCAGCAACAGCAGCAGCGCCAGCATGTTAGTACAGACGAGGTGGCCGAGTGGTTAAGGCGATGGACTGCTAATCCATTGGGGTCTCCCCGCGTGGGTTCGAATCCCATCCTCGTCGAAGTTTTGCATCTGTTATTAAATATATTGATGCGAAAATGTGTTAATGTAACAATAACGGAGCTTATATTCGCTTCAATTTGCAATTAATGATAATGAAAATAAAGTTGTTTAGCAATATAATACGATCACGACGACGATAACGCGACTACAGATATTATAACGCGACAACGACGATAATAACACGACTACGACGATGATAACACGACTACAAGGATGATAACGCGAATACAAGGATGATAACGCAACGTTAATAACGCGACTATAACGATAATAAAGCGACTATAACTATAATAAAGTGACTAAGACGACGACGACGACGACGACGACGACGACGGCGACGACGACGACCATAAACAATGAAACCCGTGATAAACATGATCAACAATTTTAAGAGAGGAAAATAAAGCAATTTAGGTATAATTAAATAGTGCACAATTAGATGATGACTATAGTGAAGGCATTGTGCAGGTGGTGAGTGCGTCGAGAGCGAAGGAGTTTGCAATCCCTGAGGATATGAGCCACATCGAAGTGAGCTCCGTCAGCGGCCACAACATCAACGTCGCCTTCTACATGTTAGCCGCAGGTACACATACACCGCGCCAATTTTATTTTAGCCCGCTAGTAAAACATTGTGAACAGAAAAGGCGCACTCATCAACAAAGCCAAGTTGTAGAAAATGATCTACCTCGCGGTAACGCAGACCTCTCTCAAATTATGCATAATTATTAAGTTTCATCTATTATTATTATCATCATTACTATTATTGTTGTTGTTGTTGCTTTTCTTTTTCGTCGTTGTCGTCGTCGTCGTCGTCGTCTTCGTCGTCTTCTTCTTCTTCGTCTTATTATCATTACTATTATTATTATTATTGTTATAGTTATTGTCGTTGATATTCGTTTTCGTCGTCATCATCAGCGTCCTCTTCTTCGTCAATTATTTTATTATTATTATTATTATTATTAGCATCATTAATTTCAGGCACTGTAAAGATTCATTAAGAGCAAAATTATCGACAAAACACACAGTGTCAACATCAATTCATTGACGACCCACCAGCACATGTGAAATGAGACATTTGGTCGAATCCACTGACACGTGGTCTTTTTGGATACAAGTTTAGAAGATGTCTCTGGTCTTGTACGTGTATCACGTGGCGTGATATTTCACGCCATATATAATTATCCATATGTGAGACATCAATTCTGCTCTTTACAATAATTTAATGAAGCGTCCGTTTGAAATTTTTTTCCATTCCATGATAAAACTTGGATTCAGCCAACTCTTCCGCTTTCGATATGAGAATCGATGTATGACTAATGTCCTAATGTCCTAATGTCCTGCCCTTGTGGGTAAATCATTGATTTTCACAAAATGCATGTTCGTGCATTGAAGCATTCGCAGATTAAATATAGCTCTGTGGTAGCTCGCATATCAGTTGTGGCCAGTGGCGTATTTATGGGGGGGGGGGAGTTTGGGCCATGACTCCTTTTTGCTTAATTTGCTTGAGTTTTCCGTATTTTTCTTTGCGCCACAGTTCTGTATAAAAGATGGTGTTTAATCCGCGCTAAAAATCAGAGTAGAAAGGCAGACAATGTGCATCAAAGATGGTTGTGCCAAGTTTAAACATTAGGAAGAACATTTCCATCCTACTGTAAGCATTTTGTGAAAAACGAAGTGCCATTTTATGCTTTCTATTACATGAAGTATGAGAAACATTATTGTTTTGTTATATAGGCCTATACAACGATTACAACTGTGGCAGGAAATTATTTAAAAAGATGGAAACCAGGAGATGTGACAAGATTACGTGGCGGTTACATAATATACTGCAACAATGATAAAGATGTTTGTGCACATGTGCTATGTCGTGAAACACGATATAATTATTATTGATGTAGTAACAATTTGGCAGAAGTACATCATCTAAACGTCAATAATACGTGACGATACCTGTTGACAGAGGTGTTGCGATATCGGAAACTCGGCACTATCCATAGACTAGCGATGCTAGACTACCCACTCGGATACTCGGATCTGGACGTGCACGAAGACCCGTCTGAGAACGCCGAACTGTGCGATGACGGGCCACAGTACACGCACTTGTTCAAGATTCTGCTACTGGGGGCACCGCGAACGGGGAAGACATCGCTTCGATATCGCTTCTGCAGGTATGTTGATATTTCTCAGAACAATAATATGGTCAAATATTGGCCTAGCTTGTGCTGGAACATCAATGAGCTAATATTAATTCTGGGTGGAAATGATTGAGATTAGGTCGGATTAAGCAGACTTTTGTGGCATATGGAAACCGATTTCTTTATGTAAGTACATGTTTACATAATAAATACCATATTTGTGCAGGCATGAGCCCATTCGTAACATAACAACATTAAAATAACCAACGTATGCAAAATGGAATTATGGAATTTTAGTATCTCAATGGTATATTATTTGAAGATAATTTTAATAAGTGCATTTCAACGTTTTGTTTAGTACGGGAGTTATGTTGTGCATTGGATGCTGAAAACATAAACATTCGCTTTAGGAACCATTTCTCGCCCGAGTACCACGCTACTTCCGGTATAGAATACACGACACGTACCGTTCTCGTGGACGGCGAGAGGGTCAAAGTTCAGATTTGGGACGTTTCTGGTGACGACATTTATAGGTAAAAGAAACGTGTACATAGACTCTACCTTGTAATACATTCTCCTTGCTTTACTATGCTTTACTACCACATTACAGTAGTGATGAATGCAGATACTAGTGTGTATATGTTACGATAAAAAATAATGCAATATAAAACACTTATATAAAACAATACAAAACACACTAAAATCCTCGGGAGACCCAAGGTCGGCATCGCACCAAAACAAAAGGGGTTAGGCAGTTTCTAATCGATATGAAATGCACTAATAACGAGGGAACTGCCACCTTAGTATCGTAATTTCCATGATATGTCGGTTTACTCAACACACATAAAGTAGGATTAATGTAATGATTGTTTAAATATTCACTTTTCTTTGGCCGCATGCGCAGAAGCGGTGTGCGGTGTACATTTAACAGAGGTCACATTTTACGCCACACCGCATCTGAAACATTATATCTGCATTGTACCTGTACAATCCTACGCACACAGGCACGCTCATGCACGCACTCATGCACGCACGCACGCACGCACGCACACACGCACACACGCGCGCGCACGGACGCACACACTGACTGGAGTGACTGCAGTCTAACTGTAGTAAACCTGTCTATGTCCTCAGTCATATCCGCAAGAGTTACTACAAGGGCGCAAACGGATTCATCATCGTGTACGACGCTACTAACATGCAGACATTTGTCAAAGCGGAACATCTACTCAAGGAACTGAGCATGTGAGTTCTGCATCATGTTAATTACGACAACAATAAAAAATGGATTTCGACCAAATGTTGGCATGGACCAATACCCCCCACCCCATCTGTCCCCCAAAAATAAGTAGGCCGTACTTCGTGCAGAAACTTGTATTATATAAATGGGGTAAATGCAAGTTAAGTGTTCGTACAGAATTTTCCAGCACTCGGCACATCATATTAGCTGGTTAGTCTGTATATGTGACGGAGGTGTGGCATGAAGTGGGAAGTTGTTCCTAAAATTGATGGGAGTTGGGAAGTTGGCTTCAAATATAGGTGGGAAATGCTGTTGGTGGGAGATGGACTCTCAAAATCGGCGGGAGGTTGGCCCCCAAACCAGGTGGGAGACGGGATGCTGGCCCCAAACAGATGGGAGATATATGTTTTACACCAACGAGACATAATTCGACTAGCAGACCTTTCAGTTGATCCTCTCTAACGGTGTTTTGACCAGGTATGGCCAGTCGGACACGCCGAAGATAGTCGTCGGGAACAAATGCGACCTGACCCGGAGACGATGCGTCGACTCGTCAACGGCACGGGAGTGGGCGAGCGGCTGGCGGGTTCCGATCATCGAGACCAGCGCCAGTAGCGGCGACAACGTTGGCGCGCCGTTCCTCAAGCTGACCATAGCGCTGAAACGACATCTGGCGCCGTGGAAGCGCGTCTACAACTTCTCGTAAGCACAGAGGCGCCACCCCGCGTCTTGCAGTCGGTCGTCTTGAGTGTTGCCATTGTCGAGACGCACAGTATTCATTAATTGGAAACTTTGGTTGTGTTGTTTGATGAAATTATTTTTTTTCTCAGAAATTATGTATTTACTACGATGTTTATACGGCAAATTTATGACATTTCTGGAATGCTCAATACGGACACCCCGAGACATTGACTGGGGGCATTAATGGTCATTTGTTGCACAGACTGTATGCAGTAGTGATATTTGAGTGGTTCATTCGAACACACATTTCTCTCCGCTTTCCTATTTCTGAATCTCATACTTACTTGTGACGTTTCTGGCTGTCAAACAAATTCGGGTGTAGGCCTCTACATGTAAACATGCATCTTATGAAAGCTCATTATTCCTGCGCCAACGTTAGAGTCTATGCGTACCTCTCCAGACAAATCCTTCAGATGTGCATAGAAGGTATAGCAAGGACTCCTGTGGTCAGTCACACTGAAAATCATCTATGTACATCTATGTACTGACATTGGTTTCGCTATGTGGCTGGAAAAATAGGACACGGCATCAAAAGTGCGGATTTTAAGATGGACGAACAGTGTTAAAACTCAAGAGAGATCTCGAAAGGGCGGAGGAGTGGGAAAGAATGGCAGGAGGTATGCGATGTTTGTAGACAAATCGTCGAGAGGGCAGAACAAACAAGAAGAAGAAGGAAGCGATGTGGTCCTCACCCGCAAGAGACCAGGGGGAAGAAGAGATCATTAGTTCGGATCAGCCCAGCGTGGTACCCTGGCATCATGATGGGTTGTTTTATGTAAAATGTGTATTTATGTGTGTGTGTGCGCGCGCGCGCGCGTGCGTGTGCGTGTGTACAGGTGTATATATCATATGGGTTCTGCTCTGTTCTCAATATATTCCAATATGAAGATGCATAACATTTTGATCTAGTCTCCAAAAAACAGTATTGCTATTACAATGCTATCACCCGATTGTGCATGCCTTTGGATTATGTTATGCGTTATGCTCATCACCATAAATACTTCGAATTAACTATCAATTGTGTTATTAATGCATGCATTATTATTGAGAATTAAGATTAGTTTGAGTCTACATCGATATTGGCATTGAAACAAACAGCGTCATGCCCCAAAACCTAATGTGAATGTTTCATGTAAATCACGTGACTTTCTTAGAAAACAAGCATAGCGTTGCATATAGTTTACTCTAATAAGCCCCTACGACTCGAGTCAACAAGTCTTGATTTTATTGATATTTATGGCTGATGCAGATAGATGTACTGGTGGGTCAATTTACACTAGAAACACAGTAATAATGATATTGCTAAATATCCAGGAAACTCGCATCAAAGCGGCTCTATTTAATATTATTGTGGGAGAAGCCTACACGCATCTGCTCCAACGTCGGATTATGATGATGAGCAAATGGAGAACTTATACAACCAGCTTCAGAGCGTTATCAACAACGATCCTAAGAAAGATATACTAATATTGTGCAAGGGCATTGGAATGCTAAAGTGGGCACTGGCAAAATAAACATACTGGCAATGTGGAACTTTCTGTAATGCTACATCCACCGAGAGGGGACTGAAAATCATACAGTTTGCTAGCTATAACAATCTAGTTCTAGCTAACACATTGGCAACACACAAAGCATCCAAAAGGTGGACCTGGCATTATCCTAACGGATAACAAAGAAATCAGTTTGACTACATCAAGTGGCAGTGCTGAAGGTCTGGGGAAGCTACTTCAGTGAGTTACTGGACCAGGGAGGATATGATTATAATGATCTGGAGTTACCGATCATCATTCCTCGTCGCTCCTACTGGAGCATAAGGCGCCAACAAATCTCCTCCAGCCACCACGATCTTTGACGAGTCAACCAAGTTCGATCTAGTTCTTTCCAGTCATCTTCTTCACCAGCACTTCTCCATGTGTCCAGTGTGCTGCCTCTTTTTCCGGGTGGTGTCCATTTGAAAGCGGCGCGTAGAAGGCTATTCCAGTCAATGTGGAGAACCTGGCGAAGCCACCTCCATATTCTCTGTTTTACTTCATCTACTACGTAGCATGTTGATGCGTTCTGCGACTGTCTGCTCCCATCGTATTGTCTGCTCCCATCGTATTGTCTGCTCCCATCATATTCTCTGGATTCTTCTGAGACACCTTCCTTTAAAACATCTGAATCGGCTCTCTGTCTTCTTTGTTTGTCTTCCATGTGCAGCAGTATTGAACGGACGTAGATATGTGCAGTGTTGTCTTGGTGTGGATTGTCATATGTTAGTGAGTCTGTTGAAGATCTGTTCTGCCATACAGATCATTGTGGAGATTTCTTTTTCAGCGTTGCTCTTTGTTGAGATGAAGCTACCAAGATACGAAGACGTTCACCTCCTCGACCATAGTAGTTTAATACCTCTCACAGTCGTCTTTCTTGTGCTGCGTGTCTTTAGTTTCATGAACTTGGTCTTGGTCTTGAGACCAACTGTTTCTGCTGTGTTGCCAACTTTGTCCGGAGTTACCGAAGAACGTAGGAAAGTTGAAGTAGTTTGTACACGAGGCCACAAAAAGACACCCAGCATACTCGACCTAACAAAATATACATTCTCGCAACGCGTATTTCAGGACTGGAATGACTTTCCACCATGAACCGTAGAAAAAAACTTGACGATCTCTGGAAGAGGCACATATTCAAATTATTTATTTATTATTATTATTTATAGTTTACATATTATGAAATACAGATATGTAGATACTTCATGAATAATATTTTTTTATTAGCATCTCAGCATCTTGAATCCACATTTCACCGTCTGTGTAAGTAGAATAAGTAACTGCTGAATTTGCAGATAGTGTGTATGTAAAACGTTTGCTATAAATATATGCACAAACCAAGCCACGTTTTCTAAATAAGGTTGTTTAGAAGGCTAAAAAACCTTATTGCATTTATTACTGTATTAGAACATCCAGGCAAGTAAACAAATCTTTTCACTTGTAAAAATCCTAAATTGCAAAAAATAGTTTAGTTGACTGTCAGCATGAATATGCAGCTTGGAAATGCAATGCTTACACAGCTGCTGACGACCATATCAATGACCGTGTCATTGGAATGGAAATAGAACCTCTGTGTGTCCTGACAAGACAAATTATCAGGGCATACCATACGGTGATGATGAAGACATATGCTTGATGACACACCAATATTACTGCACATATGAACACGCCGCCACCATCCCGACATGCAATGACACAGCTAACATTGTCTACGAGCACATAATCTTAATAGACATTGAGCGTATTATTATTATAGTGATTTAACAGTCACGTTAGTGAGACATGCATCTTAAACCATTGTACATTTAATGCACTCAATAACTGAAGTCAGGCGCGTAGATATCCGTACGCACGTAAGCACGCACGTGCTTCCACATCAGTATGGCAAACACATTTTTTAAAATCAAACCCTTCCCTAGAAATTGAACGGTTCATCTCTATTCTGGTTGGCATTCGTCGTGGAGTGCAAGTACGAATCGGTTACTGCAAAGGACACAATGTTAACTTGACTGTTGTGCACAAGCCTGATTGCGCTCGCCAGCAAAGAGCCACTAGTTAGAAGTATGATGGATACAGTCCAACAGATTGCCTTCTCCTTCAACTATTCACGCCAGAGGTGGCATTTTTAGGCTGAGCTCGATTTAGACGAGGATGCACAATCTGGTTTGAAAACAGAACTATTCTGCAATCACTCTGTTATGCGAACGCTCTGTATACATTCAAGTCTGCGCGAACTGTTGTAGTCATTGCCCTGGAATATTTGGAAGAAGATGGGGCCGACAAAGCCAGACGTTACGTATTGTCCATCAAGGATGTTGGTTGACTTCGTCATAACACTAGTGACCATTGGGTATGTCTTCCAAAATCTGCTTCCTCTTACCACATTCTTACAGTCAAAACACCCCCAGTCCTTACACCCCCAGCCAGTACTGGATGAAGACAACGGGTCTGTCGTTCATGGATCACTTGCTGCAGGAAATGGACACACGTCTATTATAGTAGCTCAGACTCAGTATTTGGCCCAGTGTCTCACCCCACGACAGTGTGTAAAGAGCCAGGCCGTTGACTGTAGTTCGGATTACTTCTATACAGTTCTGATAACTTTCTGATACGTTTCTAAAGTTCTGTATAAACGTTCTGATGGTTGGTTGATTGATGATGTAGCTCAGTCTAGCCCAGTTCTCGGAAGGTTGGATATTAGGAGTCGATAGTATCTCATTAATCAATATGTCGTTTAGAATAACTATACCTTTAGGATTACTGTAATGTACATTAAGATATCTTCGGGATTAGTTTACATATTATGAAATACAGATATGTAGATACTTCATGAATAATATTTTTTTATTAGCATCTCAGCATCTTGAATCCACATTTCACCGTCTGTGTAAGTAGAATAAGTAACTGCTGAATTTGCAGATAGTGTGTATGTAAAACGTTTGCTATAAAGGCAACAAATTAGATCTAGTAGTAGGAGAGATGTGGAAGAACTTTAGTAGAGTAGTTGTAGTGTAGACGTTGTAATGTGTACAGACTTCGACTAATAAAGCCACACTGTGGTCGAACCTGAGATCTTCTGGTAAACAATGTGAGTTATTCGTTGCCGCATCCTGACGGTCCTGAACGAAGTATGGATAATGTCTTGACGTGATATGATAACATGTACGTTTTGGCGAGCGTAGCCTTAGATTGTTTAGCAACCGCCGTGTACCACTTGTACATTTGACGGCCCTGCTTTGATTTCTTTTATTTTTATTTAACAAACGTCGAAGATCTCCATATACACGGCAGGTAATGGCTGCACGCCGTTGGAGGCCTTCCCGGGAGGCGTCGGCCAGCAATACACAGAACAGGATTCGCCACAATACCAGACTCCAGGCGGACGAGAAGACGGCAATGCGGAATCCAGTCCCGACACTTCGCTCTACGGGGAAGACAGTCTGTGCACCTGCTCTGTCCTGTTCCAACGAAGATGGTCCAGCGGCGTTCTTCGAGGCATTCGTCGACTGGCTTGGCCACCGTGCGCCGCGACAAGACCCCGACCCCGTAGACTTACCACAACCCCGAACGAGGGACCAGTCATCGCAGAAATTGCAGCTGATGCCGGGCACGGACCACTTTTCCCATAGACGACCATTATAACGTTCTTGCGCCTACATTGAAAATTTATCCTACTTTTTTTTTAATTCACCGAAAATGACAGACCCACTAAGACACCTGGTGTGTAAAATTCGTGAAAATGATATACCTCTTTTTTGCATAAATTGCTTCAACGCATATTGCCCGTGCATTTCTGCCATGAAATTCCCCGGTTTCCAAAATATGAGTACATCCTGCCTAACAGCCACTGTGTCCTTACACAACTGGTATATCTACTGACAAATGGCATCATTTCAAAGCTTAGATGCTACTGTGCACAAAAACATCACTTCCACTCACTCATCCACACAATTTCTGCTCTCACATATAAACCCTATCTGCACAATGAATTTTTTCCTTGGGACTCTTTATGTATGTAATGGCGGATGGATTCTGACTATGGTCCGTGCCCTGCCCTGGAGGTGGCTGCTGTAATGAAAACGGTAAAATCTCTCGCCTCTGTAGCCACTGATTTATCCTCGGTATAATGACAGCGTTACAGGGCAGACAACCCAGGGACGGGCTACCGTGCACGTGCCTGTCATCGACGGGCGATGATGTGAGACCATCCGAGCAATCCGAAGAATGGATGGGGGTTCTAACATCCAGGAACGACCCCGGAGGACGGTAGGTGTGGCCACACACGGATGACACACGCCCTCCAAATTGCCGAATAAACACGTACTCCATTGGCATTGATCAATGAACAGCCCAGTGAACATTGACAGTTAGCCCAGTGGACATTAATTACTTTCGTAGAGTAGCCTTCTGACATCACCGATATATGGTGAGTGAAATTGTACAACTCTTGATAGATCATAGCCTGGTATGATGTTTCTTGGTAGCATTGAAATATATGATTGTTTCTTTTTGAGATATTAATTATGTGTGCGGCAATTTTGTCAAAATTACATACCCATCTTTGTATGTTACATGTTTGGGATGAATATTGTCACGTTACAACAATGAAGACCAATTTATCCATGGTTTAAATGTAGGGGCATCGCACCTTTTGTGATCGTATGCACAGTAACGGAAACTGCATATCGAAACATCAGCCTAGGGAATGGTTATACGGCCATCTCCGTAGTAACACAAAAGCAGGCCACCTTATTAAACACCATGCAGTGGTTTGGGGACATTTTTGTTAGTTGACTAGATTGAATGTTGTTCGGATGAATGCAACTGAACTGCATTACTCACATGTAATATGTTTATGTTCTTTAGGATATGTTTGGTCACCCAACTGATCAGTACTATAACATTATGTTTGATTAGGTATTATACTTATCAAGGGTTGTGACCACGCGTATACTTGGCTATCTGTTACTAGGTCGTTAATGTTCCCAGTAGATAAAATGTCCCCCCAACAAGATTTAACAAGATTGCCATCCCAAACAACAAGTTCCAGATGGCAAGTGGGGACAAGGAAGCCATTGGCTTATCGAGAGTCAAATAATTTTATCATCTATGTGTACCCCCCTTATCATATATCTGTCATTTATATTTTTAAACATATTCACACTACTAGCATTAACACAATCATTTGGCAGTTTGTTCCATTCATTTATCACCCTCTGTGAGAAAGAGTACTTTCTCATGTCAAAACGACACTGTTCCTTAACTAATGCTGCTTTGTTTCCACTGGTTCTACTTCTTTAAGTTTGAAGAACATATTCCTATCAACATCCTTATAACCGTTCACTATTTTAAACACTTCTATTTGGTCTCCTTTTAGTCTCCTGGTCTCTAGTGTTGTCAAACCACATTGTAATAAGCAACTTTCGTAACTAAGGTCTCTCAATTCTGGAATCTAGTTGCTCTTCTTTGTATTCTTTCTAGCTTGTCTATGTCCTTACGATATGGCCTCCATGCTTGTATACAATATTCCAAATGTGGTCTAACTATTGCTTTGTACAGGGGTATAATTAGCTGTTTCTCCTTATATGCGATAGTTCTCCTAATTAGCCCTAGAATTTGATTTCCTTTCGAAGCAGCAATCCCACATTGCTCTGAAACTTTCATGTCAGCACTAAATGTTACACTTAAGTCCTTTTCTTGTGTGGTTCTACCTAGTACAGCACCCCCCATTTTATATTCTTCGTCCATGTTTCCATGTCCTATGTGTATGCATTTACACTTCCCAAAATTTAATAACATTTGCCATTTTTCTGACCATTTAACTAATTTATTTAGATCATCCTGTAAACTGTGTTTATCTGTATCATTAGTAACCTTTCTGAATACTTTTGTGTCATCTGCAAATTTAAGTACTTTGCTAGATATGTCATCTTCCAAATCATATATATAGATATATATATATATATATATATATATATATATATATATATATATATATATATATATATATATATATATATATATATATTAAAAACAGTATAGGGCCTAATACTGATCCCTGTGGTACCCATGCACTCAGAACAGATTTCCAGTTTGAAATCTCACCATCTACTATTACTCTCTGTCTTCTGTGTGTAAGCCACTTTTCTATCCAGTTGATTACATCATTGCCTATACCGTGGGCTTTTAGTTTAAGTAACAATCTTTGATGTGGCACTTTATCAAAAGCTTTCTGAAAATCTAAATATGCAACATCCACTGGTGACCCGTCATCTACCCACTTTGTAATTTCTTCAAAAAAACTTAAGATATTGGTTAGACATGACCTTGCTTTTAGGAACCCATATTGAGATGTATTTATTAATTTATGTTTTACAACGAATTCCACCATGTAGTCTCTAATTAATGTTAATTAACTAGTACAAGCTCTAAGTGTACTTTTAACTCAGGGCTTCTGACTTGAAAAGATACTTCCTCTTGAAGACAAGTTTGTGTTGCTTCACTACATTCAGAAATGGAATAGCTCAAACATACACAATGTCATAAAATATTCGACTATCAGGCTATCTAGTGATTCTGTATTAAAAAACATACAAAACTTTGTTGATCTTGATGCTTGTAAACAATTATTTGTGTTAAATTCATATAAATCAGCGATTAAAAAATTGGGAAAAAAAAGAAATCATAAATCAATGATTTTTTTTAGTGATTTAAATCAATGATTTAAATCAAATGATTTAAATCAAACAATCCTGGTATTAACTGAACCCTTTCTGTAGATATGATACACTCGTAAACACTTATTACCGAAGAATTGTCATTCCTACATAATAATGTTTTCTTGGCTTACGATTAATGGCTATTATCATTGCAGAGGGTTTGCGTTTGCCTATTGATATTATAATTATCAGGATTGGTTCTTAGTATATATATATATATATATATATATATATATATATATATAAATATATATATATATATGGTCACGATATATATGGTCATCATAGGTCATGATATATATGGTCATCATAGGTCATCATATATCATATATATGGTCATCATAGGTACCTACATGTTTTTCAATGATTTTGAATGCTATTGTAGTACATGAACATATATTGTGATAATGCTTCACTGGCTGTTATAATTGTGATATTACATAGAAAACGGGTCATTAAAGCAGGTAAACAATCTTGATAAACTGCAACATTCTAGCACATTAAAACCACGTTCACATCGACCTATTACCAGGGATGAGAGTCAAGCAGGGCCAGGGTTATGTTATTATCCGTGGCCGCATGGGCATTCTGTTTTAAGTTTTATTTTGACTCCAAAATGCACCAGATTGCAAATGATTAGTTTGCTTTTTTAATAGACATCCAGATCCCCTCTTAGATTTGTGCTTCCACATGAATTTATGCCACGCCCCCCTTATAAAAGTATACCATCGATTTCCATGGTAAATACCATGGTGTTTCGAAACAGGTAAACCATGGTAAACAATGGTAAACCATGGTACAATACCATGATATATATACCCTGGAAACCATAGTAATCCATGGTGTTTTGAAACAGGGAAACCATGGTAAAATGCCATGGTGTTTTGAAAAAAGTAAACCATGATATACCATTAATTTACCATACACAATATATAAAAAACCACGGTGTACCACAGTTTACCACATACTGTCATGGTATACCATGGTTTACCATGTAATATAACGAAATACCGTGGCATATTTTCATAAGGACCTGGGAGTTATTTAGTAAATGCTGATGTGGTATGGGATGAACAGTTGGTGCTGTACTGTATAAACACTGCACCTCCATGCAGTGGGTTCTTGTTGTATGGCAGCGTGGATGTCACTGCATGGCCTGTGCCTGCATCGCTGTATCAAACTGATAAGGGCTCGCCGATTTTGTTTTACCAACGGGTGCTCTATTTGTGTCTCTGGTGCAGACCCGGCCAAAACCCGGCCCGGGTACTGATTCTTATTAATTGCCTTCCTAAATTTGCCTTCAAAATGTACACTTGCAATCACAGTTGATCTTCCAAACCTTCATTGCTAAGAGTTGGCCTTACTTATGTGGAGATATGACAACATTTAAAAAATGGAAAATACAAGATCAGGAGCAGGAGATTTGGCACCTCTGTTCACGTCAAGCGGCATGCTTAGACAGGGTTGAAAAAAATCATGATTTTTTTTTTATTTTTTCATCGAATTTTTTTAATTTAAATCGGATTTATTTGATTTTTTTTAATCTGGTATATAGATATTTATATAAATGTTTAAATTTGTAAACTCTTTCAAACATGTTCTATTCAAATCGGTTTGGGTTCTTGTCTTAACAGAGGGTACATGATTATTGCTTACATAAAGACATTAGACAATGTCCACAAGGCCTCACCCCATGTAGTTGCATAATCTGTCTTGGAAAGGAAAGCATGTTGTGGGTCTGTGGCTGTAGCAGTGGTAATTATTGTTTGCTAAGAAGGTGGATTAGCACCTGTCTGTGTACTCTAAGGGTATCTAACCAGAATACAAACTGGTACAGTATTAAACAACTGAGTCAACATACTGAATTGGTAACAACTAGCACAAGCTATAAGTGGACTTTAACCCAGGGCTTCTGTGTTTAACAAGATTTGCCATCCAAGCCAAAGGCCCAGATGGCAAGTGGACAAGGAAGCCATTGGCTTATCGAGAGTCCAACAATGTTCATCTACTTATAACCCGCCCTCCTGAGATATGTGTCAACCTTGTTTTTAAACATATTCACGCTGCTAGCAGTTACACAATCTGTAGACAATTTGTTCCATTCATTTATTGTCCTCTGTGAGAAAGTGTTGAAAAGATACTTCCTCTGGAATACAAGTTTGTGTGGCTTCACTACATTCAGAAAGGGAACAGCTCAAAAATACACAATGTCATAAAATATTTTACTATCAGGCTATCTGGTGACAATACAGCTACACAAGTGTGCGCACTTTGTGTTTTGTATTAAAAAACATACAAAACTTTGTTGATCTCGATGCTTGTAAACAATTATTTGTGTTAAATTCATATAAATCAGCGATTAAAAAAACCGGAAGTCAAAAAAATCATAAATCAATGATTTTTTGGAGTGATTTAAATCATGATTTAAATCAAATGATTTAAATCAAACAACCCTGCGCTTAGAGCCGTTCGAATTCGGCGCCATTTTATGCAACCTCCAAGATGAGCCAAACATTCGTACCCATTTTTAATAAATACTCCATTATAAGACTGCTTATGTTTGTATTTCTTTTATTTAATATCATTCCATTATATGGTATCATATATACAATGCATTCAACTTATACTATTATAACCGAATGATTGCGTTTATCTTATGTCGACCCAGCCCCAGATTTTTAACAGCCGCTAAAACACGTGACCAAACATGGCGCATGCTTGCGGTGAATACGTTTCTAGTAATACTCAACTGACAACTATACTCTCTGTTTTTAATCAACTGGGGCATAACCATAAAAATTGAGGTAAGAATTTAACGAACACAGTGTTGTGTTACCAGACAGACATGCTGCATACAGTGCATTAAATGCATGTAGTTGTTAACCATTGTATCTGATGACCTACATTTATCATGCGTGTTTGCAAATCGCGTTGCCGTTTGCGCGTGGCGTAGTTCTGAAGGTTGTCAAGTACAATTCTCGCAAGCAAGAACCCATAACATATATTTGTACCAAGAGTATATTGTCCTGTTCACGTTATGTGACACACTCCCAAATATTGACAAAAACTTACGAATCGGTATAATGAGTATTTGTCTCCCGACATGTTTACCTCGGAGTCGGGGGGTATCCGATGTCGGACACTCGTAATATTATTAACTGCTTTGAGTCGAGGATGAGCGGTTTACTACCTGGTTGGGTACGGTGGTTAGCGTAACTGCTTTTCGTAATAACCGATTCTGCAAACTGACTATTGTATATTACTTTGAATGGAATGGAACGTTAAACTTTAACCAACAGATTGTTAGCCTTATATAGGTACATTACACTCCACTTGGTGCACTGCTTAACATTTGTCTATTGAGAATTGACCCAGAATGTGTGACCTCCATCTTTATTTTTGATGATCTTGCATATCATAACATAATGCAAATGAACGTGTGACCTTAAATGATACAAATATCAACCAATGAAAGACTGACAAATTATGTGGAATTTTCGCGGGCCATCCTGGAGCGACTTTGACCGAGGTAGGCCCATGTTTACTTTTACCTTGTGAATAGTAGTTAAAATTAAGGCTAAACATTCATCAAACAACTTTAGCATGTCAATAAATAAAATCTTCAGTATTTCAGCTTTACAATGATGTGTGTGTGTGTGTGTGTGTGTGTGTGTGTGTGTGTGTGTGTGTGTGTGTGTGTGTGTGTGTGTGTGTGTGTGTGTGTGTGTGTGTGTGTGTGTGTGTGTGTGTGTGTGTGTGTGTGTGTGTGTGTGTGTGTGTGTGTGTGTGTGTGTGTGTGTGTGTGTGTGTGTGTGTGTGTGTGTGTGTGTGTGTGTGTGTGTGTGTGTGTGTGTGTGTGTGTGTGTGTGTGTGTGTGTGTGTGTGTGTGTGTGTGTGTGTGTGTGTGTGTGTGTGTGTGTGTGTGTGTGTGTGTGTGTGTGTGTGTGTGTGTGTGTGTGTGTGTGTGTGTGTGTGTGTGTGTGTGTGTGTGTGTGTGTGTGTGTGTGTGTGTGTGTGTGTGTGTGTGTGTGTGTGTGTGTGTGTGTGTGTGTGTGTGTGTGTGTGTGTGTGTGTGTGTGTGTGTGTGTGTGTGTGTGTGTGTGTGTGTGTGTGTGTGTGTGTGTGTGTGTGTGTGTGTGTGTGTGTGTGTGTGTGTGTGTGTGTGTGTGTGTGTGTGTGTGTGTGTGTGTGTGTGTGTGTGTGTGTGTGTGTGTGTGTGTGTGTGTGTGTGTGTGTGTGTGTGTGTGTGTGTGTGTGTGTGTGTGTGTGTGTGTGTGTGTGTGTGTGTGTGTGTGTGTGTGTGTGTGTGTGTGTGTGTGTGTGTGTGTGTGTGTGTGTGTGTGTGTGTGTGTGTGTGTGTGTGTGTGTGTGTGTGTGTGTGTGTGTGTGTGTGTGTGTGTGTGTGTGTGTGTGTGTGTGTGTGTGTGTGTGTGTGTGTGTGTGTGTGTGTGTGTGTGTGTGTGTGTGTGTGTGTGTGTGTGTGTGTGTGTGTGTGTGTGTGTGTGTGTGTGTGTGTGTGTGTGTGTGTGTGTGTGTGTGTGTGTGTGTGTGTGTGTGTGTGTGTGTGTGTGTGTGTGTGTGTGTGTGTGTGTGTGTGTGTGTGTGTGTGTGTGTGTGTGTGTGTGTGTGTGTGTGTGTGTGTGTGTGTGTGTGTGTGTGTGTGTGTGTGTGTGTGTGTGTGTGTGTGTGTGTGTGTGTGTGTGTGTGTGTGTGTGTGTGTGTGTGTGTGTGTGTGTGTGTGTGTGTGTGTGTGTGTGTGTGTGTGTGTGTGTGTGTGTGTGTGTGTGTGTGTGTGTGTGTGTGTGTGTGTGTGTGTGTTACGATTGTGGGTTTGTTCGGATGAGTACATCGTCGTTTGTGAAATTAGTTATGCGTGTGCCGTTTAGCATTTAAAAGTGCGTTCGCGTTGACTTTAATCGCGGTGTGGCCGCAGGTTCCTGAGGAAGCGGTGCCAGTGCGAGATGGGCGCACGTCATGCAACTTATTAAATACTTTGTACTAACAAACTTATTGTTATTATAGGCTTATTGTGAGCAAGTAATTCAAGTTTATGCTTGTTCAGCATAAGCAAATTAAGTTTTTTTTTTAGATTTTCAACTGTTAGCACTCTGGGAACGTAGGCTGTAATGCTCTGTTCTAGTCATTTAGGTCAAGTCATTTTGCGCAATTCAAAATCCATGCAATCGAAGTGTTTGTAACCAACTGTTGTTAGATTTAGTGGGAACAAATAATTATAGATATATCAGTGTTGTGTGATATTAATAATCATTAAGATAGCTCTTGTTAAAATGTTATATTTTTACAATTTAAAAGTTGTATTTGTAACTTCCGGTTTGTGCGTGAGCTAGGCGCAATTTTGAGTGGGTCTGACGTCGTGATATTTCAGTATTTAAATCCACGCAATCTGCACTTTTCGAATTATGTGCTGACAATTTTGCATGCATACAATCAATCAAACATCTGTTATTTTTTGTGTCCTTCCTTTATATCATATTTGATACAGAAATAAATTAAGTAATAAAGTAAAATGAGAGTTTTGTTAAGCAATTCTTTTTAACTATTTTACACATACTTTTATATATATATCTTTATTTCATGTTCTAGGATTCCACAATACATTTGAAGAATAAAACGATAACACACACCAGAAGACAGACAAGGCTGACAAAGACTATGAAAATGTTGAATATGTACACCGAGTCCACAGTGGCCAGTTAACATTGACACATTACACATGCATGGATTTATTAAACAGTGATCTCTGAATCTGTGTACACTTATTCGACAGTATCATCACGTGAATATTATAAACATTACTTCATGTTGAAAAGCATGACATTAATTTATGAGACTTTGAAATATGAACATTTCTGCACTGCCCTGTGAACACTGACACATACACTGGTATGGAGTTATGAAACATTAAACTGTGAATATAGTTGTGCTGAGCCTTCAATGTACTATGTGGTCTTCCGCATGGTTCCATTTAAAAGCGTAGTGAAGTCGACTAGTTCTTGTACTGCTGCATTGCTTTGTGTGTTGTCCTTTTCCATGTCTCTATCAGCTACAGTGAACAATATATAAACATCATGTTGAAGTGCAGCACGTTATTTCATGAAACAGTGAAATTGATGTGCCAAACCTGCAGTGCAATGTGAAGCAGTTTTGACACAGTTAACTATAAATATTGTTGGCATTATGCATGCAGAACATTTCAAAGCGTCTCTCAATGTATAATAAATTGTGTTATTTTATGCAATGACAGTGTGGGTTTTTTCCAAAGAATTATTTCACCATGCAATAACATATTGTTTTTTATAATTATACAGTAAACACTATATATTCTATGAATTTTTCCAGCTTCACGTGTCACTTAATTATACATAGTTAGGCCATTAATACCTTTAATTATGCAAATGTCACATTACAATAAATTATGTCATCAAAACATCATACTGTAGTAATGTAAATTATGTACATCATTTCTTAACATGTCTCAGTAACTTTACAAAGACCACTGCCATGCACAATTACTTATGGCTGAAATAGTTAATTTATCAACATAAATTGGTCAAAGGTCAATGGAAGTAAAATAATCAGGTCACTAGGGTAAATATTATGGTCAACAATTACAGCCTCCATTGACTTGATAGCATCCCAATACAGACTTAATAAAAAATAAATAGGCCATTAAGACCCGTAAATAGGTCAAAGGTCAAGTTGTGATAAACTTGGTTATTAATTAAGGTCAATGTGTACATAAATTCTCCCTTAAAACCCTAGCTGATTCTACATGTCACACACAATTACTTAAATAGGCCATTTTTCAACATAAATAGGTCATCGTAGGTCAAGGTCAAATAAGTAGGTCAATGCAAGGTCATGTCGAGGTCACATTATTAGGTCAACATTTTAGGGTCCTCTCATTTTTTATTCCACCTCAATATCTTCTTTAGTACACATTACGCCATGTTCCCCTGCATTCAGTGGCAGCGCAGCCACCAAACAGAAGGTCACAAGAAATGGACTCAATTCCATAAGACAAAATGGACCCTTTTTAAGCAAAAAAGTGGAATAACTTCGCAATTAATCAATATATTGAAAAAAATTCAAAAAGGATGATAAACCGCATAACACTTTATCAGACAGAAGTGTTTAAATGATTATAAAACAATTTTTAATTTTTTTTAATATACCTACCTTATATACACACCGACTCTATTCCTTCCTTTGCTCAGCTGAACTAAGACCAGTGTCATGATCTCCAGTTGAGTACTGTCTCATACTGAAATTATCCATGCTTGATGCATTGTCAGTTTTTGGAGTCAGGGTTTTTGTTAAGAGCCGGGACCTGGGTAATTTACCCGGCTATGGCAGTCCATGTACCCAGCAATTGAAGGCCGATTTTTATTATTCCACGTGTCAGCTAATGACCGACCCGCTTTTGCATTAAACATCAACGTCCCAGACAAGTCAATGATCGTTGATGATTACGACACGTGGCATCAAAACAGCACCAATCAACAAATGTCATTTTGCATTAATAAACAGCAGTTTTAAATCATTTGCACACGTTACGCGTCGCCAAAGCATATTTACTTCCCACAATTCGTAGCATTACGTGTAGTTCGTAGTTAGTAGACAGTCCACCAAGCGCCTAGCGGACAGATCAGCCAACCACGTCACGCATAGCGCACAGATTGGCAACCAACATTATCCTTAAATAGCTTCTGTATATTCCATTATTGCCAGAGTTTTACGGAACTTGTTAGCATACGTTGCTGGCGCGTGGCGAATCCCTACAAGTGATCTAGTCTGGCACTATACTGCCATGAAATGACAAAAGGGATCAAGTGACGATAAGGTGTGATATATCGGACAAAATGTAGTATTGCTTTGCTGTCTTGTGCGTATTATGGCACAGTAATTTTTTATTAAAAACAACTTTTGTAACAATTTGTTTGCACTGCAGTTACGAAGTAATTGTTAGTGATTTAGAATAAGGTTTTAGATTATGTGGTGACTTAGTCTTAGTGTCACATGTTTCCTTTTGAAAAAAATTTGTGACGAAAAGAAGCAAGTGCTAAATCAACCTTGAAATACCCCCCCCCAACAAACCCCAACGCAGAACAGTTATGTGACAAACGATGTACTATATCTATAGTATTAGTAACCTTTGCTATTTGTTGCTGTGCGATAATTCGTAATATTTTCATTAATTTGTTACACTGTCATGAACATGTATATGGGCATCATTGGTCTATTTGGGAGAAAAAGGTGATTAGGCAAAACAATAATTTTCTGTTGCTATATAAACTAAACTCCTGAAATTTTAAGGTACAGTTATATTGTATATAAGTTCCTGGTGTATCCACAAACAGTGGTCTGTGATACGTAGTGACTCGACTACAGGCGGAGCATGATAAGGGTTTGGGGTTCATTGTCCCTGCTATGGCCACACAAAACAAAAACCCTGAGTGTTCAGTAACTCAATAAGTTCAGCATTTAACTTAGAAAACGTAGAAATCATTCCAACATAAATGTGAAGTATTTATGTACATGATGCTTCTCTTGGCTAATTTGAACCTTATCAAAATGCAATAAATACATGCAGTTAACACGTATTTCATGTCTATATTATATATATGTGTATATATATATATATATATATATATATATACAAATTCCGTTTCAGTTCCGTTAAAAAATATGGTAAATTCCATTTCAATTAGCAATTTTTTCATTTCAGGCAAATTTTATTTTAAATGTGTATAAAAACAAGTTTCTTTTCACAAAAGGCACATTTTGTTTAAAAAATAATTAATATAATAATTAATTATTACTTTGCCAGCGAACTGCACATGTGGTGTGCAAATAATGAGACAACGAATGAGAGGCAATTTTTTTATGCAAGCATTAGTTGTTTACGGCTATGCTCCGATGAATAAATGTTATTTAAGTGTTATGTAACATAACGAAAACAACAAGTTTTGATGATCCACTAACATTTTTCGGTGCACCTTTCTGGATTTTCATCATTGACTGGCGACGAGTTTTACATCAGTATAATTAATATTATATCACAATTTCAGAGATATTAAACGCGTCTTAATTGTACCTAAGTAAAAATTTATAAAGGCCTTAGATGAATAGCATCATAATTTTGAACACACGAGCCGAAGCCTGAAGGACGAACCACCTACTGGCGATGCCGTGCACACTCTGACCGGAGGTGGTGTAGGCCTTTATGGCAGTAGTGCGTCATGTGTGGTGCAGCTTCAAACTGTTTAATATAGTTTGTTTGATATATAGCTTCGTCAGTTGTTTGAGTTCTTTAGTGAGATGAATTTTCTTACAATACAATGCTCATGTTTAGCTCTCAACATTAAGGTGGCTGGGGTGGCTAGCGTGTCAGTTGAATTTTTTTTCTTCATAACATGCTAGGACATACTGAACTAAATATTGACACCACAAAAAATCACCCAGCACTAACGTCATATTTCCGGGTGCGCTACGATGTTCGAACCAGCTGTGTTCGTTCGCCGTGAAAGCGGACCACATCGTCTGGTTATTGTAATGCTAGTACACATCAGTATTATATCTACCTAACTAAATCATACTTAAACCAGCAAATATCGTCATTAATGTAGTTTATCATGCCTTTGAAACTAACTAAAATGCTGATGCATATGTGACCTGGTGACCCCAGGGGATAATGGGCCAATCAAAATGACCGTGTACACACCCTGCCACGTGTTTGTTAGAGGACTGACGTAACCTGATACCATAGACGACAACACGTCACAAGTACAGATTCAAAGACTATTGTGGCGGCAAATTAAGGGGACATGTCAACATTACAAATGGCCATTATGTTTCGTCAACAATACATAAAATGTCATTGAAAAACCGTAAATTTCAACACAAAAACAAGCATTTGTTGAGATTGTGTGTTTTCATTAATAACCAGGAAATGGTGTTTAAGATACTGTTTGAAAAAAACTACAACATTCACGACATTACAATTTTGCATATGAACACGTCTTACGTGCATGCAATGTAATACAGCAGTACATTACTAATTGTTAAGGAAGGTTTGTGTCAAAAATACACTGCCACTTTAGGCTGTCATTCAACTTTTGTTTAATTCATTCACAGTGGTGTAGCAGACATAATTGGTTTATGTTAACCAAAATCTGCCATAAAGTTATCAGATACACTGTCATACTTATATGTATAGCATTTATTTCTTTGGGGATTTTCTCAAAACGATTAAACTTCGTTTTTAGTGGTATTTTTCACATTTACAAAAATATTTTAAAAACCTTGTAACATAACCAAATAAATAAATAAAATTCAAATTTTTTAATCTGGTATGTTATATAGGATTTCAACTACAATCTGTGAAGAAATGGTTAATTTATCTTAACCATTTCAGTACAGGGTACTACAGCCCTGATCTGCTCTGACCACCACCAAATACTGCATTCCCAGTGAATGTGCAATAAAATCGACTGCATCACTTCAAGTCAAGATTTCAGCAACAAAAATGCATTTTATGAATATTATATATATTCTGAAAGTACAATAATCAGCAAGAAAATGAGCCATATCATTTTACATTTCATCGTCATGGTAACCAGGAATCCAAGATGGCCACCACGATTTCAATGTTTTTGTAGTTGCTGAACTCAGTTGTATACAAATACATATTTAATGTAAACTACTCAATGCATATAAATAACAAGTTATTTATATGCATTTTATGCATATATGTGTCAGAAGTGTTTATTTGTATATTTGCTAACACATCCATCACTACTGGACTGATTCCAATCAAACTTTACATGTTGACAGATTTACATACACCTTTTCCTTACAAAAATCAAACTCCGGCAATGACACGTCATCCAGCATTGATAGTACAGTGTGCAGCTCATCCTGTGGGCTTACTTACTTAATCCTCTTGGCCTCTTCAGGAGCATAGGGCGTCAACCATGTTTCTCCACCTCACTCTCTTCTGGGCTATAGCTTTGGCCTCTTGCCAGGTAACCCCCACTTTTTCAAGATCTTGTAGTGTTGAGCGTCTCCAGTTGATTTTTGGCCTTCCTTGTCTTCTCTTTCCTTGTGGGTTATAGTCCAGTGCTTGTTTGGTTGTATTTGTTGGATCTTTTCTGAGTGTGTGGCCAATCCAGCTCCATTTTCTCCTCTTGATTGTAGTGCTTATTTCTTCCTGTTTGGTTTTCTTCCAGAGCTCTTTATTTGATATTTTGTTAGGCCACCATACCTTACGGATGTATCGGAGGTGACTGTTGATGAAGACTTGGAGTTTGTTGTTGAGAGACTGAGTAGTTTTCCACGTTTAACAGCCATAGAGAAGAACTGGTTTAACGTTGGTGTTGAAAATGCGGATCTTAGTGTTTATGGATAGTTGGGAAGAGAGCCATACAGGGCGTAGGGTTCTGAAGGCATGGCGAGCTTTATTGATGCGTAGCTCCACATCTTTGTCAGCTCCACCATTTGTACTGAATGAAGTCTTGTACTTCCTCAACAGTACCACTTTCTAGTGAGATGGGTTCGGAGGATCTGCTGTTGACTTTCATCACCTTTGTCTTTCCCACATTGATATTAAGACCCAGTTGGCTGCTTTTTTCTTGAAGCCTTTCTGTTTTTTGTTGCATGTGTTTATGGGTTTCTGAGAGTAGTGCTAGATCATCTGCAAAATCCAAGTCTTCTAGTTGTGAGAACAAGTTCCACTGGATCCCAGTACGATGGTGTTCTGTGGATCTTTTCATTGTCCAGTCTATGGCTATCAGAAAGAGCAGTGGAGATAGCAAGCAGCCCTGTCGTACTCCAGTTCCAATCTGGAAGCCTTCTGAAACTTGTCCATTAAAGATGACATGACCAGTGAAACCTTCGTACATGTTCTTTATTAGGGTTACAAATTTTGTAGGTAAACCATAATGCCTCAGGAGCTTCCACAGAACTGTCCTATCTATACTATCAAATGCTTTTTCGAAGTCCACAAAGTTTATGTAAAGCTCTGCCATTCAATGCATTGTTCAACGATAATCCTGAGTGTAGCAATGTGATCTGTGCAGGATTTATCCTTTCTAAAGCCAGCTTGTTCCTTTCTTAGCTTCTTGTCAACTGTTTCTTGTATCCTATCCAGGATGATACGGCAGAGAATTTTACTGGGCACTGATAGAAGCATGATCCCTCTCCAGTTCTTACATTCACTGAGGTTCCCTTTCTTGGGGATTGTAACTAGCATACCTGTCTTCCATTCAGTTGGTATTTCCTCTTTATAACTTTATTTCTTGTATAAAACGTTTGTGGTGGCCCCAATATCAGCTTTTAAGACATCAGATGGTATATTGTCAATTCCAGGTGCTTTGCCTAGCTTCAGCTTTTTGATGGCTCTCTTGATCTCCTCTTTGGATATCCTACCACAATTAATGTTAAGGTCTTCATTTGTTTCCTCAATGTCTGGGATTGAATCTGGTGGAGGCCTATTCAAGATATCTTGGAAATATTCTTTCCAGCGTTGTAACTGTAAAGATTCCTTAGTGAGAAGGTTTCCCTGTTTGTCCCTGATGGGGCGACTAGTGCTCTTGTTCTTCCCTGCTAGCTGTCTGGTGATCTTGTATAACTCTCTGGAGTTGTTTTGCCTAGCTGTGATCTCAGCCTCGTTTGTTAGTTTTTCGACATATGTTTTCTTGTCCCTCTTTGTCTTCTTTTTAACTGTTTTGTTTCTTTCCTGGTATTCCTGCTGCAGTTTTTTTCTTCTTGTGTCATCTGCTTCCTTGTTGAGTTTCATTTTAGTCTCCCTCCTTGCCTCAATAGCTTCCCAGGTGTCGTCTGTAATTCAGTCCTTCCTCCTAGCTTCCCAGCAGCCTAGGACTTGTTCACAGGTGTCTGTAATTGCATTCTTGCATCTTGCCCACTTTTCATCAATGTTTTTTCCCTCTTCCAATGCTTGGAACCTGTTCCGTAGTGTGATTCCCAGTTCCTGTCGTATTTTAGTATTTTGAAGTTTCCTTATCTCAAACCTTCTTTGTACCTTGTTATCCGTCTTCTTCTTTGCTGCTAGCTTCATCCTAAATTCACCCACAAGGAGGTGGTGGTCGGAGTTAATGTCAGCTCCTCTTTTCACTCTGACGTCAAGAAGCACTCTCCTCCATTTCTTGGTGATTGTTATGTGGTCAATTTGGTTTTCCGTCTTTAGATCTGGGGATATCCATGTGGCTTTGTGTGTAGGCTTGTGTGGAAAGAGAGTTCCTCCGATTTTCAGTTCATTGAGAGTACAGAAATCTGCAAACAGGAGACCATTCTCATTCATCTGTCCCAGACCTTCTTTCCCCATTGTGCCTTTCCAATTGTCATTATCCTTTCCAATCTTGGCATTCATATCCCCCATAACAACTTGGATATCCCTCTTCGGAAGTTTTTGGGTGACTGTTTGTAGATGTTGGTAGAAGGTCTCTTTCTCTTCAAATTCAGCAGAGTTGATTGGTGCATAGCAATGTATAATGGTGATGTCCCGACCTTTTGGTGTAAATCTGGCTGTGATGATTCTCTCCGAGACTGGTTCCCATTCGATGAGACTTTTTGCTGCATCCTTTGAGAGGAGCAGCCCTACTCCATGTATGTGCGCATCTTCTTCTCTCTCATTCCCAGAGTACAAGTAAGTTTCTCCAGAGCTAGTTGTAACCTTCCCAAAGGTGTTCCATCTGCTTTCACAGACTCCAATGATGCTCAGCTTGTATCTTCTCATTTCTTTGGTGAGCTGTGCCAGTTTTCCTGTCTGGTAGAGTGTCCTGACATTCCAACATCCAATTCTAATTTTTGACTTGAGCTGTAGCAGACTCTTCCTCCCTTGGCATTCCTGTCGGCTTTCACCCAAGGGATTCATACGCACTCTTTCAGGACAGCCTGCTTTGCTCAGATCGAGGTGTGGTTGAGTATTCATGGTTTCGGTTTCTGTAATCGATTTCAATAACAACTGAGTGGGTGATTAGCCCAAGCCGCTGTGCCCACAAGTTTTCCGCAGTGGTCGTAGACCATTTTCCTCCTGGGCTCCATGATCAAGAGATGTGGCTGGACTGTGCTTTGTCTGACCACTCGCCTCAGGGCTTACTACGTCACTTTCATCATCACTGATGTCCGAGTAGCGATTGAAAATGCTCCTACTGTCAGTGTCCGTGTCGCCTCCGGCTCGGTCGCTAAATTCACCAACATCATTGTTGTTTTGATCGTCAACATCCGACAAAGATTCGTCACTAAAACTATCAAATAATCTGTCCAAAACATAATAGCGGTAAATCGCCAGTTGAAGTAATGCTGTCCACTATTGCGGCCATCATAGATTTTTATAATTCTTCATTAAAAACTGCGAAAATCTCCGTAAAATTATACTGAGCGATATAATCAGCAATTGCCGCTACTAAATAGCTAATTCACTCGCCATGACAATCCTATATAACAGATGGCTCCACGTAGTAGATAAGTATGAGTAAACGTAGTCAATGCCGAAAATTCGGCCTGTCGTACTGTAGCATCACATACCGCATGGCCGGAAATTCGACCTGGCATACTGAAACGGTTAAAAACTTCTACTGAAACTAATCATTTCAAGAGAAGCATATAATAGCCACCCCAGCTACCTTAATGTCTAATAACGGATGTACCAAATCCTACTACACATGTATATGATTCTATCAAGTTTCTGAATGTATGTTCATGTACTAGTTGATTGGTATTAAATTGTCAACATTTATACTTATAGCTTCTCTAAATAAGTTACGGCTTACGAAAAAACATCGGGAATTTCTGTGTGTGTTTGTGAGGGCATTTATGTTAAGACATGTTTTATTGCAGGTCAACACTGTGACATGGGAATGTTTTTGTGTACATATAATTACGTACATCAATAATACAACCACCACATTACACTGATATGCTTGCTCAATGTGACATTTCTCCAAGTCCCATGATGCTTCAGTGCCCATATTCACTATTAAGGTCACCTTGCTATTATGGTCACTTTGACTCAGTCCCTTGGGTGACCATAATACTGAGGTTCCGCTGTACTTCAAGAAAGTTTCATATTGTTAACTACAAATAAATAATTTTTCACAGATTATATTGAATATTTAAACATTGAAAAAACCTTTATAGTCCATTAAATGTTTTTAATTTTCCTTTGGGCTCACACTGTTAAGGTATAAACAATAAGACAAATGATTCATTGTTATCACATCAGTTCAGTTTCAGTATGCACGCACGCATGCAAGCACACACACACCCGCACCACACACGCGTGCCCGCACGCGCGTGCGTGCGCACGCACGCACGCACGCACGCACACACACACACACACACACATTAAATCAACTGATCCATGACTTGGACATGATCTATAACAGCAAGTTCAAGCCCTAGAATTCAATATGCTTATGGCTGACGGGGACAAAAGATCTCTTGTAACAGTTTTTGCAACAATTTTGCCCGTCTGGTTGACCTCCCGAGTCTGCCTTGCTTTTTTCTCCACAGGCAAATTGCTGTACCATGACACTAGGTTAAAAGAAAGCACACGTTCAATCAAACATCTGTACACCAACTGCAGAACCTCTGGGCTGACATTAAAACTCCTTAATTTCCGGTGCAAAAACAGATGTTGTGCTTTTTTGTATGTGGTCTACATTGTCAGTGAAGGTAAGGTTTTCATCAACAACAGTACCAATGCTTGAAAGTGGATTCTGTTTCCACAGTCTGCCCTTTGATCATCAGTGGTTGAGAAAGAGATATTGAGAAAGTACTCATATGTACTCAAAATCTGAGCACATTGAGTATGAGTACGAGTACATGAACCATAAGTTGTATGAGTACGAGTACATGAACCATAAGTTGTATGAGTACGAGTACATGAACCATAAGTTGTATGAGTACGAGTACATGAACCATAAGTTGTATGAGTACGAGTACATGAACCATAAGTTGTATGAGTACGAGTACATGAACCATAAGTTGTATGAGTACGAGTACATGAACCATAAGTTGTATGAGTACGAGTACTTAAAAAATTGTACTTGAGTCTGGGTTGAAAAAATCATGTTTTTTTAATTTAAAAAATCAGATTTTTTTTTATTTATTTGATGTTTTAAAAATCTGGTATATAGACATTTATATAGATGTTTATATTGATAAACTCGTTCAAATGTGTTCTATTCAAATTGATTTGGGTACTTGTCTTAACAGAGGGTACATGATTTTTGCTTATATAAAGACATTAGACAATGTCCACAAGGCCTCATCCCCTGTAGTTGCATAATCTGTCTTGGAAAGGAAGGAATGCTGTGTGTCTGTGGCTGTAGTAGTGATAATTATTGTTTGCTGAGAGGGTGGATTAGCACCTGTCCAGGGCTCTGTGTACTCTAAGGGTCTCCAACCAGACTGCAAACTGGTACAGTATTAAACAATTGTAGCCCAGACTGTCTCACTTGAGTCAACATACTGAATTGGTAACAACTAGCACAAGCTCTAAGTGGACTTTAACTCAGGGCTTCTGACTTGAAGACAAGTTTGTGTGGCTTCACTGCATTCAGAAAGGGAATAGCTCAAACATACACAATGTCATAAAATATTTGACTGTCAGGCTATATGGTGACAACAACTACACAAGTGTGCACACTTTGTGTTTTTGAATTAAAAAACATACAAAACTTTGTTGATCTTGATGTTGTAAACAATTATTTGTGTTAAATTCATATAAATCAGTGATTAAAAAAACCGGAAGTAAAAAAATCATAACTCAGTGATTTTTTAAGTGATTTAAATCAATGATTTAAATCAAACAACCCTGACTTGAGTACATAAGTACCGAGTACTTCCACCCCAGGTCTGATTGCAATTGACGAATACTGATTAATAGTTACTAGTTTCTAGGCCTGGTTTACCATTAACCTGCAAACTAAATCTGCTGTACATACTGTTGCAGCAAAACTCGTGTCATGAGCAAAAGTGAAAGTGCAACGGTATCAGACCAAGGCGGCACTGCGGCGCTTTCCCCCGACCGCGGCGTTTCTTCCACTTCACTTGACGTTACCATTGATCCACCTGTTATCGTCGTCAGAATCCCAACGGATGTGCCGTCTTCCGAGGCTGAAGTGACATCGACATCAAGTGGAACATGCACTTCGTGGAACCTGTCTGTTCTCCATGCAGCGCTGGAGGTGAGTTGGTCATCAGTAATAAAGGTAAAGGTACGTTCTTATATAGCGCGGTATCCAGTCCGTAGGACCGCTCAAAGCGCTTTACACTTCACCCCCTGGCAGACCTGTTCATGCCAAGGCCATTTCAACTTCTCTGGATAGCATTCTTTAACTGGTAATGAAACATTAGTCCACCATTACAGACACGTAAGAGGTATGCAATTGTGGGTTGAATATGAATTTTTATGATATTGTTACATGGCATTTGGGGGAACAAAAGTATTTATTTTCCATTTTTTAACATGGGGGGCTCACAAATGGGCAGGTAATAATTAGGGAGATGGATCAGCTCAAACCAAACCCCACTAAACTAACTGATTTGCCACAGGGTACTTTATTAGCAATTGGGGTGCATATGTGGCCAGGTAACAAAGGAAGCTGAGTGTAGCAGAGAAAGAAACGGGTGAGATTTAGCAAGTCATGGAAGGTAGCCAGTCAGGCTACCAACCTTGCAAAGTGAAGTAGCCCGACAGCTTCTTGGGTAGCCCACTTGCTACTCAATACTTTGATGATAGAAAATAAATACTTTGAAGATAAAATGTATGAACAATATCAACGACAAATAAAAAACATCAAAAACAAACAGTTTTGAAACATTTATTTTTAAGGCAGGTTCAGTAGAATGTGATACATAATAGTGAATAAAATGCAGTATACAATTATACACAGGTTGTTTTTCTTTCATAGGATGGTACATCAACAGTCTTCGCGAAAAGTCTCCAAGCGTCACGGGACATAAGGTCCTGTGAACTGAACTGTTTTGCTGATTTTTACGGGATCTGATTTTACCCTAGCCTATAGAAACTTTAACCAGTCTCCTGATTAATTCACCAGAAGTGCTCCGCGTACCATGGAGATAATTAAATCTAACTATAATCGAGATAGCGTATATTTTTACGTATGTACGTTTATATGTGGTTATAAATAAACACGTTCACGTTTTTCTTCTAGATGGCTTGCACCTCGGGCGCCAAGCTATCAGGGATTAATCTATGACCCCACTAATGAAACGTAACGCCTTTATTTTTTCAAAATACCCCATATATCAAGGATTCTTAGTGGTTTTTATGGTAAATCAAACGTTAACTTCCAACAATCGCAGAAACCACGCGCTGCGACGAATACTTCGGTACATAAATCGTTTGAGAGTACGTAGCGTCATATAGGTTATTATAGTAGAAAGCACGCACCCACGTATTGGCCCGAGGTCGCAGAACAATACACAATAAAAAGACAGTAGATAGCAGATATTCTACTATTCATCAACCAAACACAAGTATCCACGCGATCTTCTATATTTTGAACATTCAACGAGTATTGCATCACATGTGTGACGCGGTTGTTTCAGTAATACATTCGAGCGTATTGATGGCATATTGCCTGAGGCATTTGGTAAACATTGCTATCATGACTGTCACGTATAAACTAACACGTAATCCCGTCCTGGGGACGGGCATTTTTTTTATATATAAAAGTGGCGCCATGCGGCACCAAGACTATTAACATGACCGGTTATTATTTCAATGTAGAATGACCGTTCAGTTACACGTTGAGCGTTGATGTGGTTGATTAAAAATACAATGAATGCTCCCTATAGATATCGCTTCGGCTATGGTTTGACAACATTTCTTGCAATGTCAAACGTGTCACAAACACACGATTTATGGTTAACATATATCCAGGACTACACTTCTGAGATGTTTATTGACATTCCGTTTATTTTTGCTGGGTCTAAAATATTGCAGCTCCCTAAATATTTCGAGTCGCCATCCGGGCTACTGTAGTCAAAAATTTAAGTCGCCCGTAGCCAGTTTTGGGCGCCATTGGCGGCCGGGCGACCGCTAAATCTCACCCCTGAAGAAAGTAAGCAATTTCTAGAATTACCTTTATATATTGCATTGTCCGATATCGTTTGACTTTATGGCTCAGAAAACTAATGCCCTGCCGCTGTGTCCGCAGGAGAAAGACCCATTTCTTGGGATGAGTGAGGAAGACATGAACAGACTGGATAGCGTCCTCTTCTCAGAAGAGGGCCAGAAAGCACTCGAGACCTCGGTGCCAGCGGCTGTGGCCAGTAAAGGCCACGTGACTGTGACAGCTACTGGCACTATTGATCATATGACATCCGAACTACCTGAGCTGAACACGATTGGACACAGCGATTTTGTCATAGACGACGTCATCATTCAGGTTAGTTTTCAAATGGCTGATGTTAATTATATCAGAAAGCTGGGTTTTTTGCTGAGTTGTACATTTGTAATTGCATTTTACCTTTGGCGATTATATAGGGAAGGATATATGTAGCTCCGTTCCTTGCTGACATTTCTTTATTAAAATAATAATATGAATACTTCTATCATGCTTAATTCCTCAGAAACCCGAGCTCAGAGGCGCATCAAAGTGAAAAGGTAATCGTGAAATTGACATTCAATGTTAAAGTTGTCAACGGATGGTTGAGGATGCTAGAGGACTAAGGAGCAGGGATGAGTTTTTTTCCAGGTGAATCTGGGGGTATAAGGTGATCGTATTTCTTGTTTGCGGTTCGTGTTTTTGCTGGAGAACTCTACCCATGTGTTACTGCCCATGTGTTTCTTCCCATTGATGTCAACAAACATTAATCCAACTATTTTCGATACGATCACTGTGATTGGATGAATATGCAGTGTGTTGGCCCTCTCCACCAATGGGATCATTTGAAAGAAACAAGAGTTGCATCTGTGCATATTTCCAATGGACACCAAATGAACAGGAAAGGTATAAATCACTTCAGTTGAAAATCCGGTTCATATATGCCCTATTGAAAGCCACCCACTCTTACAACTACACAAATGGCTAATAAACTATAATAATTTTATAAGGTTCATGAAAATTTTCTTGCCCCATCTATTAATTTGATCAGAAATCGATTTTGAAAATAGGTTATTTTTTACTATCCATGTGTCCAATTTGGGGCCGAAAATTCTAATTAGGGCCTACGTCAACTCTTCCTCAGTTTTTTCTCTCAGTTCATGATGACACATCAAATTCAGAGTCTAATTTATATCTCAAGTTATTTTCATATATGTCCCACCCATTAATTCATTAAGAGGGTAATGCTAGAAGTCAGATTTTCAGAGTGTTTAGTGGGTGATAATATGTACTAAATCTAATATGTGCTCATTTTATATCTCATATTTTGAATGGAGGGGGTGGTGAGAGGAGGAGGTTAAATATCATTGACATTCTCACCAAATCAGAGTATTACTTTAGTGGGGACAGGCTAATTAAAAAAAAATCGATCTGACAAAATATTTTCAGTTAAAGCTAGAATCTACATAAGAAGAATTTAGATTATACTAAAATATAAAACTTCCACGTATAGTGGAACCCAACTATCAAACTGTTGATGACACTTGTTAAGCATGTTAAAAACCATGACCAGACCAGATGGATAGATGGATCAAGCAGTTTGCAATGTGGCTGTTAGATAACCCTGTAGGTTGACCCCCTCACTCCTAACAATCTGAAATGTATTTTGTTTTAAGAAAAAGTCAGAATTTTTATTTTGCTCCTTGTGAGAGTCCTGATTTTGACCATTTTGTTTTTTGCTCCAAAGTTTCTCAGAATTCACCACAGAGCATCTTACTTTAAAAATTTACGTGGGGAGGTCAGACCCCCCTCGCTTCTTTTGGGCCCTTACCATCTAGTCATATTATTTCAAAATTATTTCAGGGTTTTTCCTATTCACATCCCTGAAGGAGGGAAAGGATGACTAAAACAATAAGTCTTCAGATGACCGCCACATTTAGTGACATTATGTAACTGCTGCCCTATTAGTAAGGGTGAATTCCAAAGGGTTGGTGCAGCAACCAAGAAAGCACTAGATTGTTTGTTTCAAATCTAGGTAGGTACTTCAATAAAATATGAAATGTCATGATAAAACATCGACAATAGATCCAAGGATATTACACTTTTAACACGGCAACAATTTGGAAATTTTGTGTATCATATACGAAGAAAATATTTGTGTTTTCTTTCAATAAATGTTTGCTTAAAATGCTATTTAAATATACATTGTACAGTCATTTCATAACTATAATATCCATCCTTTAAAAAAACAGTCTAGGCTAGCACTACCAGTGGCCATTTGGGCCATAGGCCACATGGCATCGGATTTGGCTAAACAAAAGTTACCCATTTGAGCCAATTTGGCCACCAGCATTTTTGTTGAAAATCATACAGAATTGTGAGAATACATAAGTGTTTGTTGTTATTTTGATGTCCATTAAAAAGTTTGGCTAAAGCAATTTGTATTTGGCTAAATAAAAATTGGGTGCTTTAGCCAAAATGGCTGAACAGTTTACAACATCAGAGATAACCCAGACAGTCCTTTTGGAAGTCCCCATGATTTCTTAGAAACGCTGACGAAGTTTCTATACTAACGACCGTGAGTGCTACGATGTTCGATACAGGTATATTCGTTCGCCTTGAAAACGGAACATATCGTCTGGTTAATGTGATTCCAGTACATGTCAGTATTATATCTATCTAACTAAATCATGTCCTTAAACCAGCAAATATCAATGCTAATGTACTTTATTGTGCCTTTGAACCTATAAGTTATTATAACAGAAATAGCCTGTGACCCCAACTTGGTGAGCACGCCAGATAACGTGTTGGTCAGATGGCTGGCATAACCTATAGTAGACAACAGCACGTTACAAATACAGATTTAAGGTCCATTGTGGTGGCAAATTAAGGGGACATGTCAATATTACAAATGACCATTATGTTTTGCCAACAATATGTAAAAGGCCAGTGAAAATCGTCACATTTCAAGCATGATATGCCTATCTATCAACATTTCTGTTATCACTAACAATCAGGAAATGTTACCTAATTCAATTGTTTATAAAAACTATAACACTTATCATACACTGCCACTTTAGGCTGTCATTCAACTTTTGCTTAATTCATTCACGGTGGTGTAGCAGACATAATTGGTTTATGTTAACCAAAATCTGCCGTAAAGTTATCAGTTACGCTGTCATACCTATATGTATGTCATTTATTTCTTTGGGGATTTTCTCAAAACAATATAATTTTGTGACTATTTTTTTATTTACGAAATTTTTTTTTTAAATCTTAAATTAAAAACTAAAAACTTTATTAATCTGGAATATTATATAGTATTTCAACTACAATCTGTGAAGAAACTCAAGACAAGCATATAATAGCCACCCCATTCACGCTAATATTACTAGTAACTCATTTAATGCAATTAATAAATCAACATTTAGCTAATTAACGCACAAAGCCGACTGACGCATTTCAATAAAAGGCCATAACTGCCTTGATTATAAAGATATTTGTTCAGAGTTTACAGACACATTAATTAGGGTCATACATATACATTACAGTCATTTCACAACTCAAATAATGCAGTTAGTATTATATTCTGAGATCTTTGTAATTTCCTGCATGAACAGTACACTGCCGGTTCAGAACAGCAATATTGATATTTCAATTTACAAAAATAATGTCCTGCAGTTCAACATGAAGTAATGTTTATAAATTGTTCATAGTACAGGGTATATCACTGCTAAACCCAACATCTCTCGTATCGAATTGAGGACTGCTGACAGATTCTACGTTACTCTCTATTGAGAGCCAAGTGCATGGTGATTGTTCACATGACACAGTATAGTCTTAGTGCTGCAATATTCACAGTTCACTATCTCAAAGACAAATGCTTGTGTAGTATGTCAGTATTCACATGACACAGTATAGGCTCAGTGTAACGATATTCACAGTTTGCTGTTTCATAGATAAATGCTTGTGTAGTATGTCAATATTCACATGACACAGTATAGGCTCAGTGTAGCAATATTCGCAGTTCATTGTTTCATAGATAAATGCTTGTGTAGTATGTCAATATTCACATGACACACTATAGGCTCAGTGTAGCAATATTCACAGTTCACTGTCTCATAGATAAATGCTTGTGTAGTATGTCAATATTCACATGACACACTATAGGCTCAGTGTAGCAATATTCACAGTTCACTGTCTCATAGATAAATGCTTGTGTAGTATGTCAATATTCACATGACACACTATAGGCTCAGTGTAGCAATATTCACAGTTCACTGTTTCATAGATAAATGCTTGTGTAGTATGTCAATATTCACATGGCACAGTATAGGCTCAGTATAGCAATATTCATAGTTCACTGTTTCATAGATAAATGCTTGTGTAGTATGTCAAATTGTCAATATTCACATGAAACAGTATTGGCTCAGTGTAGCAATATTCACAGTTCACTGTTTCATAGATAAATGCTCGTGTAGTATGTCAATATTCACATGACACACTATAGGCTCGGTGTAGCAATATTCACAGTTCACTGTCTCATAGATAAATGCTTGTGTAGTATGTCAGTATTCACATGACATAGTATAGGCTCGGTGTAGCAATATTCACAGTTCACTGTCTCATAGATAAATGCTTGTGTAGTATGTCAATATTGACATGGCTCAGTGTAGCAATATTCACATTTCACTGTTTCATAGATAAATGCTTGTGTGTTATGTCAATATTCACATGACACAGTATAGGCTCAGTGTAGCAATATTCATAGTTCACTGTTTTATAGATAAATGCTTGTGTAGTATGTCAAATTGTCAATATTCACATGACACACCATAGGCTCAGTGTAACAATATTCACAGTTCACTGTCTCATAGATAAATGCTTGTGCAGTGTGTCAATATTCACATGACACAGTATAGGCTCAGTGTAGCAATATTCACAGTTCACTGTCTCATAGACAAATGCGTCACATAATATATTAGGTCACAATCAAAATCTTGCAACTTGTTAAAGAGAGGTATAACTATGTTTATACAGCAATTTTGTCCAGTGTCAAATTGTCACAAAACATCGTTTTGTAGTTCCATAATTAATTACAATTGTTTTATAAGTATTTTAGCTGATTAGACCCCACAACGGCCGCAGCCAGCCGCTCTGTGCAGTCCTGGAACGGCCACCACCGGCCACATACAGGACCCTCTATTAAAAAAAATCCCGGCAAATAACTACTGAACTAAACGCTACCAAATTTTGCCATACCCTAGCGGATACATTTTGCAACAACAGCTCGTTACGTGCATGTGTTGCCCTTTTGGAAATCTTGATTTTCATCAGTTTTGTTCACGCAATCTCGAAAATTTTTATTTGTATATTTGTCATGATAAAATATGGTGTAACCTGAAAAGTAACCATCATAATTTGATAATGTTTTCAGTGGTGCAAAGCTAACATATATAGCTACATTTTCTTCGCTGAGTTGCATAGGGTTATAGCATGGGATCATTGTCAAATGTCAGCCGCAACTTTCAAAGTTTTAACAAATGTACTATTTTGTCTTTCCAAATTGTTATCAAATGTCAACATTTTATTAATATATTCTATTTCTATGTATACATGCATGTGGAGAAATTACTACTCTTCAAAATAAACACAACTTGTAATTGTCAATATTGAATAGTTTTTTTCTACAGATTTTTGAACACAAGGAGGTAAAATCGCTCAAAATTTGCCAGAAATCCTGGGAACATGGTGGCATGTTTTAATAAAATCCTGGGGCCTAATGGGTTAACTAAAAAAAAATTTACCAATTCGTTTGCACTCAATCAATAAAATAATTGATTGTTAGAATGTAAATCTCTTATGAAAAATTTTCAGATTTTTTTGTCATTGAAAAGTTATTTTCAAACAATTGTAGTATTTGTCTAGGCTCTAGTCAAGGCCCAAACAACATCACTATTAATAATACTATAATATAAAACGGTATTGGTATTGGCTTTGTAGTGAATTCGGTTAAGAGAAAGGTAAATAAGACATGATTTCGTTCTGGAACCTCGCTCTCTGTGTAACAGATCCGTAAAGCTTCACAATGTTGCGGATCTCTAAAACCACATTTCACTTTCATGCGGAATAAAGATTTTCCCCCACATGCTAATTTCAACCTATAGAACACGTTACAAATAATCACATGTTCTGAAGAATTTACTAATTTATGCTACTTGCATTAGAAACACACCTATGCCGTCTAATCAACATTTGTCAGCTTAATTTTGGTCCAGTTTCAATAGGAAAAAGACAACTAAGAAACTTAACTTACCGCTTTCCAAGGTGGCATCAAAGCTGATGAAAATGAACGAAACAGCCAACAAAACACGAGACGAAACAAAACGTGAGCGAGATTCCAGTAATTGCCGCGACGCTAATCATGAATGGATTTTCGTGCACGCGGAACAACCGAGGCAGCGCATTTTGTTGAAATGCCTACTCTAGGAAAAATAGGTCAAAACTATTTGATGGAAGCTGTCTAGGCTTTCAGAATGTAGAATTTAAATTTGACATCAGTGTGAATAAATTAGGTTGACAATGTCTGTCACCATGAAGTATCTGTCAGCGTTTGCACATATCTGTCACCAGGAGGGCTTGAAGGAAGATCTGTCAGCATTTGCGGATTCCTTTGGCGATCATGGCTACTGTGCAAATCCAGAACCAGTGCCTATAACCCTGTCCAGCACCCGAGTTGCAAAGGAAGAGGAGAGTGAGACTGAGGAGATTGAGAAGGAGAAAGAAGAGTCTGCTGACGAAAATTCAAAAGACGGATCACAAGGCTCTCTTCCCATTAGGTAAGGATTGTTAATAACTTTACATTATTTGTATTATTTCTCTTTGTACCAAGGGTAATAGTTGGTCCATCTAGAAATGTTGTGAGATGTAAATCATGCCTTTTTAAATCATTTGTGAGAACTTGGGATGTATTAATCATTTATTTATTAGACACCACAAGTTATTTCCCATCCTGCAGATACTGTACCATCCTTATAGATGTAATATTACAAACAAATTCCCAACTGAGATTCATCTATCATGTGCGATTTTTACTTTCTTGCCGACACTATTTGTACGTTGGTGTGTATTTTTGTTGTAGATACACAATGCCTTTTAAATGTGTAATTTATTATTATTATATCAGAAGGTCGACACGGATCCATGAGCACAGACAACACCAGGAAGCAGAACATATCATGCAGGAGAACATAGAGAAGGAGAAGAAGGCAAGGAAGTCTCTCCTGGGGGACGAAAGTCCTTCGGAGACAGTCAAGAAGGTGCGTGTCATGACATGGTCAATGCAGTTTCTCCATGGTTGAATTGCACATTCAGTGTGGCAGGTTGTAGTGAGAGGTGTAATTCGTGAAACTCTTGCTTTTACCAAATATTAGCATGATTTGTTTGTTTGACCGGTACATGACGCTGTTGAAGAGTCAGAACAATGGAAATCCATTTGGATCTGCATCATGTGGTTGGTTGGATATTAGTCTATTAGACTAACTTCTAACACATAAAATGGACTTCTATGTTTGTTATTCTTAAACAACATATCTGTCGAGGAATCAAAACAATGATAGGATATTTTCGTGTGTTAGAAGTTAGTGTAATAGACACATATCCAACCAACTACACGGTGCTAATCAAACTGGACTTCCACTCTTTTGACTCTTCAACAGTGATATGTACTTTAGTACTCCCTCCTCAATTAATTCATGCCATCACAAATCAAGTTTGTTCATGTAAAAATGTATGAATAGTGTAAATAATATGTTCAGTAACTTTAATAGAGGTGTACATGCTTTTGTTTAAATAAATAAGAGAAAAAAAGTAATTCTTGAATAAATGTCATTCTTGCATTTTGTGTTATGATTACTTTCTTGGCAAATTTGTGGAAGGTTTTTCAGTCAAACATTGAGTACCAATTTACGAGTGTTGCGTCCTTGTAGTCTCCTGCCGTGAAACACTACAACATGCGAACGAAACGACCACCACGAGATTACCCCGACTTTGTGACTCCAAAACAGCGCTCAACGAGAGGGAAAGTACTTGACGGACGAGGCGATGGTATCGAAGAATCCAAGGTACAGGATTCATTTTGTTGGATGCAAGAGTGTTTTACACAAATGTAAACATGATACGTTCATGAATGCATGCATATTCAAATATCTGGTATTGTTATAATAGTTTTATAGTAGAGCCTCATTTAATTTAATTATTCAATTTATATGGCACTACTACTGTGCAGGATATTTGAGCAGATAGATGAGTCTTAAGATAAGCTTTTTGAAGGCTACATCAGACAACCTAGTCAATGTCACGTATCACTAAAGCAACTGCCATAGTTTCAAGGGGTGGGGGGGCAGTATCGAGTAATTGGTCACCACAAATGCATACGTATCAGTGGTAACACTGATCTTATTAAAGTTGTAGTTGTACACCCTTGATTCTGTATGTCCCAAGTTCTGTATGCCCTAATTCTGTACCCCCGCTCTGTATATTGCCCTTGCGTATGTTGTAGACTGAGAAGGGAAACAACGGTCAGTCTGACTCAGACAGTAGTGACAGTGATGATGGCGGCAATACCACGGGGTCAACAAAAGGTCAGCGATCAGTTCGTGGAAAGACGACAAGAACGAGAACAAGAAGAGCATGCAAGAAGGAAGCTGATTGGTCAAACAATGAGGGGGAGGACGAAAGGGCAGAAGGAACAACACCACAAAAACCAGCCAGACGAAAATCTGTAAAGTCCAAAAGTTTGGCCAACGTGAAAACGAACACTCCGTCATCATCAGAAGACAGCGACAATGACACATTAGGGGCCATCAGAAATAGGACTAAGCGTGTTCGTGGGTCAAATGGCAGGAGGTTGTCTGAGAGTTCAGATGTTCCGCTCAGTGTCGTCAAAGGGAAACTGAAAGAAGAGGGTAAGATCGATGGATTGAAGGAAGACACAGAAGATAACGCGGCAACACAAGCAGTATTGAACAAAGTCAGGTCAAAGGTAGGCCCTCGTACACAGAAGACACTTGTAATGAAACCAGCTTTCACGTTGTGTAGTTTATATATACTGGCAAACATGCCCATCTTCCGGACGAGATAACTTGGTAGTTCATGTTTACCAAATATCACGGTACACAATGTTATCACAGAAATATCCATCTGTGCTTTGTTACTTGTTTCTGCCAGGCAATGTCCAATGCTTGAAATTGCGACAATACTGGCAGTTATAGTAACGCCTAGCAACGCCTAGCAATGCCTAGCAACCCTTGCCCTTGTATAACATAACTTTGAACAATTGACGATAAGACGCATGACGTCATAAACAATTGTATGTAATTGTTCGAGGTGCGTTACGGACAGTTGTATGTAATAACTACAGAGGGTAATTCGGTTGTTCTTAGACAGGGTACTAGTGGGGTGAATTTTTAAAAATTAAACTGACAACCTGACCGTTGAGTCGTAGATGAGCCCATAAAAGTTTAGCGCTCAAGATGCAAAACGTCTAGAAGGACGCAGGGTTGGCACGTTCCCAGAAAAAAATTAGTTTTTGACAGAGCAGTGGGAATATCCAGGAAAAATTTGTATTTACCTGTAATATCCAGGAATAAGTCATAAACCGGGAATAAGTCTATAACTGAGATTAGCATTGGCTAATTCCTGTAATTAAACTTAGTCCAATTGGAAAGATAGTTAACATTCATCTTAAGCAAACAGTTGTACTAGTTACCAGTTCAGGGCTAATCCTTGTATTTGTTTAAAGCAGGAAGTCCATGAGATGAAAGAGTAATTATTCAGTTAGTAAATAAATGCTATTGTCACTCTCACAAGGGACAGAGCCAAGTACTGCTGGCTGAGTCTTCTTCTAAAGAAGTGTGATCAGGTGTCAGGTGCCAATTTGTAATCTGGTTAAAGAACAAAGAAAATGTTGAGCTCTGGACATGGTTCTAAGGCACCCTCTATCAGCATAATGTTATAATAGTAACATTGCCAGCCACACCATGCCTTGAAATTTAGGCCAAGGGAGTACCACAGGCTAAGGACCTACAAACAGCTGTGGCCATTGTCTAAATGAGCCCAAAATCAGTTCCAACCTAATCTAATTTGCTTGAACATTCTGTTCCTGAAGCACTGGTCAATTAGCATCTCATGAGTGGCAGAAGTGGAAGGCCAGTTGACAATATATGGCATTCTTTTTGTAAGATTGAAGAAGGCGGAAAGGTGAAGAAAGCCCAATGCCAACAATGTTGGGCACTAATGAGTGCAAATTCATGCCTTGTGTTGTTATTCCAGTGTTTTAGTACTAAAAAAGTGTTAATCTACTGTTTAATGGTCATATATCTGAAGTTATCCGTTTCTCAGAATTTAAGTTAGTGTATTAGCAACGTAAAGGTGAGCGGATAGCGACATTGCCAGTACATGTAAACAGCTGACTGAATATATTTTAGAATGTAATGTTTGTTGCTGTTTTCAGTCAAACTATATTATGATTGTCCAGTATTGATAAATACATTAATTCTGGTGACTATTGCAATACAGCTTCAAATATAATCCGTTTAAGACTGTTTCCTTTATCCCGGTTTTTACCACTATTTGGGGTTTTTTCCAAGATGGGATTTACTGCCCAGTATTTACCAGGGTGGGAAAAACGTGCCAACCCTGATTCTGAAGGAGTAGCGTAAATTATACACTTGCTCGATTATAATACGATTTAAGTAAATTGTTGTTAAAATCACCCATTGGTGCTCTGTAAAAACCAGGCAGATTAGTGTATGTCTACAGTGAAGCTTTCAGTCCTTTTTATATCCATAGAGGCACATTGTGCCACTTCGATGTGCTAGTCCTTGTACATGCCGACTTTCCCTATTCAAAGTTTCTGGTCTCGTGGAGCCAACCATTCATGAAAAGGATCACTTATAATTACTGATACTTTGGCTTTGTTTAAATAATACAATTTTCACCACCTGATATGAAACTGTATGTTGACAACAATGTCGTAAGCACACCTTCTGAGCATTGGTTACAACGTGACTTTAAAACTGCTTCCATATGCAATGTTCTAAGTTCAATTTCAGTTTATGTTGCCTCACAGTGCAATGATCGGGTGGCATACCCTTAGCCAGAAATACAATTTTGCGGTCAGTAAATTTTTTTTTTTCATAACATGCTAGGATATACTGAACTAAACGTCGACACCACAAAAAATCACCCGGCACTAACGTCATATTTCGCCAACCCATCCTTTAAAAACGCAGTCCTTTTGGAAATCCCCTTGAGTTCCTGGAAATGTGACAGTGTTTCCATAGTAACGATCACGTGCGCTACGTTGTTCGAACCAGCTATATTCGGTCGCCGTGAAAGTGGACCACTTCATCTGGTTACTGTAATGCTAGTACACATCAGTATTATATCTACCTAACTAAATCATGTACATAAACCAGCAAATATTAGTGTGCAGTGAGCATTAACATAGTTTATCATGCCTTTGACATGAATGGAAACGCCGACACATATGTGACCTGGTGACCCTGCGGGATAACGGGTCAGTCAAAATGACCATACACGACTGTGTATTTATTATAAAAAAGATTGTAAAAAGAAAAACCTGCCTTTTTATTTTACCCGTCGTCGTCAGCCATTTGCCCGACTTCAAGACGGGCAGACGGGTCCCTGGCTAAGGGCCTGTCGGGTGGGATAACAGGCTGTAACAATAGCTTGTGCATGTATATACCATGGCAACGTTGTACTTTTTGTAATTGACATCGAATAACTACATGATTGGCTAATGTTCTAAACCCTTATCATTATAATGTGTCTGTCTGTTCATATGTCTGAAGCATCACAAGTTGGTTCCAGTTTATTTTTTGTAAAACAGATAATAAAATTCCAATATGCAAGATTTGTAATTTACGTCATTACGTTTATTACATTTTCACAACTGACTTATTCATGACCTTTCTTGTTTTTATGTTTCAGTATTTAGGCCTACTTATTGTTTTGCTATTTTTCAGCTTATGGTTCAGAAAAAAGAGTGCTTCATCTTAGTGAGAAAATTATTCCGCATCACTGGTATTTTAACGTCTATCGTTTGTGCTCACCAGAGACTTGCTGAAAAAGGTACCGGCGACACTCCCAAAAATGGCAAACCAAAGAAAGAAGCCAAGTCAAAACCAGAAGACGAAAGTGACAAAGACATTGGTAACAGTGACAAGATAGTGATGAAGTCTAAAAAGCGAATTCGGAAAGGGAAAAAGAAACAGAAAGGTGGGGAAGACGGGGTAAAACAGAAGGAAGATGGGGCAGAGACAAATGAGAAGGTCACACATGAACATGGCAGAGGTGAGTGTTTTGTGCAATCAGTTTGTAGTATGGACCATGGGAACAATCTTAAAACCATTTAGACCTCAGCCGGTTTTTTGAAGAAAAAAACCTGTTTTCCCCAGTTATTTGGCCAGATACAGGAAAAAGTGAGGCCAGTACGTTCAGGCATGATATCCAATTTATTCTCTTAACTGTCAGTCAGAGCGCGCCTCTTGAATAGTTTGAGATACGCTGCAATTTTGGGCAGGGTTTTGGCTGAATTGAAATGGGTTTGGCCAACTTGAGGACTAAAGGGTATTAGTTCAGTAGTTAATTTTGCAGTTTTTATTTGTAGGAGTTGAATGTTGTAAAACTGGACTTGCACAGAATGTCCACTGAAAATAGTTGTCTCGTCTTTGTCCCTGAAGTCTGGGGCGAGGCTGGCATCAATACAGGTCCTCAAATTTTTTATTCCATCATTGCTCCCATTTCAGTCCTGTCTCCACCACCCGTCTTTGCTCCCTCATCCCTTTTTGTCTCCCCTCCCATCCCAATCCTGCCAGAAATCTTTTCTGCTAACTTGTGCTGCCACAGGTCTGTAGTTGGAAAATTATTGTTAATGTTATCTTCTAGACGCGTCAGACAGCTCTCCAGCATTGGAGGAAGACAGTGACTCAGACTGGGGGTCGGAGGACGACCCAGATCGACTATGGTGCATCTGCAAAAAGCCTTACGCTAACAGGTGCAGTTAAATTTCCATGTTTGTGACAACAGAGAAATATAGGAAATTATTGGAGTGAATGGCAGATGACCAAACATCCACGCTAAATGTCCATCACAATTAACTTGCAGCTATAGTAATTGGCATTTTCTTATTTTTTTTATTACATGTCATTTTTTACTCAAATTATTCACTTCAAATAATCAATAAAATATAATATGTTGCATTTATCATATTCATTTTCCATTATGTACCATAATATGCAGACATTAAATAAAGCTGCTCTTAAATAGATGTTTTTTTGCGTTGTCTGAGTATGCCTATAGTTTTTTATTTTGATATGGAGTTGGAATTGGTTATTGGTGTGGAATTGGAATTTATATAATGTAATTGACCCCAAGTCTGGTCATGTGACGTGTGCTTTGGCTCCAGCCCTGGAGCAAAGTTCCTCGAGTTTATGACAGTTTATCATAGATTATATTTGTGCCTTCATTATGAAGCTCCTGTGTAGTGCTGCTACAGTGTAGTGTTGTAGGTTCATGATCTGTGTAGTGCAGCTACAGTGTAGTGTTGTAGGTTCATGATCTGTGTAGTGCAGCTACAGTGTAGTGTTGTAGGTTCATGATCTATGTAATGCTGCTACAGGGTAGTGTTGTAGGTTCATGATCTGTGTACTGCTGCTACAGTGTAGTGTTGTAGGTTCATGATCTGTGTAGTGCTGCTACAGTGTAGTGTTGTAGGTTCATGATCTGTGTAGTGCTGCTACAGTGTAGTGTTGTAGGTTCATGATCTATGTAATGCTGCTACAGCGTAGTGTTGTAGGTTCATGATCTGTGTACTGCTGCTGCAGTGTAGTGTTGTAGATTCATGATCTGTGTAGTGCTGCTACAGTGTAGTGTTGTAGGTTCATGATCTGTGTAGTGCTGCTACAGTGTAGTGTTGTAGTAGGTTCATGATCCGTGTAGTGCTGCTATAGTGTAGTGTTGTAGGTTCATGATCTGTGTAGTGCTGCTATAATGTAGTGTTGTAGGTTCATGATCTATGTAATGCTGCTACAGTGTAGTGTTGTAGGTTCATGATCCGTGTAGTGCTGCTATAGTGTAGTGTTTAGGTTCATGATCTGTGTAGCGCTGCTATAGTGTAGTGTTGTAGGTTTATGATCTGTGTAGTGCTGCTACAGTGTAGTGTTGTATTTTCATGATCTGTGTTGTGCTGCTACAGTGTAGTGTTGTAGGTTCATGATCTGTGTAGTGCTGCTATAGTGTAGTGTTGTAGGGTCATGATCTATGTAATGCTGCTACAGTGTAATGTTGTTGTAGGTTCATGATCTTTGTACTGCTGCTGCAGTGTAGTGTGTAGGTTCATGATCTGTGTAGTGCTGCTATGGTGTTTTGCTGTTTCAGGTTCATGATCTGTGTTGTGCTGTTACTGTGTAGTGCTGTTGTCAGTTCATGATATGTGTAGTGCTGCTACAGTGTAGTGCTGTTGTAGGTTCATGATCTGCTGTGACGAGTGCAAGGATTGGTTCCATGGCAGCTGTATGGGCCTGACAAGGAAACAAGGCACAGACATTGTACGCCTGAACCACAACTGGCTCTGTCCCAAGTGTGGCGGCAAAGGTGGGTATGTCAGCATACATGCAAAGTATTACACAAAAATACTGCACTAAAATGTGTTGCGCAAGATCCTCACCAACAGTTACTATGTTTGGCATGTGAGTAAACTATGGTTTTGGGGTAACAATTACAACTTTATAAAATTTCCTAGAAGTGGTCATTGTGTGGTGCTGATATATAGAATGATTTTGGGAAGGGACCCTATTTTGGGACCATTTCCTTCCTGTTTTTTTTTTTTTTTGTACAAAATCTCACCACAAAACTAACAGTGGACTTTGCTTAGTAGAATTGCAAATTGTAGAATTTGCCATTTAGTAGAATCAAAATAGCAGGGACGGGATAAATACCGGGCTATTCTAGTTGTGTCAAGCCCAAAGTGAATCTAGTAAACAGTGTTCACTGTACCAGTGAAATTTATTCTGAGTGCCAATAGATGACTTTATCACTAAACCTGTGAACTTGATTTTCTCGCAGGTGGCACAAGGAAAACAAGGGAGAGGAGTACAGGGAGCGTGTCGGATGATGGAGGCAGACCAAGCGAATCCACATCAATAATCACTGTATCATCTATTGACACGGACGAACCAGCCGAGCCACATGCAGAGATTCTGGCAGAAGAGGCAGTTACCAAGGATGAAGTTAGTAGGGTCCTCTGCTGTATGGCGACAGAGTGCAGTTTGGCATGTTCCCGGTGTTAAGAGAAACGTCTCAACTGGAGCTTCCTCAGTCGCAGCACCAGCTCTGGGATTGTTAAACCAACTAGAGACTCTCTAACCCCTTTGTTTTGGTGCACTGCTGAGCTTGGGTTTCCTAAGCATATTGTATTGTATTAACCCAGAGTGGTGGGAGGCTAGCAACGAAAATCTGTAAGATCACCAATGGACCCCTATGATTATCTGCGCCCTCTGGTTTGCGGTGTATGCTCAAAAGGAGCTCACTGTGCAAACTGGGATATGTTGACTGGTTCTCATGAGGCTGGTTCGGTTGACTGCACACAATTAAATATTTGCTAGGGTTGCTCTTGAGATATGCTGTGGGTGGGCTGTGAACTGGTTATCTGTTACTTGCATGTCATTTGACATGAAGGTTATGTCACAATTGATCAGTCATCAAAGATGAGCTGTATTATAAGTAAAAGTAAAGCATAACTAACAAATTGAAGCAGCATTTTGCTCTATTGTTGGGAGGGCTGATATGTACATGAAGGATGGGCTTCATTTAAGTGGAAGGGGGCGGCAGTATTCGCGGACAAACTTTCAGCAGCAGTATAAGAAAAACGAAAAATTTAACATGGTAGAAGATATTGACCCTCACATAATTGGTATAACTGAATCATGGGCCAACATAGATATAACAAATGCTGAATTAGGACTGACAGGATATGTAATGTTTAGGAAAGATCGAATAGGAAGAAGGGGCGGGGGAGTTATTTTATATGTTAAAGAATCTATTCAGGCGTATGAAATAAAACTAGAAAGGGAAGCAGATTGCGATGAAGCTGTTTGGTGCAAAATTGTTTCAGGAAATTCAAAATTAACTGTTGGATTAGTTTACCGAAGTCCAACCATAAACGAAGAGGACAACACAAAAATAAAAAACGCTATAAAGGAAGTTAGTAAAGGGGAATGTATCATAATGGGAGATTTTAACCATGGACACATACAATGGAATTCTCTAGAGAGCACAGGGATTGAGGACCAACAATTTCTATTTTTAATCCAGGATAACTTTCTTACTCGGCACGTACTAGAACCAACCAGGGGAGAAAATGTATTAGATATAGTTTTGTCATCGCAAAAAGAATTAGTGGACAATGTAAAAATATTTGAACCATTGGGTAATAGTGACCATAATCAAATACATTTTGACATCAATGTAAAATCAGAAAGTAAAAATAAGAAAACGTACAAGAGAAACTTCCACAAAGGTAACTACAAAGATATGAGAAAATACTTAGCAAAGCTAGATTGGAATAACATGCTGATGAATAAGACCGCAATTGAATGTTGGAATATTCTAAAATATGAAATTGAGAGTATCATCGATAAATTTGTTCCCTTCCAAAAACAAGGAAAACGGTGTAGAAAGAAACACTTGTCAAAAGAGGCTATTAGAAAAATAATGCTAAAACAAGCTATGTGGAGGGTTTATAGGCGTACCAGAAAGGAACAAGACTATGCAAAATACAAAGAGGCACTTAATGCAGCTACAACTGAAATCAGACAATCTAAAAGAAGCTATGAGCAAAAACTAGCATGTAACATAAAAAATGACAGCAAGAGTTTTTATGCATATGTCAGGAGTAAACAAAACGTACAAGACAAGGTTGGACCTCTAGAAGACAGTGCTGGAAATATAATATCACGGGTTTTTAATGGCGGAAGACCTAAATGGTTACTTCAGTTCAGTGTTTACCAAAGAAGATATTAGTTCATTACCAGTTGCTGATGCTAAATTTCAGGGGGTTAAATCTGACTATTTAGGTCCGTTAGTTGTAACTCCAGAATTGGTAGCTAAGAAAATAAAGGCAATGAAGGATAACAAATCATCGGGAGTGAATGGGATTCCTCCAAAATTACTAATGGAAACAGTAGAACAAATCAGTATACCACTTGCAAGAGTATTCAACTTGTCATTAAAAGAGGGAGTTGTTCCGTTTGAATGGAAAGAAGCAAACATCATACCATTATTTAAAAATGGTTCGAGAAATAAGTCAGAGAATTACAGACCAGTGAGTTTAACGTCAGTGATTTGTAAATTATTAGAAAGGTTAATTAAAGACCATATGGTGGACTTCCTCGTTAAGCATAAATTATTAAATTCATCTCAACATGGATTCCTTAAAGCGAGGTCATGCTTAACAAATATGTTACGTTTTTTGGAAGAAATCACTAAGTGGATAGACGTGGGATCGCCAGTAGATATTATCTGCTTAGATTTTCAGAAAGCTTTTGACAAAGTGCCACATCAAAGATTACTACTTAAATTAAAAGCCCATGGTATCGGGGATAGCATAACTGACTGGATAGAACAATGGCTGACTGACAGAAGACAACGAGTTGTAGTAGATGGAGAAGTTTCAAATTAGAAATCGGTTTTGAGTGGGGTACCTCAAGGATCAGTATTAGGACTTATATTATTCTTAATTTATATCAATAACTTGGACGACAGTATAACAAGTAACGTACTGATATGAAAGTTTCAGAGCAGTGTGGTATTGCAGCTTCAAAGGGTAATCAAATTCTTGGATTGATTAGAAGAAACATAACGTACAAGGGAAAAAAGTTAATTATACCTCTTTATAAAGCAATAGTTAGACCTCATTTAGAATACTGTATACAAGCATGGAGACCATATCGTAAGAAGGATATAGATACGCTTGAACGCATACAAAGGAGAGCAACTAAAATGATTCCAGAACTGAGAGACCTTAGTTATTAAGAACACCTGAAAGAATGTGGTTTAACAACTCTAGAGACAAGGAGTTAAGAGGAGATCAGATTGAAGTTTTTAAGATATTGAATGGGTACGAAAATATTGATAGAAATATGTTTTTCTCACTCAAGAAGGATAGCAGAACTAGAGGACATGAGGTAAAATTAGTAAAGGATCAATGTAGATTGGACATCAGGAAGCACTCGTTCTCACAGAGGACAATAAATTAATGGAACAAATTGTCTACAGATTGTGTAACTACTAGCAGCGTGAATGTGTTTAAAAACAAGGTTGACACATATCTCATGATGGCGGGTTATAAGTAGATGAACATTGTTGGACTCTCGATAAGCCAATGGCTTCCTTGTCCACTTGCCATCTGGGCCTTTGGCTTGGATAGCAAAGCTTGTTAAATCTTGTTATTCCTAGAAAATTGTATAATTTCTTATCTTTATATTTTGAGAATGCTGATGGTTAGATGAGATTATTATCTCACTTTAATGGTTTTCAGGTTCTCTGTTACCTCAGAAAGTTAGTGATCCTTTTGTTATGTTCTATCTTAACATACAATGTTGTTAAATGTCATCTGTAGACAACTTTCTAAGAAATATAACTTTTACACCTATTTGCCTAATTTGTCATGTTGCTGCTGCTGTCTGTGTTATTTGTGATTGTTTTTCAGAAAAGCTATACAAATCTTTGTTGAACGGAAGTGTTCTCCAAGATGGTTAAATCTAACTGTGTGTACTTTGTAAGGAGGAAGATTCAGAGAAAGGGAAAGCTAGAACAGCTGAGAAAAGCAATAAGTCTCACAGACCACCACAGAAGAATGAAATAGAAGCACTGCAGGAACAGGTGAGGGGACTGGCTGGCTGGCTGGCTGGCTGGCTGGCTGGCTGGCTGGCTGGCTGGCTGGCTGGCTGGCTGGCTGGCTGGCTGGCTGGCTGGCTGGCTGGCTGGCTGGCTGGCTGGCTGGCTGGCTGGCTGGCTGGCTGGCTGGCTGGCTGGCTGGCTGGCTGGCTGGCTGGCTGGCTGGCTGGCTGGCTGGCTGGCTGGCTGGCTGGCTGGCTGGCTGGCTGGCTGGCTGGCTGGCTTATTTAGCCTTAGTTATATTGTAGGTAGACATGGGTAAAACATATATTTCTGCATTCAAATTTTTTTCTTTTTCCATTTGATATCTTATCCACCCACATGCCAATTGTATTCTGTAATATTGTAATTGTATATAACCTGTATATGGATTTAGTTTAATATCCTATCCTTTAGATAAATAACATTTTAGTGGCTTCATGTAGCATTTTTATTGGTGAAATCAAAATGAATGAATCAAGTAGAATTAAAGGGAATATCAACAAGACTCTAGCTAAAATGCTTTTTCTGTGTGTGCACAAAGTTTGATATTGTATGTACTACATGCCATGATGCCTAAAATTAGATGTTTAATGCATCTAACTCGCAAAGCATGCATAAAATTTGAAGTTAATGAGATGAGTGATCTCGTGGTTTTGTGACGTCAATGTTGATGTGGGTTTTCATTCAGTCAATGATTTATATGCAATGCTTCAGAATAGAAAGTATAATGTAACAATTTTGAACCGCGAGCGGCAAGTGATACAGCAGAATCATCTTCAAATTCGGCTCTTTCGAGGCACTTTAGTGACGCCAGTAGCCTTTGACTTCGAACTTATTTACTTTCTGACCGAACCATGAAAACATAGAGCTGCCAATGTTCTCCTTGTGTATCTATCATATGCATACACATGTGATGTGGTCAAACATTACTGTTACTTCTATATAAAGATCAAATTAAACAAAAACTTGTCATCTCCTACGCTTAGCTCCACGAAGCTAGGCGTAGAAGATATTACTAGTTTTTGTTTTTGTAATTTGTTATCGTTACATGGAAGTAAGAGTAATGACCATGTGACGTGTATATGTATGCTAAATATAATGAGGAGAAGTTTGGTGGCTGTAGGTTGTCGTTTTCATGGTTAGGTCAGAAAGTAAACATTGCAATAGCAGGAGTAGCGCTGACAGGTGGTGGTGATTTCAGCCCAACAACCGTGTTATTTCGGCTTGGTGATTTCGGTGACTGATGTGACTCGCAAGATCTACTCAGTTCTAGCTAGTAATTGATTCACTTTAAGGGTTTGTTATTCCTGTACTTGTCATCAAAGAGATGCTAACTTTAACTAGATACTGTTGAAGTACAGTGCTTTGTCTGTTTCGTACACTGAGCAGGTGTGAATAAAAGACCATGTTTCATGTTCAAAATGATCGGACGAAAAACACTGTACAGATCAAAGACCATATGCAGGTGGCTCCGTTGTATTTACAATACAATAATCACTGTCATTGCTCTGTATTGATTTAATAAAAACAATCGGGAGAATTTCCCCTGATGAGGGGACGTGCTTGACAATCTGAAATATAGAAACAAGATACTATGATAATTGTAATTTAATTTATTTAAATTATTCAACTGTATATAATATTACAGTTTTTGGTCTAATATATTATTACTCCGTGTTAAAATGGAAAAATATAGAGCCGCATTTTATGTGAGAGGAAGCGATAAAAGCAGTTACAAAGTGACAATTTCGGATTAATGTGAAGCAAAATCAATTAACAAATGAGAGAATAAACATTATGCTTTATTCACATATTCATATGACATGCTAGACTTCATGTGCTCAGTACACAATTGTTTGGGCCGAGATCACTATGCTCATTGTGCTCTGAGGCTGAAGTTACCAAAGTTGATGGGCTGAACACTCCAAAAAATGCTGTCCGAATTCACTGAGCCAAATTCACCATGAGCCGACATTACCGGTATCCACGCTGACAACTCGCTTTGATCCTAGATGGACTGTGGTCGTCGATGTTCTACGGATTGGTGGAATCAACATAGCTTCCACAACTGGGAATAATGTGGGCACATCATCCTCTTTCAAAGAGATTTAAGCACTCGAATAACCCAAGGCTATCACCTTCTCTGGTCCGGATCTCAGTTGAAACAAGTTTTCTCAAAGCGAGCAAAGCCGGCTGTGCTTTGTTGGCTTGACGTTTGCTTTTTTAAACGAAGTTGGCTCCGTAGGGAACTTAGACCGACTACATGTTACTTTATTCTTACTACTGTTTGCACTACAATAAAATGCCGCACAATAAACCATTCTGATGCTCGCTTCTATACAACTGCTATCGCTGTCAATGGTACAATGAACAAATGGAAAGTCCCAGTCTTGTAGCACATCATTGATGTCAACGTTGAAGCTTGCTGACAAGCACAGGAAAAATACGCATAATCGAGGCAGGCCGGTAGAACAAAGTATTATTTGGAATTGTTAATTAATGGAATTCGAATTAATTTTTTCGGAGTTGTGGAAATGGAAATATACAAGATGTAATATAATATTATATCAAGCAATCATTGTTGTTATTCCCTTTAATGTAGATTTTATTTACTTGTTAGTTGCAAGAGCTGAAGAGGAAACGACAACATCGTGTAGCGGGACCAAACGATGGAATGAAGCGCAATGAGGAGACCAAGACCAGGACCAAGTCAACTTTGGGAAACTCACTGGAGGACAGAGGAGGTTCGGCAGAGGAACGTCGATGCGCAGCTGAGGACCGACGAAGCTTGGCTGAGGACCGACGAAGCTTGGCTGAGGACCGGCGAGGCTCGGCGGAGGCTCGGCGAAGCTTGGCGGAGGACCGGAGAAGCTCTGCAGAGGACCGAAGAAGCTCGGTTGAGGACCGAAGAGGCTCGGCGGAAGACAAGGCTTTAGGGAAGAATAAGAAAAAGCCATCAAAGGTAAGAGTTGTATAGGGTTTAAGATGGGAAATCTGTATTGATTTACTAGAAGAACCTTGTTGAACACACATCTTAATTTCATGGCCATACAGTTAGACAACCCTACGCCACGGGTGTGGTATTCTGGCAATATTCGCTCGCCATATAAAAATATATTTGTATACACCTATTCCTATACTTGCCAGTAGGATATGGCCATGCTGTTTGCATCCAAACATATTTAACATATTTTGGCCTTTATTTACTAAACTAGTTCCCTTTCTGGCAAAATAACATGTTTCTTTGAGACTATGCATTGGTTCTATATATTTAACAAGATTGCCATCCCTAACAACAAGTTCCAGATGGCAAGTGGACAAGGAAGCCATTGGCTTATCGAGAGTCCAACAATATTCTAATCTATGTGTAGCCCGCCCTTATCAAACATCTGTCAATTCTATATTTAAACATATTCACACTACTAGCATTAACACAATCATTTGGCAGTTTGTTCCATTTATTTATCACCCTCTGTGAGAAAGAGTACTTTCTCATGTTCAACCTACACTGCTCCTTAACTAATGCTGCTTTGTGTCCTCTGGTTCTACTGCCTTCTTTAAGCTTGAAGAACATATTCCTGTCAACATCCTCATAACCATTCACTATTTTAAACACTTCTATTTGGTCTCGCTTAGTCTCCTGGTCTCTAGTGTTGTCAAACCACATTGTAATAAGCGACTTTCGTAACTAAGGTCTCTCAATTTTAGATTCTTCGTCCATTTTTCCATGTCCTATGTGTATACATTTACACTTCCTAAAATTGAATAACATTTAACTAATTTATCTAGATCATGCTGTAAACTTTGTTTATCTGTATCATTGGTAACCTTTCTGAATACTTTTGTTTCATTTGAGTACTTTGCTAGATATGTCATCTTCCAAATCATTTATATATGTTAAAAACAGTATAGGGCCTAATACTGATCCCTGTGGTACCCCACTCAAAACAGATTTCCAGTTTGAAATATGTATGCTGGCCTCTGTTAATACATTGTAGTCTAGGTTAACCTGATGTTATAGAACTGCGCATGTGCTTATCAGTCGCGCTGGTTAATATACTTACTTATTTAGTTCTCTTCGTGCCCGGTGGCACATAAGGCGTCAACAAGAGAGCGCCACTGCTGTCAGTCTGCAGCCCATTTGGTGATGGTGTTCCATGTCAGGCCGCATTCTTTCATCTCCTTCTCCACTGTTCGTCTCCATGTTTCTTTTGGGCGACCACGTCTCCTTTTTCCATCTGCTGTCCAGCGTAAGGCTGTCTGTATTAACTAGCCTTATGCTGGTTAATATGCCCTCGGTCATTTGGAGAAATGACTATCCAAATGACCAGAATTCCCCTCTTTTAGAACACATTCTGAGTAAACTACTTGCATGATATTCGTGATTTTAGTTGTATGTGGTTAGTTTTTTATCTCTTTTTGGTTCATAGCCCCAAAACCATGACTTTTGTTTCACTTTAAGTTAGTGTTGTGGGCACATTTGTTTAAAGAGCATAATGTGTGACAGAACGTGACTTGTAACTAAAAGTACTGGCTCCAATAGAGAATTTGAAAGCAGGTGCAGTGAAAACAATAATCCTTACATACTTTTCTACAATTGGTATGCATTGAATTTTAAACTGTGGTGTGGCTGATGTTGCGTTATGATTGTAACAGCAACAATAGATATCCTCCAGTGTATTGGCTGACTGTTGCGTGGTAGGTGTCGCGTAAGGACCGCTGCATCGGCACCGATTGCGTGAAAGTGGCGCGGCCGGGATCGGTCTACTGCAGTGATGCGTGCATCACAAAACATGCTCAGGAATCGCTCAAGCTAATTAGCAATGAACGCAGGAAGACGTACGGAAACAGATCTCAACCAGGGGTGAGCTGCACCCTTTCATGACCCTTAATTTGATTATTAGACAGGTTTGTCTACTGGTGAAGCCAGCGGATACCGATCTAGAGATATATCAGACTGAAATAAGAAACATGCTGTGAAGGATTGTTGTTTCCAAATTTGATGCTATATTTTATAAATGACCTGGAACTGTGTATCTTGGCATGGAGTCTTACCTAGAATCTAGGCCATCTACTACTTCACAGTTTTTGGGATGCTTCTGTCTACTCGACCTGTCTGCTATTGAAACCATTTAGTGAAATTAGCATAAGATCTGTATTTCATAGTTTGACATGTTTAAAATTTTTGGTGCTATGATTTACACCTGTGTGATTAACTGTTTGTTTCCACAGCAGTAAAGATATATTTTGATGTTTTACTTTGCAGCACTGTAATGTTACAATTTTCATGTGAATATATGAATTGTGTAATTTTTATCAATCTGTTGCATTAACAGCAACTTGTAAATGCTTCGGGAAAGAAAAATGGTACTGTGATTTCTGCAAACTAAAAAGTTAGTGCCGTCGAACTAAAAGTTAGTCAGTGCAAAAAGTTAGTCAGTGCAAGTGTACAAGAACCAAATGTACAAAAACCAGACAAGGGATAAATTGCTTACCTAGATATGCCAAATATTTAGGCGAGCGATTTCGTTTTTTTTCCGTCCGGTGGCGCCCTGCTCACGAATTTAAAAAAGCATCTGCGCAAGTTAAATTAAGTTAAATCGAGATAATAAGCGTTGGTTGGAAATCTACTACATTGGAAAAATAAACACATCTGTCTATGAATTATGAATGTGCCACAGAATTCTGTAGGTCCGGGGGGTCAGCCAGTTGGGCAAATGCTTAGATGTCACTGCATAATGCTGACACACCACCAGATTAGGGGTTTCCCTAGAAAAAATAGGCATGGGCCAATTGGCCCGTACAAGCAAAATTGTATGGGTCATTTCAATGATGATTGGGTCAATATAGTTTTGGCCGGAGATCTGTTTTACATTACAAATGCGGCGGATCATGTATGTCAAGAGAACAACTTATGTTGTACATACAAAATTGGTATGACGTTAAAGCAATGATTTAAAGTGAAACTATTCTGGAATCCTCCACAAGCACCGTGTAAAGAAAGGCTGTTTTCAAAAAGCTTTACACAAGGAGTTAATATTTCGTCCCTACGTAGTTCCCGATGAAGCTGCTTGCTCCTGTCACTGCGTAGCTCGCGACAAAGTCCCATGCTCCTGTCCACATGTACCTCCAGACAAAGTCCCTTGCTCCTGTCCATGTGTACCTCCAGACAAAGTCCCTAGCTCCTGTTCACCTGTCCCTCCAGACAAAGTCCCTTGCTCCTGCCCCGGTGTGATTCCCGACGAAGTCACTTGCTCCAGTCCCTGTCTACTTCCAGTTGTCTGCTCTGGTGTAGTCATTTGTCCCGGTGTTAGAGTCTGTAAAAACCATTGAATACATATAATTGAATAAGTAAAATTAATTAATCATAATTTGCAATAATCCAAAACAGTTGCACTAGGTGATGACATGTAAAGTTGGTTTATTAACAAGGTGATATTGAACTGACAATAGCAAATTACTACAGAATAGCTCTATGTACAGCAATTTGCACACACAATTATACACGGAATAACAGACATGCAACCACCACAACATAACCCTTGCTTATATACGTTTTTTGGCTGTTAAATTTGGCTTTATTTATCACACAATACACTTTGTGACTTGGTCCAACTTCTGCGTATTGACAACTGGCATTGACGGACTGGCATAATTATAGGCAATACAGCACCCACTGTGGCACTGGCACGTCCCATGATGATGATAAGCGTATTATGACAAAAATCCAAATTGTTTAAATATTCGGATGTTGAACAACAGGTATTATGAGTTATTTCCTAAATTAATGTATGATAAATATTGCATGTCAACGCAATTAAGATAATACGGACGCTACGGTTGTCGTGGGAGATATTACGTCATATGTGCAAGTTACAATTTTTGCCAATTACGAATTACTTGTATCACAAAACGACACGTTCTAAGGCACCGTATAATGAATATATACTTAATTTTGACGGAAAACATTTCGGATGTCCGGCTGATTCAGTTTTCTTTTCTTTTCGGGCGGCATGTTGAATTTCAGTGAACGTGCGACAATGTCGCGTGTACAAAACGCCGCGTAAGCATTGTGTGTTTATTCGGACTCCACTATGTGGCGCCACTGTTTGTTGCTTCTACTGTCAAGGCGAAGTCATGTAGTCATGGTAAGAGCGACGCAAGAACGTAGGACTACTGTATAAAATAGCCGCATCAACGATACAAGTGGTTATATTAGCACTATAAGACTATACTAAATTAGTATATCCTTTATATGTTTACTGGTTATGAGGACTTTTCAACCGACGTACAACAGCAAAGTGGTGTTATCAAAGTGACAACATGATACGGGCCCAACTATAGGCAAGCCCGCACGCCAGTTGTCCCAAGCGTTAAGACGGATCCACGTCATTCTACAGGGGAACGTGCCATTGGCGCATGGCGCGTCCCAAAAGAGACCCCTGCCAGATGTCACCCAGGAAGATGTCTCCATCGAAGTTAACGATCAGGCGATTATCGTGTTTTCAGGGGCATAATTTGTCACAGACATCAATTAAAATTATGGGTTCATCGTTGGTGACTATAAACAATGCATTGCCACACAGTGGGCGGCAACTGGATTGGCCAACCGCAGCCACTAACAATCGGCTTCACCACCACCCTGTATGGAACGTTTTAGCTGCAAACTCCAAGTCGTGGTTCTACAAAGGTCAGCCACTGGGCACCAGGCACTAGGTCCAGATAAGGAGTGAGCAGTTTTAGCCGTTAGCATTAGCGATAAATTGCTCCCTAGATGAGTGATTAGCGCTCGCCTTAAAAATGAAGCCCTGGATGTCTGTTATTTTTTACTGCATGGTAATGCTGGAGATTCATCACAAATGTCACTTCCGATTTTGTCCTAAACATTTGTTATTTATTGCCCAGATGGATGCCACGAGCGCGATGGCAGCAAGTGAGAGAATTGTCGTCTTTGACCGGAAAACGGGGAAGATTGTGACTGGACCCGTGGCGCCAACACCAAGTACACTGGAGAGTTGGCTTTCGCGCCATGCCTCGTTTGAGGTTCTTCGTCCGGGGTCACAAGTCACGCACAACACGAAGTCTTTCTATGGCACCAGTGGAAATAGTATGTTTTATTTAATGTTTAATTCACGAAGTTTGGATAACTTCACTGTCATAGCATAGGATGCTGCCCTGGATCTGTTTACTGTTCTTTTTCTTACGAAGGTTACAGTGTTACATTGGCTTACAGTGTTACAGTTTTGCATAAAAGTTTTGGATATACCACTGGCAATATGTATTGCACACTGTAAATGTTAGGTTTCTTTGTAATTGTCTACCTCAAGTACCATACTTTACTGGCAGTGGTACTGATTTAGTTGCATAGTATTGTGATGTTATTTGACTAAATCAGTATATTTTTATTGCTCTTTGTTAGGTTTTCTGTACATCTTATGGTGATCTGTCTACATAGGATGGTATATTTCCAGAAAAAGAAAAGCCCCAACCAAAGCGACCGGACCACAAAACAAAGGATGCCATCCATAGCACAACTATGAAAGTTCCTATGAAAGACGTAGTGAGCTCCACATCGCTGAGTCGACATCACTCCGTGACAACATTGCACCGGAGAGACTCAGCGTCGTCAAACACGAGCAGGGATATCAAACATTCAGCCAAAGTGCAGGAGTCAAAGCCACATCCACCGGTTGCCGTGCCAACAAGGGAAACTGTCAAGAGTCGTCCACGGATATCGAGCGGAGAACACACACGGAAGCCACATGAGGTCAAGGTTAGGAGGGACTCGCAGTCGGCGAAGAAGATGAAGCCAGAGACAGTGGCGCCACCTGCTGAACAGAATTCCGGTCCTGATCCAGTGCGTATTTCTATCCGCAAGATGCTACGAGATCTTCTGAATAAGAGGTAAGACGGGACATCATGACATCCTCTTTCGAATAATTGCAACATGAGGTGAATGAAAATGAAAAAATTCTTTTGATAGGTGGGTCTTAAAAACATAGTCCCAGGTAGATTCCACCATAGACTTTTCCCAGTAGATTCTGTGAGAAGACAAACTTTAAAAAACTGATTTCAGTTGTCAGACTTGATTAAATGGGAATGTAAAATGCACTAAAGGAGAGAGGCTACCCGAAAAATTTCGAAAGGTGTTTTGCTGTGCGCTCTGAACAATTGTGTATCTATGCCAATATGCTCCATCACGTTCAAATTGTTTCAAGGGTCATATTGACCGATGCTTTTCATTCTGATACTAGCATTGTGATTTCTTTAAGTATCGGTAAGTGTTACTGTTGGTATGATGTGCGTTCTTTACCGACATGATAATTTGTTCACTCGCGCATGAGTTGTTTCAGATATACAGTTGTTCATAGTGTTATATTATTTAGAGGAACTACAGGTTATTTCAGGTAGATGGAGGCAAATTGCTTTGGTAACTTAGAACCTTGCCCGAGTGGTTAGGGCATGGGTGTGATGTAGTGTAGTTGGTGGGTCGAATACACAAGGTGCAGTAAGTAATTGATATATTAACATTTATCCGTGTAAATACAATATTATGTAACAATTTATGTTTTTACCTTCAGGGCCAACGATGCGGACGATATAATGCTGTCAGGTACAGAGATCAAACAACTGGCACTGGACATTGAAGATGAGTTGTTCAAGTACTATGGCGGTGTCACATCAAAGTATAAGAACAAATATCGCAGTCTTGTGTTCAACGTGAAAGACCCAAAGAATAAGGTTTGATCTCATTCTTGCAGAAATAAACAATGTTGTTACACACCCACCCACCCACGCACGCACGCACGCACGCACGCACGCACGCACGCACGCACGCACGCACGCACACACACAATGGCATTCAATGACTATGTTGTTGCATGTATAATAAGTAAAATCATTATGTATTGCTGCAGTGTGTAATTCAAAGTTGAAAGTTCTACTTGTATTTATTCTTCTGCTGATTGTACACGACTGCTGTAGCAATGGACAGTTAAGTTTTGCACAAGTCGTGGTTAGACAGTGGTGCCATCTGCTATTGCAGGGTCTGTTCCGCAAGGTGATGAATGCAGAGATCAAGCCGTACGACCTAGTGCGGCTCACGTCTGAACAGCTTGCCTCAAAGGAACTCGCCATGTGGCGGGAACAGGAAACTAAACATGTACGTTGACAAAATATTTTTATTTTACTTCCTTATGTTGTTCACTTAACACGATGACGTGATGAATTCCTTCCAGCGGTTACAGTTTGTTATGGCGTTTGATAGATTAGCTCCACAGAGCATGGTGTCCTCAATGATCTCTAAGTGTTCTGTTTGAGTGACCGCTTCTCCTAGGGCCTGAGGGCTTCCATGGTAGCACAGCTGGCTACTTCACCATGGCGCATGAATGAATGTTTAAGGCGTATAAACAAACCGCAGTGTGTGTTAATGTGATATGGTAAAAGGCTATTATCTAAAAATGCGAATCTTCAGAATCCAAGTTTTATCCTAAATCTTCTGTTTGTGCCATTGCAGCTTGTAAAAATGATGAATGTGGTAATCGCTAATTATCATGGTTGGTATTTATTAACTGAAAAGTAGCAAAGTGTTACTGGCTTAGTGCGTGTTTGCATTTTTATTAATTACGATTTCAAGCAACAAACCACATATGCATGCTTGTGTTTGACAGTCACTGGAGATGATAGAGAAGTCGGAAAAGGAAGTGCAGATGACAGAAGTGATCAAGAAAACACACAAAGGCGATGTTCCTGTCAATGATGAAGACCTCAGCTTCCTCGAGGTACAGCTGCAACATTTCTTTTAGTTAGTTCAACATATTTCTTCATTTAGATTTTTTTCAGTTGGTTCAACAGATCTCTTCATTCAGAATTGGTTCTATTGGTCAACATTTCTCTTCATTCAGAATTGGTTCTATTGGTTCAATATTTCTCTTCATTTAGAATTGGTTCAGATGGTTCAACATTTCTCTTCATTCAGAATTGGTTCAACATTTCTCTTCATTCAGAATTGGTTCTATTGGTTCAACATTTCTCTTCATTCAGAATTGGTTCTATTGGTTCAATATTTCTCTTCATTTAGAATTGGTTCAGATGGTTCAACATTTCTCTTCATTCAGAATTGGTTCAACATTTCTCTTCATTCAGAATTGGTTCTATTGGTTCAACATTTCTCTTCATTCATTATTGGTTCAACATTTCCTTCATTTAGAATTGGTTCAGATGGTTCAACATTTCTCTTCATTTAGAATTGGTTCAGATGGTTCAACATTTCTCTTCATTTTCAATTTATTCAGTTCAACATTTCTCTTCATTTAGAATTGGTTTGACATTTCTCTTCATTCCAAAATATAGTAAAATTTATTATTAGAATATAGCTAAAATAATGCAGATAAGATTATAGAAAATGTAAATGATATGCTAAATGTATCCTACTTGCAGAGCAGTATTTCCTTTCCATAATAATCGGATAATTATCAGGTAAATGTAGTTAAAATTGTGTAATGTGTACCATGGTATAGATACGTATGCATTCATTGCAGAATAAAGCTGAGGTGACGAGTGACGTCATCAGTAATGTCCTCACTGATGACACTACAAAACAGCACAAACACCATTTGTTTGACCTCAATTGTAAAATCTGTACTGGCAAGATGGCGCCACCAGCAGATGATGAAGCACCGCCACAGAAACGTGTACGTATCGGGAAGACAGTTGTTTGTGGCGAGAATAAGCTGTCAAGACTCGAGGAGATTACGATCGGTGAAATTAGATTGAGAAGTCAAGATGACGAAAGACACAAAAATGTGACCAGTGACGACGATTACGTAGAGTCTGTGGCGACGTCTAGTGACAGTATCGAACCTCAAAAATGCAATGATGTTATGAGTGAAGATGTTATTAATAGTCATAGCAAAATGGCGTCACTAAACGAGTCTGCAACAGAGTCACAGGGCCAGAGGTCACGACCCAGCGAGGCAGGTCTCAAAACGGAGAATAAATCTGGATTGAAGAGCTGTCTCAAAGTGAAGCCAGGTGGTGTGATGACTAAGGCATCGCTGAGTGAGTCATCCGCTGTTGCTGTGTCGACTACAACAGTCGGGTAGGTTGTGCACGATTCGCTTATTCAGGTGAATCGGCTGTGAAGTGCCTTTTTACCTAGCGGTTTGTTGTGGTATTCATGCACATGTTAACTAAGATCATCCTCTGTAGTGATGTTAAAGACAGTGCATAATGGAATATATCTGGAAATATTAGATTAATTTTTTTAGTGATGCAACAACATAAGGTAATTATAAGATGGTTTTTCATTGTGTATCAAGAAATATGACTTCCTCATTGTAATTTTCTCGTTTTAGAATCATTTCGCGAAAAATCAAATCTACCTAATATCCACTGTGACAGGCTAGCTTGTTTGTACAAATTGTTTATTTAGTTTTGATGAAATCATTGGACAAACTATTACATTAGTTTGATCTGATCCGGTCAAAATTAGACGAAAAAATTGCAAAATGGTGTGACTATGATGTGAGGGTATTCACACTTTTTGCAGGTTAGCTGTTCTAGGTCAATTCTTTGATGATTTTAACAAAAGTTAAAAATATATATTTAAATTTTAAAAAAATTTTAAAAAACTGTTTTATTAAACTGACTACACATGTTAATCTATTCACTCACTACAGATTTGAACATCAACGAACCTGATTGACAATGGGTTAAATCAATTGAGGAGGGAGTTTTCAACGACAAATGATACCTTGTTTTCTGATGCAGATATGTGCACAGTTTTAACTGAAGTTGTTCCCAGATGTTATGTGTGATGAGTTGTTATTGGTGGTGCAGTTCTCCTGACTCGGTGCCGTCCTCCAGCATGGAGGTGATGCCTTCACAGCTGCAGGAGCCACACGTGTGGAAGGGGTTCATCCTCATCCAGGACATGCTCAAGTTTGTCACGGTCGCCTACCACGTGTCGGGGCCCACCGATCACCTGAGGGAGGTGAGCAGTATGATGTCACACCACAAATAGGGTCCACAAAAATTAGAAAAAACAGAACCTCACTTTATTTTATTGATTTCTTTATTACAGCCACGTCACCATTATGATTACCCTGGGACAGTCCCAAATCATGTCCAGTAAAGTTTAGGACATGAGTCCCGCTAATACGGTCACATCATTATTCATGTCACTTTGGCCCCATCGCAACGGTGACTCCACTGTATACGTTTCAATAGAGTTTGCAATAATTGATTTTCCATTCACTGCATTGGCTATGTGCATCCAGTTATCCATTTTATTTAGATGGGGTATGTGTTAGTGGGTCAGACCTATGTAATTTTTTGGGGGATTACTGGAGTTTTTATATTTACTAAGCCCCTTAGAATGAAGATGCATTTGAGATGCCCTGTCTATTGTAGGAGCTGCCCGCTACTATTGATGTTCGGGGCCGCATATCTCCGGACCAGGTTTGGGATTACCTGTCTCGACTACGACACATGATTGGAACAATGCGGGTATGTCTCCCATAGGCCTGTAACAATTCATCGATGCACCGATTTCTCACAATGCAATACTCGATGTATTATACAAGAATCGTGATATATACGTTGCATACAAACATATTTTCAAAAGTTCTATCATGTTAAAATTTTAAACTACCCCCCCCCGCCCCGATATGTCAAAAGCAAGCCTGACTGACTGGTATGTTTTGCAGTGGTCATACCATTCCTTTATTTTAAAGGAAATTATTTTATTAATGTCGAATCCCTTAAAATTCCTTCATATTTGAAAATATTTCTTTAATTACTTTATTTTTTCATGGCATGAAAAGATACTCTGAAATGCAATGCAAAATGTTCTGAAATTGTCACCAAGGAAAAGCTAAATCATGAATCTTGCACTTTGTCTCATGGTTGAATGATCTATTGCTTACTTCTGATTTTGTGCAAACATGTCTTGTTTAAATTAGAGACTTATTACGTTGGACCCTAACCTTAAAAATATCTTTAAAACACTTAAAAGTCCTTTAAAATATCCTTTAAATTTCTCTAGTTTTGCCCCCAAAAATATTCCTATATTTAATTTTTGAAGGTGGTATGATGACTGGATGTTTTGTCTGCAGGAACTGACAGTGATCCGCTTCCAATTTGCGAATGTGGAAGAGAAGTCGGCCTACATGCAGCTGTACTCGTACCTGAGTAGTCGCAACCGCTGCGGCGTTATCGGCTGTGTCGGTCGTGTCATCAAAGACATGTACCTCGTGCCACTCGCTTCCCATGACCGCATACCTTCCGTTCTTCTGCCATTTGACGGCCCAGGTATGGCTTTTTGCAGTACTGGTTGACCGACAGTTCAATCACTCAGGCATGGAGTTCAAGCTTTACCATTCAAATATTGTTTTATGTTGTTTTAACACATACATTAAAACATAGGATGACGTACTACTTATGCCCGGTGCAGATATCAGAAGCGGACGGGTGAGTTCGAAGCTTTTCACAGTGTTACCTGAAGTGGTAACAGCAATCAGTATTATGGGTTTTGTTTTGGGGTTCAACATGTAAGATTATTCACATTCACTTCTTCTTCGTGCCCTGGTGTGGCACTTCATCCCGCCAGTTCCCTGTATGTTGAGCTCCTTGACCCTGTACCCGATGTCAACTCGCCAACCTTCAGTTCTTCTTCCCTTGTTCGTCTCCATTGTTGTATCAAAATATTGCAGTTTGCAGGGTTCCAGCAGATTCTTAAAGAGTCTTTGTTTTGTTTTCTGAACTTTTAAGACCTTGAAAAGTCTTGATCAGAAGACAAAAAGTCTTCATGATTAACTGTAAAAGCATTTAAAATTGAATAAATAAGTAATCTTGTTTAATTTGCTGCAAAAATAGGTCAACATTTTCTAAGGATTGATCTTAAAAGGTCTTAAATTTTGTGAGGATTGGTTTTAAAATTTGCTTGGCTGATATGTTTTTTCAATGTAAATAATGACAACCTGAGTGAGAACATGGTGTAATGTTGACTTGTATGAGAATCTAACACTTGAGCATGTGTGCAGGTCTTGAGGTCAACCGGCCACACATTCTGCTGGGTATCCTCATCAAACAGAAGATAAAGCGCCCCCACCTGGCCGGACCTCGCAACATCTACACGGTGAGGCCAGAGTTCCGTGAGAAGGGTGCCCCCATGAGCATTGAGGCAGAAGTACCAGCCAAGCGGGTCTGTGTCGTGGACAGCGATACCTCAGTGACGGCACCTGCATCTACAAAGCTGCAGAAAAAACCGGTGGGTGTCTCATGTTTACCATATCGGGGAATCCGAGATTTTCTTAGCCCAAGGCCTCCCAGGGGGCCTAATGTTGCATGTTTACCAAGCGAGGACCCCCCTAAAGCTAAGTGGCACCCCCAGGGTTCCCCAGCCCTCAAGTTTGGGAACCCCCTCTACTAGATTGTGTCTGTGTCAAAAATGTGCAGTATGTGTACTCTGGTGAGGAAGCAAGGCTCTTATAAACTGTGTTACTATGAACAGGGCTTGCAAGAAGCACGAAAAGGCGAAAACTAGAGCACTGTGTGTGGAATGAAAATTATGTATTGAAACGAGATCGGAATTTGGAGGATACAAAGTGTTGTAGCAACCCTAAAAATAGTTACAAGTAGTAGTTTTCACTTTTAAGTATATATTTGTTGTATGAAATGTAACTTATATAAAACATTTCAATAGAGAGCAAGATCGCTTGTGTTTTGACTTTGAGCATCCAGTAATGTATGTGACCCTGCAATTTGCCATGTGTCTTTCTTCCGTACGTCATGAACTGGGCACGATCGATGGTGTTCGTACAAATATTTTGTCGGGAATAGAACAGGCACACAGTTCAAGTACTTTTATGAATAGATAAAACACCAATGTGTCATATTCAATGATTCAATTGTTAGAATGAAGTTTTTGGTACTTGAACAATTGCACTCCTTATTTTTGAGACAAGTTGGACACGACGATGACACACACAACGATGACATACGGAAGGCGAATTTTCATCCATTGCTGAGATAAGAAGCATGCTGTAACTATCTGAAAGTTTCAGAGCAGTGTGGTATTGAGCTTCAAAGGGTGATCAAATTCTTGGGTTAATTAGGAGAAACATAACATACAAGAAAAAAAAGCTAATTATACCTCTGTATAAAGCAATAGTTAGACCTCATTTAGAATACTTTATATAAGCGTGGAGAGCATATTGTAAGAAGGATATAGATATGCTTGAAACAATACAGAGGAGAGCAACTAAAATTTGTCCAGAACCTTAGTTCTGAAGAATGCCTGAAATAATGTGGTTTAACAACCCTAGAGACACGGAGGTTAAGAGATCAGATTGAAGTTTTTAAGATATTGAATGGGTATGAAAATATTGATAGAAATATGTTTTTCTCACTCAAGAAAGATAGCAGAACTAGAGGACATGAGGTAAAATTAGTAAAGGAAATCAGGAAGTACTCGTTCTCACATAGGACAATAAATTAATAGAACAAATTGTCTACGGATTCTATAACTGCTAGCAGTGTGAATATGTTTAAAAACAAGGTTGACACATATCTCAGGAGGGCGGGTTATAAGTAGATGAACATTGTTGGACTCTCGATAAGCCAATGGCTTCCTTGTCCACTTGCCATCTGGGCCTTTGGCTTGGATGGTAAATATTGTTAAATGTCGTTCAAAACACAAGATACAACTCAGAAAAAACTATTTTCCACAGTTTTGTGTTAAGAATTTTTCAAAATAAGCTTTACATGCAAGTAGATGTATATAAACAAAAACGATGTAGTGTTATGTGACAATTACGACACCATTTTATACCACTTTTCCAACTTTAATTCCTCTTGTACAAGTCCCAAATACATGCAGCCAGACGAAACAGCTTGTGCAGGTTCTGTAACATCAATTTATCATAGACAACAAGATTTGACACAAAGCAAATTTTTTATTTATTTAACACGCGTAATTATACCAAGTCTTGAGTGTATCCATGAAAAAATATTATTAATATATAATATGTTGTTGGAAAATATGAATGTCATGTTGTGAAGGAACTTGAGATGCTTAGTGGTTGTCTTCGTGTGTTATCTTAGTGGTTGTTTTAGTGGTTGTCTTTGTGGTTGTCTTAGTGGTTCTCTTAGTGTGTTCTCTTAGTGTGTTCTCTTCATGTGTTGTCTTAGTCGTTGTCTTCGTGTTTTGTCTTAGTGGTTGTCTTAGTGTGTTGTTTTTGTCTCTCAGTCGCAGGCGAAACCACACAGGACAGCATCTGGCAAGGAGGCATCCCCAGACAGTGTCATCATGGAGATCTCTGAGAAACAACGCAGTGATCCGATTGTGAAGGAATATGCCCTCGCTGATCCTCGCACGTTTGCCAATGAACCAGCTCCAGGTAAACACTGCTTCTGTTCCCTTTGTTTCATCCATTCTTATATCATGCCGGGTTGCATGCACTTAGGTGTGTGCAGGGTTGACTGAATTACTTTAATTTTGTACTTGAGTAAAAGTAGAAGTAATTCACCTAAAAACTACTTAAGTAAAAAGTACTTTGTAAAAAAAAGTACTTTAGTAAAAATTAAAACAACTTTTCAGAAGTACTTGAAGTAAAAGTACAACACTCAGAAATAACAACAAAATCATGAGTAATATTATATAAATTACAAAGCTTGCATCTAGCAACTGTTTTGCCACCACTGTGCTTATAACAAAGTGTTCCCAGACAGCTTTAGCTGGTCAGTGGGTCTGCCACCATTGAACACGGTGCTCACTTGGAAAATGCTTGGAAAATTACATTATCATTAATGAGAGCTCACAACATCAAATAATGTCAGTTAAATGCATAACTTAATTAGTGATGAGGCACAACATGTCTTTTTATTGACCTGTTCCACTGGGGTATGGGAGGAGCTAGATTGTAAAACAGGATATGTATAGGCAGGTGTGATTGTATCTGAATAGGTAGAGGGTCAGTCCAGTAGTAGTAGTAGTAGCCTCTCTGGTCAGAGGTAATACCACCTAGCACTGTCCATAATAAAATTAACAAAGACATTTGATGCCTAGCTGATGAAACCATCAGGCTTGTGAACTCCCACCTTCTCATGTCTTCCCAGACTTGTCTTATCAGCTCACACAAACATTGAAACAACAGGAATTATCAGCTAGCTGTGTTGGCTACCTGGTATCAGTTGGGGCTATAATTGATCAGAAGACAGACCAGTGCAACAGAGGAATGCTAACTGCAATTAAAAGTGTGCCCTGTCAGGGCCCCTGTCCGTGTCAGGGCCCCTGTACCTGTCCCTGTCCCTGTCCCTGATTATTATGGGTCAGCTTCAATACGCCATTGCTGAGAAAAGATGCTGCCAAATGGCAGAGTATAAATTATTTACTCTTTAGTTCTGTAGAGTAATCATTACTATGAATTTATTAAACATCTCAATATGAATTTTATTCGTGAAAGAAAAACGCTGACGCAAGCCGGTAAGGCCATTGCTGACGATGGGCGAAAACCAGTTAAGTTCGATGGCGATGCGCGTTTGCTCATGTCATGAATATCAGAATTGTGTCAGGGGAATGGGATTGTCGATACATTGTCAAAATTGCAAATTTTAATATTTATAAAACATATTGGAAACTTACTGATTAATAGTTTATATGGTGCAACGGAGACATTTGCATCATGGTTTGACATGGCGTTCAAGCGTTGTGTGCTCGAAGTGACATTTCATGTCAATGGCCTTGACCTAACCTATGCCAGTGTTTGGCAGACTTCGTTCACTGACGTATATATAAAACAATGGTTGCGTCGATTTCCCAAAGAGAAGTTTGTATGGAAATATGATCGCGAACTGGCATGCGATTGGATGATATTAATAGCTTTTGGCCTGGCGACTATGCATGCACAGTTTATGAAATGTCATTGACGGTGGAGCGCCACCGGCAGCAGCGGTTTCCCTAAAAATGTAACGAAAATATATTGCGAAGTAAATAAAAATAACAAAGTAAAAAGTCGCGTTACTTTACATAAAACTACTTCGTTAAAGTATTTAGTCAAAATTCTACTTCGTTACATGCCAGTTACTTGAAATAACTACTCAAGTATTGTAACAAAGTACTTTTACTTCGCTACATGCCAACCCTGGGTGTGTGTAGGCCTCGGAGACTTGCGTGGGGAGATGAAGTGCATGGTTGTGATGCTCAATGGAGCAAGGTCATGATGTTAAATGGAGCAAGGAGGTGATGTTAAATGGAGCCAGGGGGTGATGCTAAATGGAGCAAGAGGGTGATGTTAAATGGAATCGGGGTGATGCTAAATGGAGCAAGAGGGTGATGTTAAATGGAGCATGGGGGTGATGCTAAATGGAGCAAAGGGGTAATGTTAAATGGAGCAAGGGGTGATGTTAAATGGGTCAGGGGGTGATGCTAAATGGAGCAAGGTCGTGATGTTGAATGGAGCAAGGGGGTGATGTTAAATGGATATATTTTATTAAAAGTACAGTCTCGTAGTTTTTATTGTAAAATCATGTTATATAGTATAAACTGCACGTATTCTATAATCTTGTCCACACTAATGTGTTTGAATGAATAAAATAAAATAAAAAATTATTTGACTGTTATCTGTTTAATTTGAATGTTGCAGTCCAAATATCATATATTTTCCCAGGATCCAGTCCCTACTCGCCTCCGGAGGATGAAGAAGATGAGCCGTATGATCCCGAGTATGGACTCGATAGTCCCGTTGCCATGGCAACCACAGCAAAGGCAGATGTAAAGGTACATTTTTAACCAAGATTTGTGATTTGTTTGTATGGCTTTACAAAGACGGCAGAGTAGTTAGTAGGATCCAGATGTTGGTGTTTCAATTTATCAAACACTCCCTTCTTGGTCAAATATGTTGGGAGTACTATATTTTTGTGAAAGGCCATCTGATGGATTTATTGTCTTTTCTTGACAAATTCTTCTGGATAAACCTTACTAGTGCCATCTGAACATGGTTGAGCTTCGTCCCTAGGTAACTGTATTCCGTTGACAGTCTTACCACTGTTAATGGTGCAGAAAGATGGAGGTTACCAGAACATTGCCATCTAAAAGTAACATTTCCACAGGTCCTATAAGATGTTCTCTCTGCCTTCATGTTCCAGACGAGCACACCAACAGGTGTTATGCCACCAGGGGGCAGCAGTACTGCAAACGTTGGCTCACTAGTGGGTCAGCTGGTAGTTGGTGCCACCACTCCAACTGAGATAACAGCAGCCATGCTGGCCACTCTCGCTGGCTCATCAGAACTCAGTGAACAACGCAAGGTTCTCTTACAACTCACTGAGAAAGTCGAAGAACAGAAACGTGCAATCCAACAGCAGATGGAGTTGACGCAGCGAACTAAGATTCCACTGGCAGGTGGCAGCACTGTTGAATCATTGACACAGACGACCATGTTGGAGCCAAATCGTATGGAACCAGTGACTGTTGCTGTGGTGACTCCAGCTATTTCTGTTGAGAAGCCAGTGCAGTCCATCCCAATGCCTATAGTGACGTCCGATTTATACACACCAAAATCTGAGCTGGGTTTGAGCATTGTCACAAAAACACATGTAGCAACAGTTAATCCAATCGTTGACAACAAAGTACAGCCTGTCTTGAGCGAAGGGCCAGTATCCACGACGCAGCCAGCGAAATCATCTTTGCCAGCCGATAGCAAGAAGGTCCCAGATGCCATCCCAAATGTTGCACGGAAACACCTCACTGTGAAGGCTGGCATCACACCAGCCACAACAGGTGTGGTTGCACCGTTCAGTGGAAACCTTGCGCTACTGCCCCCATCAGTGCAAATGCTCCTGACAGGTGGTGCAGTGCAAACCCCAGACAGTCCCTGCGACAACACACAGGAGTTACAGCCAGCAACAGAGGGCAGTAGCAGTTCAACTGGTGCCGAAGTGAAATCACCAGTCGATGGTAATGTATCCAGCAACGAAGTGCATACTGCAAAGGACGCGGAGAAAACGTCGGAAGACAATCCTAGTAACAAGGCGGAGATAAAACAGAACTCGATGCCTGAATTCATGGAAACGGCACTGAGTGATGTCACGCCCTCTGTTGGTGCGCATAATGCTGCTGCGGTGCGTGATTTGGAGAGAACATTGCAACCACCAGAAGCTGCCCGTGTTGTGTTGAACCCACACGGAGACGTTGATTACAGAATCGCTCCCACTGGTCATTTCCCGACGCCACCACAGCTGCCCCCAGAGACAGGTCCTCAGTCGTCATGGCAACCAGCATTCCAAACAAAACCCCAGGAAGCTAGTAGTGGGAGCCCAGGTGTGAAAGCGGGGCCACAACCCGAGTGGGCCCCAGCTTTTCCGGCTGCTGTGCCACCGAAGCAACCCGACTGGGCGCCAGTGGTCCCGGCTACAAAGCCGCTCTGGGAACCAGCGTTTCCAGCCGCAACCCCTCCGGGGGTTTCCCGCCCAGCCGACCCACGTCAGAGAGCAGCGGAGGAACGCATGCGAAATGCTGCGTTTCCCCCCAACGCAGGACGCATGGATGGATCCCGTCAGGGAGAGGGTGCAGTACGTCCGATGTGGAATGTTCGTCGTCCCCCTGTCCGGCCATGGAGTGGTGCACCGCCGCGTCTCAGATTTGGAGCAATACCTCCTCCTCGTCCCCCTGTATGTATGCCCATGCCGCCCCTACCGCCCAGCATTCCAAATGCACCCCCTATGCCATCCGGAGACATAGACGAACGTATACGTCCTCAGTGGCCACCAGGTGGCGATGGACGTCCGTGGGCACAGTCTGGAATTCGGCCGCTTCTGCCACAACCAGAGAACACTGAATGTAAACCAGCGGCTGTACCAACTGTGGATTTATCAGCCCTTGGAAAGTTTGCTGTTGAATTTCTGAAGGAACAGCAACAAAAAGGACGTGGGGGTGTTCCGCCCATCACCAGTGGTAATAGCAGCACTGTTGGCATGCCCCTTCCAGCAAACGTTCTTGGCATACCCAATCCAGCCAATCCAGCTCTTGGCATTCGCCCTCCAGCACCACCAGTCACGAGGGGACAAACAGACCCACTGCTTGGTGTGTCGGTAGATAAAAGGTCCGACACTGACGAGAGATGTCGCACTGACAGTGGCCAGCCCATCCAACAAGTCACACGTTCCGCAGCAAAGTTCCACGATGTAGCGAGTCCATCACAAGTGGGCAGCTTGGAACGGCAACGGCAAGTCAAGGATAACGTTACTTCACTGTCACAGCAACAAGGCAACTCCAAGCAGGTCATATCGTCTCTCGCCGAGACAGCCAACCAGAGAAATGCAAAGTCAATGCAGGATAAAGTAAAGGCCACAGTTAGTGGTGAGAAGGCAAACTTTGTGTCGGAAAAGAAGGAAGGAGCAAAGTCTGACGTTGAGGTGGCAAACCCATTTCAGGTTGCTAAGAACGACACGGACAGTGAGATGACGGGGAAATCGAAATCCAAGTGGGTTCCACTGGGATCAGTGGCGTCGAAACAACCGCAAAATAGAGCTGTGATAGCGCCGTCTAGTGGAGGGACAGTGCAGCGTGTTACCGAGGAAGTGAACGTACTACCATCTGCCAATAAAGGCGGTTCAACACCGACAAAATTAACACCTGTTCAGATCAAACCGCTGGGAAAGAATCTGATTGAGACGAAGACATCACAGTTGTTGGACCCAGCCGAAACGAAACCCCTTCTGACGAGTCTAGCTGAGATCAAGTTAGCACAGCAGTCGGAGAGTGCGGCGCCGGTTGATGTCCATAGCACGAGGATGCTCAGAGGTCCAACGCGGTCATCGTCCGGAGATGTCCAGAACAAATCACAGCCGTCTGACAAATGCCAGTCTAAAGTTGAGTCTTCTGAGGACACCACTCTAGTCAAGCCCGATACAGACAGCCGGTCGTCAGGCGAGGCAGTGTCAGTGTCGGAACAAGGCAGTTCAAAATTGTTGAAAGACGATAAGATGAACGAGAAGCCGAGAACTAACAGGACTGCTTCAACCAGCCGGTCTACCGACACCGGGCGCCGCCACCGCACGAGGTCGAGATCTCGGGAGCGGATTAAGAAGGAACGTCGGAGGTCACCCAGTCGAGACAGGTACCCGGCATCACGTCGGGACAGGAGGCGCAGTAGGTCTAAGTCACGGGGCCGCGACCGCCGGGCCGCGAAACACCGTAGTCGGTCGAGGTCCCGAGACCGGGAGGCCAAACGCAGGAGTAGATCTCGGGACCGCGGCGTCAGGAGGAGGACTAGATCGAGGTCGCGTGGCCGTAGTGGCGTCAAGCGGAGGAGCCGGTCTAGATCACGTGATCGGGACGCGAAACGGAGGAGTAGGTCAAGGTCACGCGAACGCCGAACGTCATTCCGGTCAGACAGAGGTCGCCATGAAAAACGATTGGAAAACGTGGGTCGGAGGTCACCGCCGCCGCCCATTCGGCATGAGAGGGGCTCACGAGAGGAGCGAGTCAGTAATGACGAGGGCTTTAGCCACGGTCTTCCACAGGACGTTGACCACAGGGCAGCGGGACTCGGGGACCGTGATGAGCGGTATAGCACGGCCATTCCGTCACTGGGCGAGCACGTCGGGCACACCGACACAGCAGCCACCAAATCCCATGAAAAAAACATTTTGGAGGGCAGTCGGGACACTGACGAACGGGTCGAAGTAGGCAGACAGGTGTTGGCGTCTCCCTTTGTTAGAAACGCTGCGGAACCTTGGAGTGGACGTGCACCCCCAGGGGAGTCAAGAGTCGGTGACATCAGGGCTAGTGGTGACACGGATGACCGAGACCAGTGGCGTCATCACGGTGGTCAAGAGTTGTTTGCCGAGCCGCAGGGCAGGCCAGATCTGACTGTTCCAGACCCGAGAGCGCAACCACACGGTGATGCTCATATGTCGCCTGCCACATTCACTCGACAACCTGGTGACAGACCGTTCACACTGCGTCCCCCGTGCGACCAGGCAATGCCACGTGGCCCTCCGGGTTGGATGCCCCGAATGATGGGCCCCAGACCACCTCTTGTGCGTCCCGTCGGACTACCAGAGCAGCCACCTTTTCTACTCCGTGGCCCCTGGTCGCGGGGACCGCCTGCAGGTCCGCCCGGTGGAAGGCCGGGGCCGTGGTGATCTCTGATGCAATGACGACGCTGACATAGTTGTCAGGAGAGTTGATTGGGTGTGTCGCCGTGTACGGGCGCCGGGGAGCAGTTTGTAGCGGGTGCTGCGTATCACGCGGGTTCCATGTTTGTTGCTTGAATATCCCCGTCTAGCTTCAACCCGTCCTGCTAGAGAAGCAAGCGTAAGCGTTCCTCGGCTGAAAAGTACCCCGCGAGAAAAAGCCCTACACCCGCAGTGCCGCGGCGATAAACGTGTTTTCAGTGTAGCATGAGATGTACCGCCATTCTTTTCCCAGATAGCACTGCGGTGTGACGTATCCGCCACAAGCACGCTGCCGTCGCTGCCGATGTGTTTCGGCAACGCTGAACAGGATGTGTGTCTGAACGTACTGTTGTTGCAGGACGTGTCGTTGATGCAGTGATCGAGACAGCTGTAGTTTCGTGTGTAGATATGATGTTACAGTACTCCGCGTTGCCGCAGAAGGCGGTAATACCGAGGATGAATGTCTTTCTTGAGTTGGTTTTATGTCGAATAGTTGGCGGTTGAAGCCAAGCATCGTTTCATCTGTGATCGTTTTAATGAATATCCATCTCGTCGAGGTCCACTTGGACGTGGTTCGATTCTTTGTTCAACTGTTAGTTGACTCTGGTCTAGACACCCAGGTGTACCGTGTGTGTGTTGGTATGACGGTCTTCAAGTTTTAAATAGGCTGCTTACCTAGCATGAAGCAGAAGCTAGTCAAAGGCGTCATTTTACATACATTAAAGAACATTTCTTGAACTTTGTGATTTGTAGTTGCATACAATACTGCCACGTATGTACGCGTGCAAAGTGCGTGCGAGCGCGCGTTGCCAGGCCACACCTCCACGTAGAGAAGAGAAGTTAGAAGTACGTTGCTATTATGGCCTACATTTGGTGTTACATTGTGCGAAATCAATAATACAAATGTGTAAACAGTTTGGCAAAATCAAGTGAATTTATATTTTAAAGAATGTATGTGCAGATTTCATTGAAATTATTCATTTTGGCATCGTAATGAAATCCGGATGTTGAGGCAAAAACACGGGCTTCTAAATAAGTGTCGACACTAGACTGAAGTCGACACTAGACTGAAGTCGACACTAGACTGAAGTCGACACTAGACTGAAGTCGACACTAGACTGAAGTCGACACTAGCCACACACTCTCATAATAATTGGTGAGGCTAATTAGTGGGCTTATATTAAGTTAACAAGAAGGGGAAAACATTGATGACCGGTATCGGTGCCAGCCTCACCCGGACTACATGGACACTGCATGACATTTAGAAAGATCGTCAAGACTATGTATGACCATCAAAGGAATTAAGTTCAGATTAGTACTGCTAGAAAGGTTTCAAAGCAATGGAGGATGGCTGCTTCAAAGAAAAATCTATTACTGAAATCAAATAGAAGAAAGAGTTCTAATAGCTAATACTTCTGAATGAAGCCATGGAAGCCTCGATGTCGGAAGAAGATCGTACATAAGCTGGAAAGAATACGAAGAAGACTTATTTTAAATAGCATCAATTTGTTTAAATAAAAAATACTGATTAACTGGTTCTAACTCATCTTAATTTATCTTAACTTTTTAATTGTTTTTAACTTATCTTATTTTTTTCGATTTACATTGATTTAGGGGCGTGTCCTATATTTTACCTTGTTGGCGCCTTTGAGCAGGTTTTTACCCGATATACGGCGCATTATGAATTCCTAATTTATTATTATAGAAGAGCAACTAAGCTGTTTCTGAAGTGATAGTGATTGATCGGCGATTGAGACATGAATTGAAGTTTTAAAATGTTAAATTGATACACGGAAAGACAACAGATGTAGGCCTACGCGTGGGTTTTTTAGGTTCAACTCGTACGGACAGTGCCAAGTTTCATACGGGCAACCTTTTTTTGACAACGAGTATTACCTTAAGATGGTAGCCAGTTGTGCTTTATGTCGTGCATTGCTTGCATCAAAATGGGGTATATCCCAACAACACACTATATCAATGACTCGGAAGATAACAAGCAACGCCCTGTAATGTGTGGATAGCACAAGTGTTTAGAAAGGTCAAAAATAATGGTGATAAACAACATTTACAAAGCGATCTAGACAAATTAATCAATGGTCTGAAAAATGGTAGATGTTATTCAATTTTGGAAAATGTAAATGCCTACACACAGGACACGGGCCCTTGGATGTAAACTAGTAAATGGGAGATACTGTTCTAGATACTAGGAATTAGGAATGATAAGAAGTGCTGATGTGAAAGTTTCTGAGTAGTGTGGTATTGCAGTTTCAAAGGGTAATCAAATTATTGGGTTGGTTAGGAGAAATATAACATAATTAATATTATAAGGAAAAAGAACTAATTATACCTCTATATAAAGCAACAGTGAGGCCTCATTTAGAATGCTGTATACAAGCATGGAGAACATATCATAAGAAGGATATAGATACGCTTGAACAAATACAGAGGAGAGCAACTAAAATGATTCCAGAACTGAGAGACCTTAGTTATGAGAAACGTTTAAAAGAATGTGGTTTAACAACCCTATAGACAAGGAGACTAAGAGGGTATAAAATTGAAGTTTTTAGGATATTGAATCGGTATGAAAATATTGACATAAATATTTTTCTCACACAAAAAAAGATAATAGAACTAGATGACACGAGGCAACATTAGTAAAGGATCAGTGTAGATTGGATATCAGAAAGTACTCATTCTCACAGAGGACAATACATGATTGGAATAAATCTGCAATTGAACATATTATATACAGATTGTGTAAATGCTAGCAGCGTGAATATGTCTAAAAACAAAGTTGACACATCTCAGGATGGCAATCTTGTTAACTGATTTTTTTATTATATGAAGATGTCCTTTTCTTATCTTAAATTTAATATTAAAATTAAAGATTGAAAAAACTCATACGGACAGAGAAGGTCTTTCATACGGGCATTTTGCCCATACGAGAGGCCTTAAAAACCCTGAGTATATGCATCTACCGGGAAATTCCTTCGATCCTCGAATGATCAACTTCGTCACAAAACTAAACATGGTGTGATTGAAAATATGTAATATAGTGTTCACATCCAGATATCCAGCCTTGACAATGTTTACTAATACCACCACACATGCCTTTACTGTTACATGTGTAGCAGCAGAGGCGTAGCATTATGGATCAGACAGAACAGTGCATTTAAGGTCCACATTGATGTTGGTGATGAACATGATAAGTGGAAAGGTGTCCGGGCAGGAGGAAGATATTGCATGCGGATGACCTGGTGTTGGTGGCAGACAGCAGCGAGGAACTACAGAAGACGTTGCAAGGGATGTATGACAAGTTGAGAACGCATGGCCTCCGAATGAACGTAGCACTCGACATGTATGTATCGACGGAAAGATGATTACGCACTAGTAACGATTTTCTTCTAAACACAGCATTACATTCAACGGTTTGGCAGCTTTCGTCGGGAATTGTGGGACGACTAGATCTTCTGCTCGCCAGTTGGCTTGGTAAGCAGGCCGTACCAAACGTGGCGAAGTCGGTATCCCCCCTCGTCTCGATTTGTGATTGGAGTCGTCTTTCTTATACATAAGGCCTCTTTAATCCATCTTGCGTTTTTTTTTTGTTATATGCCAGTCATTAATGCAATTGTTTCTGTCTCATTTCTTAAAAATTCTGAACCCACAATTCCCGATGAAGGCTGCCGATGACAACCGAAACGTTGTAAGTAAGCAAGTAGTCACAATAGTTGTGTTTAGAAGAAAATCGTCACTAATATATATCTACCAATTTGAAGATCACGTTCACGAATAATTAGGCACGTTTAACAGTTTCATGTATTGGGGGACAGCGTGTAAGGACAGGGGAAACAGCAGGGAGGGAAACAGAAGGGCGCTATCAGAAGCAGCACCGGTAGCGTGGAAGAGCGTGAAGGCATTGTATGGGACAGAAAGAAATCTTTAATGGAAAAAGTGTAGGAAGCAAGTGTAGGAGGCAAATGTAGGAGGCAAGTGTAGCACCCGTTTGTTTGCACGGGTTGGGAACATTCGTTTTCGACTATCAGAGAGAGACCGGAAGAAACGTTACATGTAGCAGAGAACAACTGGGTCCAGACGTTATGTAGAGCAAAACGAGATGACAGACGGAGGGTGGTGGAACTATGAGAAGAGATTGGAATGAAAAAATTAAACAGAAAAGGAAGACCAACATTAAGGCTCATGGATGGTGTGAAGAGAAATGTGGAACAGCAGGCGAGAACTGGAGTGAGTGTACAGTCGTAAAGCGTTTGTTTATGGAAGGTAGTATTGGATGATTTCAAAGTGATGGGGAGTTCATTCCAGACCATAGGCGCAGCTACAGAGAAAGTATGTTCGCGCAAGTTAGGTTTCATTTTAGGAACAATAACTTGTAAAATGTCTGCTAACATATTTACAATCTGGAAGGTATCGGCGTGTGTTTTTGTAGCGTGTGTTTTTGTAGCGTGTGTTTTTGTAGCGTGTGTTTTGTAGCGTGTGTTTATTGTTTGCATCAGTGGTTCGTTTCGCAGATTCTGGGCCACTTCACGTTCCTGGGTCTATCATAAATTACCTTATGGTAACCTATTTTCTCTTTCTTCTAGTTTTGTTTGTTTCTTACAAGGAATTAGGCAATATTATTTGCATTTAGTTATTACCAGATGTTCCAGTAAGACATTCATGTGAAGTTTGTTGGCTCAAAATGGTTGATGGTGATGTGCTAATCGTACGCGAACAGTGATGTTGTTTCCATCTTCTTACTCCATTGTGCGTATATAAAACTGTATCTTGTATGTTTGTTCGACAGACATCAATACAGTCTGACATAAAAAGTGCAACTAAGACTGACTGTCAGGTGCAAGTAACTGGATTAAGGTTTGCTGTGGAAAGCTGAATCAGATACGGGGCTCAGTCGGCCACACTATGTCTAATGGCTCCTGTAGCAGCAACGGCTTTAATGAAATCAATGTCAAAGTGACACGCTTCACCTCAGGGAAGAGGGGACGTTGCGCAGCAGAGGAATTTGTTGCTGACGTCACTGTTGATGGATTGCCGTGTGTTCAGAAGTTGTTCTATTAGTATTATGTTGCGCGTGCGTGCGTGCATGCATACGTGCGTGCACTCTGGTGTACGTATTCGTGTGAGTGTATCGAGGCCCGTAACCAGCTTTTCCTATGGGGGGGGGTTCATTTGATCCGAATACAGGGGGCGCCACAGGTTCAAGCGGGGACATAATAATAAATAATAATAATAACCGATTCCAGGAGGACGCCACAAGTTTACACGGGTGTCATATTTTCCCAAACAAACTACAGGGGGCGTTACAAGTTCACACGGGGAAGTCATATTTATCCAACACAATGTGTGCCACAAGTACCGTTCACAAAGCATTGTCTACATATTCAATTATTTCATAAAATAAGACATAAGTAAAACAGTGATTCCTTTAGTTGTGCATTGAGATGAGACTGAAAGAAAGACAAAAGTACATACACATATATACACATATAAAGACATAGGCACGCACGCACGCACGCACACACTACCACTAACACACACACACACACACACACACACACACACACACACACACACACACACACACGCACACACAAACGCACGCACGCACGCACACTTCCTGTGTGAATTATATACATTTTTTCAATTACCCAATTTAGAAAATGTTTCATGAATATTTTGAATTATGAAAAGCACAGTCACATGTCGAGGTCAACATTTATGAGGAGTAATACTATGAAAAGCACAGTCACAAGCCTAAATTGATGTCAGATAAGCACAGTCAAATGTCGAGATCGAGTGTTATCATTCCCAGAAATGATGCAAGCCTTTATGCTGAGTAAGAGGGAGATTGATGGGCACATACTGCTACCTGAGCTGTGAATGAGCAACAGATCATTGTGCAAGTTTAGTACAAAATGCTGGTTTCATGTCTTGCTGTATGCATACACACGCACACGCACGCGCACACGCACACGCACTCGCACACGCACATGTGTCTGCACTATGCTTTGCAATTAACTTGAAAAGTTAATTAATTAAATTACAGTTAACTCATAAATACATTCTCAAATTAAATGAAATTAACCTCAGACATTTCTCAGGTCAACTAAATTAACAAATAATTTTATTGAATTAACTATTAAATCATGTGTTGGTAGAAATGTTTAAACTTTTTAAACAGCTCTAAAAGCACATGACTTATAACAGAAATGTGTTTTGTAACTTTTTGGAAAGAGATTTGCTCATACAATATTTACATTACCAAGACATTTCTTCTTGGGGCATTTGATCAGGTGTAGATATTTATAAAATATTTTTTTTCTGAAAGGGTTGTGGTTTATAGGCATGGGGTTTCCTCCTATATTCAACCACCAAATTGATAAAACTTGGCAACTACATACATAAATTCTATGCACCAAGTTTTTATTTATGCAATGTTTTATACTAAATAATTAGGTTTCCCCATTACACACTATTATTTATATATTCTCTTCATCTCCCCATTAACGGTTATTATGTACACACACAAAAGTTATAGATGCATATGTCTAATGGCCCCATAGGCCCACTTGGCTGCGAGTTGACAGCCCCAAATGTTTACTTTAAACAGAGTTAGCCATCAACTTATCATCCTACCAAAGGACATTCTAGGCCTTCCCCCCATTTCACAAGTGCCTGAAATACCAGCCCACCCCAGTTGGTACAGTGCATTTGTGCTCTCTGGTGATGTCCCCCCATTCACACAGGCCTGAACCTAATCTCTCATTAGTGACTGGAATAGTGATTGCAGACCTTCTGAAAACACCTGGATAACATGGCTGTGAACTATCCAGTAAAATCAACTATTAAATGTGTTTAATTGAGAATTTGTAAGTTAAATTAAATTAACCCTTTTGGGAAAGTTAATTAATTAAATTAAATTAAATTAGCCTTTTGGGAAAGTTAATTAATTAAATTAAATTAATTTGAGTTCACTCAGTTAGCAAATTAACAATTGAAATTAACACATGCCTGATGCATTGCGTGTGTGCTAAGAAAGTGTGGCGCCATATAGCAGGCCACCACAACAAAGAGAGTAACTGGCTTGCTAACTATGCAGTGTTTCAGTGAGCAAATGTTTTTTTAAACCATAACATTTTCTGCTTTACAAGTCTTGTTGTTTGACTAACGGCTTAGCGACTGTCTGTACATTGCCTACTGCTCTCTGACTGTTGCCAACTGACCACACGGAAAGTGACTTGGTAACTCATTTATAGTTAGAATAAGATTCTGTTTCAAAGAATCAGAGAGTTGCATAATATATTATTAGATTTGAACCCCCCCCGCTGAAAAGTGTGAACCCCCAATAATATGAAGATAATATTATAATGTTTTAATAAATGTGAACCCCTTTTAAAAAATGTGAAACCGCTTCTCAAAAGCGTGCTCCCCTCCCCAACATTATTTAATATTTTTCATAAACGTGAACCCCCTTTCCAAAAAAGTTAACCCTCTTCTGAATAAATGAATGAAAAAAACGTGAACCCCCAATAACATAATAATATTTTCATAAAAGTGAAACCCGTTTTCCAAAAAATGTGAACCCCCTTCTCAAAAGCTTGACTACCCCAATAATATGAAGATAATATCTTCATAAATGGGAACCTCCCTCTTTTTAATAATGTGAACCCCCTTCTCAAAAGCATAAAAACCTCCTCTCTAAAGCGTGAACCCCCCTCTTAAAACGCATGAACCCACCAATACTATGAAAATAATATTATTATCTTCATAATATTGGAGGTTCACGCTTTTGAGGAGGAGTTCATGATAAGGGGTTTACATAAAAAGGGGTTCATATTTTTGGAAAAGGGTTCACAAAAAGGGGGCTCATGTGAACCCCCCCAGGCTACGGGCCTGGTATCTCTAAATACAAGAAATGCAACTAAAGTATTTCACACATAATGAAGTATGCCATTTTTATAGTTTAATTTAGACAATGTGACAATATATTTTTTACAAAAGTATGTGTTCCTAAATACTACGTTTAAGGTTAATAGTTTATTCATCGTGGATGTGTCTAAACATATTAATCAAGGCAGATGTGATTTGTTTTCTTCTAAAAGCTAAAACATTATCACTTTCTGGTGATATACAGTATACACTGCATGGCCAGTTTATGACACCTAGTCTCTTTTGTGTTAGCGAAGGTGGATAATTTCGTAAATTAGGTCAAATAGAAATTGTCCACAACACGTTTTCAATAAGTTTCTGAAATAAAGTAAGATTGCAGCTACTTGCATGGTACACGCTAAAGGTGGCATGTGTAAATTCAAAATTGTTGTACATTTGAGAATGATATAATTTCTTGTGAGAACAGTCCAAGTTTAACAGTTGACACTATTATATAACCATGTATCAATTGCAAAGATAGCTGAACGATAACAATGCCTGAGATGGATTGTGAAGATATATGGTGCCTTTAATGAATGTAGTGTGTCAAATATATGCCTTGCTGAATATTGATTTACAAAATTGGGATTAACACTTTGCGTGAGACTCGGAAATCAACACATGAATGGGTAGATACTTCTTCTTCTTCGTCGAACGCTCAGACAGGGACTCCGGTTCCTCGTACAACGCTGCGCGTTGCAGATCCTCCAGTAGGCCATAATTATATTCTTTTCACTGGTGTTTCTGTAGGCCAGGTTGCCTTCCTCTCGTTTTGGTCTGTAGTACAATCTTGCAGGAGGTGTTCCAGTGTCATTGGAACCACACCACAAGGACACATGTCTGTAGTACAATCTTGCAGAAGGTATTCCACTGTCATTGGAGCCACGCCACAAGGACACATGTCTGTAGTACAATCTTGCAAAAGGTATTCCACTGTCATTGGAGCCATGCCACAAGGACACGTCTGTGTCTCCAATGTGCAGTTCTGTGTGCAAATGGTGCCCGAGTCTGCAGTGTCCAGTCCTCAGGCGCCCCATTATCACCTGGTCTTCTCTGGACAGCTGGTAGGTATACTATCGAATAGGCCAAATGACCCAATTATTCAATATAACGATTGCCAAAACATTCATTTAAAACAAATCATTTAATTATATTATTTCTTCTACCGTTGCTCACCGAAATATTTACAATATTGTTTAATAAGAAAATACTATTTATGCTGGTTGTGTATGTATAACAGTTTACCGCAGCGGGCCTGTATATCGCATAACAAAGGGTACAGCAACGTTTGCTAACTCGACACCATTAAATTATGTCATAGATATGTAGTAATAATAAGAACTATATATCTATGGTTGTCAACAATAATTGTGCGTGCGTGCGTGCGTGCGTGCGTGCCGCGTGCGCGCGTGCGTGCGTGCGCGCATGTTCAAACCTCTTCAATGCAGCAAACACACAGCGCTAACGAGACATGCATGCACTGTAAAGGATGTGAACTAATCAATTCACCATGTAAAAATGATGTTGCCTGATATTTAAAGTTTAGTTGTCAGAAAGCACAATAACTTGTTCCTGCAGAGACAGACTGTTCTATTGACTGTCGCCTGGCGAGGAAGTCTGGTGCTGTTGGTGCACAGCCCAGCGACACCCCTAGTTCTGGCCTCATGCGACCTTCGACACGAAATGCAGTGCATTAAAAACTTAGTATCTGTGCCTGCAGCCTACACTGGTGATCCGAAAGGAATGTGGAACACGTGGGATGCAGCGAGACCATTCGCTTTGCTGCACTGGCGCGTTTGTAAAATGGTAGCGTGCGTGCGTGCGTGCGTGCGTGCGTGCGTGCGTGCGTGCGTGCGTGCGTGCGTGCGTGCGTGCGTGCGTGCGTGATTGCAGGGTTCGTTTAACCATAATTCATTAATTGATAACATGCGGAATTTTTTTTAGTTGTTCTCGGTGTCAATGAATGTTGAAAAAGGTTCGTATGAAAGGCGAGATAGCTCTTCGAACCGTGCCAGTAGTGAATGCAATTTGGAGGAAATCCGAAATGCGAGAAAGCTCATCGAATTGAACTATTGGTAAATGCAATTGGACCGTTGAGAAGAAATACGAGAAAGCTCATCGAATTGAGCTATTGGTGAATGCAATGAGAACGTTAGGAGGAAATACGAGAAAGCTCATCGATCGAACTAGTAGTGAATGCAAGAGCAACGAAACACGGCAGCCAAGAATACTGAGTAACTTTTATTTTATACTAGTAAACACACGTTTTGATATAACGGCGTACTTATTTAGCCGGCCTTTATACATCAATGTACAAGTTAAACAAAATGCTACAAGGCTGACGGCGGCGTCAACATACCGTCCGTCTTTCTACACAAAATCTACATCGTAAATTTGATACAGCTGACTATATAAACACAATAGAAAAGATCAACTCCGAATAGGCATGTCGTCGCGCCCTCCCGGCCGCTGCGAACCCTCCACCCCATGCCTATGCCCACGTACAAGCAGCGCTTTACAAACAATGCATGATCTACAGTATGAACAACTAAAACGTACATATTTCATCGGCACATTTCATCTTAATAGCTGGAGCGTTACGAATCAAACGGGCAACATCCGACCAACTTGACAGTCGGGTGCGGAAAGATTGCCCGATTAAAACAAGAACCGCCAAAAGGACCCTTTAAAAGAATTCCTCCACAAGACGCCGTTTCTAACGATTGGTAATTTTTGAAAAATACGAAAACCTTTCCACGCGAGTAAATACATTCGGTCGATCACACCTTCGTTATATCTAGTGCAGTGAACTCAGACATCGTTATCGCCATAAAAATAGGTATGTCATCACCCTCACATTGATATAAATTATGTGTGAGAAACAGTGTTCGTATGTAAAAAAGACCAATCGTTGGAGGCATCCTTGTGTCGGCTGCATTAGTTAAAATGCGCACGCTCGGCTCTAAAACAGGCGTCAACGGGAGCACGTAGCAAGGACGAATGCCGTAGAGGTCTCGGCACGAACGCAGTCAGTCATCGAACGAGGACACGTATCACTCGAGACGTAACCGACTTAGGAATGCCAAGAACGATGCGACAGTCGTGCGACTACAAATAACAAGGCAGCCATGAAACTGAACACACACGACGCCTCGGCAATGAGCACGTCGTAACTGTATGGGGCAGTTCCCGTTGTACTGTTCACGATATATCTACAAGAACGGTCGTATATGAAAGCAAGACTGTTGGACGAACGTAGTGTTTCCTATGGGCAATGTTTAGCACGTAAAACACCGGTTTGGAAGAGATTGTCTGCTCAATTTCAAACTTAAAGAATACAGTAGAACCAGAGGACACAAAGCAGCATTAGTTAAGGAGCAGTGTAGGTTGGACATGAGAAAGTACTCTTTCTCACAGGGTGATAAATGAATGGAACAAACTGCCAAATGATTGTGTTAATGCTAGTAGTGTGAATATGTTTAAAAATAGAATTGACAGATATTTGATAAGGGCGGGCTACACATAGATGAGAAAACTGTTGGACTCTCGATAAGCCAATGGCTTCCTTGTCCACTTGCCATCTGGAACTTGTTGTTTGGGATGGCAATCTTGTTAAATCTTGTTAAATAAATTGTTCTTATGTATCCTCCAAGATACACTCGCCTCCATTACAACTGACATCGAACTCCGTGTGTAGCTCTACTATCTGTAGTTACTGCCAAATACCATGGCAACGTATAAACGGACCGTGACTAAATGATACTGTTGTGATAAGAAAAAAGCTCGCATTCCCAAGAATCCTTACAAAGTTGATAGATCTAATTTTACAACATACAATTACAAAAGCCGAATATACACACTTTATAGGTATTTGGAGAACAGTCTGATGTTTAAAGCATAGATGTGTTTGGATCTAATCGACTAATCTTGTTTGCAGGAATACGTACCAATAGAAATAATTATTTATGTAGCACTTTTAAGACCATCGTTCAACATTGTCTACCAGGGTGCGCCACACACGACCGCCTCGTGTGAAACCTGCGCATTATGATCACTGCCAACGTCAACACCCAAATATCCCGGTGCCTATTAACGCTATTGTTAAACAAACCAACTACCTGTGCCGCCCCCTGCTGGGTAGAAATGTACAGCTATCACTAGTGAACGTCGAGACGAAAGACAATGACCGCAAATGGTGCGGCCGTAAACTTTACAGTGTAACGGTGCGACCGTAAACTTTACAGTGTAATGTACAGAATGTACAGCGGCAACGAAGAGACCACGCCACGGCCGGCGAAACGCATCACACAGGCACACAGAAAAATACAACTGCTATCGTCCATAACGTCATATCAAACAGTTCTCCGCTCGACATGCGACAACACTATTTATATCACCCGGTCGGAAATATGCAAAAACACCTATAATTGATGCGTGGAAACGGTTATGCACATGCACGCTCGCATGCACACTGTGAAGCAAAAGCTAAATAAAACTTGAAAAATAAAAAAAAAATCGACGCAACAGTCCCCCATTGTGCCTTTGACACAAACCTTTCAACACCTTAACCTTCTTACATATACATCTTCAAGGCTTACATTCCTTCAAACCGGGGACTGTGCCCGCCTGCCACTACGCCCTACACACACGCACTCACGCCCAGGCAAAGCAATAGCAGATGAGAACCTACAATGCGGAAAGCATCGTGTAGCTTCTGGGCACACGTCTATATTTATCTTCATTGCGGCATAGTTCGATAACAAACCAACATCCGTCCATATCACACAAGTCCGTTCCGGTATTGAACCGAACGCATCGATTCGATGCCTTTGCCATCTGGCTATGGTCAAAAACATGACGCCACCAACAAGTCGCATTTTGGACACAACACCAATAGAAACCTCAAAGATAACCAGTCATCAGACGACTAAACAGCAACAGACTGCATGCAAGCAGCCGCGCAGACAAATGGCTCATATACAAAAGTGGCAATCGTCTATACAACATATGAAAATACAAACATACAGCACCGCGATGCCACCGCACTATGTAGACAAAATACTGACTTCTTAATTACAAGTGTACAAGAGAACAATCTGTTGCCGTGGCAACTCACCGAGGCAACAGTACATTGCCATGGCTACAGCAGCAAACACTATGATACAACACTTTGGCAGATGAGTCGTTGTTGCCGTTGACAACGACAGTGTAGTAAATTTACAATGACCCTAGAGGGCACCACCGCTGCTGGTCTGTGTGACACGGGTGAAAATGTACAAGGGCAGCGGATGCAGAACATCGAAAAATAAGACAAAATATCCTCAACTTTGACAACCAAGACCACGTTCAGTTTGAAAATATACCTCGCGAAATTTCGACGACACACTCGCCTTGTACTATAATAAAAATTGTAATGTACAGACTTTTACATAGTTTACACTGTCAATTATATTTACACTTTACATTTGCACTCGTTGACGGAACTGAAAGACGGCAATTCCACTCGGAAGCGGCCATTATACATTTAGCGCTAACAAAACAGTCAAGAAATATATCTACATAGCATCAAGGACGAAACTAATGCACACGTGAATGAATGGCAGCTCTATCAAAAGTACAAGTGCGATATGTCAGAAGGCGGTCTCCTTTACAAACATTGCCAATTAATCAAGACGCACAACTATATAAACTACACCTTCAGATAAAACTGATAATTCAGTTATCATGCAGCCAGCCAACAAAACGATCCCCTATCAAAGCAACCACATCGAAAACGCAGAGAACAGTGCATATGATACATTTAAAATACAATTCCAACCCACGCGACTCACCTGGCTGGGGCACGTTTCGCAATTTTCAAACAGGGAGCCAGGGCAACCGAAACTGCCAGACAGACATGTAGTCATGGCAACTGGAGCTGCAGCTTAACACGTCACCAGTACACAACCAAGTTGCTTGAAATCTACATAGCATGCTTCCTGACATTTCACTCCTCTTATAGCATCCACTATCTACCAACCTCTGTTGCTGCATTCATGGGGTTTGATGCTATCACTGATCATTTTCACGATCCGTCTCGTTGGATCACAACACCAGTCAAGCATATAATTACAACAACCTAATTACACAAGGCTCGTAGCTGGCATTAAAATCTGTCGCTTTCTTTGGCGTTGAAATGAATGTTCGTATAACGAAAACGTTCAACAATCAGAACCTCCCCCTTTAACTAACATGTATAAAATAACGAATGCTCCCCGTTCCTTATAATGCTTCCCTGTGCAAACAGAATGTACATAAAATAATTTAATTCGGTCACATATATAACAGCAAAGCATACGCCGGCTGGCTTTAAATGTACACAAGCCGTTCAACCACTACTGCTAATCAGCACTCACAAGTGCAACTAGTCTAAACATCGCCAATGTACAATATTCACTATGCATACTTTTGGAACATGTCGATTCTACAGTTACAACCCCTAAGTAAACATGTCAACGCGGTCGAACTCACTAAAACAACAGCTGGTCTACCACACCAGCCCTCCGTCCTTTCCTGTCAGCCTTCGAACTTTAAAAACATCAAAACCTTGCTGAATGCCACTTGTATTTTCTATACAAGTCACAAGTAGCCTGCCCTTCAACTACCAAGTCAATCTTCCCTCTCCAACCAGTTGCACACAATTTCAGAGCTGGCATAATCACTGAAAAGCCCCAATTTGCTGATCTAACAATAAAACAAACCACACACAAGATCGTCTTGTTAGATGCTATCAAGTTTTTAAATCTTTGCCACCAACAGAGCCTTGCACGACAACTTCCTAAACTGTGCCAACCAAGCACCGTCACCTTAAATTAGCGACAAGCTCAAACTTCCACCACCAAACCAGCAATTACTGGGATCATTTTGAAGACCATCCACACCTGTAGCAAACAGACTATCGAAATTTAGAAAACCGCACGCAGATATGTCACATCAGTGACACACCCTCATCAAAAGGACAACATATTATGACTGCCTCAACAGTAAAACCAGTGACACGACTCCCAAGAATAAATTCACACTACGTCAACCGACATTGACTCACACAAAATCATGTTATAGGAGTGTCAACACTGCATAGCCATCAGACTGCGGTGATGCGTCACTGCAGCGTGCCATTAGGCGGCATACCAACAGGGCCGAGGTCGGCGCTTGTCTTCATGTAATACTTCTCCAGCTTGGCAAGGATGTGCTTGCCGTAGGTGTACTTGCGCAGAGTGCCAAAGTGTGGTCGGATCTTGTGGATGAGCATCTTTCGTTGCGGTTGCTCCGCAATGTCGATCATCTTTTGCACGACGTAGTTCGCAAACTGATCCTTCATCATTGTGTAGAGGGCGCTATAAGGCCTGCGGAAACAGGCAGCGCATGAACACAGGCAACGGAATAAGTACAAGTTGATTCACACACACACATTAAATGTCACTCAAATACCAAAGCCCACACAACTTTGTATCTAAAATGTATGGCACTAGTATTTCCCAACTAATATATACTCTACAAATTATTGGTACATGCCTTATCATACAAATCATACACAACACTCAAAAAAACATCTTCATTTAACAATTCCCAAAAAAAATTGTGCTTAGTCTTTCAAATGATTTAGAAACCCTAAAACCAACATTACTGGATTGACTAAGACGATAATAAAACACAAGAGCGATAACCATTTTGACAAAGGATTCTTAAATTACAACCTGCTACAAGTTACTATCTCCAGTAGTGATGACAAATTCTTCAGGAATATAAACTATAGACAAATTCTCCAAAAACACCAACTATCACTGCAGATATTTTGTTTGATTCACAACTTAACTGTTCTCTTTTAGAGCTCTACAGCAGAATTGTCGGCACTGTGTATGTTGGCTTCATGCTGATATTGACGGTGGCAGATAATAAATAACATACTAATTTAGTTCTTTAACATTTTCACTATGCAAATTTACATAACTGAAAAACCATTCCAGTTAAAGCCTGCCTGTTAGACTACTAAAAAATGTTGCCAAAATGCAACATTATGTTAAGATTATCAAGAGATTTCACAATAGACACCTCAAAATACGCTTACCCATCAGCCATTGCACAGACTTCTTCGATCAGCATCGCTCGCTCAGCACGTGTCGAGTGAGACACACATTTCTCAACAACGTTGCTACAAAGAAAAGTTTTAATATGTTACTATACCAAATATCGATTTTTGACATAATAATAATGTTCATTTGCCAGCAAGGCAATCAACCCCTCTCTCTGTCAAGGTTCTGTAGTTTTACATATTGTTGCATTGTCAACAACAAAATCAGAAAAATTAATGATTTCTTACATCATTAATCATAATTAAATCGCTAAACTACCATTTGGTCAACTTACTGATTTAACATACCTTTTCTTATCGCCTTATAATTTGTTGTACTCCACGACTGTTTATTAAAGCCCAGAAACCTTAGGTTTGTAACATGTATATTTATGTACATATTTAATGTTTCTAAAATAGCTAGTTTTTCCTCACCTGGCAAACTTGTGTTGACTGAGAGCAAGCACCTTGCCCCGTAGTCCCGCCACAATGAGGCTCTTGTCCTCGGGTCGTCCGTGCTCCAACACATGTTGTATCACGTAGTTGCCATACTGGTCCTGCACCAGTCGCTCTGTATGCTGATGCAGCTCCTCCAGGATTGGAGCCGTCTGATCCAAGGTGCAGTGCTCCAGGATACGTTGGATCACTCGACAGCCGTACGGGTGGGTCGACAGAGTGAACACCTGGTGACAACAACAAGAACCATGTGTAACATCCTTGTCTAAAGGTGTTTACACGAGTGATTCATAAAAACAAACACTGAACCTTAGCAATGTTTCGTTTAATGTTAAATGTGCCACAAGATCAGACAATCAAGTAAATCATCGCCCCCTCCAAAAAAATTCTGCCGCACCCACCCCCATGGCAGAACAGAGACGAACTCAGTGGTGGGATGATTCACTGTCAATTTAGAAGACAGGGTTCAAGCCCACCTACTGCGGTATCGAAACTTCGCCAATTTCGTTCACCCCACTTTGTCCGTGTCTTATTGGAGACACTAAATGCCGTTGGTTCCTTCTACCTGGTGTCTATGCCAGGGGAAATAAAAGATCCCACACAGGAAAATGGAAAAAACCTGTTGTGGACTCACTAACTCTAGAGAAGTAAAACTCATTACATGTGTCGTAGATCATAGCCAATAATGGCAAACATTTAATCACAGCCAGTCAAGCACAACAAATGACAGTACATACCTGCCCCTTGAAGGCGTCGATGATGAACTGAAGGTGCTTGGGGTCGACACACTCGATGCACTTCTGTACGACGTGGTTGCCGTTCTGATCCTTGACACACTTCAGAACATGCTTGTCCAATTCCGTCACGATCTCCACCTGTCACACACATATCACCACAACAGTTAAGTTTTGCCTGGTACATTGATGCATTTTTTCACACAAAGTGCACTGTATATTTTGAGATGACAATTCATAAGGCTGCTGACCTGGAGGTTAAGTAACGTCAGGTGTCAAACATCAGTGAGATAACTCCTAAATCAAATTTCTTTTTAATAAAAAGGTAAACATGTCACATAATTCTAAATAGTGGTCATACGACTACTCGTGTACATCATCACTTCGCAGAGGCACGCATGAAATAATAAAGGAAACTTTCAGATATGTACAATGCAGGTCTTACAACGGCCTTTAATTTCTTGCCAAAGCAGATATAACTTCTTCTACTGTCCATCTTACCTGCATGTCGGATGGGATTGACTCGAGTGCCTTCTGTATGACGCGACAGCCGTACATCTGAAGGGCGAGGGGAAGCACATGGCCACGCACACGTTGCGCCAACGTCTGCTTCTGGTCGGGCGTGCCAAACTCAAAGAACTTTTGGATGACGTAGTTGCCGAAGACATCCGTCATGAGACTGTAGGCAGACTCCAGGATTTCCTTGAAGACCATCGCCTTCTCACTTGCACTTGCCCGCTCTAGCTTCTGCTGGATAAATCTACACACAAACGCAATGCCTCTCAATCAGTGATATCATAAATTAAACATTCATAATGCATCGTATATCCCAGTAAAACCAGCTAAAACAACACGTTGTTTCAAATATGTTAAATAAAAGGTGCATGTCATTAAAGTCGTTGCAGCTGTATACATTATAAAGGCCACGTGAAAAAGATGTCTTTAAAAATTCAAATGTTGATCCAGCCACACAGAAGGGGCTGTGACCATATAGATTTTTTCCTTAAGGTTGCTGGGGCGGCTAACGTGACAGTCGATTTTTTCATTATTTCCTCATAACATGCTAGAAAATACTGAAATGAACATCGACACAACAAATAATCGCCCGGCACTAACATCGTATTTTGCCAATCTGACTTCTTAGAACCGCTGATGATTTCCATAGTAACGACCGCGTGTAATTTAGGTTATTTGGATCATGACGCTGTAACTGAGCCCCCCCCAGTGGCTGTGACCTGATGACTCCGTCGGACAACGGGTCATTCGAATGATCTTGTGTACGTGTAAACAACTGACGATGTGCCCCTACACTGGGCTGGCGTAATCCGATCTTGATAGACAGCAACACTTTGCAAATGCAAGTTTGAGGGCTTTTGTGGTAGCAAAATTAAGAAGACATGTCAATATTAGAAATGGCCGTCATGTTTTGTCAATAATACCCAAACAACCCTTGTACAGCGCCTAACCAAACAACCCTTGTACAGCGCCTACCCAAACAACCCTTGTACAGCGCCTACCAAAACAACCCTTGTACAGCGCCTACCCAAACAACCCTTGTTCAGCGCCTACCCAAACAACTAACAACATACCTCGAGCCATGCTGGTCCTGTGAGAATTCAACGACGTGATTGACAAGGTCCTTCAATTGTAGATTTGGTATGCGACTGTTGCGGAAGTCCTCCAGTAGGCGGCTACGACCCGACACTTCTTTGGTCATGTTGGCACTGGAGGCACAGATACACACGTCGATTATTAATCTAATAATTTTTTAAACAGCAGCATATCTTCACTAATTTTTCTGGGGGATTGCTTCACATTTTAATTGGACAATAAATAGTGAGGTTTCAAATGATTTGGGAAACAGGGATACTAAAAATCATTCCATAATCATAAAAGTACGTTGTGTTTGGAAGAAAACGTAAACAGTGGTGAAGCTAAAAGTTGGTTTAATTAGGTAGTGCAAGTTCATGAAGAACCTAAAAAGCATCCAATAAAAGACAACTTTGTGAGAATTGAGACAGTACCTTTTTGCGAGGAAGCGCGGATTGAAGAGGGACGTGTTGAACAGTCCGTTGTTCCCAGAGAACGAACCATTTCGGTATTTCGCCTCGGCCCCTGGTGCCACGGAATACAGTCGGCTACCGCCCAGACCTACAAGCGTTACTCATGCATAAACCGACAACTCTTTACACATACAATTGACAGAAGGCAATATAAAATACACGTGTTCTATGCGATAGATAGAAAATAGGCAGTGGAAAATATACAAAACCACAAAAACTTACCGTAAAATTTTATAGAATCACAAAAAACAATTTTGCCCAACAAAAAGTCGGTTTTCCCTCAAGTTTTATTACAAAACTTCAACGTTTTGTTATCCATGCTACCCATGCAATGTCTAAATGTATGCAGTAGAACTTATGACCAACAAAAGGACTTAACTCTGTTCCTTAACCACTGTATTGATAAACAATTTAGTAATCAATATACATTACGTACCACATACAAGACATCTATTCTCCCACTAGTCACTTACCAGCCAGATTGAGGTTCCCCGTGGAACCGGACAGTGACGATGGGGGTGTCAGTGACTGCCCAGGTTGTACTAAGCCCATTGGGCCAGCAGGTGACGTACTTGTCGTGCCTAACGAACCATAGTACTGGCCGAGTTGAGGCAACTGCTGCGGTCGCTTGAAGTCGAGCGTCGCCCCGAGAGAGTCACGACGGTGGGTCGACAAGCCTACAAAAACACAGCAACAAAACATTTAACTTGCTAAATCCAGCAGGAATAGTGTGGCTCAACAACAGCAACCAAACTTGGTCTTAGCAGGAGCCTACTGTCAATTAGCAGACACTGACTTTAAATTTTATACTGCTCAATGTATTGCTTTGCGATTGTCTTTGTTTAACAAGGTAAAATATAATGTTAGCAGTTTATGTAGGATTTATTTTGTTGTCATTGGGATAAATAAACATTTCAACAAAACTTCACTCTCAATCGTGATTTCACAGCCAAATACGGATATACAAGTGGTACCTGACGAGAGATCATGGAAGAAACAAAAAAAGGATGGAAGAATTCTGACTAATACAAGGGCGTATTATTTAGAAATTATCTCTCAGCACTCTGTTACAATCATGTTGGTCACCTACAAAGTGATTTGTCCAAACCAATAATGATTATAAAAATCAAACCGATTCCCAACACTATCTTATGTATCGATACATAAAACCTGGGAACAGTATCACGAAGCGTTCCTACCATACAAACTTTCATACTAAGGGTAGTTCGTAGTTACATACAATTGTTCACAATGCTATCCGTTTTTTCTACAATTCTTCTGAGTAACATAATCTTCGTAAAACGTCTGCGTGCAAGTTTCTTCGTACGGAACGAACGCTTCATGAAACCAGACTCTGAATGTTGAATCATTTAGGGCATCCAGTTACAGACCTGAGCCAATCGCCCCAGGGGCGCCGGATGATCCCATGTTGGTGTTGTTAAAGCCAGCTGCCATGGAACTAGTCTGCTGTTGCGCGAGGCCGAGGGTATTGGTGAACAGACTGTTGGTGGCGGGTGTGTACAACCCACTGGTCGGGGTGAACCCTACAGGGCGAGCAACAGAGGTTAGCACCGGGTGGCAGCACACATACCGTCACAACTATGCCTTGTGAAATTTTTTGTTAGAAATTACCTTTAACTCATGCAGACAAGATCAAACCGATTTGTCAAAAGATAGTAAAAAAAATATATGAACAAGTGTTTCATAAATGTACATATTATTAATATCCAGATGACAATCTTAAGTGTCGACTTTTAGTGCCACAAAATGTAGTTATAATATCCTAATGGTTCATTTTGATTTAACACACTCTATAAAAAATCTCATTAAAAAATTTATAGGAAATATAAGGATTCAGAAATTAAGATGTAGGAATAATATTGGAATTTAAATATAGCATTATCTCAAGTGGCGCCATCCACTGAATCAAGTTAATGCAAATTAGCAACTTTCAACAGTATGTCAAAAAATTCAGCAATCCGAGTATGGTATGGTGTGGCTCATACCATGCCACAATCAGATCAACATCCATAGAGCGTCATTGACAGATTTCTACCACTAAAATAATGTTCTAATGTTGAATAGCAAGAAATTACCAATTCTGTACTATTAGTAGGAAAACAATATAGGAAAAACAGGAATTGCAAAAAAATATAGGAATGCTTAGCACCTCCCTGCATTACAATAAGAAATGCTTATGCAATCTCGTTACCCCTTTCTGCACCCAAACTAGCACCAGGGCAGGTAACTAACCCTGTTGTCCATTGGTGGCAGCATTCACTAGGATGGGGGCAGGGGACACGAGACGTAGCGGGGTGCCAATCCCACGCCCGTTCCCCATCACTAGTTGTCCATTCTGGTCATAGTAGGCTGGAGCGAGGATCTGGTACGGTGCACCGCCACCTGGTGAGAAACATTCACGAACGGGCATATTAAGCATTGTGTCTTACTTGGAATGACAAATACTTTCATTTCAGGTAACAACCCATATATACATACATACAAATATGCATAAAAATAGATGTAAAAACACTAGTTAAAAAATAAATACACTAAAAATATAAATACAGAGCAAGTTAAAATAATAGTTAAATACAATAGCTTCTTAATGCTAGCAATGTGAATGTAGATGAAAATCTTGATAAGCCAATGGCTTCTCTGTCCAGTTGTCATCTGGTTGAGTTTCTTTGGATAGCAATATTATTAAAAACTTTTGTTACCAGTATGATATGTCATTAAATCTGTCTAGCACAAGTTTTGGATCTCATTCTAAAATTATGAACATTTCATATAACTACTTAATGTCCTGCCCAGCAATAAACATTTCACTAATGAGTTCTAGTTACAACACATACCAGCAGGTGTACCAAGTCCATCGGAACTCTGTGACGGGGTGAGGGGACGATTGCCTGCCTGTGCCCTCAGCAACTGCTGCTGTTGGGCCGAAAGGGGTGCGCCCTGGGGTGTTTGCTGGCCTGGGGTCTGCTGCTGGACCAGTCCTGCCACAGGATACAACCCCCAGGGCGCCTGCACGCTGTAGTACTGGGGCACGACAGCAGGACCTGAAACGGTACAGGACTCAATCAGTCAACAAAGCCAGAATATGTAAACACACCTCTAAAAATTTTCACAAATATGTCAACGATGATTCCCAACAAAAATCAGTCTGCTTTAGCTGCATCCCAAACATAACACTAAATGAAATAAACTATCACAAATTATATATATATATATATATATATATATATATATATATATATTATAAACACATTTGACTGTCAATAACTAAAGAGCCTTCCCACAATTCTGAAGTGTTGTTGAAATTCAAAAAGTAATATCCCCATGATAAGATTATATGCTGTAGTTTTTATCTTGTTACTATAATGAAGTCTTAGCAACAAAATGATTCCTCATTCATATCTGTACGATAATTATTAGCAGTTGTTTTTTAAAGCACCCTTATGAATAGCTTCAAATAGGGTACGCTGTGGAAGTATCAGATTATAACATGTTACAAGATTAACTCAATCAAATCAGAGAAAATCCTGTCATCCAAGTTTTGGTTTTAATATGTTTTAAACCAAGTCAACTTTAACAAAGTCATATTTAGTCTCATGTAAAACTGAAGACAGAATAAGACAATAGTCTCTATTCTGAATGAGACAATAGTCTCTATTCTGACCAGTGACCAAAGTATAGTGCCACCATTACAACTTCTGCTGTCTCTGCTACAGCAAGTCGACGTGACTGCATAGCAATGCATACTGTTAGTGCAAAACTTAAAAAATGCTTGTTGTTAATGGCAACATCAACAATCCTACAAGAGAAACAAACATCAACAAAGACACACCTCTAAAAAACCCTGGACAACTAGGAACCCAACTATTGACCCCTTTGTGGGTTAGTGTTAGTAAAGTGCCCAGGCGCTATAAAGCAGGGTGAATCCAGCACCAGAAAGGAAATACAAGAGAAAAGATTTAACAGCTACTGTTGTCATGATGATATTAGCTCAGTGTTAACTACCCACGTCACGCAGTCACACCACACTGTGCACGCCACACTGTGCATGTCACGCCAGCCTTGCTCTAGTTTCTAGCAAGTGCAAATTGGGGTTTTGTACAATTCCTGTCACTTCGCTGGCACGTCTTTACACACAGGTCATTTCATAGGTTTTAAAGATTCTGGGTCCACTTTCACAAAATATTAATGGAGCAGTTTTCGTAAGCAATAGAATTTATCACTACGACCAACTCATGTAAATTTATCCATGTGCACTTCCATCTTGGTTAAAAAAAAACACTGCTTCTTACAAAAACATTAGTAAGAATCGTAAATATGAGCTCAGCAGTCTAAGCAGTTGATGAGATGTAGCCATTTTAATGTCAGTGGCTAACGTCTGCATTTGCTCACGTCTGTTATTTTTTGGCACATTTTATGGTCCCATATCTCATCCATAAAACATTTTTGCCTGGCATTGCAACTAAAATAGGTACTTATTTATGTCAGAGCACCTAAATCTTTTCATTACTTTCAAGTCTATTCTTGTATGGCTGTGTAAAGTGTGGAGATTTTTAATTTTTCAGGAGGCTATGATACAAAATGCCACCATGTTTTAAAGTTCATAACAACTTTGTTTTATGGCTTTATTCAACTGGAAAATTACTAAAAAATTTAGAGGAAACATGCAAGCATAACCTCTTTCAACCACATTCAATTTCACTATGTAACCATATAAAAAAACAACAGACTACAGAGCACTTTTTTATCCATGCGAACAGAGAGAAGAAAATAGGTTTTTTATTAAACAAATTATCTAAACCTTCCTGATCAGTAAGATTTACCATGGAATAAGCCAGAATATTTTTTTTTAAACTTGTACAAAACTCCAAATACACCCACTTTGCAACTATGTTCATCTAGTGTAAAAGTAAAAAGCAACTAAATTGTTATTTACAGTGATGACCAACTAGCACTGTCGCTCTCTTGATAATGTCTCCTAGTCTAACAATGACCCTGTTATCCACCAGGTGACAAACAAGCTATCTCGGAAAAACACCAACATCACACATTCATAATTTAGAAGAGTTTATTCGGATTTTTTTATAGAGTTTCTGAATAACTTAGTTAATGTTAGTCTGCAACATTCCAGTGAAGAGAATAATATTACCAAATACACCTATTACCAAATACACCTGGATTTGTTTGTAGTTTACATAACACTTTTTGACTTAAAGACATTTTGGTGGCCCAAGCAGCACAATGCATGGCCACGGCAATCAAAAGGAAGGAAAACAAAAATTATTTGTCCTATGTAGAATGTTGACAGGCAAGGGAAAATATGTTTTGCATATTCTCTAAATGTATACAAACAATTGTAAAGCACAAATTATGTTGATTCAGTACATGAACCATAGATGCCATGGGAATTTGAGGGAGATGTTAGCTCAATATGATGATGGAAAAAAACAATAATTCTGTGAAACTAAGACATTGCAAATGTTTTGAGCAAGATGCAGAGGAGAGAGCGACAGGGGAGTCCACCAGAAGCCAGAAGTCAACTAGAAGCCCTGCTCTCTCAAGTAGTCCTTGTAATACTCAGCACAGATGACATGGTAAAAATGTCATGCACAAGACCAGCATTTGCAGCTTTTGAAACCACAAATATGAGTCGAGGGTGGACTGGGTTATAAAATCTCATTATAAAGATCCAATCAATTAAATATTGTTTAACAAATCGGCTTAAAACTTCATATGTTAGAATGTGATAGATTTGTCACATGGGTACTAGAAGATAGGATAACTGGTTTTGTGGAAGCATTAAGTTACAGTGAAAAAAGGTTTACAATCACAATCAAGATCATTTTCAATAATAGTCAAAACGCCAACCCTGATGCCGGTTTAACGCGATGCATTTAGCCATGCAGGCCGTTGAGCAACTAGTGAGAGTTTGACGAACTATTTCAATGGAGAGAGCAGGGCGAACGTTGTAACAGACTCAGTGTAAGTCGTGACTGTGTACGGGTGCGGACGTATCCTGACCTTGTCCGAGCGGCAGGCCTATCGTGTACGGTTCCTGCGCACTCACTACGTAGGGCGTTGGCCCAAACGCTGTCGCCAGGCCTACAGAACAGTACACACGAGAATGTAGGCACGCATGCATGCAGACATGCACGCACACAGGCGATCTGCTGTTTCTCAGTGTTTCCGATCCATGTAAGATCCCACTGTTTCTTCATCGAAATAACATCATCTATCGATGGTTTGTTACTTGTTAATAATGCAAATAGATTTCAAAACCAACTAGCATTAGATTAATTAAGCTTAAAATTGATATACACCCAAACAAATTTGTTTTTCACATTTAAAGGATGTGTCTTTTAACACAAAAAAGGCATTCTACTAAAAACTACAATGAGTGATTTGGAAATTAGAATTTTTGTTTTTGTTGTCCACCACATTTCTTTGAAAACTATGACAGCAGAATTTCTCAGGAAGCCTGCTGCCAACTACTCATGCACACACACGCACACACTCGCATGCACGAAACAACAAGGATGTGTCATTGCACGACTGCGTTATGTCACAAAGCAAGACAAAAGGTACATTCAGCAATACAGTTCCAATCAAGTGAGGGAAAGGGTGAAAACTGAAGAAGGGGTGACATGCAGCAGCGAAACGGTAGTTTCATGCAGCACATGCTATTTGGAACCTGTCAAATGCAGACTTTACAACCAAGGGGTTGTGTCATAAGCTAGTCGATGGTGTAAACATCGACAGGTGTTCTACACGGGGATACAAGAAGGGAACGGACAATCTTACAGTACAACAAATTACTAAGTAACATGCTTTGTACATGCATGGGGTGAAACACAACTGTTCATCCTGTCCACCCCTTTCGTAGCCCTCTCGACCCAACCATAATTTCCCACAATTTGCTTTTACAAACCTGTCGACCACATAGCCAGCAGGTTGACCAGAACAAGTACAAGATGACCCTCCACTCAAACCCCAGTGCAATTCTCATCTAACCCCAGCTCTAGGTTTACATGCACCTCTCCAAAAACACTCCTCCCCCCTCCCCGACTTCACACAGATTTCAAGCGTTATATGAACTTGCCATTTTTACTAAAAGATATGGGGTAGCCACCTAGTGGCAGTCTACTTACCAAGCTGCTGCTGCTGCTGCTGCTGCTGCTGCTGCTGTTGCTGTTGTTGCTGCTGGGCAGCTAGGGCATACTGCTGCTGCGTGAGAAGTATTGGTGTTTGCTGTTGTGACTGCTGCTGTTGACGTTGTAACAACTGAAAGGACAGACACCGACAAGTCACAACTGTCAAGTAGCACAACTCATAACTGCTCAGTGGCTCGACTCACAACCATTAAACTCAAACTATCGACTCACAACCGTCAAGTAGTTCGACTCAGAAACATCAAGTAGCTCGACTCACTTACTTTAGTTATCACTCTCATACTGTAATACACATTACACAGTGATCAGCGATTGCACACTACACACAAATATAATAACATACTATTTGTTTACATACACTTAAGGTAACTGTTGCCTATTCTATGCTTGTTTTGAATTTAGTTTCAATAAGTTTTTAAGATAGACCAACCATTTCTTCACAAATTGTAGTTGAAATACCAAATAATACTTTAGATTAATCAAACTTTTTTCATTTATTTGGTGATGTTTCATGATTTTAAAAATATTAAAAAAATATGAAAAATACCCCCAAAATTACATCTTATAACATGAATGAATTACAGCTGCTACAGGACCAGGAAGATTTAGTAGAATTTTTAATTGAACCCAAAATTTTTTAGATGACCCCTCTACCATTTTCATATTGACGTCACCTTAATTTGCAGGCATAATGGCCCTCAAATCTGTATTTGCAACATGTTGTCAACAAAATATCAGGTTATGTCAGCCATCTGACAAACATGTGGCATTGTGTGTTTACGATCATTCTGATTGGCCCATTATCCGATGGGGTTACCAGGTCATATCTACTTGCTATTTCCGTCATAGCATCAAAGGCACAAAAAACTATGTTTGCGCTGATATTTGCCATTTTAAGAACATGATTTAGTTAGGTAGATTACAATACTGATGTTTACTGGAATTAGTTCCATATTCATGGCGAATGAATATACGCTGGTTCTATGATCGAAGCACACACATCAGCGTTTCTAAGTCGGGGTTCTAAGAAATGAGGAGGATTTCTAAGGACTGTTTTTTTAAAGATGGATTGGCAAAATATGACATTAGTGCAGATGATTATTTGTGGTGTCGACATTCAGTGCAATATTTCCTAGCATGTTTTGAGGAAAAAAGAAAAAATCAAGTGACATGTCAGCAACCCCAGTTAAAATTCAAGTACCATAAAATCACAACTGTAAATGTCAACCAACTGCCATCAATTAAATTAAGTAAAACGTTATTGAAACAACTAAAAGCTGACATAAGTAAACATTTGTATAACTGCATCAGGGAAATAAATATGTACACAAATAATAAAGTTATAAATCAGCAGTTTCCTCACCTACTGCTATTGTTTATATAAATGTAAACCTTTCCCACCTGCAGCCAATGAGTAAGCCACCTTAACCCTTCAGCAGCTGTTGCCACGCACATAACCATAACTCTTTCCCTTCCACCTGACACTAGTCTAAATCAATGTAATTTCACATTCTAATATCTACATTTCCTTATCCCTTTTCCACCAACAAAGCATTAACCTTTTCCCACCCATAAAGCATTAACCCCTTCTCACCTGCTGGTTGTAGTCGAAATTTGGCGAGTCCATGGACGGCATCAGATTGCTCCCGTACTCGGCCGCGCCCTGGAACGGGTCTATGCCGACGGGCTCAAACTGCGGGGCGTCTAGGTGGAAGCCCGACGAAGGGGGTAGGGACTGTGGGGGTATGTCCCCAACAATGAGGCCGTCTTCGGGCTTACCAATAAAACTGTTGAGCTTCTGCGACTTGTCGATGAGCAGTTGCGGCGGCGGCAGCTGGACAGCACTGATTATATCGCCATCTATTGGTGATGTCTGCTGGCTGCCGTGTGGTCTAACAAATGGGAAACGACTTACGTTGTCACACCACGTTACCTTCTCAGTGCCATTCAACCATTCTCTCATGAGTCCAATCACTGATTAGTGAAGGTTGTCAAGAAACAACGATTGTCACAACATAAACAATAAGAATGGACAACAAGTGTCTATTAATTATTATTTAAATACCTCAAAACCACAGCCAAACTGTGACATATAATATGGGAATAGTATGAATTTTAGGCTGTTTTTGTTTACGTCTCACTTGCTCAAAGAATGCATGATATTAATTTTAAATATATAAGCAGTCAACCTATCAGTTTGATCGCTCCACACACCTGTAGATGCCGTCTTCTTCTAGACCATTCTGTACAATGCCATTGCTCGATAACTTCTTGATGTCAGGTTTTGAACCGTCACACTGGTACGGTGGCGCACTCTTGAGGCTCTTCTCCAGGGTCTTCTTGCCGTCGTCAGCATCGCCCCCGGGCCCCTGCAAACAAAACAAAGTTTTACTACACATACACAGCAATTATATGCCTATGTTCATAAAAAGTGCAATATTCCCAGTACCTTGTTTTCTATTACAATCACAAGAACAGTAACATAAAAATTACGACTGAATATGAATAAGCTACTACGGAAGTTAAGGAACTGAAATGTGTAGCGTTTCAAAGAGGTGATCACACCTGCAGAATCAATAGCTATTAGACACTAAATGACTGCCACACACACTTACACGTATGTAGACACTAGTAAGTACTCGACACACACACGTATGTAGACACTAGTAAGTACTCGACACACAACTACACAAGACCAAGTCCAAGACACTTCACATCACAGCCGAAACGTCTCAAATACAGCAAAATGAGAACAAAGATATCTTGTGACTTGGCCAGCACGTACTCTCTCCATGGACTATGGTCAGATAGGTTTTTCACTGTCTGTTTATAAATAGAAACAACATGATGCTAGCATTGTAGCCGGACTTTGAAACAGTCACACAGACGACAGCAGAAACCCACTCAGTAACTGGCACAACTTCTTTGATTGAAGCAATTAAACCAGGGTTTTAATTAAACCATTTTTTTTATTTTAAATTGGATTTTAAAAATTTCAATCAGATTTTAATTCTTTTTTTTAAATCTGGAATATAGACATTTATATTTTTATATTTATAAACTCTTTCAAACGTGTTCTATTCAAATCGATTTGGGTACTTCTCTTAACAGAGGGTACATGATTTTTGTTTATATAAAGACATTAAGCAATGTCCACAAGGCCTCAGCCCCTGTAGTTGCATAATCTGTCTTGGAAAGGAAAGCATGCTGTGTGTCTGTGGCTGTAGCAGTGCTAATTATTATTTGCTGAGAGGGTGGATTAGCATCTGTCCAGGGCTCTGTGTACTCAATCGGTCTCCAACCAGACTGCAAACTGGTACAGTATTAAACAATTGTCACCAAGACTATCTCACTTGAGTCAACCTACTGAATTGGTAACAACTAGCACAAGCTCTAATTCCACTTTAACTCAGGGCTTCTGACTTGAAAAGATACTTCCTCTGGAAGACAAGTTTGTGTGACTTCACTGCATTCAGAAAGGGAATAGCTCAAACATACACAATGTCATAAAATATTTGACTATCAGGCTATCTGGTGACAATGCAACTACACAAGTGTGCGCACATCGTGCTTTTGTGTAAAAAAACATGCAAAACTTTGTTGATCTCGATGCTTGTAAAAAATTATTTGTGTTAAATTCATATAAATCAGCGATAACAAAAAATCGGAGAAAAAAATCATAAATCTATGATTTTTTTGAAGTGATTTAAATTAATGATTTTAATCAAACAACCCTGAATTAAACCCCCACAATTTGGGCATTTTGTCTATTCCCTGTACACTATTGTTAGCTTAGTGATGGTTCAAGAATTGTCATGAAACAACTAAAATCTGCTTGCTTAGGGATGTTTGTGTGGTCATGTATCATATCATATTTGGACACGTACGTGACTCAAACAATGACACATTTCACGAAGAGAAGTCCGACTTGGAAAGTGATATTGAAGATCTGACGAAACTGACAGCTACAGCTGCGGGCATGGCAACCACTGGCGTTGGTCACGATGACACCATAGCTGGTAGCGAAATTGGCAAAGGTACTAATAATAATATTAGTGTATATCTGTTACCTCTTTGTAAGAAAAAGAAGTAGTTTCTGTTTTTTAATTGCTTGAAGTGCTTAATTGCAGCTTTTTAAACAAGTTATTTTGAAAGGTCAAAGTTGATAATGTCAATCTCAAAGCTTATGTTATGTCATTGTTTGTGTGCTTGTGCAAACTGTGATTGTGCCAATATTTTTAGGATGGTGTATTAAACTCCACTGTTATGTTTCAGCAACAGATACTTCTGTCTTTGATGATATCGCTGAGATTCTTCCTCCGCTGCCTGCTCTTGAGATTGAAGAACAACGTATAGCAACTGACAACTTCTGCTGCATCTGCCGTCACTACACTGTGAATTTCCTCCTGTGAGGACACACTAAGTTGTCGTTCGACTGGTGCTTTGGCTTGATCAATCAGACATTCAGGTGAACGAAGATGGACTGTCTTCAGGACATCACTGATGTGGTCGCAAACTCAAGTGCCCTAGGAATCAACGTTGCATGTCTTCTTGGACATGAAGATGGCAATGTGTTGGTTCCAATGCATGACAGGACAACCTTTCTGGGACAATATTTCTACAAAGTGCACAACATATAGATACATCACCACTTCCACTTCAAGAACAACACAACTGGTGTTAAGCTGCAGCAGTACTGTGACACAGAAACATCGTTTCAGGACTTGAGGAAAGTTGACACCACTGTTCTGTCCAAAGATGACATGCCCACCAAGATCCAACCAAAAGGACTGGACATGAAGTGCCAATGGTATTTGAACGCCATCCGGGAGTGTGTCAATAGACAAACAGGACTTGGTGCGTCCACTTCCTAAAAGGCCTGTGCCAAGTAAGAGAACAGAAAGGGACAATGACAGTGAGGTGTCCACCCCCTCACGTAAATGTCCTTGCACTGGGCGTTATTGGGTGTTAACCCATTTTATCCTGAAACTATAGCAGACGAGTTGCAGCCGGTTCCTGACCAGATCCAAGAAATCAGCTTGACAGCTTCAGAAAATGACAGGCCTTCCATTAAAATAGACATAACTTTATTGTTTCTCATTAAATTTTTAAATGTGATATACCATTAGAAAGCAGATAAAACAAACTATCGATTTATATTAATAAATTAGCGATTTCAAAAAATGTACTATACGAGGCATTTGGCAAAACATTTACTAGCAATTTTAATTGTAACATTTAAATTTAAATGTTACAATTTAAATGTTTTGTCTTTACTTTTCACCTGACATTTTCTCCATGAAGGAGGCAACTTTTCAATGAGCAAGTTAATTTTATATTATGCACAATTCTCTGCTGAAAACGTAGGTATATAACATACTCAAGTATCTTAGATAATAATCTAGTTGTACACAATTTGAACCTGTGCTGCGGTTGTACGGAATTAGTGAATACATTATGTAAACCTTGCCAAATGTTGTCACTCACTTCCTATAACTACTAGACCAATAAAATAAATTAATAAAATTAAATAAACATTTCAATATGAATTTTATTTGTGAAATAGTTTTTGTTGAAAGAAACATTAGGTTTTATGCCGCCGAAAATTGCACGCCGTAGCGTGGGCGAAAATGGATGCCGTCCTCAATCCACTCCAAATCGAAGCCTCTAAACTTCATTTTCACAGTCAACTATTACAGTCAAACATGTTAATCAGAATGTCTTGACACACTATATTGTCAACGGGTCAGGGTTGAAAAACAAATCATGATTTTTATTTTTAAAAATCGGATTTTTTTTTATTTAAATCGGATTTATTTGATTTTTTTAAATCTGGTATATAGATATTTATATAGATGTTTAAATTTGTTTCTTTCAAACATGTTATATTCAAAGCGATTTGGGTTCTTGTCTTAACAGAGGGTACATGATTTTTGCTTATATAGACATTAGACAATGTCCACAAGGCCTCACCTCCTGTAGTTGCATAATCTGTTTTGGAAAGGAAAGCATGCTGTGTGTCTGTGGCTGTAGCAGTGGTAATTATTGTTTGCCTATAGGGTGGATTAGCACCTGTCCAGGGCTCTGTGTACAGAGCACAAACTGGTACAGTATTAAACAACTGAGTCAACATACTGAATTCGTAACAAAACTAACACAAGCTCTAAGTGGACTTTAACTCAGGGCTTCTGTGTTGAAAAGATACTTCCTCTGGAAGACAAATTTGTGTGGCTTCACTGCATTCAGAAAGGGAATAGCTCAAACATACACAATGTCATAAAATATTTTACTATCAGGCTATCTGGTGACAATACAGCTAGCTACACAAGTGTGCGCACTTTGTGTTTTGTATTAAAAACATACAAAACTGTTGATCTCGATGCTTGTAAACAATTATTTGTGTTAAATTCATATAAATCAGCGATAAAAAAATGGACAAAAATATCATAAATCAATGATTTTTTTGAGTGATTTAACCCATTGTATCCGGAATACAATTCTAGCCGTAGTTACCCTTTGTATCCGGAATACGATTCTAGTCGTAGTTCGCACTTGCCGGGGAAACCCCTGGCATTTGTTACATGGATGCCTATTGGATAATTCATATTTAATGACGTCAGTATCTTGACGTCAGTATCTTGTCGTCATAGGGGAATACCGAAGAAACATTGAATCAGCGCCGTTCATTGGTTTATCGACGTGGAAAGAGGACACCCCATGCTATTTTGAAGCCAAGATGGCGGACGAAGGCGCGGATAGTAACCAATTTTTGAAGGATATTACACCGATTTACTTCATACGGGTGATACTAAAGAAGCAGACAAACCCATTGACAATATAGTGTGTCAAGACATTCTGATTAACATATTTGACTGTGATAGTTGACTGTGAAAGTGAACTTTGGAGGCTCCGATTTGGAGTGAATTGAGGACGGCATCCATTTTCGCCCACGGTGCGCAATTTTCGGCGGCATAAAACCTAATGTTTATTTCAACAACTAACTATTTCACAAATAAAATTCATATTGAAATGTTTATTAAATTTCATTACTTTATTTTATTGGTCTGGTAGTTATAAGAAGTGAGTGACAACATTTGGCATGGCTGACATAACGTATTCTCTAATTCCGTACAGCCGCGGGAAATTGTGTAGACTCGCATGGGGGTATTAGTACAACATTGTTCACAACTAGATTACCATCTAAGATACTTGAGTATGTTATATACCTACGTTTTCAGCAGAGAATGGCGCATAATATAAAATTAACTTGCTCATTGAAAAGTTGCCTTCTTCATGGAGAAAATGTCAGGTGAAAAGTAAAAAGACAAAACGCAATTTACAATTAAAATTGTTAGTAAATGTTTTGCTAAAGGCCACATATAGTAAATTTTTTTAAATCGCTAATTTATTAATATAACATGATAGTTTGTTTTATCTGCTTTCTAATGGTATATCACATTTAAAAACTGAATGAGAAACAATAAAGTTATGTCTATTTTAATGGAAGGCCTGTCATTTTCTGAAGCTGTCAAACTGATTTCTTGGATCTGGTCAGGAACTGGCTGCAACTCATCTGCAGTAGCTTCAGGATAAAATGGGTTAAATCAATGATTTAAATCAAACAACCCTGCAATGGGTTTGTCTGTTTCCTTAGTATCACCAGTATGAAGTAAATCGGCATAATATCCTTCAAAAAATTTGTTACGATCTGCGTGCCTTTGTCCACCATCTTGGCTTCAAAATAGCATGGGGTGTCCTCTTTCCACGTCGATAAACCAATGAATAGCGCAGATTCAATATTTCTTTGGTATTCCCCAATTATTATTATTAAATATGAATCATCAAATAGGCATCCATGTTACAAATGACAGGGGTTTTCTCGGCAAGTGCGAACTACGACTGAAATCGCATCCCGGATACAAAGGGTAACTTCGACTGAAATCGTATCCCAGATAAAATGGGTCAATGCAGCTGTTATTCATGTAAACACAGAACACATGACTAAAGCCATTATATTTTGCTCTATCTTTAAACCCTGTTTTCTGCATATTAATTTTTGCATAGGCATGCTCTTTATCCCAAAGTAATTTTGGTTCTGGTCAAGATACAGATCTGTAAACAGTTTTGGAAAGCCCAAATAATCAGCTGTAATATAAGTACAAAATACCAAATTTGAAAATGTGCACCATGTGAAAGGTTTTCATATATCACATTACATATAAGCATACAAAAAAGCATATAACAAAATTAGAAATTACGCTTGACTGCGCTATCAGTGAACACTATGAGAAAACACTACCAGAAGAGTTGATCCAACGTATTCGTTGAGCGGTCGGTCGGTACCAACAGAGAAGCTGTGGGTTGTCAGAGCAGACCACACATGCAGTACACCCAGAGACAGGATTAACCGGACCAGTAACAGTCTTCATACAACAAGAGTTCAAATAGCTCAGGCACCTCGCCACAAACACTGGTATAATTATGCAACAGCTACACAGACAGAGAATCCTTGTCTGGGTCAAGGTTTGCTGCTGCTACTAGTGGTAATATAACAGGGGCAGTGCACAGCTGACCAGTCACAAAACAAAATGTTACCTGCGCACTTATCACTAGTATATTATGTCCAGATACCAGGGTTGGTTCGATGTCAGCGGCCACTATAATTACACAGCTTCATAAAAGGGCATTTACAAATACAAATCTCTCTACTGGGAACTTCCAACTAAACTACCACCTTGCATTCAAACCTTTATTACGATCTGAATTTTGCTAATATATTTTTATTACTACAAATTAAACCGGGAACATTAGTATCGTTATGACGACAAATCAGGTTTTTAATTTGTTACTGGGAGGTTCACTTCCTTCTTCCCTCCCTTCTCTTGTCTGCCCTCATCCTGTAAGCTACTTCAAAATTGTCATCCTAAATTTAATAGTATAATGCCTCAAGTCGTGTACAATACCAAACTGTAGAATTTTTTCCTTAAAACGTCACATTTATGTGACAATTCCAAAGCCCCTGATTGCAAGAAAGAGCGATGAAATTTCTCTTATTTTGAAAACGTTCTGAGAAGGATCCTAGCTATCCCAACAACTCTAGTATGTGCCTTGGCTACCCCACGGGGGGTTAAGATAAGATAATTCTTTAGACATGACTGCAATATATGCATAAAACCATTCTATAAAAAGCGGCAGATAAGAAGACTGTGAAACAGATGAATAATAATAGTAATAATAATAAATAATAAATATACAATAAAATAAATAAACAGACATTATATACACTGCATACACATTACTTGTTATGCTAGGAACGACAAGTGACACTGTTTGCAGCAGGCATCATGAGTTATGTTGTTTAATGGACAGTGCCACAAATAAGTATTTATATCTATTAAGCCTGCACGGAGGAGTTCTATAGCGTCTGTCAGATGGCAGGAGCTGAAATTCATTATGTAAAACATGTTTGGTATCATAAATAATCTTGACTTACTGACTTCTTAATGTCTGTTCAAAAATCTCCTGAAGGGAGATCATCAGAGATGTGGAACCTGTTATTTTCATGGCAGTTCTCATCAAGCGAGAAAGCTGTGATTTCAACTGAACAGACACATTGCCAAACCAAGCAGTAATCCCATAATGCAGTATGCTTTCAATAATGGAGCAATTAAAAAGACCAAGTATTTTCTCATCAACACCAAAAGCTCTCAATCTTCAGAGAAAATACAACCGGACTTTGGAGCACACACTGTGAACACTGACATTCCAGCTAAGTTTGTTATGAAGATGGACACCTAGGTATTTGTACTGACCGATCTGGGCAATTTCTTCACCATGGATAACAACAGGCAAGTGATCAGGAACAATACATTTAGCACCAAAAATCATCGAGTCTTACTCACATTGAGTTTGAGGTGGTTGTTGTCACACCAATGTACAAAGCTTTCAATTTGTGTGTACATACTGATGTCAGAATCAACATGTAATAGACTAAGGATAGCCAAGTCATCAGAAAATTGTATTATGTAGTTGTTAGTACTGCTGTTGGTACAGTCATTTGTATACAGAATGTATAAAATCGGCGTATTGACACAACCTTGGGGTGCACCGGTATTTGTTACCACAGTTTGGGAAAGACTCTGATTTACTTTAACAAGCTGCACTCTGTCTGTTAGAAAAGAATGATACCACTTGATGATATATGGATTGACATTCATTTCTTTCAGATTACTGAGCAGGGTGTGAGGTTGGATAAGGTTGGACGCCGAGCTAAAGTCTATAAACAATAGTCTAGCATAAGCCTTGGGCTTGTCTAAGTGTTTCAAATCAATTTGAAACACTCGTCTAAGTGTTTCAAATTGTTGACTTTTCCAGGAAAAATCTGCTGAATGTTGGTTAAGTTTTAATAATTTCACAAGTTCCCCATACATACTCAATAAAGTAAATTTCCCAACTTACGAACATCAGCTTCACTGCACCAAGCCACCTATTTTCCTATTTCCCTGCTGACCAAGACATGTTCCCCATACACTGTGTCATGTAATATTTATCTGACAGCAAGACTGACCCATGGACACACCCAATAAACTGCAGACTTCAAAGGTGAAACCTTAATTACATGGGTCTGGGCAGTCTAGACAATGGGATGACAGCCGAAGTGGAGACATTGCAAGGAGAACCAGTGAAGCGTGACATACCACTCAACAATGATCATCAAATGCAGCTGTGCCAACATGGCATTAGTGCTACATTATATCATCGGCCGAGTGGCGAATAAATCACGCCAATTAATTCACCACGCTCACTGCGACACTGTGCCAGACCGACCAGTGTTCCTCGCACCAGATATTGTCTTTATGGCTTTCATACGACCAGATCAGGATTAGTTTATCTGGATAGCGGATCAAGATCTCCTAAGTGGCAATGTATTTAGAATTTTAAGACTTAATTAAGCGTTCATTAATTACATACATCTTAAAAATTAGGACAGTTTCCAAACTCAACCCAGTAATCAGTAAACTACAAACACTGTGTAGCATAAAATCAAGGTAGTAACGTTACATACTATGCTTACAGCTTTATGGGGGCATTGGTAAATTATTTTGAAGTGGACACGTTTCTATGCACACACTAGACAGTTTCAAAAGCACACAACAGTTGTCACAAGATCTTTGTACAAACTATATGACAACTGCAAAGATACAGGGACACTGACCCTCGGTGTCACACCAACCTCAGTGTCACTGACCTTTGGCAAGACAGGCCATCAGTGACACTGGCCGTCACTGACACTAGTGACACAGGCTCTCAGTGATGCAGACATCAATCAACCTGCATCTCTGTAACGTTAGATGTTTAATTAAATTGCTTTCCATATTTATTAGAGGATGAAATCCAAAGAATGAAAATAACAATCAATAATTTCACAAGATTGCCAGAACACATTATTTGAACAGTACACTATGTAGGCCAAGAATCCTGCTCTACTCAGTCAGAGGGTTCGGAAGGGGGGCCTACATTCACCAATGCTGCTGCAGGTAACACAGGTAAAACTTACCAAAATGTCAAACAAGTTTCAAGGATACAGGAGGCACTGGACAACTGTTGACTTGCAAAAAATATATGACAAACTGTTTCTGTAGAAAAAAACTTAGTGGCACCATCAGTTGTACACATATATTTAGATGCAGTCCAGTGGACCCTACCTTGGCTTCAAAAACATCTCTTTACCTACAGCGATAATTGGCACACCTGTCCTGAGTTGACAAACACGCGGAGAGCATCACAATGACACATGACAGTTACACACGCGTCTGTCACATGACCAGAACTGTCAGGTCATCTTGTGAAAGGTAGACATGTTTTACGCCTGTCACCCTGTCTGGACCAACTGTCATCTACCCCCATATGCCAACGCCCTCTTTCGTAGCCTGACTTTACTGTACTCAAGCTCATCTTTACGGTGCTAGTGCCAATGCAGACCCAAATAGTTATATGCTTCCTACAGAGCAGTGACATTGGATGAGGAAGAAACGTGGTTTTCACATCAAGGCTAACAGAAATTCTAATCTCTTTCTGATCATTTCCCCCCCCCCGGAAAATCATGTTGCGTAGTATTAACATCTATTCTAAGAGCTTGACCGCCCAGATATGTTTTAATGAAACACAATGTGTCTTTGAAATTTGAATGATTCAAGTCGAATCACATAACATAATATTGCATGCTGGATGCAGCCTAACAGGCAGACCAAGATGTCCATGGTGTTCTTATTTCAGTTATTTATTACTCTCAACTGTGCCTATAAAATGGAAATACGTTTTGTCAATTGTTTGAAATAATGTAATTATTATAGCTACACAGCTCCTCCAAAGAGTGTTATCTATATAACCCACCAGTCTGCTCTGGTGCACCTGTTAGACGGCCCATGTTGAATGGCAAGGTTCATACATACAGACAACAGTAAAATTATAATTTAAAATTGTGTTCATTCAAACACATTTGGTCAGTTAAGATAATATAGAATATATGTAGTTTGTCCTATACAATAACTACAATCAGACTCTGTACCACTAAGTGTTGAATATGTAGCTTTTAGTTGATCTGGGCACTTCAGTACATCTTTTTTATACAATGTGTTTCCTGATTACTTAAGGTTAGTCTGGCCAAATATGATGACAGCTCAGGAAGTATGACTTCCGACTGCAAGGGTTACACAGCATGTAACATGTCAAGTATTAATTGCTACCCTAAACCAAGCATAAAAAACTGCAAAGAACACAAATAAACTGGTGCCTGTTTAGCCCAACTTATTCAAGTATGTGCTCACAGATATTAATACTTTTATAATGTATAAAATACCATATTGTTTAATTATTCGTACTGATTTTGTATTCGGTTACATCCTAGCATGCATGCACATAACTGTGATAAACACATAAAATGTTAATGTACCTATTGTACGTTTATTCAACTGCACTAATGCCAAATCAAATTATTATTTTTTGCTTCAAGACCCTAGACTTGTCAAGCTGCTCAAGACGCCACGTGCGCCTCCGCACCATGTATCAGCAACCCAGTACCCACACCTGCGTAGTGTTTCCACCTATAAATCGCCTCACCTGTGTTGAGTGGCTGAACTGCACTATGTTCACAAACTTGTCATTGTCTATGCGAGTATCGCCTCCTAAATGATCTACTACCTCTACAGCCAAACCAAGGGACTGTTTACAGTCACTGAGTTGCTCATTACACGGCTGTAGTGCACGGTAAGAGCTGAACATGCAGCCGATGACGACACCAAAAACGAGCTGTAATAAATAGCGCCGCCACCACCACCACAACCGCTGGCCATGTGGTGCGGTGGCCTTCACAGAGGCGTCTGTAGGACTCCAAGCCAGCAGGACAAGAATGGAGTTATGCAAACACTATGCGTGCACATAAACAAATAATATGCACACATAAACAAATAGTGTACCAGGCGCGTGTGCATGCATTATGCTCTGACGAGCTCAGAACTATGCTCTCTGCGGCAGCCGGAAAGACTGTCACTGTGGTACTGGTGTGGTTGTTCAATCATTATGCTCTGACGAGCTCAGAACTATGCTCTCTGCGGCAGCCGGAAAGACTGTCACTGTGGTACTGGTGTGGTTGTTCAATCATTATGCTCTGACGAGCTCAGAACTATGCTCTCTGCGGCAGCCGGAAAGACTGTCACTGTGGTACTGGTGTGGTTGTTCAATCATTATGCTCTGACGAGCTCAGAACTATGCTCTCTGCGGCAGCCGGAAAGACTGTCACTGTGGTACTGGTGTGGTTTTCAATCAACTTCCTCTATACGTGTTGCCAGTCACTTCTATAGGGAACTTCCCCAAAGGGTCTTTACTCTAGCTGTGTGGAATATGTCTAGTTAGGCAACTCTACAAAGAGGACCGTGCGAGATGATTTTTAAGGTAATTCAGCAGGATATTGTTTAATGAAAATGAAACTAAAAATACGGATAGAACTTTAAAAAAAGAGATGCAAATTAATGTTCTGGGGTCCAAGACTTTTATTTAGCCGAAGAATGATGCAGCAACCTGATACTGGCCCCACTCCCAAATCGACTTTCCTGGCCAGGTGTATGGATCAGGCCTACCCCTCCCGCTTGAACGCACACACATTGTTGGTGTATGCAGAGACACACAGCAGTGAACAATGGCAACAGCCAAGACCTGTCTCCCTGCCACCAACCAACTGATATTGATTGCCTCACCCCATGAGGTCGGGCAACAAGGCTGCCCATCATACCAAGTCGCCATGGAGACAGGCCATATACAGGTGCAGCAGGAGGGTTGCGCCTTCAAATGCCAGAAAGAACATGTCTGTTCCGGGACCTTTTTCAAGGGGCAGGATGACATGTTCATACTAACTGGAAGATTGGGGGTGGTAGATGGTCAAGGTCGACTGCACATGGGGTGCACAAATCATGGGGGACTGTTGACACAGATTCTCAGAAAAGCACAACTCATCTGATACACCCATCAGACTTACAAAGCATCGCTGAATGACCACTTGCACCTATATGAACTAGTCTCAAAGAATAAGTTCCTGGTGGACAAGACAAGAAAAACAGATATAGCTTCACATAATGACACACAGCTGATAAATTTGGACTCATAGACATGGTTGAAACATGCATGCAAGTTTACTGTGGCACAGTTCCAATGTGTGCAGTGGATCAGCATGTCAGCATCCTCAGGCACTGGCATTATGTGGCTACAGAGGTGCCATCTGGTGAATCAGTACTAACTAAAACCGAGGGCCTATTGTGCAGCATTTCATTCCTAAACTAATGATGGACCATGAAGTGTAAAACATCTTCCATGGTGATAGTTTACGACTGATATTTGAATTTTACTAGCTTCTGCCGTTTAGAAAGGTCCGATAATCTACATTTTGTGAATTATTTTCACTTTTACTTATTGCAGAAGTCCAATGTATTGGATTGGTCAACTGTACACTTTCAACACATGACATGCACATATATTTTTTATTTTGACTTGTTTTACTTTTTTTCACTACATGATATGTGTATATTTTTATTCTTTCTACATGTACTTTTAATTCACAACATGTGAGTATATTTATACTTGTATGTACAACACATGTTGTGCATTAAAAGTACAATGTAGAAAGAATAAAAAATATAAATATACATGTCGTGCAGTGAATGTACATGTAAAACAAGTCAAAATATAAAATATATACATTAGTACTTTTAAAATCTAAATTTTACTTGGATAGTTAGGTTAACAAATTCGGTCACGTGACATTGTGGTGCAATTATCGGTTGAGTAAACACCCACACTAGCCCAATTTGTGGAAATAACTGTGTCGGCAGAATCGGGACTAATCCCCATTTGGCAGCAATTTGGAAACAGTGGACAATCAGCGACCAACAACAGGTGCACCTGTTGTGACTTTTCATGAAAGTTCAAACCGGGAATGGTGCGAGTCAAGATCCAGGTCACAGTGTCTAGACATGTTGCACACATCATTTAGCTGCACACTGTTTTGCGATACGGTGTCACTCGACCAATTGGGGCACAAATCGCTCATGTAAAGTGGCAAATAATTATAAACTGCTTCAAAAAGATGCGTCCAACTGCTTGCCAAACTTGGAAATGTTCATACCACAAACAAATTCAACTTACAAATCGCTTCATCCCGTGTAGTCGTACATCCATCTCCTTTCCAACCGGCGACCCTCCGAGCACGTACTCTGCCATATTGACACCGAGCGCACCTGTCTCAGACGACCGGGGCGAGAGGACAGACGACGGGTCACTGCCGGGGAAGCTGCCAGGGCGGCGCTGTGCTACGTTGATGGGGTGTGACAAGATGTGTTCTGCTGCCTGGCTTGGCCACCCGTCCGCCTCGCGCGCCATCCATGGCCCCGCAGCAAACATCACCTTGCTCGAGTCGCCCCCGCCTCCCTTGTCATCGTCCCACAACTTCTTTGTGTTCTGACCAAGCTGCAACACAACAGTCACAACTGTCAGTCATTTCGTTCAAACATTATGCAGTTTTCTCATGTTAAAGCTGTTTCCTCAATTCATTTAGTCCATTGTAAATCAGGTTCATTGATTAATAATTTGTCCGATAATTTCTACAAATGAAATAACACATCTGTATAAATGAGCTAGTATGCAACCAGGGTAAAATTAATTAGCCCAGAGAAGATTGATAGACAAGAAAGTGACATAATGAGACTATCAACAGAGCATCACTGCTTTGATACTTCTGCCTGACACAACAAGTTTGATTCACACTCAATAATAATAACTGCAATGAACAAAGGCTGTAGAATGAAACACAAAAATTCCACTTGACGATCTGTGACCTAATGACCGAGACATCTGTTAACATTGCATAAGACGCCTGATCGTAGGGTCGCCCTGGTACTGGTCCCAGTACTGTCACCACTTCACTGTCTCGACCCTTGACCCAGTGCAAAGTTCAACCACTGGCGTTGTCCCAATCATATAACAATGCAGCTAGCAAACACTGAAGCTATGGCCACATAAAATAATGTCTACAACGTCTACAATGTCTGAAGTTCAGACACTAGTTAAGTTTCCCATGCCTGTGGTCTAGTAGCGTAGAGTCCCTAGACGAGGTCATGTCCGATGTATCTCAATTCTTGAACACTTCAATCTCTACAGGGGTGTAGCAGTGGAGATAAATACAACAAATGCACAAGTTAACTGGCACTAATGCTGTCCACCGTAACTTAGAGGGTAAAATCATGTAACTACAACTTACCGGGGTGCGCTGCCCCCTGACCAGGGTGTGATATAAACGAGACATAATCCTGTACGTGCTACGAAAATGTTTGTAAAGTCACATCGCTGTGAGTCGCACCAGCGGTACCAGCCATTAGAATACTTGACCCAGCACTATAGTTTGTGGGGACCTGGCTATCAGCAAGAGCCACTGAGGCTGCCAACCAGTGCAACAGGACCAAGACAAGTACACACTTCAACAATGTCAACAATACAATGCCTAGTCTTTCAAAACAATGGTGTCCCAACCAGTAGATTCAGTGTACACAGCTAGCATGGAACAATCAACATGCAATGATTATGATAATTATATAACTTACAAAAAACCCTGATTTATGCTGATAGAAGAATTTATGTAATACTTTGGAAAAGTCGGAGTGAAAATTTCAAGCAAGCAGTTGATATGAAACACAGATTTCTGCTAGAGTTTTTAAAGAATGATCTTCCTACAATGCAAGATATTTCTAGATTGGTCTCATTTCAATATTTCTCGTGTTTCCACGTGATCTAAGGACCAGCAAACATGCAACACGTCAGGTAAGTCACCACAAACCAGACCAGAATGTCAAAATTAAACCAACTTCATTGATTAATTGTAATTAATACCAAGCCAGTTAAATGATTTTTAGAGTAGAGAGCCCCAAAGAACAACACACAGACCTTTGGCTCTGTTATACATCACGGCCTAGATCGTGTTTAATCAGAAAAATATAACAAAATCACTTAGGACCGTGTGTTTTAACCCAGTGTTTATCATCCTTCTACATAACAAAACTGTTTTCCCTATGAATTAATTCAATATATTAATTTGAATTTACTAGGGTGGTGTGAAAATTAAGAGTATCATTGTATGTCCTGCTTATTTGAGATTTCCCACAGTAAACAAATTAAATTCTGTCAACATGAACATACTTGGTGAAATTATACACCAGTGCATATTCAGGTAAAAAGAAGTGTTGGTTAAAATCTTGTTTGCTGCTCTCGCCACCTCTAAATCACTAGATCAGCTCAATCTCATCTGAAGCTGTATGTGGCTCCCTCTGGTGACTAAACACACACCCATTTGTTCGAACAATGGATGAGGCATAACACGCAATTGTCCTGTTTATGACTTTTTAGAAATGAATGTCTATATCACTACACTAATTCATAATCTGTATTTATTAGACATCTCATCAAGAACAAGACGTTTTATTTGTGTTTAGAGATGAAGGTTAGGATATACCATTTGAGACTTGTCAATCTCGTTGATCGACATACTTTATTCGACCTTATAAGCGTACAGTACGTTTGAACAAAATTGGGCCACGGAAAAATGTCAAGGAATCTGTTCTTGTAAGTGTACACCAATTTTTTTTCTAGACAATAAGGTAACTGTTTAACACTAATCGTGTCATTTGGTGACTAGTGTGAACAACTGGAAAGTGGTGCCAACTGTTTAACACCAGATGGTGAAACTTTTCAGGTTTCATTGTCAAATGTCAATCGCAAGGTAGAATAACTTTCAAAGTTTCAACAAAGTTACTATTTTGTCTTTGCAAATTGTGGAGAAATTACTACTCTTCAAAATAAACACAACTTGTAATTGTCAATACTGAATTTTTTTCTACAGATTTTTGAACACAAGGAGGTTTAGTCGCTCGAAATTTGCCAGAAATCCTGTTTTAATAAAATCCTGCGGCCTAATGGGTTAATAGGTCGAATACAGGATTTGAAAACATTGTTCACAAATTAAGTCCTGGTTGAAGCGAAGACAATGATGAAAGCACAAAGAAAATGATAAAAGGCACCAGGTAGACCATGCTGCCTCAGAGGAAGAGAACCTTAATGAGATTACCTCGCTGAAAATGATTCATCCTACTAGAACTATTTGTGTAGCAGTGTTTTATCCAACAGCTGGCTAAGTTCAGTGTAAAGTGGCAATCATAACATTAACGTTCCTGTAGTTCTTGACTTCTTGCTACTGTTATGAAAGGCTACAGCACAAGATGAATGTTGTGTTCAGGTTTCATGACATTGGCAGGTAGGACTGCTATATACAGGATTAGGGAAAGAATTTTATTTACTCATCTCTGCATGCGTTACAAGCAATGGCCAGGCATGGCAATTGTACTTGCAGATTTTGATGTTACAGCAACAACTTATACCTCACTATTCCAAAGATCTTCCGCAGTTGAAGTGTGAGGCTTTGCAGAAGTTAGTGATGTGCGACTTCAGGTTAAAAAATATCATCACACCAAGAAGTTTTATTTTTGAAACACAATCAATCTGGCTTCCATCCATAACGACTATTAATTCCAGGTTGTTTCCACACCCGTTTTGAGGTCATTCATTGACTTCTGTTCGCCCTATTGTTATATGACTCTTGGCAAGGTCCTTGCGCAATGTGTAATGTAAATGGCCGTCCGAACGTCAGCATCAGTAAGACGAATGGAATGCTGTAGTGAACTTGATTAGTAGATCGCAGTGTTTTGCAAGTAATGTCTGTTACCACTTAAGGAGCAACTTTTTTTCTAACATTTGTATACACACCAATTTGCAAAATCCACTCCATTAACCACACAAAGTGCTGGTGGAAGAAGTACTTGTTGTTGCAAAGTTGTTCATTTATGGAGGTGGAACAATAACAAAATCTATAGAAATTTTAAACATAATTAATTATCTCACTTCAGCCAATCCATCTGATTTACAAAAACTAACACTTTCCCATGTACACTGATAAAAAAGTTCAATGATGCACACCTGTCGGTTGAAAAACAAATAGAGATAACTGGATTACTACCAGATATTCACCAGTTTGGAGACTGAAGCTTTGGCAATGTAATTTTCATTCAAATAATCACAAGCACTAACATCGTATTTTGCCAATCCACCCTTTATAAAAACCTGGAAATCCCCTTAGAAACGCTGACAATGTTTCCATAGTAACGACCGTGCGTGCGTCGATCTTCGTACCAGCTTTATTCGTTTGCCATGAACGTAGAACATATCGTCTGGTTACCGTGATTCCAGTACACATCAGTACCACATCTACATAACAAAACATGTCCTAAAACCAGCAAATATCAGTGCCAAACTAATTTATTTTGCCTTTATATAATGGAAACGTACAAGTAGATGTGACCTGGTGACCCGCGGATAACGGGCCAATCAAAATGATCTTAAACATGCCCTGCCAAGTGTTTGTCTGGTGGATTGCTGGCATAACCTGATATCGTAGAAGACATGTTAGAAATACAGATTCAAGGGCCATTGTGGCAGCAAATTAAAGGGACATGTCAATACTAGAAATTATTGTTATGTTTCGTCAACAATACATAAAACGCCAGTGAAAAATGTCACATTTCAAGCATGATTGATATGCATATCTATTGACAACAAAATGATGCTTAATTAAAGTTTATTTAGAAAAACTACAGCACTTACTAAGCTGCAATTTGGCTAATGGACGTGTAAATGTAGGCAAAATTGCACAAATCTGAATTACGACTGAAGGGTTTGTGTCAAAAATATACTTTAGGCTGTCATTCAACTTTTTGCAAACTTTTTCATGGTGGTGTAGCAAACGTAATTCGTTGATGTTAACCAAAAGTTATCAGTGAACAGGGCTGGGTCCAATTACACAAAATTATATAAATTACAATTACATTAAATTTTTTATTTCAATTACAATTACAGTCATAATTTTCCAAATCAATTACAATTACACTGTTTCAATTTCAATTACAATTACATTATGCGGAACCAAATATATTCAGCATTTGTTAATTATGTATTTTTGCACGTTTTGCTGAATTTCAATATTTTGTACACAATTGATAAACAAATATAACGGTAATGTTTGTACATTTTGTTGAATTGTGACTTTGAATTATACTAAATAAAAAGATAGCCGTTTAAAACATATTTTTATTATATAAAAATACAATGCAATATCCAGACATAATCCTACAGGACATATTCATTCCAATGCAGACATTTATCCGTGCGCATTTCTTGAATTTTTCTTTTGAAAATACTAATAATAGGGTTTGATGTGTTTACTTTGAGGTTGTAGCTCCTGCTCTAAGCTGACTTTTTTAATTGGTCTGCCCTTTGCTTTGTGTGAGTTGGGAATGGGAAGAGAGGCCATATAAACGGTCCTTGCCACCTGACCTGTCTCCAACCCACCACAACACAAGGGGTGTAATTGGCTTGCTAACTCTGCAATGTTTCACTGAATGTCTGTGCATTGTTTATTGCTTCCTGGCTGTTACCAACTTACTGAAAAGGCTAACTGCTAAGGCTACCCACCACTAGCACCACTGACCAGTATCCACCAGACAGTAAATACTGAGACTTAAATATAAATATAAATATATAAGCAGGTGTTATTATTAGTCTTGATTTTCAACTCATGTGAGACTTAAATTATATTTTTATTGACAATTCGTTCAGGTAGTTTGTGATATGAAACGTACTGTAATTGATTGTAATTGAAATAAAATTTCAATTATACAAAATATAACAATTACAATTACAGCAACATTTTGAAACCATAATCAATTACAATTACACAATTTTGCTGTAATCAATTACAATTACATAATTGAACCCAGCCCTGTCAGTGAAACTGTCATACTTGTGTATGTAGTATAACCAAATAAATGAAAAACTCAATATTTTATTAATCTGGAATATTATATAGTATTTTAACTACAATCTGTGAAGAAATGGCTAATTTATCTTTAAAACATTTACTGAAACTACTCAATTCAAGACAAGCATATAACAGCCACCCAAGCTACCTTAACAGAAGCCAAACATAGATCCGTCAAGGTATCTTGTCTCACATATGGTTTGTTTTTATAGACAGATGGACAAACTATACAAGTTAGAATCCTACCATCGTTCTGCGTGCTCTAAAAGACTAATATCAGTGATAACCACATATTGGTAATGAAACATGTAAATGAATGAATAACGTATGATGAATTATTTACAAATTACATTCCTGCCAGTTTTCGAGCTGCCAAGACTTTTAGCACAGTTTATAGACAATAAAATGTAACCACTACTTTCTGCTTAGAATGCTGATGCATTGGCTATGTTAATTTTGTCCCATTATATATAACAAGTATTGGTTTATATACACGCACGCGCCATAGTTACAAACCACAACAGTCAACTAATAAGCACATTTTCGTTAAAAAAGTTATATAAATATGTACAGCTATAACAGTCAAATAATACTGAAGGTAGTAGCATTAGTAATAATTAATAACAGTGGGAAAGTACACATCTCAGAGGACTATAAATTATAAAATGAATGGAACACCTTTTCTACTGATTGTGTAAATGCTAGCAGTGTGAATACATGTCTAAAAATCAAATGTACAGATACGGGGGGGGGGGGGATCTGATAAGGCCAGGCTACATGTCAAATCTCCACTTGCAGTCTAAAAATCAAATGTACCGATACGGGGATCTGATAAGGCCAGGCTACATGTCAAATCTCCACTTGCCATCTGGAACTTGTTGCTTTGAATGGCAATCTCGTTAAATCTTGTTAAATGAAGTTTTCGGGGAGCTGCAGACCAGTCAATCCTGCAGAAAGATCTACACCAAAATCTTAACAATTCCCTAGTTCAAAGTGAGAACAATGCAATTCTAGCCAAGTGTAAACCAGTGATTTGCCTAGGTTTTCAAAGGGCATGGTGCTGAGTCTGAAAAAAGGGCAAAATCACGAGTGTGAAAATATTTTGAGGGTACGGGTAGGCATAATTGGGGGCAACCTATCATATGACATACATGAAAAATGTGTAATTGAGCAGATAGAAAATTTTACCTTCCATTTTATTTAGACCCCATGGTCAGGCTCAATGGGCTTGTCCTTCTAGTGCAGCAAGGTTCGCGCTGCTGCATGAAGGCAACTTATGTGACTTATTCCAATTAAAATTTAGCATAACGTAACTTATTTATTTTTTCATGGCATAGTTTTGTAGGAATAATATACTACTGGTGACATGGGCTTTTTCTTCTTTCTTCTATGTATAAGCTATGTCTGCTATACGCAAACTTAATACGTATTATCAACCAGACCTGGGTTCGATTCCGCTTCAACGGTTCCGACTCCAGCAGACCTTCTCGATTCCGATTCCAACTCCGGTTGTATCGGTTCGATTCCGACTCTGACTCCAACACCAGTACAACTTTTGATTCCGATCCAGCACAACTTTTTATTTAATCCTTTAGAAGGGTTTGCATGATTCTGTGCAAACACTAGCAGTAAGAAATCAGTAAAAGTAAATTGCAATTAGCCATGATCTAGGTATGACCAGGCCAGATCTGAACCAGGCATATGAAGACTATACTGACTGCCAATAAAAACCAAAGGATTTAATCCTTCAAAAGGATCTGTGGCTTTTCTAAGCAAACACTAGCAGTGACTGGCCAGTGAGCAGTGAGATACCAATAAATGTAAATTGCAATTAGCCATGTCCCATGTGGAAGGACCTGTGGCTTTTCTGTGCAAACACTAGTAGTGACATTAATTCCGATTCCAACTCCACTCCAAATGATTCCGACTCCTATTCTGATTCCACTCCAAACGGTTCCGACTCCGATTCCAGTAAATTAACCCCAGACGATTCCGACTCCGGGATTGGAGTCGGAATCGTCCTTTGATTCCGATTCCGGAGTTGGAATCGCCCCAGGTCTGTTATCAACTCTCAAAACAAATCCTACCAAGAAACACTAGCAACACATTTGTTTCCTCTAATTTTGTATCATTTCATGAGAATCATTGTTAATAGGTTTCACACAGCATATACACTAAACCTTTTTATTCGGAATATGCACTGGTGTGTAGTTCAGTGTACCCGTGGTCGTATTCATCTGTCGTGATTGCTTGTCAATTTATGCCAGTAACATGATATATCATGTGATAACTACGAGGCATGGCTAGCTTCTTGTAATGGTGGCAGCCATGAATAGTTCGTTCACCTTGTCATTTTAATTAAACTTCAACGTATGTTATTCAAGTTTTCAAACATGGCATTAGTGCGCATTTTAAAAATGGGCAACGTTGGCAGATCGGAGCACCTTTTGAGCTGCAGGCAATGCAAGGTGCTACGAAGCCAGTTGCAGTGCAGGCTAGTGATACAATGGGGGGCATGGCGATGCGCCGACCTAAAAACGCCCAGGCAAATCACTGTAAACAATGGGTGGAACATTTCTTCTGATGTTTACATAACACTGCCTTTAGAAAATATGCATTTCCCACTTGGAAAATTCCGTTAAATGCCATCCTGTCTAATACGGGTCCACGGGAAATGTGCCACTACAATTTTTTTTTATATTTCAACGAGACTGGTAAATAAATAGGTGTTGTTTGGCCATGAATGGCGTAGGGGATGTCACTTATCAATGCCCTCCTTTCTGCCGAGAAACTCAACTCAGATCAAGCGTAGACCCTAGTGACACATAGAATGCATGTCTTATTGAAAAGTGCTTTCTTCTGGATAATCAATCAACTTATAGCAGACTTGCTTCCAGTTCCACCAATGATCCAGTGTGGCTATTATTGGCAATGCACATAAATAATTTCCATAGCCGAGCACTACATGTGATCTCTTCAATCAACCAATTTAGTAACTTCTAAAACGTTACCCAACATGGTTGGCATTCCCTAACAACAAACTTGGAATAATGACTAGTCCATATCAAATGTGTCCAGTGTGTTTGGAATCACTTATTACTGTGGAACTTGATTCAACAGATGCCAAGGCTGGTTACGTTTCCCAGTATGTTCTACCGTCCCAGAAATATGAGAACATCTCAGAAAACTTAGCCGCCAACGACTATGTCATAAAATGTGTCTCCCTCAAAGATTCTACTATCGACCAGCCATCACGCATTAAATTATACTAGCTTTATTAGGTACTGTGTCAGCCAACGTAAACGTAACTTCCACACCAATGCACATGCCAACTTCCTGGTACGACTGGCTCCAAAACTACCTCGACAGATGTGTGCACATTTGAAGTAAAGTAGCACTGACACACACATTGAATGGATATCCAACTTTTTCGAGAACTGTATCAAAGCACTTTATGCTGCGTGCATCTGGATGTAGACATAACAGTAGTACTACAAAAACTTCTATTATGACTAAACCCCTGGAAACCAGACTTCAGACGCGCATCAAAACGAGAATGTAGGACAAAATCACAAAAAGTGTTCAGATGACGCCAAAATGTTTCCTAACACTAACAAGGTATCTCAGCCACATAAACAATGTACATAAACTGCTAGTTCACACTTCCATCATTGTCTACAACACAGACAACTGAACTGTCAACCGAGAGAAAACGCCTGTCTCTAACACAACTAAGTTTTGGAACAGCCTATACATAGTGTTTGTCACTGTCATTGTCCAATATCCACTCCTACTTGCTGGATTTTCCTTGTTCCCACGGGACATGTACAAGCCAGGGATTGTTGGATGCAGTAAATCGGAACATTTCAAAGAATATTTAGAATAGTACCCAACTTTATGAAAGACAAATCTCAGCTAGATCAAAAGTTTGGCAGTTTATAAGGTACACAGTCTGATGGGGTTTTTGTTGTAAAATAATGTTATATAGCATAAATTATGCATGTTCTAATATCTTGACTGCCCATGTGTTGTAATGAACCATATTAAATAATATAAAAGTTAAATAATATACTTATCTGTGTAATTGGAATATTTGGGGCCAATATTGTGTCTACATCACATGCAGACATAACGTTAACATTTTTCAAATTGTTCATTAACCCTGCGAGTGACCAATGATAAATTTCCACAGTGTACACAAATTGGAGTTACTCATAAGGGTGATTTTAGAAAATAATAACATTGCTAATAATCAAATGTGATTGAGGTATCATTTTGTTGCTAAAGAGACTCTTCATTATAATACAATTATAAAAACTACAGCACATAATCTTATCATGGGGATATTACTATTTGAATTTCATCAAAAAAAGAAAGCAAACATCTATATTTTCACCCTTTTACCAGATAATTACAGAGTAACTGTATGTCCCTATGTCCAATGTGAAAAATGTAGCCAAACATGTGATCCGCTCCAACAAAATCAGGAATAAGTCGGAAAATTTCGAGATAAGGTACCATGTGAAAGACATGGGCTTTCCAATGTGACGACAATTGTATGGGCTTTCCAACGTGACGGACAATTGTATGGGCTTTCCAATGTGACAGACAATTGTATGGGCTTTCCAATGGTGCCAAAGACAACTACCAAGTTCTATTAGTTGCTGAGTTATAGTTTGATAAAGAAGTGTCCCGAGTCATTTGACTAAAAACGATTCTGAGAAAAACAGCTTCAAAGTTTACCAAAGTATATTCATACATTTCAATAACAGCACATTATATGAAGTTGAAATTTTGCACTGTTGTAGTACACATCAACCATCATCCGAGCCGTATGACTTGACTAAGTTCCCCTATCAATGGCAACTAAATAATCGATTAATAAACGTAGATTTGTTATAACAAGTCTCCGAAGTAATATAACTCAAACCAAAACAAACAGGCTTCGCACTGGGGTAAAGGTCGTATTCCAAATGTTCAGTGCGATTACACATGCGCGTTTCTAGCTAAGCCAATCAGCCGTTGCAATTCGTATCACGTGATTACATCCTCATTATTATTAAGTGAATAATGTGGTGTTGTTTATGTTTTGTCTCCATTTTAAACCTCTCTGACTGGTTATATAGTAACATGTGACCGATTTTGTCCTAGCAAATGCATCCAATAATAGGTCACCTTTCTAACGATGCCAAGATCGACTGGAACGATTTCATCGATCATGCAGGCCGAATTTGGCCCAGTGGTCACTCTTAGGGTTAAAGCACAAACACTTGTTCCCAAATGTGTATCTACTCAAGCTGACCATTCTGCTGCCAGACAGGTCCACAAACACTTGTCAAAAAAAATGTGTCTCTACTCTAGCTGCCTATTCCGCTGCCACACAGGCCCACAAACACAGGTACTAACAGGGAAACAGCAGTTAAATTCTGTCCCACCTAAAAACTAGCAGTACTGCTGGTGGGTAGGGACCTTAGCAGGGAGATAAAAACAGTGATTAGTGCAGTCCACTGAGGTCTGGGGAAACCAGTCCAAAGGTGTTGATTACAAACACCAATGACAGACCAGTCAGGAGACTGCAGGCTAAAATTAGCAGCTGCTCTGACTGCAGCCAGTGAGTCAGGACCTAGGCACATCATAAAAGTGCCAGTTCTCCAAATAGGAGAAGGCTGGAGAGTTATAGGACAAGCACTGAAGTTATTCCTTCTGAATCACTTATTAGTGCAGTGTGGATAACATAATACATTGGTGGACAGCCCCCATGGCATACATTGGTGGACAGCGTCCATGGCATACATTGGTGGACAGCCCCCATGGCATAAATTGGTGGACAGCGCCCATGGCATACATTGGTGGACAACCCCCATTTAAGAATTCTGCAAGGTGGCGCCAGCCTCGTTTCCACTTCAAAACAAGAAACATGCAGCAGTACATTGAGCATTGCAGATGACGCCACGCTCGGAGTGTCTGAAAAATAAAGCCTTTTAACTCATTCGCTACTGCATCACCAGTGCAGAGAAACTGCTGCCATCCCCAGTCTATTTTTAGCCTGAATACCCTGCATCCCCAGAAGCTGCTGCAATTAGAACAGATCATTTAGGGTAGTTGAATAAATTGCACTGTCACTTCCATAATAGTAGTTGTACAAGACAATGTTGTGTATATGAATTACAGTAAACTGAATACAGATTTTAACCATCTAAATTTTATTAATTTACATGCAATAGTTATTTTTCTACCAAGGTTGCAAACCACAAGAAAATCTGAAAAATTATTCTTTAGTATCATGCAAACTTCGCCCTGCTACTAAATAATTATCTTTTGCCATTAGCATATACAACCCAATGAAGCAAATATAACTATATTTGTGAGCTGCCCAGTAATTCAAAAATCATCAAAATCTGTTGGTTACTTTTACTGTTATGGCAGTTTATATAGACACGCACAACAACAACAAAATCTGAAAAATGTCGTTTGGGTATAATAACAATCGAAAATGTCCAGAAGATAATATAATACTAGTAATGCAATTGTATGGTGTACTCTAGTGTTTCTATTTAATTCCCTGTAATAAAGTGTTTTGTAATCTCATTGTTCAATGTCATTTATTACATTAACGCCCAGCACGAAGAGCAAGGTGGTAATCCTTGTAGCAGTCACCGATGCAGAGATTGACATCACAAACGCTACAACCAGTTCGTGGTTCAGAGCGCTTGCCTTTCTTGCTGCATTCTCTACAACGGCCAGCTTTGCGTTTTTCTGGCCAGTGATCTGCATCATCTGCCACAGCAAGTTCTTGTTGTGCCTTTCGCTTACGCTTGCTCTGGAAACTGCCGATCATCTGTTTGGCCAGTGCCTTGCGAAATTCCAGGTTGATGTGTTTCTTTTCTTTCCCGCTTGATGTCTGCATCTGATGGTTTGGTGATGAATTCAACAAAATCAAGCTGTTTGCAACACAGGTGTCGAATACAAACCAGAACAAATACTTCCACCACTTGATGGATTTTCGACACGAGGAATATTGGGTTCTGTTTTGGTCTGCCATGTCAACACCGTTCATGTAGAGATTGTACTGTGGCAGTGCAGAAGGACACTGAATCTCCACAATTGTGCCATCTTTTTGCTTGCGCAACACTGCAGCATCGACTGTCGGATCAGCATTTGTCGACAACAGAAAAACAGCTTTGTTGTCCATCCAGCCGCTTGCAACCAAGTTCCCGTCCTGTCGCACTTCAGTGTGTCCTTTTGGTTTCTTGCTGAAGGCCTTTTTGTTCAGGTCCTTTGGCCAGCATTTCCGATTCGTACGGACTGTGCCACATGCGTACAGTCCTTTCTCAAGAAGTTTCTTGAAGAGACGCACACTAGAAAAATAGTTGTCACAGTAAATGTGGAAATATTTTCCAGTAATGCTGTCGCAAAGTTTCAGCACGACGCTTTCTCCCAGCCCGACTTCAACGCGATTACCTTCCTTGCCCGTGTAAACATTGAAGTCGCAGACGTAGCCATTATGCGAATCAGCACGAACCCACACCTTTATGCCATATTTGTGTGGCTTCGCAGGAATGTATTGGCGAAAGCCAAGACGCCCACGAAAAGCAACCATTGCCTCATCAATTGCATTTTCACGATGAGGGCGGTATTGCAGCATGATGTTTTCCTGCACAACGTCCATGACAGATCGGATGTGGTGCAGTTTATCATGACCCGGCAGTCCTCGTCCTGGGTTTTGTGTTGAATCAGTGGCATGAAAATACTGCAGAATCTTTTCAAACCGAGTGCGGATCATGAACCTACTCACTGGAAAATTTCCAAAAAGTTCATCGGAACTCCAGTACTCCTTGTAGGTAGGTAACTGCACGACCGACATGTAGACGTGGATGCCAAGGAAACAGCGAATTTCCATCGGCGATGTCGGTTTGTCTGCCCACTGCTTGTCAACTTTCCCTGATTTTTGCTGACATTGGTCGGCATAGCGATTGGTTTCTCTAGCTAATTGTTCATACAATATCGCAGGAAAAAGTAACTCAAAGAAGTCAAGTTCGGTTTTGTCTGCCGATAATGTCAACGTAGGGCCTACTGGTTCTTCGAAATCACATACAGTGATGGGTGCTTTGTTTGCATTCCACGTCGGGGGTGTGTCATGTTGATCATTGCGTTCTTCGACTTCGTCACTATTACATAAATCGTCGGTTTTCACTGATGAAACACTGATGTCAGACAGGTTATCTACTGCCGTATGCGATGTAACATCAAAATCAGCAGCGTTAAATCCATGAAATTCTGAATCAGACTCGTCTGAAGACATCGCTAATAAAACTGCCAAACTTGTTGACAAGATGGCGGTTTACCGCGGTTCCCTAACTTCCAATCAAATATTCTCTTACAACTCAAATAGTGACCTATATCATGTATTATACTAAATTAAAGCTTACAACGTATTCTATTGGTCAGCATATCAAACAGGAACCAATAGGCAACCGTTTTACAAAACGATCAGCCAATTGCTAGCGACGTGTTTTCACGGCGCTCGGGAAGTACAGCCACGCGCATGCTGCCGTGTTTACAAGTCAGCGGGGCTGTGACACATGTGAATTGGCGACGTGTTTTCGCGTCAGCGGTAGCGAATGAGTTAAGGCACCGTGCTCTGGTCAATTCTATTTTCTTTATTTTTCAACCCAGCTTATTGAAATTTCAGGACAATGTTAGTGACATATAAAAAACATTTTACAAATTAATTACACATTTTTGTGACCACCAGGTGGCGGTGTGGGTGGCGTCCATCTTGGATTTCAGCTGATTCACCGTGATTGGTACATCTGGACAATGGCTTGACCAAATGTGTTCTAACTTGGCCTATTGATTGACTACATACATATGCAAATTGTGACAGTTGGATTTTTTTTTTAGGTTTCCAAAAAAAATTTATATGATTTTTTCAATGTTGGTAACACATCGAAAAGCAAAATTTTCCATAAAAGTCATCATATTATGCAATCTATATGTTGCATCTCAAATCAGAAACTGTCACAATATTGCACATTTTACTGGGATGATATTCTGAAAATTTCAAATGATTCTGTTGACAAATAGCCGAGTTCTACCAAGCAAGAGATGTCTCATCGGTCAAAAACATTTTATTGAGAAAAACAGCTTCAAAGTTTGTAGACATTTCAATACGAAATTTCACATGCAAACAATAGAGCTACAGTACTAAAATTTCACAGTGGGATTCTCCAGTTCATGCTCTTTCTAATGGTATACAATGGTCATCATTTGGTTGGTTGAAAACATGAATAAAAAAAATTCAGACACAACCACACCACAAATATGTGTCCATCGTCACTCCACAATCCCACCGCACCAACACACAAAATAGAGCTGCAGTACCAATATTGCACAGAGAGCTTCTCCAGTTCATGCTCTTGCTAATGGTGTATAATATTCATTATTCAGACGACAGCATCAAGTTCAACACAACCCTGCATGTTGTACAGTACAGTCTCGTACAGGCACACAAGGCCGAGGCAATGATCGAGGGCATGTATCTTCAGTGTGGGCGCACTACACTCGAGACACAGGAGTCCCTTCACATGCGTTGGCATCATGCAGAAATGCACAAACTATGTCTCGATGAGTTGCCGGCATTGTTCAACAGCAATCATTTTCTGGCGCAGAGGAAGACCCTGCTGATAAAATTTTTTCCGCTTGGTTGTCGAAATGGGGGTTGTCAAGATGGGGGTTGACGCTGTTGAAGTTGATGGCCAAGGGATTCCAGCTCAACAAAGTTTACCTGCAAGCATAATTATTTGTTATTAGTCAGGTACATCTGGTTCACAATATTTACAGTAAGCATATTCAACTTCATATTGACTATTGTCAACAACATAATAAATAGGGCAAACAAGCTGGGCAACTATCATTGATATAGATCAAAAAACAGGTTCAGGTTTTTTGTTAGGCTATGCCCATGGCTATAATATATGACAATGGTCCACAAGCACAAGTCAACAAACATAGGAAATACTGTCAATAACTAACGATAATAAAATGTATGTCTTTATTTATTTATACATATTTATAATATATGGGTGTGATTATATGCAAAATGTAAACAAACGATTATACGTCTTTTGTGGCCTCTCGCGTCTCGGATATTGAACCCGAAATTTTGCCAGATAATCATGAATAATGTGACGCAAACAATGATAACTAATACTTACAGTTACACCCTGATCTGTTGACGATGATATCTCAGACTCAACTATACTATCACCGACACTGGTGCTGCCACTGGACATCGACACATCGGAATTCCCGTCGTCTTCACCACCACTTTTCGCCCTCTTGCCGATCATAGAACGTGCAAAACTCAACTGTCGGCGTCGAGACCTTGGTTTCGTACTAAACTGCTGCTTATATTTCAACTGTCTTCCGGATATATTACGTAAATTACTCTAAAGCACATCGAAGCGTAGAAAAACAGCAATGGCGTAAGACGGGAAATTCCTTTGTGACGTAGTAGGCCGCCTGATAACCAATCAGCGTGGCACACTTGGGGGTGTGACCAATCGTAGCTGCGCTGACTAGCAAAGGGGGGTCCTCTTCTAGGTCGTAATGGTCGAAATCTACCACAGATATTACAGAACCAGTACTACCACGATGCACTGCGAAAGTGAAGCTCTGCATCGATACCAGATATGTTGGGTTGTTTACAAAGATGGCGGCACACGTGGCTTCGAAAAACGTCGTATGTTACGATCGCGATTACGTAAAGTAATTACTCTAAAACAATGGGCATGCTACAAATGTTCGTTTTTATTGCATTTTACGAATATATTCATATGTATAAAACACACAGATTGAAAGTTAGATAATAATAGTACACCGATATGACAAAACGTGAAAATGACCAGAAAAAAATTAAATCGGGAAAAATATCGATTTTTGAGGAGCGCGCGGTGCCTTAAGGGATATTATGATTGCAGATGACGGTACATTTTTATTTGCCCGACGGAATTTCTGATTTTTATTCGCTTGACAACATTTCAAGTCGCTTTGGATTGTGTGGACCGAATTCGGCCCAGTGGTCACTCCTAGGGTTAACGTTTTTGCTCTGCCAGCCTGTTGCAGTTACTACGTATTTCAAACTGCTTTAACTCAAAAATATGAATCACTAGAACCACCAAACTTTAATAACGAGTAGAGCAGATATGGCATGAGTGGATGGTTCAAAAATCCAATTTTAATAAATTCTGCAGTTACTGCCCTTTGCCTTTGTACCGCAGTACTAGGCAATTGGTAAAATTTCTATGTTAAAATCGCCAATTCAGGTAGATTTTAGACAGTCAAAGATGTCATTTCACATAGCACAGGCAATCAACTCATATAAGAGCACAAAATGGCTCTACCGAGGGGTAGGGAGGTGACGCCAGCAAGTCACTTACTGAAAACGATATTTGTCAAGTCAGTATATCACTGATTGCGTGTCATACAAACCAATTAAGACAATGCGATCTACAACCCACGTGTATTTGCGTGTTTACTGTCCACATTGATTTATATTCTGAAAACCATGTTACAAGCCACACAGGCCTTTACAACGCTACTTGCCAAGTGGAACAGCAATGTTTTGTTTCGATAGCCTAATTAAACTAATTTATATATATGCTACGAATGTAGATGGAGAGTCCGTACACCTAAGGACCCCAGATTTTGCTTCCGAAGCAAAAGACCACCATTATTTTTATTTTGTGATTCCGTTGCAATCCTTAGTTCTCGGGAATTCAATACGGCATACCATTAATATTACTGGTTGCAAACGCTATTCGGCTGGTTTGCTAAGCGATAGCACAAGACCTGAGTGATCACCGGTGGTGTAGTTTCGACTTCGTATAGCCGAATTACATTCGTCTTCATGAACTCAACAAACGGTGGCGCCACATTACGGGTAATGACGCCACATCACAGGTAATCAACGAAAACCCAGTGCGCCACCTATTGGCTCATGGTTTGGAAAGAAATAAGAAAAACTTTCATGCGGAAGAGCATGTTAAGATTCTGTTCAGGGATCAACCCTTCTACAGGAGAAGCGGCATGCACAAAGCCAGTAAGTGCAACTATCGGCGAAGAGAGGGCGGGATCGCTCATACGACAAGACTAAATGGGAACTGGAAAGGAACTGTCGGCCATGGCTAGTTTACGACGACAATCGGTGATGGATGTGAGGTGTTGGAAAGAGAAGTACAAAAAGCTGGACTTTATATGTAAATAAAAGCATTTATGAATTTTTGGGGGGATGACATGAGTTTTAGGATTCCACCTGAATCCTAGAAAAAATCCCTGATATAGATGCAAAACAGAGACCTTTTCCACTGAAGTGACCCAATAATGATGAAATAAGAAACATTTCAAGACTCACAAACAGGACCTCTCAAAAAATACCTTCTTTGCCCAGGTCAACCAGCTGGTGTATTTCAAATTATGTCCGGCACATAGAATTACATTGCAGAAGAGACCATGGCAGTAGCCAATGCATAAACTACTTGTGAATGCCTGGCCACAACTTGATTTTCTCATAAATCAGAAAATAAACAATTATTCAAAACCAGTAAAGCAGAGGAGTTCAATCATCCGACTAGTTTGTATGTAAACACATCCACATATAGATCGCTTTAACCAGTCAGTGCTTTCCCTATGTTCATTTGTTCATTTCTAGCTGGGTATAATGTCGACAAGCATAACTGACATTTCCCCATGGTAAAATATTTGTAAACAAACAAAACCAGTCACTTGTCAATGCCCAAGTTAAGATTCTTGTTGCACTAACCAGCCCAATACTAATGTCAGACCAATGAGACCATGCTATCTGTAGCCCGGGTAGAATCCTACAAACATGATTCTGTGATGCAAAACATATCAGGAGCGCAATATCTACAGAAAGTATGAGGTGGAAAAACAAGCTGCTGTCTTTGTAGTTCAGAAGCTAAACAGCAGTTCCAGTGTTGGATGTACACTTTGGACACTTTAGCCATGCAAATGCATGCTGGGATAGAAAGTGTCACAACTTTGTATTGCCACATATCGTAGGAACCAACTATGACACTGTTGCCACACATAAAAAATTCTACTGTGCTAAAATCCTTGGGAAACCCAAGCTCAGCAGCATACAAAAACAAAAGGGTAAGACAGTTTCTAGTTCGTTTAACAATACCAGTCATAAACCGTAGTCTCGAGTAGCTATGGAGGATAAGTGACTTTATTTCCTGCCGACTTAACGCTAATAGAAAGCGAGTTCCAGAGTTGTTCCCGCCTACAGCCATAAAATAAAAAACATGCATGATGTTGGACTTATTCGCACAAATGACAAATAAATCAACCTAGGAAGATATGTCCAAATGGCTTTGATGTGTGAGAGACACCAAGGGCACATTGGAAATATGATCATGCCCACAGGGCATGAGTTTATTTATTAACTAGCCCCAATAAAATTGTGTACCTGTCCTACACAGAAGAATATACTGGGTCTATTTACCTTAACTTGGAACTGCCCAATGGAGAACAGGAAACTTTCCTGCAGGAAGTCGATTACGTCACCTAACAGCCCAAGACATGAGTACACCAAGTTGATTTATGTGCAGTGAGGAGTGCTATCTAAGCTGGTTGGTTGGAACATGAGGGGAAACGCCAGCTGCCAGAGCCAAATAACTGGGCCTATAGAACAAAAAGCCCAGTCTGTTATACATTACCTGTCAGTGATCAGTTTAAGCTCTATGCTGCAATGCAGGAAATCAAGATCAGATTTATCGTTCTGCGAAACAGTTCACCTTAATATTCCACTAAGACAAGAACCAAACTGACCAAAACAACTCCACAAGTTGTATAGTTCATGGGGACAGACAAGCTCTCAAACAAGATTCGAATGAGGTGCTTCTTAACTATTGGTCACTGCTATCGCCACAAAGAAGAACCAATATCAATATTTGGTCATATCGTGGACACCTACCCATGGCAAGAAAAACCAAGGGAAATAAAGAAAAAATACACCAAACTGATCCGCGAACACCTTGATGCTGAAGTGGTTGACCTCCCATCCCTAACAAACACCTTGATGCTGAAGTGGTTGACCTCCCATCCCTAACAAACACCTTGATGCTGAAGTGGTTGACCTCCCATCCCTAACAAGCGAATTTTGTGGAAAGGTCTCATAATTTTCTTGTGACCTGATTCACTAGTATCATTACATGTTGTATACCATTTTTATCAACGTAAAACATTCTACAATTGTAGTAAAACTGTATATGAAACATTAATAAAATATAGTAGTGTAATTTCTATCAAATATAGATCCACGTCAACAATTGAACAATATTTGTTGATTTTACCGACAAATTTGGGTTTATAATAAAAAATCAAACCCAATTGTCTTACAAGAGTTTTTTTAGCTATGTTCACGCCACTTATTTCTGGCTGCAGGCACAGTAGGGTTTTTGTCAATTGAACCAAGCTCATTGTCGTTGAGCGATAAAAAACGCTGTCAATGGAATATAATAAACTTGTGCATGTCATCCTTCTGATTTTTTGTGTGAATTTGACAAACTTGTCACCCATCAGTCAGTCCACCCGTGTGAGTACGTCTGACCATAGATAGGACTTGTTAACTCGGAGCAACTGGCCTTATTGGATTTTTTATATTTACCAAGTCCTAAGACCAACTGTGTGAACAAAACTCTAGTAAAAGGATGGTCTCTGTAAACCACACCATACAAGTTAGAAGTTACGCCTACTTAACCAGAGGGTAGGGAGTGATGACGCTTAAGCCAGCTGGGCCAATACCCCCAGGGTGACACTGTTGTACCTTATTTAGATGATGGTGGGCATACATGTAGTCTAGGTAAGGAGTGACCAATGGTCAATTTCCACTGTGTACACAATTTGGAGCTATTCATAAGGGCGTAAAAAACATCACTAATAATAGCTACAAATACGAAAGAGGTATAATTTTTTTCCAGAAGATATTATTTAGTAAATACAATAAAAATTACATCATGTTATCATGGGGATATTATTATTTGAATAAAAATGTTTCACCCTGCCACCAAATAGTTACTGAGTGGCTGTATGCTCCTATGTCCAAGATATATACGTGTGTTAGCTACAAAATAAAGCACAAATGAATAAACTACGTGGAGAACCTCTTTTTTTACTTTGCTGCCACCGGGCTATGCTGATTCTGGCCACGCAGTGTTTACAGCAGCAGTGCCATCAGTGCAAATCATGCCAGCAATTTGCTGAATAATCACCTCAAAAAAGCAGTCATTCTAATAATAATGTGATTCACCAATGCTGTTATGCAATTTGTCTAAATATTGCAGCGGAAGCTTGAAATATTACAACCTAAAATTAACAAAGTAAGAAAACAAGATAACGGACATGTCAACAAAAAGAGAGATTGCAATGATGCCACGTTTTGTAAAGACAATTCTCTTATTCGGTCCAGTCAGGTCATGCATATTTATTCGAAAATGCTCGTCACAGAGCTTTCCAGTGGTATTCGTCTCTATAGTTAGTCCCTAATTTATTCCTGGTGACGGTAAGAAAATGTTTTACTACAAACACACCAAATCGGACTGGAAACAGTTTGGCACAGATCGTGCGAACTGAATTCAGCGTGTGGGCACCTCTAACATCAAAAGACCGACAACAGGGTCTGATGAACTAATCTTCCCATATTCGAATCCCACCTTTACAACTACTGAATATTTCATTGAATGTGCAAATTGGAGGAAGTGTAAGTGTTCTTCAATACAACATATCACTTGACATCATTCAAAGGTTGCCAACTCAACAGTGAAATTCTCATGACATTCCAAATTTCTGCAATTTGGAATTACCGGGACATTGCAAAGAAATGTTACATGAGGGATAGAAAGGGAGTGGAAGCGGCAGTGAAACTTGGCTAGTGATGAAGGGTAAAAAAATTGACCACCGGTATCAGTGCCAGATTAGCTACAAATATGAATGAGGTATGATTTTTTCTAGAAGAGATTATTTAGTATACACAATGAAAAAAAATTACATCATGTTATCATGGGGATATTACTATTTGAATAAAAATTTTCACCCTGCCACCAAATAGTTACTGAGTGGCTGTATGTCCCTAAGTCCAAGATATATACGTGTGTTAGCTACAAAATAAAGCACAAATGAATAAACTACGTGGAGAACCTCTTTTTTTACTTTGCTGCCAACGGGCTATGCTGATTCTGGCCACGCAGTGTTTACAGCAGCAGTGCCATCAGTGCAAATCACGCCAGCAATTTGCTGAATAATCACCTCAAAAAAGCAGTCATTCTAATAATAATGTGATTCACTAATGCTGTTATGCAATTTGTCTAAATATTGCAGCAGAAGCTTAAAATATTACAAACTAAAATTAACAAAGTGAGAAAACAAGATAACGGATATGTCAACAAAAACAGAGATGGCAATGATGCCACGTTTTGTAAAGACAATTCTCTTATTCGGTCCAGTCAGGTCATGCATATTTATTCGAAAATGCTCGTCACAGAGCTTTCCAGTAGTATTCGTCTCTATGGTTAGCCCCTAATTTATTCCTGGTGATGGTAAGAAAATGTTTTACTACAAACACACCAAACCGGAAACAGTTTGGCACAGATCGTGCGAACTGAATTCAGCGTGTGGGCACCTCTAACATCAAAAGACCGACAACAAGGCCTTATGAACTAATCTTCCCATATTCGACTCCCACCTTTACAACTAATGAATATTTCATAGAATGTGCAAATTGGTGGAAGTGTGTGTAAGTGTTCTTCAATACAACATATCACTTGACATCATTCAAAGGTTGCCAACTCAACAGTGAAATGCTCATGACATTACAAATTTCTGCAATTTGGAATTATCGGGACATTGCATAGAAATGCTACACGAGGGATAGAGGGGAAGTGGAAGCAGCAGTGAAACTTGGCTAGTGATGAAGAAGGGTAAAAAAAAACGACCACAGGTATCAGTGCCAGCCTCACTCGGACTACAGGGATAATGAAGAAAGCAACAACAATAGTACTTACATCTCTTGACTCTGTGAACACCATGCTCTGGAATTCTCGCTCCAACTCGCTGACACTACGTGCCTACAAACATGCCACAACAAATTTGCTACTTACGTAAATCAGAAGTAACATCGCCCACCATAGATTTTGGCAAGCAGTTCAAAAAAATTCACACACAAAATGTATAACTTCCTGAAATGATCAGTACATGGCACTTCACTACATGCTGTCATATTAAGCACTACACTAATCACTCTTCTACCATTTGTATGGTGATAGAAAAGCCAGGAGAGTCACTGTGATCTGTGTAATGTCTCCACTTCTCATTATTTTCCATTATCTATATCTTACTGCTACACTTACAAGTTTAGTCTGGTACAGCTTGACATGAAAACGGCAACGTTCATCAATTTTTACTTGTCAGAAAATGACACCGAGCATGGCAGGTAAATAAAATTCCTTAATTCAACACAGGCACATAAAAAGTCTATGAATGGGATGTCCACAAATAGGATATAAATATTAGCAGACACTGCTAATATAATATGAAACAGTACACTGCCTGTCTGGTGACTCGGTGAGCGTTCACAATTTCCAGTCATAACTGAATCATGATACTAATCCTTCTGACTCAATCAACATGTGCAAACGTACAAAGGTATTTTGTATACATACAGCAGGTTTTTTTTTTAAAGTTCACTTCCAATAAATATTGCTACGCTTATCACCTGCAGTGGGTACAAAAAACTTCATAGTAATAAACGTTATACTTTATAACAATACTTGTATGGTGCATGTAATGACGTCAGCTGTCATATTCATGTCACAACTTTATGTTTCAATAACATACCCTATTGACCGTTTAAACAACTACTTCCCCTTCTAGTAACTGAATCAAGGTATATTAAGTTCTGTCTGAGGAATCCAAATATATACTAAATAGTTTCTGGGAAGTGCAAACAACAACGTGACATGATTAACGTCTGAGTACACAAAAGAGCGCATGTAAACAGCATCATTGTGCTGTCTAAAAACGAGTTAAAAATTGCCTTTAGAGTAAATATGGGGCAAAGCTAAGCACCAACCTGTTCTAGGACACTGTCATCCCCGACTGCCCATCTTTTGTTTCCATACTGTTGGGTCACGTCCATCTGCGGACGCTGGTAGTAGTAGCCCACCATGGCATCGTCCTGCGAACGACTTCGGTTGCGATTTCCCGACATCTCTGTTCCATTCGACAACATCGCATTCCTTGGTTCCTGCCAGTTGGCGTCCTGCATACTTGTTAGAACGGGCATGGATAGCTCATTCTACCTGACGGCGAGACGAAGTTTTGCGAAATTAGAAGAAGAGTCACCCAGACAAAGACAACAGAATGCATGCTAATTTAGGTCGCCTCCATTATTATGGCGGGAGATGTCGATACGGAGCATCTCACTCCCATGGACAATTTCCACGCAATAACACAGTTATTTAGTTTATAATATCACCCTACACCTCATTTATATATTTATCTTCATCTTTATCTAAAAAATAGTTTCTGACATTCAGCTACGTACCTTGATGGGACCAGATTACATTAGCTCCTCATCCTATACTCTCATCAAAATCTCGACATTTTCGAAGGTCCCGTGGTATTGTGGGTACCATGTGCTCGTCTGACGTCAACAACCGGGAATTTCAGATTTGACCTAGAAAAGATTCTTTTATGAGACGTTGAGAGAGTGAGTGGTGATAAGTAAATAATTATGTGTCACTCGCCATAAAGCATATGCCATTATATCAGAACAAGTTTTATAGTTTTAAGCTGAGCAATTGAGGACATCGTACAAATTTACATAAACGATTGACAAGTGGCAGTGCGTGTGACTAAAAGTCAAAAGCCAAATGTGACCTAAAAACAGTTCGACATCGCAGCGGCGCTGACTGGCGCTGACGCTGTGGACACCAATAATGTCAGTGCCAATGGTAGCCTGTGGCTGTGCTTCACATTTACTGTGTGATCCGTGATCGATATCTAGACATAAACAAAAGGCTTTTTACATATACAAATTAGTGTCTATAAGCCTTGCATAGAGGGTTGACTAATATCCTGAAGAAAAAGTGTACCACTGGCACTAGAAGAGTGTTCAACTTGTCATTAAAAGAGGGAGTGGTTCCTTTTGAATGGAAAGAAGCAAACATCATACCATTATTTAAAAAGGGTTCGAGAAATAAGTCTGAGAATTCCAGAGCAATGACTTTAACATCAGTGATTTGTAAATTTTTAGAAAGGTTAATGAAATACCATATGGTGGACTTCCTCGTTAGGCATAAATTATTAAATTAATCTCAACGTGGATTCCTAGAAGCGAGGTCATGCTTAAGTTTTCAAATATGTTTTTTTTAGAAGAAATCACAAATTAAGTACATTGAACTGGGATCACCAGTAGATAGGCCTACACTTTTACTTTCTACCTTTCCATTTGAATTATAGACATTTGATGTGTAGATGTTGTAGATTTCTATTTTCATTTGGAAATAAAGAATGGATTTGATTTGAGATATTATATACTTACATTTTTAGAAAGCTTTTAACAAAGTGCCACATCAAATATTACAACTTAAAAAGCCCATGATATCGAGATGGCATAATTGACTGGATAAAACAATGGCTGACTGACAGATGACAGCATGCTGTAGTAGATGGGGAGGTTTCAAAGTGGAAATCAGTTTTGAGTGGGGTACCTCAAGGATCAGTATTAGGACCTTTATTATTCTTAATATATATCTATGACTTGGACGATAATATAACAAGCAACATATTAAAATTTTCAGATGACACAAAAGTGTTTAGAAGGGTTAACAATGATGGTGCTAAACAACATTTACAAAACGATCTAGACAAATTAGTTAAATGGTCTGAGAAATGGTAGATGTTATTCAATTTTGGGAACTATATCTCTACATATAGGAACAGGAATTGAATGTAATAAATAAATGATATATATATATATATATATATATATATATATATATATATATATATATACGTAGCCCCCACCTATAACCTAAAAAGGCACATTGCAGTTTATTTCCATTCCATTTGTCCATCGTGGGCAAGATGGCCAAGCACAGTGTTAGAGTCTAGGGTGACTATAATATTTCTATAATGGGAAAATAGGGTTAGGCCAAGTACAAAAGAAATATGTTTCCTGTCTAGACTTTGAAGAAAGGAAGAGGTAAAAATAATATTTTTACTATTTAATATAAATTTCTTTGGTATTGCTTCAAGATGACCACCATGTCTTAGATAATCAATGTGTCTGACATAAAGATAGATGTACTCCATAGTTTGACATTCTATGAATTGAAAAAGAGTGTAACAGTACTTTGCATGGCAAGTTTTGGACCAAGATTTTGTCACAGAACTGAACAACTTTTAAAAATAATTATTTATTTTTCAACAGTAAATAATAAAAAAGGAGGCAGTGGCAAAACAGTGGCAGACAGGGACAAGAAAAGTTTTTTTACTTGGCTTTATATGACAATATTATTAAAAAATTAAGTAAGTCTATTATACGATACCAGGGCATCATGGTGGATAACTTGACAGCATAGTTTTTGCAATAATTACCCATAAAGCAATATGCTTGTTAACAAATACATGTCAACGCATTTCATTGCAAAATTTATTAAAATTATAATATGCCATTTTCCATGATCTCATTTAAAAGCTAATATTTTGGGGTCACATACAAATGCTTTGGTTATGCATTTGTAAATGCATTCATTCAAATGCTTAGTTTTTATGTTAAATTTGTGTTATATTTGGAACAACAAATATAAAATGTACAGTCAGAAACACATGATTAATTTATTACAGTAGCAAAGTTACAAGTGCTAACATAAGCATTGTAATGTTATATACAATGTGGTCTTATACTAACATAAGCATTGTAATGTTATATACACCATGGCCTTATACTGACATAAGCATTGTAATGTTATATGCAATGTGGCCTTGTACTAACATAAACATTGTAATGTTATATACACCATGGTGTTATACTAACATAATCATTGTAATGTTATATACAATGTGGCCTTATACTAACATAAGCATTGTAATTTTATATACACAATGGCCTTATACTAACATAAGCATTGTAATGTTATATACACCGTGGCCTTATACTCACATTTTGCTATGGATCACTATTTTCTTGTCATTTATTTATTACATATCATATTACATATCATATTATAGTGTGCAATAATATTGGTTCAAAAGCTTTGTTTGACATGTTAGTACGTGCAGTCAGGCGTGATCATCATATCGGAAAGGGGGTCACACCCAATTTTGCAGATTTTCAAGGTATTAGAGCCATTTTGTCGTTTTTGACTGGAGCAGTCATAGAATATATTCCAAGATTGTTAAAATTCATTTAGTAGCTATTCTAATTTATTCAGTGTATTTTAATGCCACGAAGAAGCCACTTGAGCGTGCAAGATCAGTAGTTATAGTGCTCTTTTGGGGGATCAAAAGAGTCGACCAGTAGGGAGGGAAGTATTGACTTCCGGTATAGAGGGTTGTGGGTAGCCCCAGCGTGCCCTAGCGGTGATCTATATCCATGTAGAGCGCCCCCTAGCGACTGGAGTTAACCTTAATTGTTTTTATATAGGAGTGTTAACCCTAACGTTCTCGTCGACTGCTGGAGTTAACCCTGACGGAGTGACGACCCATACGTAGCCATTAAGAATAGGATCATTAGTTATCATCAAAGGGAAAAAATGGTAATGATAATATGATAATTGTGGGGCGCGATAGCATACCGGTTAGAAGGCCGGACTCTTAATCGAGAGAACCCGGTTTCAAATCCCACTGCGGTCGCTTCGAACCTTTGGCAAGTTTGATCACCTCACGTTGCCATAGTTCACTCAGCTGTATAAATGAGTACCTGGCAATACAGACAGTGGTGGATATGTGAACGAATAGCCTTTGCGCAGCAATTGCAGCGTGGCTGAATACTTCCCAAAGAACTTGAGATGGCCTTGGAATGAACAGGTCTGCCAGGGAGTGAAGTGTAAAGCGCTTTGAGCAGTCCTATGGACCGGATACAGCGCTATATAAGAACGTACCTTTACCTTTACCTTAATAATAGGGTCGTTAATTATATCAACTATCAAAGGGACTAATGGAGACGAGAAATCAACGCAACACGGTATGGTACGAGTGCACATGTATTTTATTGAGTAACACAAGCAGCATGGCGATACATCAAGGGTAGCGTGTAATATCACTACTATTACTACTACTACGATGAATATGTGACGAATACTACGACGATGATTCGACTTGCGGATGTTGACCATCGCGCCAGAGGTCGCGAGCTTAGGGGTGTTTCCACCTCGCCAGAGGCTCGAGGATGATCGATGACGAGGCGACTTGCGGATGTTTACCATCACGCCAGAGGTCGCGAGCTTACGGGTGGTGCACCACCTCGCCAGAGGCTCGAACGATGTGTACTGCTACTGCTACGAGCGATAATACAGTCTACCACACACATACCTATACAGTATACAGAACCAGAGGACACAAAGCAGCATTAGTTAAGGAGCAGTGTAGGTTGGACATGAGAAAGTACTCTTTCTCACAGAGGGTGATAAATGAATGGAACAAACTGACAAACGATTGTGTTAATGCTAGTAGTGTGAATATGTTTAAAAATAGAACTGACAGATATCTGATAAGGGCGGGCTACACATAGATGAGAAAATTGTTGGACTCTCGATAAGCCAATGGCTTCCTTGTCCACTTGCCATCTGGAACTTGTTGTTCGAGATGACAATCTTGTTAAATCTTGTTAAATCTACCATATCGCAGCTGTTTTAAGCCAATCAAATACGCGGCAATCATTAGCTACTGAATCGGTGCCGAATAGGTTGTTTATCATCACACGGCATCACACGGCCATCAGTCTATGTACGATATACGATAGTAGGGTATACCCTTTTTCAGTAGTTTCATCCAATCGAACACGCGACAATCGTTAGCAACCAGATTAGTGTGGAAAGCGTTTACGAAAGTCTTCATAGAAGAACCTTTACAACGAAGCATTACATAAGCAACACAATATTGTCCGCAAACGTTAGACAGAGGACTCTGAAGTCTCTTGGTATTATGAGTCCATTCGGAACAGTGTTTGTTCAGGAAGGTGCGGAACGCTGCGTGACGAGGCGGCAGACCGTACGAGCAGAAGTATTCGCCGCGTCCGTCGGCGTCCAGGTACAGCGCTATCCAATGTTCGCCCGGTTCGTCGCCGTCGTCGGTGTTGCACACGAAGGCTGCGGGCAGAGTGCCGTCTATCGTAGTGGGCAGTCCGTCTTTGGGTACGACGCCGCGAAATATCGATCTGGTGCGCGGGTCCACCGCCAGTAGTCTAGCAATCTGCAGGGTGTCCATCTCAGTAGTCGTAGATGATGTTGCGATTCTTGTCGATTTCCAGCACGGACTCGAGCTCGGCGTAGACGACGACGTTCACGGTGTTCAGCAGCGCGTTGCGGAAATGCATTTCTATGCGCAGGTTGCCCTTTTGTACCAGATGGAAGCAGGGACCGTCGCACTGATCGGGGGTCAGGTCGAAACCGAAGAAGGTGTAGCCGTGTCGGTAGTCGCTGCGAGTCAGTCCGTTCCCTTCGTCCTGCCACAACTTACCGGTCGACGAGAACAGACTCATGTAGCTCCTGACAAAGAGGTCGTCATCGAAATTCGGTTGGAAAGTTTGGAGGGTATCTGACGTCCGTCCACGTACACCGCGTGGAAGTTGATGGCGTTGTTCTTGGCGTGAAAGGGATTCTTGTCGTACGCTCCGTTGTAGGCATCGTTATCGATGCAGCACAGCACCAGACGTTTCGGCAGGGTACCAAGGAACAGGTTCTCGTACGTGTGCGAGCGAGTGCCGGCAGGAATGGAGTACACCTTGCATTCGACGGATCGCATCGGATACTTGACCGTACCCTTCTCCATAGCCTTGACGTGTGCTAACTGCACGCTCGGATTCAGGGTGACTTTCTTTGCAAACAAGGTGGCATTGACTATTTGTATCTTGTAATCGGGGTTGGCTCCACCAGCCATGAGTGCAAAAGCAGGTTTACTACGCACCAGTCGTATCTTGACATCGACACCGTTGATGAGGAATTTATCCTGCAGAAAGAGGTCCACGTGGAGACGGCCCATCATATCGACAACACGGCGCCTCACGATGTTCTCTCGTCGAGCTACGAACCCAGCGTTAGCTGCGGGTCCGTCGGCTATCTCGACGGCGTCCATGCGAGTGGCCGTGTCCTTGTGCCACAGCTGACCCATCAGTTGCGTGTCCTTGGCATCGGGACCGTAGCTGAGCAGCGTCTCTATGTAGGAGCGATACGCATACGTGTTGGTCGAAGAGGTCACGAGCGTGCAGTTCAGGGAGACGTCGGCTTGACTGATCAGTGCATGCAGCCAGTTATTCACCGGTCCCACGGGATCGGCCAAGTCGAGATCGTCCCCGTTGGCTCGTGTCACCTTCGCCTGCACGTGCAGCATCGTGTTGGCGAGATCCAGGTAATCGTCGCCCGATCCGGGTATGAGGAATTCTATCGGTCCACCCGAGTCCAGAGAGGACATGGGCTGATGTTCCACTACGTGACTGTCGATGATGCTGGTCTGAGTGGGGGGTACGGTAAAGAGATCCAGCTCGCTCTTGACCCCTTCGCACGACTGTTTATGTACGAATGCCATCGTCGTTATCGAATATGTCGGCCTCGCGTTTCGTGGACGTCTGTCTCTTGCGTTGTCTCTTTGCTAAAGTGACTCCTTTCTTTGCCGGCGCGCGTTTTATACGTTTACGAGGTCGCACGCCATGAACCAGAAGACCACGCATCAGATTCCTACCGGCATTTGCGACGCGTCGTTTGGTTGCCTTTTTTATGCTCTATCCAGACATGACGTCGTCGGCTATGCGCACGCCGGTCTTCAACGCCCCCTTTCCCAACGCCACGGCACCTCTCTTGATGAGTGGCATGGCGCTGCGCAGCAGACCGCTGAACAGACTGCTTAGTCCGTGACCCCGCTGGTATTGAGCACCGGCGAAGTAGGGCAGCGCACCACCCGCCTGACGTGCGTAATACTCGTTGTAATTCATCTTCAGAACAGTCCGGTCCTGCGCCGTCGAAAATGAAGCGTCACGGTCACTCTACCGTACTCGAATGGCACGCGCCGTCCGATGTCGTCCCTTATATCGATTTCTATCGACTTGAAGTGCGAGTACAACAGAGGCACGTAGTGAATGTTAGTGAACCTATCGGATACCGCTTCGCCGTGACTTCCGGCAACCGGGAGGGCTCGCAACAAAGGTGCGACACTGTCACCTACTATGCGAGACTCCACGACGTCCGTGTAAACGTATATGGTATCGAACCCTTGATCCATCTGCACCACGTGTTCGGCTTCTTTACGGTAGGTATACGGACCATCGGGACTCTCTTTGGGTGGCATAAACACGGTGGCCGAAGGTGTGAGACCGAGATTCCTTCCACCTTCTCTCGGGTTCCCGTCCGTTCTTATCGTCTCTGCTGCTGTTGCTGCTGCTGACATGATCGATCCTAGTAACGATGGTGGTGCTGGGAGTGCTGGCGGACTGGTGACCACCGACGGTTCGAAACCTAACATTCTTCCCAACGCACTGCGACGAGGTACAGTGAACTCGGTGCCTGGTGTCATGTGCATCGTCATTTTTTGAGTGATGGAGCTGTAGGTCAACTTTGCTCGCGTCTTATCCGTCGCCATACTGTTCAGTCCCTTGTTGACGTGATTCATCAATATCATGGGAGACTTGTAATATCCAGCACTGATCCTTGCACTCGGGGTTAGACCCATAGCAATCGTCTCGTTAAGGAATAACCAGGTGTCGTACATTCCTATGTTGTACCACGTATGCGGGTATTTCTGCCACCCCGCATTCCCACTCGCCAGTCAGATCGATAAGTCGAGGTAAGTCTGTGATGTAATGAGCCAACGTATTGTTGGGATACATCTTCATGGAAGCGTTGCTAGGCAGTGTCAGGTAGAAATCAGTCGCCATTACGTCTCAACGTAAGATTGGGGAGCAGGTAACCCAAAGAACTACTCAACAGAGCCGTCCACAGATTAGAATTCTCGTGACCTGTGGTCAGATTGTAAATGCTTATGAGAATGACCGTAAACAAGACGAGCACCTGACACAGAAAGACTATTTCCTCTTTAGGACACGCGGTACCGAACAGATGCCAAGGATTGCTGTCTTCTAAGTTCTGCGCGTCAGTACTGTCCTCCGCTGCTACTACGTCCTCTGGTTCCTCCTGTTCTACGATGATGGTGGTGAAGTCTCGTGTTGTCGCGTCTTGTGTCATATCTCGACTGAAGTCTTACCGTACGCGTGGCTAGTCTTTATAGTAGAGTGGACGAGTGCCCTGGCATCGATCCAGCTGTTGAATTTGGAGGGGTAGCCTAACCATTTCACCAAAGCTTCCGTTCGTCTACCTACCTTACGACGCTGCAGTACCTCTTCCACGTAGAACAGTTTATCGGGGGGTACTGACACCTTCTGCAGCTCCATTTCGTAGAAGGTGCCTTCCAGCACGTCGCCGAGATCGTCCCTCAATCGATACACGGGTGGATCGGAGGGATGAACCTCGTGTATCGTGAACAACTCTTCGCTCCAATTCGCCGCGTAGCCTTTTTCGAACTTACCTTTGTACTTGCTGATGCGTACGCGATCCGACACGCGCAACTTCGGCACGCCCTTACCGTCGTGACCGTACAGACGCTGCCACACCTCTTCTTGATTGCGGTAACTCACCTGTGACGGAGCCATGTCTATAATGCGGTGGGGGTGTTGTTGTACGAATGCACCAAGTCCTGAAGGATGTTGATGTATCGCCACGTCTGGTGTTTCGTGAAGTATCGCCACATGCGTGACGTCAACGTTCTGTTGAATCTTTCCACGATGCTCGCCTTCGTCTCCGCGTTGTACGTGAAGTGATGGATGTTGTGCTTCTTCAATAGAGCCTGAACGGATTTATTCAGAAATTCCGTTCCTTGGTCTGTTTGCAACGTCTTTGGCCAGCCTTTGTCGAAAGTGCTGTCAAGCGCCGCTACCAACGACGCCGCGGACTTGTTCTTCATGGGAACACACCTGGCCACTTTCGAGAAGACGTCGATCACCGTGAGGAGAAAGGTCATACCGTCGTTGTGCTTTTTCAAATGCGACAGATCGACGAGATCGGCCTGCCACTGCTGATGCAGGCCGCTCACGATGACGCATCGTCTTTTGAAATGTCGTCTAGCCGGCTTGTGTAGAGTATAGGCGTCCTGTTCCGACAACCATTCCGCAACCTTTTTTCTTGATATGCGCGTGACGCGTCGCAAGGCATCGGCTCCGCCGTAACTACCTACCCTTTTCGGATCGAAGTAGACCGTCCTAAGTGGTTGTTCTTTCTTCGGTGCCATTAAAAGAGTTCCGATGGACTGACGGTTGTGACGTTTACTGCGCAGCACGGTTCTTGACGAGTAAGAAGGAGTACGCTGACGTACACCAGAAGACCCACTACCACACCCACGACGATGACGAATGATCGATAATCTAGTACTGTAACCATACCCTGCAGAGCGACTGTTGTATAAGACTTCGAGCTATAGCGTCAACAATCAAGTAAAGTCCAACGCAAAATGCTGTAACGACGACGGAACGGTAGTACGTGTCCTGTGGATCGCTCGACATCGCAGTGCACACTGATCTATGGACACGTGTTACAATGACTTAAATGCCTTCCCAACTAGCCAATGACGCCAGTGCCTTGCGTTGACGTTCTGGAGGTGGGGTGAGCATGGAATGTTCCATCTGACTGCGTCGACAAGCGAGGGGTGTCCAACTGAGCGATCTTCTTGCTCTACCGCCAGAGCGAGGAGTAGCCGGTATTCGACGACGACCTGGAGTGGATGTCGTTGGCGTCGGTGCCTGACGTATGTAGTCTCTCCTGGCGACGTTACCGACCAACTCCATGGGCAGGTTCATGGCACGGAGTTGTCTTGCAAACGGTTGCCATCCCGTTGTATTGGTCTTTCTCTTACGCAACACATCATTCACGAGATCCACCACGTTACTTCCGGCAATCGGCACACCCTCGTGGATCAGTTCGCCGCGGGCGGTCCAAGACATGTTTCTTTTCATACGCTCCATCAAACGTCTGGCTCTGCCTTGCATGGTCTTGGGGACGGTATCCACGACGTCGGCCTCTATCTCGCTAGTAGTAGCAGTAGCTCCCTCCGCCCCCGCCCCCGGCCCCGCTCCAGACTCGTTCACTGCGATCACGCGTGTCGGTTCCTTGACGTGTTTATCGGACAAGACGTTATACCGTTGCAACACCTGATTATACAATGTTACATTGGTCCTGTCGTCGAGGTCCTTTCTGTCGAGGATGGTCGTCATCGAGAGCTCGCACCTTCTTACCTAAGGTGTCCGTCGGGAGTGGGGGTGGGGGTGACCGAAGCGTGTCCAACATTCGTGGATCTACCAAGGCCATCTTGCGTGCGTGTTCCATGTATCTAGCCTCCCGAACGAAGGTGACGCGACCTGGTTGACCTCGGGAGCAGAACCTCTCGAATCAAGGGTAGAAACACCAAATTGCCAAAGGTGCTAGGATGGCCGATAGGAAACCTCCGCTCTGTCCCTCGCCGACCTGTTGTTGCAGCAAGAGGCGTCTTCTTCTGCCAGCCGACGTTCGACTGTGAGCCAACTCGCGTAACTTCTTCCTGTATTTACTCAAACGACGCCTCTGTAATGCGGACAATGGCATGTTCTGTCTTAATATGTTGTAGGCACACTCGGCTAGCGCACACAACAGATCGACGTCAGCGTTTTCGATGATGGCTCTTTTCAGTTTGTTGTTCTTGATTCTGTTCAGCGCCTGTATGCATATAATGTGTCTCTTCACCAGGGCAGACATGGTGGGAATGAAGAGACTATCCACGCGTGCGGGCTTTTTATACCTTCGGCAAGTACACGTACTGAACACCGTCGTCTGGAAAGATGGCCGTGCGCAGACGCATGTCCTCGGGCGTGTCCTGTTTGAGATCGACCAATAGATAGTCGTACGGTACCGAAGTGGCGTCTTTAAAAGGCTCTTGAACGAATTTGGCACGCCCCGGATACATCTGTCGAGCCAATTGCGACATCTGCGATGCGTCACGAGGATTCTTGAACATCACCATGTACTGAGAATTCAGACTGATGGCACGACTCTCTTTGTTTTTGGGGAACAGGTTCTGTACGAGATACAGCACGGACGTGTTCCTGTGGTGACTTTTATAGTGAACAAGGTCGTGACCCGTTCGTCCGTTTCTGCCATGAGATCGTCTATGACGATGAGGTTCCTCGTCGACGAATCGAACATGCTAGCACTCGGCAACCCTTCCTCGAACCGCACGTTCATCAAGTCCATCGTTGCGTAAGCCTCTTGCCATTCTCCGTAACACCACGTGATCCGTTCGGGAGGTGGATCGATCATCGCAGCAGCGTGACGTAGCATACGCGTCACGAAAGTACTTTTGCCGCATCCCGTCGGACCGGCGACTATGCACGTGAAAGGATGTTTCCACCGCGCGTCCATGGTCGCTTATGAAAGACGATCGCAGTGCATCGCCCTTTTCTACACGTCCACCGGACCCGTGCTCACCCCGTCCTGGTGCACCACTCGTTTGGCGTAGAAGTAGGTGAGAGCCGCTCGTTCCTGCACGTACGTCAACACGGTCGAGTGAAGCACCCGGAACCCGCGGTTCTTTCCACTTCCGCTCCGACGGTTGGTGAGCACCTCCAGGAACGCGTTCTTGTCGATGTCGTTGTGACGTTTGCTCAGTCCTTTGGTGCTGTATTTGTCGGTGGGTCCGAAACAATAGTACGTCTTGCTACACAACCCCACGAACCCGTCGCCGGACCACTCCACCTTGAACAGACCAGGTGTCCTCTTGTCGTATGCCCTACGCGCTTTACAGCACGCCTCGTCGCCGACCCACGGTCTATTGGCGAGTCGACAGCGCACGTACTCGTTCCGATGGTCGTCGCAACATTCAGACGGCAACCATTCGGAGCGGTGCCGGAAGTAATGTTCTCGTAGTTCCGGGGTCACGAGGGCGTCGACGGACTCGCCGGCCAAGGCCAAATAGGCAGAGTCTGTATCTGTCTCGCAGTACTGAAAAAGAGGGCGCTCCAGGTACCTGTCGATGAAGTCGTAATAGAACTGCAACATGTGCATCTTGGCGTACTGCAGAACGAAGAATCCCACGTGTACGGGCAGGGTGTACGTGACGGTCTTCTTGTTCATCTCTATCTCATACGCATCGTCCACGACGACATCGAGTTGTCGGAATCTTCTATCGTTGACCAAGAGTGATGCCGCCTTCTCCTTGCAATAATTGACGTTGCGATGTCGGTCCACGTTGGTTATGGTCTTTCCGTAACCCGAGTTCCCCAGCAACTTCATGGTTTTTGCGATGATGGCCTTGTGCGAGTGGACGTCTCCTTCGCGTCGCGCCGTGGACGCTGCATCGCCGAACCGTCTGAAACACGGGACGGGATCGTACTCGACGACCTGATACACGTGCGTCACCTCGAGACCGTGGTCCATGTACCATCGCAGCAGAGGCGTGGCAAGCAGGATCTTATCCCCTCGATAACTACCCACGAGCATGCGTCTCGGTGTCGTCATGATGTTGTTCTCCTCGGCGTATCGGCGCATGAACGGTCCGAGATCGTCGCGTGTCAGACGGATGTTCTTGAACACGGGCTGCATCTCGGCAAAGTGTTCTCGCTATGCTTCCGGTACGCGAAGGTCACACTCGATCAGACCGAACACGGTTCCGGCACGCACGCCGCTCAGGATCTGTTGTGACGTCATCGTCCATCGTGCGTGACGTCGTCGCGGAAATGCAGCATCCAGAAGCTTTTTCACGACAGGATCTCGTCTCGTCTTTTTCCACTCGCATTCCCACATCTCTACGACTTTGACAAAGTGACGGAGGTAGACGGTGTTCTTTCGGGTCTCGGCGAGCAGTTCAGCCATGGGTTTCCCGTTGACCTCGTTGACCTCTTTGCCAGTGCACGAGTGACCATGGAAAAAACATCCGTGGTACTGATAAGCCGTTTTCGTCTCGCTGCACCACCCGTCCACCGGCAGTTTGCCTATTCTCTTCTCTCTACCGTTGATCTGGTGTCGTATGACGCGTCCCGTGCGTTCGGATTCCCAAGTCAACCATTCCGCAGCCATCTGACCGTACAGCTGCGCCGATTCCGGTCGGAAATCGTTCTCTTCCCGTCGTCGCGTGTACCATCCCATAGGCATGTTTTGCATGAGTGACCACAAGTACAGGGCGTTGGCATCGTATCCAACGATGGACCTACAAGGACGAGCGGCCTCTCCGTACTCGTTCTGACGTAGCGTGGTGACCCCTTTCTCGTGATAGCGATGAAAAACGAGCGAAGCCCCGCTAACCACGTGGTCTTTAACGAGGTGATGAAGATCTTTATTCTTCTCGTTGAAGATGGTAAAGTAGGTCTTCTCGGGAAGGTCGTTGAACAGGTAGAGCAAGGTCAGACCAGGTACGCTGATGCCTTGCTTGAACATGTCTATGCCACGTTGTTTGTAGAAGGCAAACTGTCTATCGATGGCCTGCAGAAAGGGAACCACGTCCCTGTTGTTGTACCAGACTTGACAACTGGCATAATCCTCGTCGGAAATACCTTCGTTCTTCAGTCGACTGAAGAAGGCCTGTTTCGATGGAAGTGCAGTGTCGTCGAGTCTCTCCAGACGGTCCATATACTCGTACGGGAAATGACCTTTTGTCACCTCGCATCCATACGCCTTCAGATACTTGTCGTAACTGAACCCATGAGCTATGTAGTTGGTCATGTCTAGGAATTTCAGCTGATCCGTCGAAAGACACATGAAAGTGTTGTTGCGTTTGATGACGAAAAAAGACCCGATACCCTCACTCTTTTCATCTTTATCGTCTTGTTCATCTTGTTCTTCTTGTTCTTCTTGCTCATCTTGTTCCTTTGATGTGGTGGATAAGAAGTAGGGTATGAGGAACTGTTTGATGGCATTGAGATCATACTTACCCGAATTGAACCCGATGACAGGTAACTGATGCATCCATCCATAGAGTTGTCCCATCAGCTTTTTGTATGGATTGGTCGTCGGACGAGATTCCTTCTTACCGACGGCTGATCGTGCAGCCTCCTCCCTTTCGTCCCAGTTCGTCAGTTCCCCTGCGAGTTGATCCAAGACATCTAAGTACGAGTGTTTGATCTTGTCGTACGCGGCGTCACTCATCGCTTGTAAGATATTCATCATTCTACTCACCAACTTGTTGGTGTCTCCATCCGTGACGAAACATTGCACTCGCTCGTGGCCGGGTACGTTGGATGCTACGCTGAAGCTCAGTGGAACGTGACGCGCCACCCAGTGGACCTTGTCACTGTCCGACGGAAGTTGTTCCGTATCGAACCAACACTCGAAATCAAAGGTGGCTGGATACGGATAGTAGCGCAACGATTCAGCCACGCGAATGTTCTCGTCGTCCAGACGTTCGAACACCGATGGTGTGGAATGGTACACGCCACCAGGATAGACTCGACGCACACCCCCCGTACACGTGCGCTCGTGTCGATACAGCATATATGCCTTTTTCCATAACGAGTCACCGCACTTCCGACATTGATACGAGTTGCAGTACATGCAGACATCTTGGATGAATGAAAAATGTGTCTCGTGAAGGTTGAGATACATTGTCTCGGGGTACTTGCATAACGATCGACGGACCAGTTCGGCAGTCGACTTACCGTCCTCCTCATCCGGTTTGACAAGCTGTTACACGCACACGTTCGTTTGGAACGTGGTCTCTACGCGATAGAGGTCATCCAGCGTGACCCCTGTAAATTCTTCAATGGGTACGTGATCGCGATCGTATGTCTCGTACAGCGTCTTCACCGCCAGTTCCAATCGATATAGATCGCATCCTCGATGCAGGGCCAGACATCGGAAAAGACATAGGTTATCTTTGTACTTCTTGTTATGGATGGGATCCGTTTCCAGTCCGATGATGCTTTTCTTCCTCTTGATGTAGGGTGGTAGAGGGATCATGCCTACACATCCTATAGGATGATCGATGATGCAATTAACGAAAAAAAGTGACATTCGTTACGAGTTCGCACACCCACGCAGAATCCGGTCTTTGATTGATGGCCCATTGCAAGACGTCGGGTTCTCGGATGCGTTCGAGAAAGTCATCAAAGTCCTTGCTGTTGGTGACGAGACTGGGTTCGTCCAGGTAGCGTCCACAGCAATTAGAAGAGGTATGATAGTACTTGTATTGACCCGTGTTCTTGTTTCTCAGACCGAACACGTAACTGAGGTTAATCTTGAACGCATTGGTCTGTTCCTGGAACATGATCTTCCAAGACGGTTCTAAGACGGTCGTGTCTAGCGTGGTTAATCTGTAATCGTACCTGCATTGGAGAGGACCTCTTTAAACGCGGGTCCTTACAGCAGACCAGTGCGCATGAACGACATCTAGCAACTCCGTCGACAGAGTGTCGGCGAAGGGAAGTCGATCGGGTGGGTCTAATGGGTCTTCTTCGGTAACGAGTGGGTGGTGGGATGGGGTAGTGTCTTCTCTTAGTGTTCTCTTTGGTGCTGGTGACTCGGTGGCGTCGGCACACGCGGTTCGTGCGTGTTTGGTCAGATATTCACGTTTTTCGAACTTCCGTCCGCATTTCTTACACGCGTAGACGGTGTTTCTTCTATTACTACTACTTCTACTACTACCAACCTTACGTGACGCTGTAGGTTGTCATATCTCCCGAAGGTGACACCGCATTTCTCGCATGCGTATTTCTCTCTCTTTGCATAGTCGCTAGGTGGCGCCACCATAGGTGGTGCCACCGAGTATGAATGAAAGTCGCATGATGGCGTCGAGTGATTACTCTGCACGTGACGTTGTAGTTCTGCGCACGTGTCGAAGGCGACCTCGCAGTGACGACATTGATGTCTTTTCATGACGATGATGGCATCTACAACTAAGAAAGAATGGACTCTCAGTGCATCTATATAATGCGTGCAGGGTGGATAAGATGTAAATGTATGATAAGAGGCGTTCCTAACATGGGTACTATTGTCCACTCACTAATAAGAGGCGTTCCTAACATGGGTACTATTGTCCAATCACTAATAAGAGGCGTTCCTAACATGGCTACTATTGGTCACTTACTAATAAGAGGCGTTCCTAACATGGCTACTATTGGTCACGTACTAATAAGAGGCGATGTCCATCATAATCGACTACGGGTTCCCTTTCAAGAAGAGGGGTGTCACTCGTGAGAATAATAATGAAGGTACAACACGTTCCATTCCATTTTGATAATTTTATTCAATAGAATACATTGTGTATGAAATATATATATACTGTACTGGTATGAAAAGATAGACTTCTATATATATAAGATGATATATGACATTGGTTTGTGGGTTTTTTAATACCGCGACAGTGACCACTAGCTTGCAAACGTTTACCGTCGCGCCAGAGGCTAGTATGATAGAACTGACTTGTGGGTTTTTACACCACGACAGAGGTCACGTGTGTGTGTGTGTGTGTGTGTGTGTGTGTGTGTGTGAATAATTGGATATAGAGAAGTCGATCTCTTCATACATAAAGATATATATATATATATATATATATATATATATATATATATATATATATATATATATATATATATATATATATATGTGTGTGTGTGTGTGTGTGTGTGTGTGTGTGTGTGTGTGTGTGTGTGTGTGTGTGTGTGTGTGTGTGTGTGTGTGTGTGTGTGTGTGTGTGTGTGTGTGTGTGTATTTCATAGACAAATTACACGCAAAAGAATAAAGACAATAATGATATATAACAATTAAAGACACTATTACTAATATATTTAAAGACATAAGATTAAAGTCAATAACGATATATGACAACTACTAAAGACACTAAACAATAAAGACACTAAACTATATAAGATTACAGTCAATTACTAACTAAACAATATAAGATTACAGTCAATTACTAACTAAACAATAATGTGTGTGTGTGTGTGTGTGTGTGTGTGTGTGTGTGTGTGTGTGTGTGTGTGTGTGTGTGTGTGTGTGTGTGTGTGTGTGTGTGCGTGCGTGCGTACGTGCGTGCGTGCGTGCGTGCGTGCGTGCGTGTGTGTGTGTGGCGTGTTTACAACATCCAAGGATTGAAACACGCCACTTCATGTATGAGATGCGTTTGTATCTCCTCTGACAGGAGCCTTGAGCATCCTTCTGCACATACGTTGACAGTAGCTTCGGGTACTGTCAGAGGAGTGTGAAATGTTCTGTGCATTATGAGATGTGTTATTGCCTCAGTGATGATAATGTTCGCTACATGCGGATCCATAATGTTCGGGTTCGTGGGTGATGATGCTTCGGTGGTAATGTTTTCGCAGCAGCGATCACATGTGCACGGTGATGATGGCGTCGCTGATGATGTCGATGGCTGCTGATGCGTGTCGGAGGGTGGTTTCAACAATCGCGTGTTTAATTCGTCGAATGTTGACGACGATGATGACGACGGCGGCGATGATGATGGCGACGCCGGAGTGAACTCGAAGGTGCCCTGTGCACCTACTAGAAACGACGGCGGTGGGGGTGGTGGTGTCATTGGCGCTGCTGTAACCACCGTTGTCGTTCCTGCTGGTGTTGCTGCCGTTGCTGCTGCGGGTGAAGTAAAGCGCCGTTTTCTGTTTAACTTCACCCGCAGATCGTTTGCAGACAACAGCGGCATCCGACGTTTGCGCTGCTGCTGCTGCTGCTGTTGCTGCTGCTTCTGCTGCTGCTGCTGCTGTGGCGGTGTTGCCGTCTTGTCGTCATCATCATCGGCGTTATCGTTCTCGTACGCTTCTCTGAGCTGTCTCAGACCGTTATGGATCTATAGACGGGACAACAAAAGACACACCTGTTTAATCACTGTCAGCAACTTCGTTCTTACCTGCATATCGACTGGCTATGGTCGCTCTGACCGTGTCTGCCATATCGGCGCACCATTGCATTTTCCCAACCCTCTCCTCGATCGCTATGGCAATCCAACGCAAGATGTGCATGATCAGACCGGAAGACCGTACGTAATATTCATCTTCCGATAAATCTAATATACGAACAACCTCGTTACATGCATAACGAACACAAGCTGCGTCTACCGATGCGTTGAAGGTGTTTTGATTCATCATGGCTTCTGCACGATTCCATATTCTGTCTATGCTTATTGCCGTCACCTGCATATCATTATCGTTGCCGCTGTTACTACCGCTGCTGCTGCTGCTGCTACAGCTTATGACCATAGCTGCTTCGCTGCTGCTGCTACTTACGGTAATAACCGTATCGTTACTTTCCTCGTCTGCTATACACAGAGTCGGTTCGGTAGAGGAAGTGATGGATGGTGAGGATGGTAACAGATTACGATCTTCATACGAGTCTAACCACTCCTGTACCTTTTTATTCATGGCTGTTTCGTCCGCGGGACCTGTGCTGCTGTCAGCGCTGGCGTCGACGACGGCATTCTCTTTGTCTTCCTACAAAGAGAATGCCTCGTCAAGTACTTCCAGCTCTGACGCAGTGTAGTTTACGTAGTCCTTGTTTATGCGCTTTTTAATGGTCGCTCTGACACGGACCCCCCTCAACACAGACAGGGCATCCACCCGCTCGTCGTCTGACTTCATAGCGACGTAGTCGTTAGCGGTAAAGCCAAGAATTTTCGTCGCCAGCGAATCAAATACGCTAACCCAACTTTCAGTTCCGATACTGTCTTGCAGGAGGACACGCAGGTTGAATCTGTACGTAGGAGATCGCTGCCATTGGTGTAATGGACAATAGTACCCCTGCTTACGACGCTGGACGCCATTGGGACACTGCGAGCATGCCAAATATACAACATATTTCTCCTGCCATGCGGTAGCGACTATGGTTAACGGTCTTGGAAATTTGTACGTTCCAGCACTTACCTCCGACTGCAAACGGGTCAAGTTCATCATGCGTTCGTCATCGCCGATGAGCTGCTGCGCGGCCATCATATTGATTCAGAAGAGAGAGAAAGTCGTCGAGAGAGTCGCAAGAGTTGTGTTAATGACAGTTACAGCTGCGAGTCCCTTATATAGCGGGGCCGGTTGCATGGCGTGCCTGTGTTATCTTTACCAGCTGGCCCTCTGGTGTGCATTGCGCAATCACCGCGCATTCCTATCGCTGGGCGAGTCAGACTTGCTGGCGCCTGATTTTTTCGAATGAACTCGCGACAATTCACGAGTATCTGACCCAACACGTTCTGTCCACGCTGTCCAGTGTAGGTGGACATGCTCCAGTATCCCTCCCTACTTCTCACGCTTTCCATTAATGGTGCTGGATATGTTTCTAATAATAGTTTGCGTAATGTCGTGTCGCGAAATTTAATCGCAACTAATGCAATTATTACAGATCGTCTCTGTTTGTCCCACTGCGCACGTAAATGCTGTTTCTCTCGGATGGTCTTGCTAAGGTATTTCGCCTGTAGTCCGGTTCTTGTGGCAAGGATCTTTTCCGCCGTCTGGACATCTCCATAAAAGATGCATTTCCTGTACTGGTACGCAGCTTCAAGTGTATTAAAAACATGACCCCATGCATGTATCCTATATATACATGCATGTATCCATGTATATAGGACGATTCATTCTGATTTTATGTTGTTTAAAGTTACATGCGCTGTATTTTATATAACATTTGCCTAGGACTCGTTGACTTGGTGTTTTTACGCGTGATAAATGAGTTTTCGGATTCAGCGTTGGTTAGTTGACAGGCTTATCGTTGGGAGGGGTTGTTTATTGTTTCGTGCAGAGAATGTCTGGAGTATGTGCATATATACATGCATATATATAAATGCATGCATATATATATATATACATAAATGCATGCATATATACATAAATGCATGCATATATACATAAATGCATGCATTTATGTATATATGCCCATCAGTTTCCATCCAGCAATAACTTCCATAAGCACATGGTGTTTTTTTACGCGTGATAAATGGGTTTTCGGATTCAGCGTTGGTTAGTTGACAGGTTTATCGTTGGGAGGAGTTGTTTACTGTTTCGTGCAGAATGTCTGAAATCGATTCTCTGACACTTCTGTGACAGGCTTGACGAACATGTTTTTCGTTGTGAAGGATGGCTTATTGTTCTAGTTGGTTTGGGAGTTGATTATTAGCATTCCAGTTTGATAATAATTTTATTATTGGTGTTTTCTAACATAACTTTCTGACTTTGATGGATTTGTTATTGTGTTATAGCAGCTTATGTCAGCTGTCTGCATTGTTTAGCGTTTCCTATATAAAGCCGTCCTCAGACAAGGTATTTCTTCATACACTTACCGTCGTTCTGGTACCGTCATTCTGTTGCTTCTGACGTCATCACCATGCTGCCGTCTAGCGTTGCTTTGTTTTCTGACTTGATGATGGTATACATCGAGATTGGCGTGGCATTGACTATGCTACTGCATCGATCGTAAGTACATATTGTCCGTGGTTGTTTCCTGATACATACTCCTGTGTTTTTAAAAGCTTTTAAAAGCATCTACATAACACGCACAGTTTAACTTTAAGAGACATCTTTTATGCGCCTGTGACCTAGTTACAATGCCTCTTGCTAGCCGGCTGGTAGTCTAGTCATAAATAGCCACGTGAGCCGAGCAGAGGCGAGCGAGGTCGCCGGGTCAGTGTTATCGCCTCTGCCTGACCCACTTTCTATACATCTACTGCTGGCTGGCGGCGTAGCGGTAAATGAGTGAGTTGGTTCCAAAGTACGCCTTTCGCCGCTCACAGCAGGTCTACTCATAGCTTATTATTAACAGATGCATGTGCTATTTATGAAAAGTATATAGGATACTTTTAACCAATTCCTTTACCAATGGGTCGATTTTTATGTGTCTTTCACTCTGGTTTTTCAGCTTCCACAGACATCAATGGCCGATCGTGATGGCAGACCTGTGTAGTCGTACGCCACGCGTAGACGACAACATCGATGATGGCTATACTACAGAAGAAAATTGGGACGATGAATGTAACGAATATGCTTCGTTTCTGGACCACCGAAGATCCTGGGCTGCCGTTATGACGGAGCTCGGGATGATGCGACTGATCGAGCAGGTTAACATGGAGATTGCTATGGGATGTAATGCTATGGGCAAACCGAGACAACAACCTGCTAACGTTTACGCCGCGTTTGTAAAACACAGAGAAATCTGGTCGGCTGTTATGAAAGAAGTCCAGCAGTACCGTCGACGTAGCGTGGTGGAAATGAAAATGTTGTTCGGGTCCGACGGCGAGCCGGCACAACGACCTACAAAACTTATCGACAGACGCGGAAAGTCACTGCCGCGTCTAGACTTCAATAACCTCCCAAAGTTTCCTTTCTAAAACAGAACGATTTGTGACCTGATAAACAGACGAACACTACGTTTCATATGATTTGATATATGACTATTTTTAATTATATTACTATGCTTTAATATGCTTTAATATGGCTATTTTTAAATGAAATAATGAACGATATTTATATGACTATTTTTAAATAATGATATTACTATATTAATATGATTTTATGTGCTTTAATATTGATATATGACTATTTTTAATTACATTACAATGCTTTAATATGCTTTAATATGGCTATTTTTAAATGAAATAATGAACGATATTTATATGACTATTTTTAAATAATTATATTACTATATTTATATGATTTTATGTGCTTTAATATGACTATTTTTAAATGATATAATGAACGATATTTATATGCTTTAATATGGTTAAATATATGGCTATTTTTACATAATTATATTACTATATTTATATGATTTTATGTGCTTTAATATGATGTATCAAATATTTATATTACTATGAATCTATGTGCTTTAATATGATTTGATATATAGCTATTTTTATATATTACTATGATGTATGGCTATTTTTATATATTAAAGTTTGTGACTTCATTCAATGAGGTGTTGTGTCGGTTGGTGACATATAGGGTAACGCGGACCACTACGAACCAACGGGTAGGGTATCGCGGACTACTTCGAACCATGAATTCAATGCCTTGGAATACATTTATTATTTTTTCACTCCTCGGACATCGGGGTTGCGGTCACGTTAGGCTAGCGGTCACTACGTTAGGGTAGCGGTCACTACGTGGTCACTACGTTACTGTCATGGATCAATACTAATGAGATCACGTCAGGATCATGTCAACTAATTAGGGTTATGACCCTTACGGTTAACTCCAGTCGCTAGGGGGCGCTCTATGTGGATATAGGTCACCGCTAGGGGGCGCTGGGGCTACCCACAACCCTCTATACCGGAAGTCAATACTTCCCTCCCTACTGGTCGACTCTTTTGATCCCCCAAAAGAGCACTATAACTACTAAGATCTCTCAAGAGGAATGTGGGTGCTCCATTTTCAAGAGACGGAATGAGTGGACATACCACATGGTAGTGGTTGACTAAGGACAACAGCACAACAACGGAACCGATATTTGATTGCGTACGTAAGCAGAAATCGAACTTGGATTGCTACAATTCTTCAAAAATAAATAAGAAATGCATCTGGAGTTATTGTTACCACCTAGACACACTCCATGCAGCTGGCATGAGAGTGAAAAGACCAGCAGTGTGAGTTCCACTGACGGGCAGCCATCGACATTACATGCTCGTATGGTGTAGAGAACATCTGAATTGTAGACTAGCTCTTTAGTCCAATGTGTTCTTAACTGATGATATTGCCTAGACTGTCGTGGTCATCGCCACACTCATTCGCATCCACCAAGATAGTGTAGGCAATATCTGGACTCATCTGTGATATATTTGTCACGGACACGGGGGTCTAAAACCCCCCTCTCCATGGCCTATAGGACCCGCTGCTGGCTACGCGTGAGATAAGTTAAGTGTTAAGATACGTTGTCATACGCTAAGTGTTAAGATACGTTCCGGGTAATGAATGCATGTCTGCAACTGTCTATATACTAAAGCCCCTACAAATTATGCGAAACTGATGTTTGTTTTAGTTAAAAATAAACCGATAGGTAAAATTTGGCTCGCGGAAGGTTTCCGGTTGGCCCGCGAGACCCTCCTCAAAAGTAGGAAATATTGAAAAAACTAATTGGGACTATAAAGTTAATGAGAAAGAAGGGTGATGTTGCATATTCTTCGATGACCGACTGAAGCCTGGAGCGAGAGGGGAGATCGCAAGTCGCAGAAGCTCATCCAATCGCTTTTCGTCAACCGGCACCGAAGTGACTTCTTGGTATGATTCATCGAGGATAATCCACATTCACGTGACAACATGCTACCGAAAAGTCTACCAGGAATTTTTGTGCAGCCTCGCGTAACACTAGAAACCGGACCGGCACTAAAAAGCACAAGTTCGCTTTTTACAACGAGAAACTGTTCTTTCAAGCCCGGTACAATTTTTAAATCCATGAAATCCTCCTACAACGCAGCTTCGTCGACTCCAAACGTATGCGACAACTTGTGACACACGTCAGGCTGGGAGATAAATGGATTGGCAAAACAAGCAACAAACATCATCGATAGATGTGAAGTCGACGAATCGCTCGTTGATGGCTGTCTGCAGACTGTCCAACACACCGACAAGCACATGCTTGCAGTCTTCCGTGCGCGCCTCGTCTTCGCCGCAGACTTCTCTCGTGAACCGGAAATGCAGAAAGTTGCCGCTCTCTGCATGAACTTTGAAAAGAGAAAGCTTGCCATCAAAACCCTTTACTGCTTCGTACATATTACACAGCAGCTTCTGGAGCAACATATTAAGCTTGTCCAGGTGTCCAAAAATGTCTGCCAGGACGCAGAGCCGAATTTGAAACTGAGTGTCCAGCTTAGCGACAGGACGATCGATTTCTTCAAGAAAGCTGATGATGTGAGGAAGCAGTGCAACAAATCTCTCCAGAACTGCTCCACGGCTCAGCCGGCGAACACTGTTGTAAAACAGAATATCGCAGCTTCCTTTTGCATACATGGCTTGTTAATGAATAATGCAGTGACAATAAAGCAGGTTCGGCTGCCCAATTCGCTGACGGAACATCGTAACGAGTCCAGCTCGATGACTAAGCGTACTTGGGGCACCATCCGTGCACATTGAAACAAGGTTGTTCTGTGTCAACTCGCTTTCTTGACAGAATTGCAGTAATGCATTGCAAATGTCCGCAGCTGTAGTTGTGCCTTTCAATGGAATAAGGCACAGGATGTTTTCCGAAACGCCTTTGTCGAAGTATCACACAGATACCAGCAGATGAACAATATCACTTCTGTCGGTGCCCTCCTCAAGTGCAATCAACCAAGCAGGGCAGGCTCGCAACTTACTCAACAGTTGCTTGAAGACGTCGCCACTCAGATCCTCACAGCGACGAGCACACGTGTCGGCTGAAAGCGGCAGTTTGGTAATCTATTCGATAATTTTCTCTTTGTTCGGAAAACCGCACGTATAACTTCGGCATCAGCCTAGAAAGCCTTTTAGAACATTTCGGCATAAGCAAGCGGCACCTGGTGTTGAGCAAGGGGGTGACAGATGCGACAGCTAGCTTCGTTGAGATGACTCGCACCTTGAGCAGAAAACCGACACTCTTCGCCTCGCCCACGTATGCATCAAAGCGTTCCTTGAACTCCTTCAGCCGTTCACCTTTCCCCGGATAAGCACTGTCAAAATCCTTCTTTTGGTTCGAGTCGTAATGTCGTTTCACGTTGTACCTCTTCATCTCAGCGACGCTCTCGCGGCAAATGAGATACATGGTTTTTTGATCGTATTCGCGATAGCAAAACAGAACTCATGCTCCCACTTGTCATCGAACGATCGTTTGCTAGAAGTTTCTTTTTAGCAGATGCCATTGTTTTCGGGATCGCAACAAAACACGGTTCACATAGTAATTATTGTAATACAGCAATATAGTATTCGGTCTTTTGAGTCGAAACGCGCACAATGGTAACGATTTTACTGTAACATGAACGTTGGGCGGATTTTATTGATCTGGACAATCGACAGGTGGCGCTCTGCAGTTGAATGATTATTATTAATGTTATTGCTGGTATCACTATTTGATAAGCAAAGTTATTCTAACGTCAGCAAGCTAATGATTAAAGAATCCATTCATGCTCTTGAAAGAAACGTTGGGTAATAGGCCTATACCGATGCCATCGCCAATTTACAAATCGAATAATGTATGCATTCGATACAAAATAAAAATCAAGACTAACTAATATAAAAATGCATAACGATCAACTATGTACGCAGCGCAGTCGGACAATTGCGCAGATTCAATTAAACGCGCACAACATAACTGTCAATACGCGTTTCGTACGATAGTAACTGCCCCAACATTAAATGGGTTGACGACGCAACTCCACATTAATTTCATTTTGTCTAGATTCTACAGTAAACATAAAATCAACTCGCTCCAGGCTTCAGTCGGTTATCGAAGAATATGCAACATCACCCTTCTCATTAACGTGTTCGTGTTGGTGCGCTGGACTGCCAGCAGATCGCAATCAACGAACGGTTGGCCGGGGACTTTCTGGATAGGACTTTGATTTGTTTATTATCCGGGTGTGTTTCAGTCAAACATAAACGCTGCATATGAGCACGTTTACGTATGTATTTGTTCCTTACTTAACAACGTTGGCCCACACAGACCTAGCTGGGGAAGAATGGCCCCTAGCTAAAAAAAAGTTCCCGGAACGCTGTCTTAGGGCCTGCCTTCGTCGGTTGTTGGTACAATTATTCAGTTGAATCAGTTACATGCTCATGGCCGCACCATTCCCGGTCCCGACGCAATGCAATGTGTGGATATACCTAGTACCTACAGGGCTCCATAGGGCCTATACATGTAGGCAGTCGGTCAAAGAAGCCCTCAGCTCAGAGTCCAAACCTCTAACCAGTCTAACGAAAGTGGGGCCGGTGTAGCGGGCCGAAAGTATCCCCGTGCCAGAAGTAGGCGCCTACTTTCGGCCCGCATAATATCACGGGCGGAAAGTATCCCCGTGCCAGAAGTAGGCGCCTACTTTTGGCCCGCATAATGTCACGGGCCGAAAGTATCCCCGTGCCAGAAGTAGGCGCCTACTTTCGGCCCGCGTAATGTCACGGGCCGAAAGTATACATGTGCTAGAAGTAGGTGTAGCCGTTATTATCAATGATACTGTATGCTTACGATTGTAATTGTTAGTATATATAACATAACCGGAACTTGTACAATTATAAAAAAACTAATGTCTTGAGTGATTTTGAGCACGTTTTTTCGGAGCTGCATATCTTTGACTATTTCAAATAACATTACAAAATAAATTAAATGCAAACTGAAGATTTACATGCACAATGACCTAAACTATATTATAGCTCTTTATATAATACTGCATTGGCAGACAACACACACACACACACATTTCTACAGAATTAATATGCTTCATCGTGATATTTAAACAAGCTATAGTAATCAACTTGCTATCTCACATAATCCAAGTTTTTTTTTAATTTACTATTTTACCATTATTAACTCATATATACTATAGCAACCAACAATCAAGAATATTTCATATGAATATTTAATTAATTCTTATATCCTGTATAATGACACATCTGACCACTTCCCCATTTTAACACGAAGTAGCTTGGCATAACAAAGGAAAATAAGTAGGGAAGGGTGGGGCTTAAAGGGACAAAAAGTCATTTCCTCATATCTCAGCAGCCATGGGGCGATTCCTTTATATGGTATCACTTATATGTGTGCACATGTCTATGTGCACATATCTGGTGGTGGTTTATTTTCCGTTTTCGTGCACCCTGTATACTGTACACCCAATTTCAAAATTGTTATGTAAATCCTTAGTTTTTTTGCAGAAGTGCCCAGGTATAGCTACTTATTCATTGATTAAAATTTGAGCAAATTCAGAGACATCAACTTTTGGAATTTCCTTAAAATTGGTTGATTTGACATGGAATAACCCACTGTCGTCAATGTAAGCAAACTTAGCCAATCACTTCCACCATGATAATGTATAGTAATTGTAGTTTTGCACTGCTTCAGACATCAGAGCAAATGTAGCATGTCTAGCCACTGGTATCTTAACTAGTAATCTATGTGGCTACATCATGTAATTATTGAAAGAATTTTATTTTGACAGAAATAAAACAATATTTTGATAGTTAAATTCCACAAGAAATGAACTAGGTGTACTAAGATGTCACTATGTTACAATGAATTGAAATATAAAACATGAAAATATTTATGGGTCATTCCATGTAAAATCAACCAACCAATTACGAAAATTTCAAAAGTTGATGTCTCAGAAGTTGCTGACATTTAACAAATGAATAAGTAGCTATACCTGAGCACTTTACATACAAATTGTGTCTGTAACGCCCTATTATGTGAACAGGGGATAAGCGCCCAAAATGCAATCGTAATTTTTATCTGTTTTCAGGTGTTTCTAACTTGAGAAGTTTAAAAGCTACGTATCTAAAATTTGCAGAATATGTAAACATATTGGTGCAAATTATATATGCGAAATTCAAGAATGATGGGACAAAGGACAATGGGTGTACTGAGTGCACAACAATGGAAAATAAACGTTCTTTTGTTTCTGAGTAGGATTTCAGTAGTCTGTGTTTCATTTTGTGTTACAGTAAGATGTCCAAATTGCTACAATCTATTGTCAGGTATACTGACAATGACCTATTAGTTCAGTAGGCTTCTAGTTGCTATTCTTTCAAAATAATTCAACCATAAACTTTAATTATATGTTTTTTAACGAATTTGAGCACCCTGAGAATTTGGGAAAATTTGCTTCTCTGCGTAGATTGAATGGAACAATCCTAGCTAGGAAGGGCAGCTGGTTGACTGGGGTGGCACGGAAGCAGCCTGTGATTGTTCGTAAGGCGTTGTTCAGTGGAGCATCTAGCTTCTTTGTGTGGGTACTCCTGCCCCAGACTGGTGCGCAAACAAGTTCCTGGTTAGTGATGCGTAGGGTCTTGGCTGCAGCTCCCCATTGGGTACCAGCAAGGCAGCAGATGAGCGGCACGGGGGAAAGTAACATTGGCCTTCATGTTATCCAGGTGTTGTCGGAGTGTCAGCGTCCTGTCTAGCTTCACGTCTAGGTAGGTTGGAGTCGCTTGGAAGCCTAGTCGTTTGTTGTTAACAAACACGCTCAGCACAAGGTTGGATTCTTTGTGGTTGAGGTGGAAAGCCGCTGACACAGTCTTGACCATGCTCAGCTGGAGTCGCCATCGGTTCAGGTACGCTGTCAGGATGTTCATGTCCTCGTTGAGTCATTCTTCCACTGCCTCCCACGTTGGTCTGTAGAGTAGGATAGCCAGGTCGTCTGTGTAGCCGTACTTGTTGGAAGTTGTTTCCGGCAGGTCGTGGATGTAGATGTTGAATAGCAGCGGTGCAAGCACGGAACCTTGTGGGACGCCGTTCTCCAGTCTTCTCAGCCTGCTCTGTTGTCCGTCGCTGGTCATGAGGGTGAAGCTGCGGTTGGTCAGGATCTCCATAATGAAACTAACCATGTACTTGTCCGGTACGGTCTTCAGGAGTTTTAGATGGAGTCCTCGTAGCCACACAGTGTCATAAGCGGCAGTGAGGTCTAGTAGAACTACTCCAGCTTTCTCATTCACTTGGAAGCTGTCCTCGATGTCTTGGGTGAGTAGTGTTATCTGGTCCACTGTTGACCTGCTACGACAAAAGCCAGCTTGTACTCCTGGGAGCGGCGGGTCTATCACTGGTGTGAGGCGACGGTGCAGCAGTCTTTCCAGGATCCTGTATGGTACAGCAAGGAGATAGGCCGACATCCTTTCGAGTCGTCCCTTGGCTTGTTCGGCTTCGACTGGGCGATAATGTTAGCAAGGCACCAGGTCTTCGGTGTCTTACTCCTGCGTAGGCATGTCGAATGAAAGGAACATAGCCACGAAGAAGCTTTTTCGCCTTGGTGGACGACGAACTCTGGGTGGATATGTTGTCACGACCTGGTGCCTTGCCTGCCTTGAGTTGGTTGATAACCTTGGTCAGCTCTTATTCCGTGAAGTCTCCAGAGAAGTTCGAGTCCGCACCAGGTGCCCTGGAAAGTTGGTTAACTTCATGTGATGTCCTACAGACGATGTCCTTGTCTACATGCTGTAAGAGACCGTTCTTCAGGAGTTGCGATGGCATTTGTTGAAATGGGACATTTGGAAGGCGCCATTGATCTACCTGTGAGTCTGTTGATGGTTTGCCAGGCTCTGCGGCTGGAGTGGGTGATGTCGATGCATTCGGTCTCCGCCCAACGTTCCCTAACGCTTCCCGTTTAACCTGTTTATTAGATTGTTGTAGTCCAATCGCGATGTCATTAGGGCGTGGACGACTGTCTTGCATGCGTCAGTGGACAGACAGTGTCTGATCTTTGAGATGTTGTATAGTTGAAAGTATGCTGACCGCAACTTTGCATCCGCACACGTTAACACGTGGGATGTGTTGTAAATGTTTCCGGTGCGATGCTGTGATGGCAGTAGCCTCGGTCTGTGTGTCGTTTAGCAGGACATTGTGGCAAGTGCATGAGTCATCCACTGCCTCGCTTCTTCGATGCATCGGTCGATGCGATCGACTGCATCCGAAACTTCTCCATCCTGCGTTCCGGTGAAGTTAGCGTGCAGCTGAATGTCATCTGCATATAATATGGTATTGCAGGTTATGCTTCCTGAAGATGACTCCTAAAGGTAAAGTGTAAACGGAGAAGCGAATTGGGCCCAACACAGACCTTTGTAGGATGCCAGATTCAATCAGTGTTCTCCAGGAGTTGTGGCCACCAATGCATACTGACTAATTCAGAGCATACCATATGGTATGTTAGTTTCCACACAATGATACTAAAACTTCCACAACCTAGCCCTATGCATATGTATACCGCGCAAGTCCTCAGCGACCCGAACTCAGATGTGCAACAAAGCCGAATCGGTAAGCATAAAATCATGGTCTTCTTCTTCCTATGCTCACCCTAACGTCAATGTGCTAGGCATACAGGCGGGTCAGTAGGCGAAACTTACGTAGACACTCACGCTTTCCGGTTTCATTGCGCTGTGTGTAGAATCAGTTACCGTTCATTATCACTGCTGTCGTTACGGTTTTGCTGGACTAGGAATGTAACCATCACCATGGACGCAGCTAGGTATAAATTCATATGGAAGCACAAATGCAATAGAGGGTCTGGGTGTCCATTTTAAAAAGCATATTGTAATCATTTGTAATCTGGCGCATTTTGAAGTAAAAATAAAACTTTAAAAAGAATACACGCTCCTCCCGCGGAGATAAACATGACACACCTACCAATCCCTGGTGTCAGTTACCGTCCACTCCTTCACTTGGGCGGAGTGTTTGCGCTATGCGGTTGAACTGCGATCTAGCGTGTAAGTATCACTCTAATATTACGTAACTGTTGTTATAAATTATAAACGAATGGATACCAAATGGATTTTAACACAATTATGGCAATTTTGCGTGCGTGGAGGAGCGACAACGACATGAAGTGCATCAAATATTTACATATAAGTACTGACTTCATATCAACTCATGAATTAACTAAAACAATTATGGTAATGATTTTTGTTTTACCCAATGCTGTCCAGATATATACATGCTAGTATGTCAAATAAATTAAATTCCACACGTTGCAAATTAATGTGACTTCAATAAAAGGGCCCATAACACGACGGACACACGGGTAACATGGCAGACTGATAGGTAACACGACGGACACACGGGTAACATGGCGCACTGATAGGTAACACGACGGTCATTACCTACATTGTAACATGACAGAGCAGGCATAGTTGAGTGGCCTACTCATACTGCACACAACATGGCATACTGGTCTTGTAGGATATGTATATAAAGTGTGGCATGTGTTATAACGTATTCCGAAAGTGTTTTTAACGCACAACAAACATGTAACAGTAACGCTCTTCCTTGATGTCTTTCAAACTTTCATTGAAACCACAGAGTCTCGCTGGGTATTTACAAGATACGGTGGTGGTTGCCGACGCCCATAGAGTTACATCATTAATCATCCCCCTATAAACAAGAGCGATAAGCCAGATCAATGCAGTGTAGCGGGCGTGGACCACTGGCCGGCATTTCATTGCACGGCAGAAACAGTTGCATCCACTGCATGACACATAGGGTAGTACTGTTTATAGTGTGAACATAGCATGTGTAAGTAAGTAAGTAAGTAAGTAAGTAAGTAAGTAAGTAAGTAAGTAAGTAAGTTAATTTATTTCCTCCTCACCATCATCATGTACAATATAAGGCAAACAAAAGTAATGAAGAAGAGGTGGCTACCAGAGAAGTATAAACTTATCGGGCTAGTAGCCATTGACCAGGAACCAATTAACTTGAAGATTTGTCAATGTCATTTATTCTTAATGGGGCATGGCCACCAGACTGATTACTAATTTGGGTGAGGGTGGTCCCAGCAGTTGTGTTATAAGTGTGGGCAGTTGGGTTGTTCATACTGGAGTGAGCATCATGCATTAGTGTTAAACTCTTCAAGACAAACATTTTGGAAGCTTGCTTGAGAAAGTTATGGGACAACAAATATGGTTATTTCCTGTGTGGTTTACAGCTGTACGAATTGACAGAAGACAGGATCTAACATCTCGTTATTTTCAGGTAATTTATGTCGCAAATGTTTGTGCAGTGTTAGTGTATATGTGAATTAATGTAACAGTTTAAAAAATGTTCTGAAATATCAATATATTACAGATACGTTTGTTTTTCTTGGGGGAGCGTACATTAAGTGTTTCCCAGTAGTCACATTGATTGGGTGCAACATAAAATGTTATAGGGGTAGGATTCAGTTTTATAAATAATGTGTGCGTGCGTGTATGCATATTTGTAACTCTTTTTGAAAACTCTACTAGATGTCAACTCATTAATAAGATTTTTTTCTTTATTAAGCATTTAATGAGGCTCTCCCCTTTTTGGTCGTCGTTTGCCTTTTCTTCGTTGTATGAACCACTGTCTTTTAACTCATTCTGTACACATTGCAACATTCACATTCATTATATGCATTTGTTTGACAAACCATGTGAAAGGTTGCCTACTAAAACAATTGGCAGCTTAAATGAGAGAGCACATTTCTTTACTTGAGGCGTGTCCTTGGGCAGGTTGGCCAGATAACATTCGAGAAAGATCTTGATCTGCAGGTGGAAATGGCTGTGATGGAGCAGCTGGGTAATGTGTTGGAAGATGGGAAAAGAATAGTTTTGGGACCTTAGAGAAGAATATCCAACAGGGCTTAATGAGATTTTGACCACTTGCAGTCATTAGCTAATACATGTATAGAGCACTTCAGAAAGTTCAGTTTCGATCATGTTTAGTGGTGCTACTGTTATAGTTAATAATTATGTTATGATATTTGATATACAAGGTGCATGGATAGATTGTGCACGTAATAAGGTATTAGGTATATATAGCTATGTAGTAATAATCTCTTATTAGCACTTTATATCTATAGATATATGATGAAGACTGGGTGCTGTACAGTATAAACACTGGACCTCCAGTGGGTTCTTGCCGTGCAGCAGCATGAATGTCACTGGTCCATGCCTGCATCACTTTATCATGTGTCAACTGATAAGAGCTCAGCGGTCTTGTTTTACTAACGGGTGTTCTATTTATGTCTACACCGACGCCACACAGGTGGAGTCACACCGGTGGCGCCACCTAGCTTATAGTGACAGCACTACCGAGTGCCCAAGTGACCAGTTTTGGTACTGGTAGCTTGCTTAATATCACGATGAAGCATATTAATTCTGTGGAAATGTGTTTGTCTGCAAGTGCAGTATTATATAGAGAGCATATAGTTTAGGTCATTTTGCATGTAAATCTTCAGTTTGTGTTTTGTAATGTTATTTGAAATATTATCACTAGTGTGACTCCACTTGTGTTTTGTAATTTGAACAGAAGTGTGTACTTATATTCTTCTGGATACCTACTACTTTCAAGCAAGTGATATGTTGGGAAGTTATACAGTCTGACAAGTGTAATTATTTTTAGTATACTAGAGTTAATGGAATATTCACACAGTTTGCATTTTGTCTATTTAGCACAATGTCATTTTGTACAGTGTTGTTATGTTTTATGTTGTTATGTATGAGTTAATAATGGTAAAAAATATAGTGTTAATTCTATAAGTTGCGGGAGATTCTTGGTCTTGGGATGAAAGGGTATGGGACATAAGGAGACGGGACAGAAAGAAACGGGATGGACTGAAAAGGGAGGGAAGAAGAAGGGAGCGAAGGAGAAGGGATGAGTGAAGGAGATGGGGGAAGGATAAAGGGGGAAGGCGACTGGAGCGAGGGAGATGGGAGCGAAGGAGACAGGAGGGAAGGTGATGGGAGCGAGGGAGATGGGAGGGAAGGCAAAAGGGATGAAGGCGTCAGAAGTGAAGGAGCGCAATATAGCCAGGAAATGGGTGGGAAAGGTGACGTGTCGGTGGGCGAGAATGAGATGGACAACTGGCTGCCAGTTGACACGACTGCAGGACACATTGCAACAGAAGGGGTCCGACGCAAGAGCTACTCTTGAGTGATAGAGGGGGTGAGGAGGAGAACTAAGGTGTTTGTGGGAGACAGACAGACAATAGTTAGGAAGGCCGACAGAGCATTAAACAAGGGGGACGATGTGGCAGTTTGTTTCACAGGGCCTAAAATAGAGGCTGTAACATAGAAGTGGATAAAATCATGGTTCCGAGCAAGGGAGGGTCTGTTTTAGTACACATAGGAATGAATAACAACTGCCATAGTTAGGAAATACAGGCAGTTAATCAGAACACTAAAGCAGACGCGAGTTGATCAGATAATACTATCATGGATTTTTACCAGTAATGGGACATAGGGGTCAGGGATATCAAAATTGCCGGAGGATGGCAATTAACATGCTAGTCCAGCAGCTATGTGGGGAAGAGGAATTTGGATTTGTTTTGTTGAGAGGACTGATACGTACATGAAGGATGAGCTTCATCTAAGTGTTTGCAGATGAACTCTCAGCTACAGTCGACAGTGGCAGGAGTAGTATAACAAATATATTTGGTTGCAAATATTGTTTAAACTAAAAGCACAGGGGGTTACTTAGAGGTGTCTGAAAGAGGACACGAGGCCACTTGTGCAAAAATTTCTGAAGCTGGTAATAAATGCGTGTGTTTAAATGCAAGGAGCATAATAAATAAGAAAAACAAATTAAACATTATGGTAGAAGATACTGACCATCACATAATTGGTATAAGTCCCCCCGTATAACCAAATCATGGGCCAACAAAGACACATCAGATGCTTAATTAGGACTGACAGGATACATAATGTTTAGGAGAGATCAAATAGGAAGAAGGGGCGGGTAGTTATTTTATATAACTTACAAAATAAAATAAGAAAGGAGAGATTGCAATGAAGCTGTTTGGTGCAATATAGTTCAGGAAACTCAACATTAACTATTGGATTAGTTTACTGAACTTTAAACATATACAAAGACGATGACACAATAAAATACAAAATGCTATAAAGGAAGTGAATAGAGGGGAATGTATCATGATTGGAGATTTTAGCCATGAACACATAAAATGGAAATCTCTAGAGTGTACAGGGGGTGAGAAAAACAGTTTCTATTTTTAATTCAGTATAGCTTCCTTACTCAGCACGTGCTAGAACCAACCAGGGGAGATAATGTATTAGATATAGTTTTGTCTTCACAAAATTAATTAGTGAACAAAGTCAAAATACATGAACCGTTGGGTAACAGTGATTATAATCAAATACATTTTGACATCAAAGTAAAATCACAAAGTTAAAAAACATACAGGAGAAACTTCCACATAGGTAAATATAAAGATATGCTTAGCAAAGCTAGATTGGAATAACATGCTGAGGAATAAGACCGCAACCGAATGCAGGAACATTCTAAAGTATGAAATTGAGGGTATCATTAATAAATTTGTTCCCTTAAAAATCAAGGAAAATGGTCTAGAAAGAAACACTCGTCAAAGACCTTTATCTACCCACTTGCAAGAGTGTTCAATTTGTCATTAAAAGAGAGAGTGGTTTCTTTTGAATGGGAAGAAGCAAACATCGTACCATTATTTAAAAAGGGTTCAAAAAATAAGCCAAGAAATAAGAATTATAGACAAGTAAGCTTAACATAAGTGATTTGTATATTATTAGAAAGATTAATTAAATACCATATGGTGGACTTCCTTGTTAGGAATAAATTATTAAATTGATCTCAACATGGATTCATAAAAGCGAGGTCATTAACAATGGTGTAATTAACAAATATGTTATGTTTTCTTTTTGGAGAAATAACTAAGTGGATATACAAGGGTGCACCAGTAGATATTATCTACTTAGATTTTTAGAAAGCTTTTGACAAAGTGTCACATAAAACATGACTACCTCAATTAAAAGCCCATGGTATCGATGATGGCATAACCGACTGGATAGAACAATGGTTGCCTAACAGAAGACAGCTTGTTGTAGAAGATGGAGAGGTTTCAAATTGGAAATCAGTTTTGAGTGGGGTACCACAAGGATCAGTATTAGGACCTTTATCCTTATTAATATATATCAGTGACTTGGACGATAATATAACAAGCATCATACGAAAATTTGTGGATGACACAGAAGTGTTTAGAAAGATAAATAATGATGGTGATAAACAACATTTACAAAACGATCTAGACAAATTAGTTAAATGGTTTGAAAAATGACAGATGTTATTTAATTTTTGGAAATGTAAATGCCTACACACAGGACAAGGGAACTTGGATGTAAACTATAATATTGGAAATACTGTTCTACGTATTACTGTGAAAGAAAGGGATTTAGGAGTAACAATAAGTATTGGCATGAAAGTTACATAGCAGTGTGGCACTGCAGCTTCAATCAAATTCTTGGGTTGATTAGAAGAAATATAACATACAAGGGAAAAAAGCTAATTATACCTCTGTATAAAGCAATAGTTAGACCTCATTTAGAATACTGTACACTGCGTGGAGACCATGTTGCAAGAAGGATGTAGATACGCTTGAACGAATACAGAGGAGAGCCAAAAAGAATGTGTTTATCAACTCTTGAGACAAGGAGGTTAAAAGGAGATCAGATTGAAGTTTTTAAGATATTGAATAGGTACGGAAATATTGATATATACACACGTTTTTCTCACTCAAGAAAGGCAATTTGTGAATATGTTTAAAAACAAGGTTTGAACTAGAAGACATCGGGTAACATTAGTAAAGGATCAGTGTAGATTGGGTGTTAGGAAGTACTCGTTCTCATAGAGGACAATCAATGAATGGAACAAATTATCTACATTAACTAATTTAATAGTTTGTCTGATGATTCCACCAGAACTACTTCCAAAAGTTGGACAAATGAGCTAGCATGTTGCAGCAGATACTACGTAGGTTGGTTTTTTGGCAAAATGAATTTGAAATGAGACTAGCAAAAACAATCGAATTGATTAAGCACCTTTAACACAAATAACAACATGCTAGGTACACAAATAACGACATGCTAGATACACAAACAACGACACGCTAGGTACACAAATAACGACACGGTAGGTACACAAATAACGACACGCTAGGTACACAAATAACGACATGCTAGGTACACAAATAACAACATGCTAGGTACACAAATAACGACATGCTAGGTACACAAACAACGACACGCTAGGTACACAAATAACGACACGGTAGGTACACAAATAACGACACGCTAGGTACACAAATAACGACATGCTATGTACACAAATAACAACATGCTAGGTACACAAATAACGACATGCTAGGTACACAAATGACGACATGCTAGGTACACAAATAACGACATGTTAGGTACACAAATAACGACATGCTAGGTACACAAATAACGACATGCTAGGTACACAAATAACGACATGTTAGGTACACAAATAACGACATGTTAGGTACTCAAATAACGACATGCTAGGTACACAAATAACGACATGCTAGGTACACGACGGACGGATCTTGCATTTGGGCAACACTGAAGTCAGTTTCGTTAAGCTGACATTATCTTACAAAACTCGACCACAACGGCCTAATGCCTTATAAGTGCATGGTAACAGAGTGTGTGCGAAATTAATTTCGTGCGTTGGTGTACGTATGCTTACATAAAAACGTATCATTGCTAACCACCATTCATATTCAACGGTATGTACACTAATGGATTTTCCCTCCGCCTGCGAGGAAAACATTTGCACATCGCTGCGATAACTGCAATCACTAAGATGATGACGACGACAACACCGACGATGAAACTGTACAACACCACATAACGATGTGCGCCACTGCATTCGTTAAGTAAGTCCTTCGCGGATATTTCTGTGAATCGTTTGCGAGAACTCTTCATCAAACACATCATATCCGTTCTGCCAACGACGTCAACTAAGGTAGTCTGCACCCAACGAACGAAAGACAGAGATTCACAGTTGCATACAAAGTTGTTTCTTCTCATGTCAATGGAGAAAGGTTTCACTTTACGCAACTTGTCCAGTTCTTTCATGAAACTCTCATTTAGATATGGTAGACGGTTTTCACTTATGTCGAGAACATTCAGAGATGTTAATTTGCCGAGTGCAATATCGAAAGATCTGAACATGTTGTCTCGTAACTTTATCTGTTTTAACGCTGTGCAGTCCACAAATGTGGACGGGTCGATATATGTCAAGCCATTGTTCGACAGATCAACGTCTTTCAGTCGGCGAGCTAGGCCGAATATCGCGCTGAAGTTGTTGTTCCCTCTTCCCAGGTGGTTGTGAGACTGGTTTAAAACACGTAGAAGTGGTAAGTGTTTGAGAAATTCAGGATGGATGGACTCGACGACTCCGTAACTAGCATCAAGAATCTGGAGCTGCGACAACCCGAGCAGAAGGCCGTTGACACGGTTAAGAGTCCGCGTTCCTGAGACGTTGAGGAACAAGACATTATTGGGACGGCTGAACGAAAACACCTTTACGAAAGTCAACAGCCGCTTAAAATTTGATGAACTGGCGTCAATATAACGGATGAAAGGTGGGATAAAGAAGTTAGGTGAATATGCAGAATCTTTCACGAACTCATCGGGAACGCTTGAATTGACGACAAAGTGTAAGCGAGGAAATCGTGGAAAGAAATCTTCCATGTGAAAAAGAGCACTACATGTTCGGCAATATTTATAGCGGTAACCTGGACCCGGCACGTTTGAATAGGAGATATCGATACTTTGCACATTGGCGAAGTGATGCAAATCGGCCGAGTTGTTTGATATGGTGAACGTCAGGGGGTTGTACCCGACACTGAGTTCTTGTAAACCGGAGAGACAATTCACGTCTCGTGGAACGAATGTTGTAAGTCGAATATTTCTCAAGCTGAGACGCTTTACGTTCTTCCAAATAGGGCTATTGCAAAAATCATTGATGTCATACATGTGGAATCCATATGCTGGGTCGAAATGATACGTACCGTCTAGAACTACGGTGTTGATGGTAGTGTTTTCGATTTGGTCAAGCGCCAGCATCGTTTGACTTATGTTAAGTCTGTCACTGCATGCTAAATTCAGAGCATGCAAGTTCTTGAAGTTGGAGAATGTGCCAGCTTCGATGTAGTGGATGTTACTACGACGAATCATCAAATTGTTTATGTTCGAATCGCGGATTGCTGCAAATGTATTCTTCATCAGACGAATTACTTTGGTGGAATTCGTCCAAGGTGCATAACCGTCCAGGACAAGTGTGGTTAGGTTTGCTAGTCTGCCGTAGGCATTTGGCAAGGGAATGCCTTGACTAGTCACTGAAAGTGTTCGCAGTTCTTTGAGATCTTCTAAGATTGCCACAGGATATTCGCCTGCAATTCCTCGGCGGGAAATGGCCAGAAGTCGTAGAGACGACAAACCTGCGAACGTCTCTCTCGGCAGGCGTGCCGGGTCGAATTTGTTGTCCGCGATGATCAATTGCCGCAGATGCAGCAGTCCCACGAAACAATTCGTCTCCAATACAAGAATGCCACAGTGTGACAAGTCCAACCGCACTAAATTTGGCAATTGTCGAAATGCATATTTGGGTAAAACAGTAATGTTGTTTCTTGCGAGATTCAGCTCTGTTGCTCGACTTGAGATGTTTATGGGAAGTTGCGTGATATTTCTTGAGCTACAGTCGAACGTACTACGTGCGACGAAATCGGAGTGACGCGATTCCATGCAGCGGAGACAGGAGAGTCTTCCCCACAGTGCGCACAGCGTAATGAGGCGAAACAACCATGACGTCATTTTATCGCCGTGGAAAGATCTGAAAAATTATGGAATCAGTAAAGTTAATGGGCGTTGTGTTATTGTTGAATATTTAGCAGAAACATCCAAACATGAGAACAAATCCATATATTTAATGTTAAGGACAGTTCGTATATTAAACAATATTAGTAATATTTAGCAGAAGTTAATATAATACGTTGACGGTGTAAATATTGTATAACTAAATATTCTTTCCATATAGCGTATTTTTTTTATAAATACGACGACACAGTTGGCACAGCGCCACTTCCTTTTTATACACGAATACTGGAAGAAACGTTGGTTGGCAATCAACTTAATGGTGTCGCATATGGAACGTATTTATTGAACGATAGTTATCTTTTCCGCATAATCATGATATACCAGTATTGTCATTGCAATAATACATAACTACCAGGCGCGGATTCAGGGGGCGTGGGGGCGCACGCCCCCCCCGTTTTGCCTGAAAAAAAAACATATTTGTATATATATATATATGTATGTATGTATGTATGTATGTATGTATGTATTTATGTATGTATTGAGTGTGAGAACTAGCTGCTTTGAGTGTGAGAACTAGATAGCTGCTAGGTGGCAATTTATGAAAATATCGGGCTAGGTAGATGAAAAAACAGGAAGTTTGCCCACATCACTTGTCATTAACAAAGGGAAGCACTGTTTCAGTCATTACGCGAAATGACTGCACATATTTTCCAGTCATTTCGCGTAATGACTGAACTTTTCAGTCATTTCGCGAAATGCCTGAGTGAAACAGTCATTTCGCGTAATGCCTAAACGCAGATCGATTGTAACATATATACGGCAGCCGGGCATGGGCGTCTTGGCGGGGAATACACGATTGTATGGCCCGTCGGACCAGCCCTGCTGCGGGTGGCTGAAATAGCGCGAGAAACGGTTCTTCCGTTTCGGGCGCCATCTCGCTAGTTGTTGACGGGCTCCGGGAGTTGAGTGATGCGAAGGATCGAGACGGTCCAGCCAGTCGGCGCTACGATAGCCTGAAATCGCCATTTGCCAAAAAATAGAACTCAAACGCCGGGAAAACAAGTAAAAAAATTACCTGTGAAACCATCCATCAAAGAGTACTTCCCTGTAATGACTAATGTGTCTGCGCTGGTCACGGTATTCATATTCAGTCATAAAATTGTAAAACGTTACATTAATTTAGTCATAAAATGGGGGATATACCTAAACTCCCGAAGGCACTTTCTGAAACCTGTCTGTGGATTTTTGCCGGTATATGTCAGGCCGCGTGACATAATTTTGGCCAAACAAACCCACTTCGCCTATGCCGGTTCATAGGCAAACTTTTATCAAGATTTAAATCATGCAAAATGTCGAGCGACGGCGATTCTGCCGGTGCAACTGACATAAACTAATCGGTTCAAGTTAGTAGCGACAGCGAGTTGTGTCAAACCAGGTATGATTTATTGGCCGAAGCCTTCGGATTCACGTCGCAGTAAACAAACCGGGATCAAACACCTCAAAAATAACACAAATGTAACTGTATTTACATTAGTTTTGTTTTGGTAGTACCATGCTTAGTTATTTATCAAACTGTTCTCAAATTCCATGTTTAGTTTGTACAAGCTAGTAGACACAGTCGTCGAGTCTAGCCTAGCCCTAGGCTTGGAATTTGGACTAGCGACCTATACTTTGTCTTTGTGCTACTCGGTGGTTTTGTTAGTATTTTTAACAACTGTGTCGATCTTTTGAGAAGACCTGTATCGCCTTTGCATTGGCTTGTCGGGCTTTTGTCGTAGCGTGGTGTGCAAAGACAAATTATCTCTCAGTCTACGCCAGCTATTATTTAAAATCTATATATATATGTTGCAGTGTTTTAATAATGTTTCAAATAATGAAACTGATGCCAAACCCAAATTCATTGTTTTTGCCCTACTGCAACATATAAGCTTTTAACGTACGTAGATGTCCTGTGTTGCTATGGAATGACACTGTTTGTTGATGTTCGTTTGCCTAGACTGACGTCACACGCCGACTCCGTACGGACATTGCCGATAATATAATTAGCTTTTATTGAAGAGTAGCCAATAGCATTATTTGTTAATGCATTCCAAACTACTAATACAACTGTTTGTTATCATATATCACGATTTCTGGAATATTTGCATATGATCTTTAACATAAGCAGCATGTCAAAAAAAAATGTCATATACTACACTATAGGGAGTCTTTATGGGTAATGGTGAATGCACCATGAGCGTGGTCTGTGACCTAATGTAACATCACATATGATAGTGAGTTTGAGACGCTTCTATAATTATGTAGCTTCCTTTCGATTTCCATTAAGCGGCGAGTTATGCACAACATTTATTAGGCAAAAATTTTCGCCCCGCTCTTCGTCTCTGGGGCGAAAGGCCGGAGCGGCATTTGCTAAAGCGGCATATTGGCAGTTCCGTAGCCATTTGGCTACGGAACTAATAACTTAAGTTTTAAAACCGATATGCACTAACCGTTTCACATGTGTATTCTGTGACATACAACCGACAATTGGGCGTCAAGAAACTGAAGAAATGTGCTCCAAATAATTACTTATGAGTACTTTTATCGGTGACATAGAAAACATTTCACAATTAGCCGCCATACTGTGCACGTGATGTTGCCTTTGGGTCACATGATCAAACGCGATTTCGTGTAGAATGAGGCCAGAATGGGCCAGCAGCACAGAAATAAATAAAACACCCGTTAGTAAGTTAATAGTTTATAGGGGCATTATTAATGATGTAACTCTATGGCCAGCAGACGGCAATTCTTAGCGTGACCTTATATAGATCTATGGAAATCCCGCATGCTTTTCTCGCTCACAACAACATCCGGTTATATACAAACCTTGACAAGCACATGCGTTCTGACAAAAAGGTAATAATTTCACACTTTTACATGGTTATTGTCAGGTAACTTTAGTGATATACATATAAGAATGCATACAGACACGAAAGACGTGTTTATTGCTCTGTTTAAGGCGTTTTTGTAAGGTTTCACGTTTCATGAAAATACTTACGCTTTTGATGAACGAGATCTTCGCCTCTACTACAGTAAAAGCCAGATAGAAAAAAAATTGTAGGGCGATTGACTTTGCCTAAACATTTATGTGAACTCCGGTTGAGAGTCCAACGTTGTAATTTTGTAAACACTATGCTACTGGGCCGCACTGTTGGCCAACAGGAAGAAGGAAACGAAAATATGCATGTTAACAAATGATAGGTACATTATCAAGAAATGGCACAACCCAAATCATCAGGCAAATGTGCTATATCACATTGCCTAGACATACCTGTCACATCGTCAGAGTTTTAGTCTCAGTAATTAGTCAACTGTCACTCGTGTGTATTTGATACTGACTAAGTCGTCGAATGCGTAGCCCGTAGTGCGGCGAAGAGTGCTGAATAATCGTTCCGTTACTTGGAGGCCTGTATTCATTGCGGTGCGGTGCGGTGACCCGTGTCGATTTAGTCTCGGTTATCCGACTCTCGCTCGCCTACGTGAATTCACCGAGAAGAGAGTCTGGCCACATATACATGTTTTGACGGTTAACGTCGTCAGGTGGCGCCACTTGTATACGTAAACAAAAATATGGCGTCATCAATCTTTGAAGTAATCTGACGTATTGCCGAGTTTTTGTGATCTCGTGACCAGTTCTGATCTTATCTTATTATCTGAACTCTTCATGGATAGTTCGTACTACTTTTTTTTAGACAAGATGCCTGTTAAATGGAGACACAAACAAAGGTAAACAGACGCGGAGTGACTGCAGAAAGAGCCAGTTCGCCTGTAAATAACCATCTAAGTTAAGTATATAAAAACAAACAAATCTAAATTGTTCTATATTCATTTAAAAACTTATGTTTGATAAATATATATAAATAAAAGTATGCCATGCAGTTTAAAACCCTTTTTGAATTGTTTCAATATCTTTATTATTTGTGAAGTTATTCCACTTTTTAGTGTTATAAAAAAATTTGTCTTTTTGTCTGTAGGAATAGTTTATTTTTTGTGACCTGGATGTTTGTGGGCTGCATTGCCACTTAATGTAAGGGCAAATGGCATACTGTGTACTAATGAAGATAATAAGATATAATACAAAGTGTTAAGACCCTAAGATGTTGACCTATTAATGTGTGAACTTGACATGACCTTGAAATGACCTACTTACTTAACCTACAATGCCCATTTACCTATTTATTTTTAAAATGGCCTAATTAAGTAATTATGTTTGACATGATCAGTACGTTGAGGGAGGAGTGTAGGGGAGAATGTATGTACATGTACCTTAATACCTATTAATGACCTAATTTGTTATAACTTGACCTTTGACCTAATTAATTAAGTATGGATTGTGATGCTATCAAGTCAATAGAGGCTGTGATTTTGTTGACCATAATATTGACCTTACAGTGACCTGATTATTTGATCTCCATTGACCTATTTGCATTGATAAAATTACCTATTTCAGCCATAAGTAATTATGCACGACAGTGGTGTTCATAAATGTACTGGGGAAATTGTGTACACAGTTGACTTTACTACAATGTGATCTTTTGATGACTGAATTATGTATAATTTATTTTTTTGCTCGTCTCATTTGAAATTCATTTCGAAAAAAATCAAACCTACCTAGTATCCGCTACGCCATGCTAGCTCGTTTATGCAACGTTTATATGTAGTTTTTGTGAAATAATCAGACAAACTATCAAATTACTTAATGCTTGTTCAAGCGTTGTGTGAAGTGAAAATCGAAATACTGAAAAATCATGATTTTCACTCTTAGTGAAATTTCGTAACTTTGTCATGTGACCGGCTGGAGGATGGAAATCACGCCCATGATCGGCACCGACTCGCACAGTGAGTAACATTTTGGATATCCACTACTTTGAGCCTCACCAGATCTAACGACTACAGTCATTTTTTTCGATGATTAAAAAATACGCATTTTTCAAATTAAACCGACTGAGGGTATAACTTGAACTATTCACACACGACATATTAGAACATCAGCGAAGTGGATTCACGATAGGCTAAATCAGTTGAGGATGCAATTTTAAGTTACACGTGGAGCGAACATATTCGTAGAATATGTTGTGTTTACTGTATGATTATAAAGAACACCAATATATATTCTTGCATAGTGAAATAATTGTTTGAAGACAGCACACACACACGCACGCACGCACGCACGCACGCACGCACGCACGCACGCACGCACGCACGCTCGCACGCACGCACGCACGCACGCACGCACGCACGCACACACACACACACACACACACACATTTCACTGTTTCATGAAATAATGTCCTGCACTTCAACATGGAGTAATGTATAATAATAAGTTATAATGTTCACAGTAGGCCGAAATGAAGGCATGGAAAAAGGTAACACCCAAAGCAGTACAAGAACTAGTCGGCATCAAGAACTGTAAAGCAGACCATATAGTACACTGCAGCACTATTCACAGTTTCATAAATCAAATCAATCAGTCAGTCAATGCTCACAGGACATTGTAGGCTCATTGCAGCAACGTTCATAGCTGTTCACATGGCATTGTCAGCTAAGTGTGCACATTTTTATAGTTCACTGTTTCGTAAATACATGCATGTGTAATGTGTGGATATCACAGCCTGATATACAATATTTGACCGATCTAGACGTGCCGAAATTTCTACTTAAGCTGTCATGCAAAGTACTTTCTGGATGTTGATCCTCTTGGCTGGAGTAGCTGTTGCAGTTAGTGCGAGCATACATGCATTGGTGAGTATGCTCCTGAGTTCCCCAACTCTGGCATAAACTTCTCGGAAGTCACTGCCATTACAATACAGTATTTCGATTGATAATTGTCTGTGAATTTGATGATTGACGTGTAAATATTAGTTATTACTGTATGCATATTTTTTTACTACAAGGTTTGGTTAAGGAAGTTAACTCAAACTTGTCTAGTTCTAGTATCCATTGTTACGTTGTGTAACATGGATATAAATATTGATGGATATCAATACTGTTCATTATTGCAGGCTAAAGGGTGATACATTTGCAAATGTGTATAATCAGATCGAACGAGATCTGACTGATTGATACTTATGTATATATGTGTTGCAGACAGTAGGCAATCAAATTATGTTTATAATGTAATTTAGCCAAGCAAAATGCATACTGTACACGTGCACGAATTGGTCACCATTAATAATTGGCTACTTTAAATCGTTAATAACATTTCTATCCAGTTTATAAAGTAGAGTGACACAGGCAGTTATGAATGTAAAATAATTCAATTAGTTGTGTTGTTAGCATAGGCACAGTAAAATAAATTGACTAGGGGGTTGGCATAGGTAACCAAAGCGGATTTTGTGTAGGGGTGGGGCATGAAAATTGTGAGTTGAAGTCACGTTCAGCAGGAAACTAAGGCGAATTTTTAACAACAATTTGATGTCAATGTACACCACTAATATTTGGAAAAGCCAAAAAAGTTGCTCATCTGCCCCTGATATATCCCTGGGTGCAACTGCCCCCACCCCCTGTCACAGCGCCTATAATTGTTAGTAAATATATAGGGGAAAACATCCTTCTATTGATAGAGGCATTCCTCACTGGACGATGCCAAAGAGTAAGGATCAAAGGCACTGGTCTCCAGCGGAATACCACACGGCAGCGTGTGGGGACCAATGTTATTGGTCATTTATATAAACGACATGCCCAAGATGGTGTCATCAAAGATATATCTGTTTGCTGAAGATATACAGAGGGGTTGGTAAAGCCAGAAGAACACGATGCACTCCAGGAGGATCTGTCTCACCTGGAGAAATTGTCTGACACTTGGCAGCTCCAGTTTAACCAAACAAAGTGCAAGGTAATGCATATCGGCCCACCTGGACTACTCACAAAAAATTACACAGACATACCTATTGAGGTCACTGTCGACGAACGAGACGTTGGAGTACATGTGAATCCTAGTTTAATCTTCAACAAATATGTCGAACAGACAGTTAACAAAGCAAACAGACTACTTGGCCTGATCAGACGTGCGTACACATACATGGAAGGCAACTTGACTTGACTTATACCATTGTACTCCGTGTGGAGCATAGGTCGACCACAAACTTCCTCCACTTGGCCCTGTCTCGGGACAAAACTTCCAGCTGACCCCAGGAGTGTCCCAACGTCCGCCCTTCAGTCTCCACAGACCTTCTCCAAGTGGAGCGGGGTCTTCCTCTCTTCCTTTTCCCTCGTGGGTTCCATTTTGGAGCATGGCGTTCCACACAGGACGTTGGTTTTCGCAGGTTGTGGCCGAGCCAATCCCACTTTCTTCTCTTGATCTGGGCTTCTGCTTGTGCTTGTCCTGTTCTTCTCCAGATTTCTACATTTGCTATTTTGTCCTGCCATTTAATGTGAAGGATGGCCCTCAAATATCTGTTAATGACGGTGTGCACTTTGTGTGTTAAGGCCTTTGTTATGCGCCATGTTTCACACGCATAAAGGACTGACTTTTCGTTGGTGCTAAAAATCCGAAGTTTGGCCTTGACGGAGATGACCTGTGACGTCCAAATGGGTCTCAGGGTCTTATACGCTGCTGTGGCTTTCCCTAGCCTGCTTTTGATGCCTCGGTCTGTGCCACCGTCTCTGCTCACAACACTTCCCAGGTATGTGAACTGCTCCACGTCTTCTATGTCCAACTGGATGCTATTCTTGTTCACGTGATTTGTTCTCATAGTCCTGGTTTTTTTGTTGATCTTCAGACCCAATGTTGCAGCAGACTCATACAGTGATGTCACCTTGTCCTGCGTGTTGTCATGATGATGTGAAAGTAGTGCGACGTCATCTGCAAAATCAATATCCTCTAGCTGTTTTGAGAGTGTCCACTGAATTCCCCGCTTTCAATCTTCTATTGTAGATGCCATAATCCAGTCAACTGCCTGCAGGAACAGGAATGGTGACAGCAGACATCCTTGGCGGACCCCTGTTAATATGGAGAAGGGTTCAGTCAAGGAGCCGTTGTGGACAACCTGGCCGTAATGTGCAAGTAACTTCCAAAGGGCAGTACAGTAGACAAAAGCTTTTTCGAAGTCTACGAAAGTAATGTACACAGGATAATTCCAATGACTGTTCAATGATCACTCGTAGAGTAGCTATATGGTCCGTCATGACCTCTCCTTCCAAAAGCCAGCCTGTTCCTCCCGCAATAGTCTGTCAACCTCTGTTGGTTGTGTAACCAGTGTCAAATGTGTCCGATCTTGCTCAAGGTCCGCATTATAATGTACATGTCCAAGGAAAACCATAACAATGTATATCAAGTTTGAAGTCGAAAATATAAACGGAACCCATTGCAAACGTGAAAATCGGCGATACCCGTACACTCTTTTGCACTTACAATGAGCTAAGCTCACTGTCGTGAGCCTTAAGTTCAACAGCACGCATTGTGAACCATAGATCAGGAACCAATCAAATTAAACATAAGTGTCCAGGAGATAAAACGGCACTAGAGCACACAAAATGTTACCCTTACGAATTTAAGGTTTCTTCATGCCGCTGTTAAATTTGGAGAGATTCACAAATTACTATCCGTATGTCAGGGCAAATTTGGTAATGCCTTTATGCTGATGTAACTGGGGATGGCTCCGGTATTAGTGTGACAATGTTGTCATATGCATACCAAATAGCGTCTTTTCTCGTGGGGTGAAAAATACCTTTTTTCTACAATTCTATGCATTACCCTGACCAGCATGGATCCTTCATCGGCATCTTCATTGATGCTCGTGTAAGGCGTACCATCGTAGGTCACCATTTCCCTGAAGGTCCGCACTGCACACATGTACTGGTGTAAGAACGTCAACTGACATGGTGACCCTCTCATCTGGCTGTGACACTACTTACTCCGGTGAAGAGGTTTGGCCCAGGGAAAGTGACTGCGACCGGATTATAGCATTCACAACTCTTTCCATCACCGTGACATCACAACAGAAGCAACTTAACTTCCGACAGGAGATTCGTCCAGGAATGGTTGCGACAACTTGATGGAATGTCATTGTCCCTGGTAGAGTCTTCAGACCAGTCGGTAGACAACAGTCCACATTAGACACATCCTGTTCACTTACTTTGAAGAGCTTGACACTAGTATCGGCTTCCAGTGCAGTAAACACAGTGTATGTGTAGTGAAGATCATGGGCTACTAGTCTATCGGCCGTGCGTTTAAGTACTCCACCCACTCCATCAGCTGCCCTCTTTTCATGACCAGTTTCTAAAAAGAATCAGTATTCCATACTCCACTGGAAAGGCAGGGACGAAAGCAAGTAGAAGTTGGCCTTACTCTTGTATTGTGTAACAGGTCCGTCTGACAGAAAGTAAGCGGAATCAATATGTGGATTGGTCTTGTGTGCATCCTCAACTATATGCTTCAGATGGGCCCATATAGCCGTTAGGTCATGGCGCATAGACTCTGACAGTGCGGCAAATGGAGCTATTTCGGTTGCCGTACACAACATACTCGTATGAAGGGTTTTTTGCATGTTGGATGCCCCGAAAAGGACGCTGTGTATTTCTTTGTTATATTTGCAAGTATAATTCTCTCTGAAATCAATGTGTAAGAGCATTTGATTTGGTTGCAGCTGCTCCATCAGTTTTTCTAATTTGCAAATATTGATGCAGTATATGTTCAACACGTGTTTCCCTAATTTCGTCGAATTTCTCTGTCAATTCTTCAAGCGCACCTTCAACCCTAACATTCGCGGTTACTTTCCCTTTCTAAATTTCTCCAATGTTCTTGTTGTTCTTTTCGCAATCCAACTTCTGTCATTCATACCACCATGTCTCTTTCTTTGGGTCGAACGCTGCAAACTCTAGACTTTTGTCTTTGCAAACGTTGCATTCACGTTATGTGCACGCTGCATTTGCGTCTGAGCAGCAGATAATACCCAGACCGGCCTCAGTTTCGTTTACATATAGTACACCTAGTTCATATAGCTTGCTTGCTTTGAACTGTATATTTTCATGTGTCGGACATTTGCATATCTGTATGTCTGATATCTTGGGGGTCACTACCCAGAATGGTCGTAGGCGCAAGAAAGTGAAATGAGACATTTTGTTGTCGGGATGTTCACCGAGGAACATTTGGTGTAAGTTCTTGACAGTGTCCGTCAGCAGTCTTCTGGTTCTTGACCTTTCTTCTCGTGATTGTGTCTTTTTTCCAGGCGTCATTGAGCTGTTGTCGTCTCCCTGGAAGAAGTCTGACAAGATGTACAGTACTGGAAAGGAGCTTATCACTTCGTGGTTTGCGCTCGTTTGCACAGTAACTTTTGTGAGATACCCCAATGGTGGATTTCAGCTTCGAGACATAACGATATTTCTTCAGAAAACTATTGGAAAACAATTTTGCCATGGTCTGACATTGTCTGTTACTACGCAGTGCTTCATATTTGGCCTTCAAATCTTCTAGAACACAGTTATGAAATGTTAACTCTTTCTTGATTTTCGTATTATCTGCTCCATGAATTAGCCTTTTTGTTTTTGACCTCGGGGTGTTAATATTCTTTTCCAATGAATTAACTCTTTTCGCCATGCGTTCATTTCTCTTCTGCACTCTTATTAATGTTTTGAGCTCAGAACTCTCTGGTGACATTGCCCTAATGGCTATGGGAACATCATTGTCCGGACTTCCTGGTGGGGTCAGTGTATTCGGAGCTTCCTTCACACTTTTGCAATGGCTTCTCTGCTGTCTCTGCCGCGAAGTCATATTTTTTACGAGCTTCTTGCTGCCCGATTCCCGAGATAACTTTGATGTGCGTCAGGCTCAGCCTTTAATCGGTCACGCCACTGTTGTGACCTAATCTTGTTGGATTTCGGTGCCATGTTGAAGTCAAAGTATAGTTTCTCATGCGCTATGAAGACAACCCAGATTCACCCTCGCTTATACTGTGAAGTAAATTATGTAATTATAACATATTGTCTCATTAATTTTAATTCCCAATCCCCAAATGTATACTCCTTATTCGTAGATGGATGCAGGACTTTCTGAAGCTGGGCGGGGTGCAGAGGCTTGACGATTTGTGTTCGGCTGGGAAGCAAGACCCCATCACCGACCATTTCTTTAACATAGCGCCGACCCATAGACGTCTAAATCATTATGCAATGTAACTGATTTAACCTGTACATTGGTATTCCACTGGCCCCTTCGGGTAACTCTCTTTCAGCAAATCACTCGTCGTGTATCGACCACTGACCCGTAGCATCGTTTATAGATCATTCAACAAAGAAAAGCCCACATTTAGTACGAACGTCTTTGCCTTCTGAAAGGTGTTATTATTTATTTAGTTTTATATTCCCATGTAGCTTACCTCTGTTTAGTTTTTATTATTTATTTCATTTCTTTTATTTCATTTCTCATGTAGCTTTTAACCTCCGAGGTAGCATTATTTCAGTGTATTTATTTTCAACTTCATTTCTTTAATTTAACTCATTTTCCACATATCTTACCTTTGTCGAGGTAGCAATTGTTAATTTATTTCATTATGAACTTGAAGCATTTAATTTTGAGAAAAAACACTCACTGTTTAAGAGATATCTTATAAAACGCACATCGGATACAAATATATTACGTTAGTATCGTAACAGTATGTCAGTACAGCAACGAGAGAACGTCGCGGGACTGACGTTACGGGACTGACGTTACGGGAATGACGTTACGGGAGTGACGTGATTTTACAAACAGCGCCCTCTGTATTAATAATGCCTAGTCTTTGAGGCGGCATCCTCCAGCAGATGTCTAGAGGACATCCAAAACAACATATCATAATCGTCATTCATCTCATTACTACAGCAACATCAACCGTCCACACCACACGGTACTGACATTGAATTAGTGTGCTCTTACTTAACTTGCCATAGTTTGGGTAATTTTGGAGAAACAACTAAAACATTATGGAATGAATTTGCCCTCGTGTTTTGGTTCGTCTTTGGCGGGCAGTAATCACGTGGCGGGCTTCTTGTAACTCGCTGCAATATCCATAAGTGTGGCTCTAATTAGTCCGTTGCGGTACTGACACAAACAATGGCGACGGAGCAGAAACGTGAAATAAAAATATGTAAAAAATGTATCTTCAAGAAAAAAGTTAATAAGCAGATGAGCTGTAGTAAATGAATCCAAAAAGACGTATCTTAGCGGATTTTGAGCGTGAAATATGTAAAAGAAATGATGCCTTCAAGTTACGGTACTGACTTAGCGACATTCCAGTGTTAAGGCACCCCTGTCTATGTAAAGGGTTAAATTAAGCAAAACGATAAAGATATTCAATATTGTTTTTTATTTTATAATTCGTATGTATAGATTAGTTTGGATAGCTAAGACATAGATATTTTACAGACAATAATATATATATATATATATATATATATATATATATATATATACTTTATATTCGTTGGAAGTCAAAATAACAATCAAAGGGCCAATAAATATCAGTGGTTCATCAAAGACATTTTATTTGATCCCTCAATTAATACGATGATATTAATCCATAACAGCAACCAATATGAAGCAGATGAACTAAGAATATACACATATACCACCGCTGTGTAAGTAATAGAGTCTTCAAAACAATATTTAGACAGGTGAATACCGGAATGTGTATACGATCCAATTGCTTTTATAGTACAACATAGACAGTGTTTATCACAGTGGAAGTTGATACATTTGACCTATCTTGATGAATGCAAACAATAACAAACCAATATACAATCATGGTTATTGCGTATATGTTATTACGTATATGTTATTACGTATATGTGAGCAGAGGTGCACATATCATAAGGAATAAAACATCAGTATCATTTCAAAGTAATACATAACCTTTTGTTGGCTTTCCACCTGGTGATATTAGCACTTCTAAGGGCATATAAGAGCACACTTGTCATGAAGTCAATTTACTTATACTATATTTCCACATGTATTCATGGTCCATTTGGGATCGCTCGTTGGATTATTTAACACAAATAACGACATGTTCAGTAAACGACGGGTGGATCTTGCATTTGGCCAAAAGTGACGTCCGTTTTGTTTGATGGCGTGGAAAAAATGTGCAGCCATTCTTTGTGTCGTGAAAATGTATAAATATTCACTTGGGTGGGGCATAATGGTCATGCTTCAGCTAGTATTTCCAAAGAATATTTTATCTTTCTTGAATTCTTATACTAACGTAAAAATCCGTTAAATCCACGAATCTGTAAATAGATATCGCCATATTTGGACACTGAATTACAGTGTAGAAGAAGCCATTTTAGTCTCAATCGAATGGGTTAATTAGTTTATGTATTAGTAATTAGTATCTTGCAAGACTTTCACAATGTATTGTCTACTCGGAGAGCTACACACAGCGCTCTCGTCTTCCTGTTCTAGCAGGCTGCTACGTAATTCATCCCAAAATATACCAGCGAGCATTTTGTCCCAGCTCAGTTGCAACGCCTGACTCTCACTGACCTGTCCTTGTATCGATGTGACTCCACTCGGGAAATGGAACTCATCAAAACATAAGAACTTATTTTTAGGCGACCTTTCCTCGTAAAAGGCAACACGAAATTATGCAAAAAAATGTGCCCATTATTAAAGACATTTAGTGTTATACAGAGGATTATGTTGCGACTGTTGGACACGGCATAGGCGACACATTCCAATTCTGAGTCTCTATTTAGTACAAAACTGCGGTGTCGTATGTTTAATTTTCTAACAATAACAATCTGATCTAGTGATTCTTTTCTACGTTTGCGACGGACATATACATATAAGACTGCAATCAACGTAAGCACCAAATTAACGACAACAAAACCGAGTCGTTGCAATCGTCAGGTATGTCATGTACGGATATGTCCGTGAGTCGTCTGTGAGAATCCTGTACCAAACACGTCATATCGTTTCTGCCAATGACGTCAACTAAGGTAGTCTGCACCCAACGAACGAAAGACAGAGCTTCACAGTTGCATATTAACTTGTTACGTCTCATGTCAATGGAGAATGATTTCACTTCACACAACTTGTCTAATACTCTCGTGAAGCTCTCGTTTAAATATGACAAACGTGTGCACGTGCTTGCGCGCATGTACGAGAGCGAACACGTGTGATCCTTTTGATAGTTGGCTAGGGGAATCAAACCGAACTGCAGTTCCCTGTGCTCCCACCTTCACGCTCTAGCAGTCTGCTACGTAATTTATCCCAAAATGCACTAGCGAGCATTTTGTCCCAGCTCAGTTGCAACGCCTGACCCCCACTGACCAGTCCTTGTATCGATGAGACTCCACTCGGGAAATGGAATTTATCAAAACATAAGACGACGAAACTTCTTTGCGACCTTTTATTTTACAAAAGACAATGCGAAATTGTACCAAAATATATTCATCATTGAAGAAATAAGTAAGTCCTGCAAGGATATGTCTATAAGTAGATTGTGAGAATCATGTACCAAACACGTCATGTCCGTTCTGCCAATGACGTCAGCTAAGGTAGTCTGCACCCAACGAACGAAAGACAGAGCTTCACAGTTGCATTTTAACTTGCTATGGAGAATGATTGCACTTCACACAACTTGTCCAGTTCTCTCGTGGAGCTCTCGTTTAAAAATGGTAGATAGTTTTCGCTCATGTCGACCAACTCCAAAGACGTTAAATTACTTAGTGTAATGTCGATGTGTTTAAACTCATTGTCTCGTAACGTTATGTGTTTCAACATTGTACACCCCGCAAGTGGACGGATCTATATGCGTCAAACCGTTCTTCGACATATCTTCCAATCGCCGAGCAAATCCAAAAATCGCGCTGAAACTGTTATTTCCTTTTCCGAGATGGTTGTGAGATTGGTTTAGCACACGTAGAAATGGTAAGTGTTTGAACAATTCTGGGTGGATTGATTTGACGACTCCGTAACTAGCATCAATAATCTGGAGCTGCGACAACCCGACCAGAAGGCCGTTGACAGGTTTAAGAATCTCCGTTCGAGAAATGTTGAGAAACAAGATTTCATTGGGACTGTTGAAGCACAACACTTTCCCGAGAGTCGACAGTCTTTTAACATTTGAAGAACTGGCGTCAATATAACGGGCAGAAGGCGGCATAAGGAAATTAGGTGTGTACGTATAGTGTTTCACGAACCCGTCGTGAACGGTTGAGTTGACAACGTGAGTAAGTCGAGGAATCCGTGGAAAGAAATCGTCCGGGTGAAAAGGAGTAATACTTGAACGGCAATATCGGCAAACATAGCCAGGACCGGGCACGTTTGAATGTCATATATCGATACTCTGTAAATGGGCTAAATGACGGAAATCTCCAAAATGGTCTGGTGTAGAGAACGTCAGAACTGACGACGTCAGAACGTCAGAACTGACGACGAGTTCTTGTAATTCGGAGAGACAATTCGCGTGCCGTCCAGAACTACGGTGTCGAGGGTGGTGTTCTCGATTTGGCCGAGCGCAAACATAGCTTGTTTTACGTTGAGTTGTTTGTTACAAAATATGATTAGAGCTCGCAAATTCTTGAAATTGGAGAACGCGCCAACTGCGATGTGGGCGAGGCCAGCGCAACGGATCATCAACGTGGTAATGTTCGAATCTCGAATTGCAGCAAATATATCTTCCGTTGCACGTTTCATTCTGTTGGGTCCTGATCGTCCATCCAAGACGAGAGTTGTTAGCTTTGGAAGTCTGCCGTAGATATCTGGCAAGGGAATGTCCTGCAGAGTCACCGTAAGGGTTCGCAGTTATTTGAGACCTTCTAAGATTCCCACCGAGTATTCGCCCGTCCCTCCTTCATTGGCAATCGCAAGAAGACGTAGAAACTGCAAAACTGCGAACGTCTCTCTCGGCAGGCGTGCCGGGTCGAGGTAATTGTCTGCGATGATCAACTGCCGCAGATGCAGTAGACCCGAGAAACAGTTCTTCTCCAATACATGAATACCACAGTGTGTCAAGTCCAACAGCGTTAAATATGGCAAATGTTGAAATGCATTTTTTTGTATAATGTCAATGTTGTTTTCTGCGAGATTCAGCTCCGTTGCTCGACTTGAGATGTTTACGGGAAGTTGACTAATATTTCTTGAGCTACAGTCGAATATTGTACGTTCGACGACACCGGAGTGACGCGATTCCTTGCAGTGGTGACAGGAGAGTATTCCCCACAGTGCGCACAGCCATCTCATCGCCGAGGAACGATCTGGAAAGACGAAACACGCAGTAGAATCAGAAGTTATCGCGTGCCTGTGGTATCAGTTTAGTAGTATACACGATCAATCGAAATAATTTATTCACAATAGTTGAGGAATACAATGTTGCTGTAAAATGTCTTGGATGTCAGGGTTGATACATGTCGTAGCGCACGAACGATTCCCATAGTTAATAGGAAAGTTATCAGTTGTTTTGTGTGAAAGTGTTTTCCCGAAAGCCTTTATCTATATGCAAGTTGATTGTTTCTTGCTTCTATGTTTCACATGTTCAGCCACCGGTGTCATTCACAGTAATATGCTAAACGATGTTGTGACACTTGCCAATAAATCCGTTTGTACAGACTATTTCAATGAAAAGGTGGACAAAATTTACATTATTCGGTAATACACTGTTTTCTTATTTCTTACAAGTTCGTTGCTACCTCCAATATATCATTATGTTAAAATGCATACGTCCGTTGATCCGTATACACATACACACATACGTACATACCCACGTATGCTCACCCTCACACGCACATATTTAAACAAAAATATTCTGCAGACGGTTCAGTGCACAGATGCACAATTCGCTGCATAAGCCGTGGCATGAATGGCATTCACGTATGGAGTGACATATGGAGTGACATGTTTACAAAGAGGAAGACGAACAGAGCAGAAAGCAAGCATACAAGTGATGCAGATAACAGCTGACTATGCACAAATTACAGTTCTTATGCACGGATGATTCCCATCACAAATGTGTGAACTCATTACCTAGACCCATCTGTTGGCACATCAGTTTTAATATGAAAAACACCGATGTTATTCACCGATGAAGGACGTAGTGTAACCGTCGCGCCGTAAGCTGTGAGACTATTATGTGATGCAGTGAATCGTGTAACGCCACGGAACGAATGCACAAGAGTCATTTGGGGAAACTATCACATTACAATCAATGCCTTTAGACCGCGCATAAAAGTTGAGGTTTGCGTGGCTTATATCCAGCAGTGGGTGAGTTACAGAATAGCCAAAGCAGTGTTGACCCTTTGTTGGAGAACACAGGTTGGACTTAATAGACGGACATGTTCCTGTATCATCAAACACTAGACATGAATCTGAAATTGACGACAACATTTCAATATCCCATGAGTTGTCAGCATCGGTCAATCATTTTGTTTAATTATTTGCTATATAATGGTACGCGGTGGTGTGGCGGTTAGAACGCCGGGTTCTCAATCGAGAGAACCCGGGTTCGAATGCTCTTGTTGCCGCCTCGAAGCTTTGGCAATTTCGTACACCCCACGCTTCCATAGTCCACTCAGCTGTAAAAATGAGAACCTGGCTACAGACAGAGGTGAATATGTGAACGAATAGTCTTCACGCAGTAATTGCAGCGTGTCTGAATGCTTCCCAGAGAAATCGGGATGGCGTTGGAATGAACAGATCTGCCAAGAGGTGAAGTGTAAAGCGCTTTGAGCAGTCCCAAGGACTGGATACCGCGCTGTGTAAGACCGTACCTTTTTTACCTCTAATGCCTGATGTTGTTGATGAATTTCTGACACTCCTAAGAAGAACTGGTTGAGCTGTCGGATACAGAAATAAACATTGCTCAAAGCAGCCATAGATGTTTCAACTGAAACAAGGTCAGACAATGCAGTGTGTCTATCGGATTAGAAGAGGAATTATTAACAGCACCAAGAAGTATAAGACAATAGGTGACATAGAGTTCAAACTATCATTCAGATTTTGTGTGTTTGTGCGTGCGTGCGTGCGTGCGTGCGCGAGTGCGTGCATGTATTGGTGCGTGCGGAATACCATACTAGCAAGTCCGTTTCGCTAGTACTGTGTGCAATCATGAATGTAGTGTCAATTGAAGTGTTTCAAAATTATTTTTTAAAGAAATCAGTGGATAGACATTGGATCGCCAGTAGATATTATCTACTTAGATTTTCAGAAAGCTTTTGACAAAGTGCCACATCAAAGATTACTACTTAAATTAAAAGCCCATGGTATCGGGTATAGCATAACTGACTGGATAGAACAATGGCTGACTGACAGAAGACAACGAGTTGTAGTAGATGGAGAAGTTTCAAATTGGAAATCGGTTTTGAGTGGGGTACCTCAAGGATCAGTATTAGGTCCTATATTATTCTTAATATATATCAATGACTTGGACGACAGTATATCAAGTAACGTACTGAAATTTGCGGATGACACAAAATTGTTTAGAAATGATAATACTGATGGTGATAAACAACATTTACAAAACGATCTAGACAGATTAGTGAAATGGTCTGAGAAATGGCAGATATTGTTCAATTTTGGGAAATGTAAATGCCTACATACAGGACATGGGAACTATAAAATGGGAGATACTGTTCTGGGTACTACTGTAAAAGAAAAGGACATACAATAAGCGCTAATAAGTTTCAGAGCAGTGTGGTATTGCTGCTTCAAATGGTAATCAAATTCGTGGAATGATTAGAAGAAACATAACATACAAGGGAAAAAAGTTAATTATACCTCTTTATAAAGCAATAGTTAGACCTCATTTAGAATACTGTATACAACATGGAGACCATATCGTAAGAAGGATATATATACGCTTGAACGCATACAAAGGAGAGCAACTAAAATTATTCCAGAACTGAGAGACCTTAGTTATGAAGAACGCCTGAGAGAATGTGGTTTAACAACTCTAGAGACAAGGAGGTTAAGAGGAGATCAGATTGAAGTTTTTTAAGATATTGAATGGGTATGAAAATATTGATATAAATGTGATTTTCTCACTCAAGAAGGATAGCAGAACTAGAGGACATGATGTAAAATTAGAAAAGGATCGATGTAGATTGGACATCAGGAAGCACTCTTTCTCACAGAGGACAATAAATGAATGGAACAAATTGTCTACAGATTGTGTAACTGCCAGCAGCGTGAATATGTTTAAAAACAAGGTTGACACATATCGGGCGGGTTATAGGTAGATGAACATTGTTGGATCTCGATAGGCCAATGGCTTCCTTGTCCACTTGCCATCTGGGCCTTTGGCTTGGATGGCAAATCTTGTTAAATCTCGTTAAAAAACAGACAATGATAAATGAACACGAAATCGACAGCAAGAATTCATCTAACTCTGCCATCTTCATGCTTTTATTTTGTTGATTTATTGTGTCTTGAATATAACGGTCACTCTCCCGAAAAGAGAGGCAGTGTCTTCAAATTTTTCATTCATAAAATCGTCAAATTAACTCACAATCCACAGTAATTTGCTAAGCCATGTTGCTTCGCTTGCCAATAAATCTGTTTGTACAGGTGTATCGGTGGAAGGCCTAGATACTGCCAACGAAGAAAGTGGGCACGAGACTATTTCAATGAAAAGGCTTTCGAGCCTGGCTTTCAGGGGTGATACAATGTATTCTTGTTTCTTACTACCTTCAATATATCATTATGTTAAAATACAGTGTACATACGTCCGTTGGTCGGGTGTATGTACAAACACAGATACGTACATATGCATATATACGCATGTATACTCACCCTCACACACACATATTCAAACACAAATATTCTGCACACGGCACAGTGCAGAGCGCATCCTCAATTCGCTGCAAAAACCGCCGTACGAATGGCATACACATATGAAGTGACCTATATTTACAAAGAGGGAGAAGGATTGGGCCGAAAGCAATCATTACAAGTTAGGCAGAAAGCAGCAGGCTGTGCAGAAATTACAGTTCCTAAACACGGATGACTCCGATTAACATTGTTGGACTCTCGATAAGCCAATGGCTTCCTTGTCCACTTGCCATCTGGGCCTTTGGCTTAGATGGCAAATCTGGTTAAATATTGTTAAAAATCTTGATCGAAGAACGTAGTGTAAGCGTCGCGCCGTAAGCTGTGAGCCTATTATGTGATGCAGTGCACCGTGTCAACAGAACTAGCGCCACGGAACGAATGCACAAGAGTTATTACGGGAAAATATCACGTGACAATAAATGCGTGTAATCCGCGCATAAAAGGTCCGTTATAAAGTGTAGTATGCGTGGCTTAGATTCAACAGGGGGCGAGCTAGCAGCCAAAGCGAGTAGCCAAAGCAGTGTTGACACTTTGTGTGAGAACAAAGGTTGAACTTGATGGACGAACATGTTCCAGTATTATCATGCACTAAGCACAATCTGACATTGACCCACGCCCGTAGCAAGGCTGGGACAAGGGGGGGGGCGACCGTTGAACCCCCCATGCGCCGTGATAATCACCAGAATGTTGCTACCGGTAGCCACCGCATTATTTAATCGTTATGATTTATTTGTGACCAATTAGGACATGTTTATTTTTACTGCCGATGTTTGTGGAAGTGGCCGCGTTAAGTGTAACGAAAGTCACGAAGGATGAGTTTAAATGTAGACATGTTTTTTAATAATGTTATCTCTTGAACTGTAATTTCGTGTACATAATACATATAGACATTTATCAGCTCCCGCTATTCAAATTATATATATTGTGTGACACTTAATTAAGTTAAATAGGAGGTAGAAATGCGCAAATAAGTGACGCTGCGCTTCGCTAGTTGTCGGTTGTCCGCAATTTAGCATCTGCTATCTAGCGAACACACAGACAACCAGGTTCACGGTTTACCAGCAGTCATGGACATAGTAGATACATTAATTAACGCATTGCCATAATTCGTAATTTCATTTGAGAAACGGCTTCATGAAAATAAAGAGAAACTTAAACTGGCAACTTATTTTATTACATTATTTAATAATATTTTTCTAATATGCAAATTACAGGTGCATGCACAACTATATATCATCATAAAGCAAATGCACACCAGGCAGGCTGCATGATCTTATGTTTCCTGTTTTAATGTTTAACAGTTTAACACACACTGTTCCACTCGAACACTGGAATACAAAATAAATACTTTGTTACAGCATTTCAAATAATTAACGTGGTAATACGGCAGCCGTGAGTTGAACGATTAGTTTAATATAACGTTTACTTAAATATCTTTTCAACAGATTTATCGCATTCTGCTTCAACTTCATTACTTTGCCAGTCTACATCACATATGTCGTCTGAACCAGTGCTGTTTCCTCGCTTACCCTTACTAGTTACTAGTATCGAACAATCTGCGATGGAGAAATTTCTAACTAGGGTGAACCCAAGTCCATCAACCATCAACCTAAAGGGTCGTACACGTACTGTAGGTGGCTTCAACAAGTGGAAGGTGGCATGTGAAATAGGAAAGGGCTTAATTCAACATGATAAATCGAAATTTGAAGGCTACGGCAATGTCGATTGAATGAGAATCTAGAAACTCCTGCGACGCCTCCGTCGACATGATAGTTAGTCATGACTTAATTCAGAAGAACATATATTACATATGTAGCATATTTTATGATCAGATTTTGGTTGTGAATGAGATGCGTTTGAGAGGTGACAAGTACACCACTGATGAACATTTCTCAAGGGGTAAATTATTGAACCTGTTCGAGTTTGTTGCTTCTAAGAACGAAAAGCTGGCTGGGATTATGGAGACTGCACCAGCCAATGCCAAGTACTCATCACCGGATATCCAGAACGAAATAATTTCCATAACGAGTGAAATTGTGCGAAGTAAGGTTGTGCGTGAAGTACGCAGCAGCGATGGTGAATGCTACATCATACACTGTGATGGCACACGTGACAAGAACAACGTTGAAGAGATGTCCATCACTGTACGATTTGTGAAAGATGGAGAGTCAATGGAACGTCTGCTACAGATGACACCACTGGGTGAGCTCGATGCGCAATCAATGGCCACGAAGATACTGAGCGTCTTCGAAACGTCAGGTTTCCATGTCAACCGCATCATCAGTCAATGTTATGACGGTGCTAGTATTGTGTCTGGAGTATGTGGAGGTGTCCAAGAACTTATACAGCACAGACTGAAGAAGGTCATCCCGTACATTCACTGCCTCGATCACCAGCTGCACTTGGTTGTCGTCCATGCCCTCTAGGTTGTCGTCCGTGCACTCGAGGTTGTCGTCCATGCACTCGAGGTTGTCCGTGCACTCGAGGTTGTCGTCCATGCACTTGAGGTTGTCGTCCGTGCACTCGAGGTTGTCGTCTGTGCCCTCGAGGTTGTCGTCCGTGCATTCGAGCACGAACGAGCAGTCAGACAGTTCACAGAACTCGCAGCTGCCTTATACAATTTCACAAGAAGGCCAGTAATTGCCAACATATATGAAGGCGACAAGCTGAAACGTCTTCCTGACCAACGTTAGACACGCCCCTACGAAACTGTCAAAGTTATGATTGACAGTCATGTTGCGCTAGTTGACGTGCTTGACGAGGCGACACGCTCAGCTACCTTGCCTGGTGATGTAAATGCTCTTGCAGCTGGCCTAGCGACCAAAATACTAGAACCAAAGTTTCTCTTCATCGCGCATCTACTTCACGCAGCGCTTGGCCTTCTCCAGCCGCCTAATCGACTGTTGCAAGCAGAGATAACTGACCTGGCATTAGATGTGGAACCGGTTGAAAGCACCATCTTGGCATAAACATCTTTGAGAAATGGTGAGCGATTCCAAGACTTGCTGACCACATCGGGAGCAAAGCTTGCAAAGCTGTCACACGAACTGGGCACGGACCACAGTCACTTTTCCTATAGAAGACCATTATAACGTTCTTGCGCCTACATTGAAAATTTATCCTACAATTGTTTTCATTTCACAGCAAATGACACACCCACTAAGAAACCTGGTGTGTGAAATTCGTGAACATAACATACCTCCTTTTCGTACAAATTGATTCAACGCATGACACTCCTGCATTTCTGCAATGAAATTCACCGGTTTCCAAAATATGAGTACACCCTGCCTGATGGCCACTGTGTCCTTACGCAACAGGTATACCAAATGACAAATGGCATACTTTCAAAGCTCAGATGCTACTGTGCACAAAAACATCGTTTACACTCACTAATTCACACAATTTCTGCTCTCACTAATACACCCAAACTGCACAATTAATTTTTCCTAGGGACTATTTATCGTTGTAATGGCGGATGCATTCTAACTGTGGGCCCAACTGGGACCGAGACAAAAACAGCGGAAGTTAAACGCGAAATGTTCATACAGCGTAGTGGAGACGACGATTGGCCAGAGCAATGACAATACAGCGATTACACCCGAAACGAAGCGGCTGTACTTATCCGTCATTGATTCCACTTTACTAGAACTCTTCGGTGAAGCAGTGTATACAGCCTCGACGACCCTTAACGCCAATGGCAATGATTTTGTTGATGTCAAAAAGATGAAGCCATTGTTGGAGCTTATTCCAGACCCCATCATTGCGAATGATCTGTGTCATAAGGTAGAGGTTACAAAGCCCCTTATCCTTTAAAATATCACCCAAGGACACAACATCTTCCAAAACATTGTTGCTGTGCAGAAAGTTGTCGTTACGTACAAAGAGGCGTTTCCAATGTTATGCAGAGTTCTTTCATGTGCTCAAACGTTTGGTGCATCGACAGAAGTGTTTGAGGCGAGCTTTTCCACACTTGCACGAACACTTGCTCCATACAGACGGTCAATGCTCCAACAACGCCTATACAACCTCATCCTCCTCTCTTTCGAGCGAGACCTCACACAAAGCATCAGCCATGATGAATTTACCAAACAATTCCAGCAGTAGAACAGGCGTATTTTGTTCTGCTTGCTGCGAGACAGTTTAATTCAGACTGTAAACTGGGACACTACTTTAATTCTTCCGTAATTATTCCGTAATTCGTGAGCGCATTTAATCAACTCATACGTGTAATAAAGCGTTATACAATGATTTCATATCACTTAATGTTTTATTATTGTCGTAACAATTCGTATCATGTTATGCGCTACTTTAGTGCCACTCCACAGGTGGTGCCACCCCACAGCTGGTGCCCCTCCATGACTAACATATCCTGCCTACGGGCGTGCATTTACCACAACATTTCGATATCCCCAATGTTCGAAATGACCACTGACTCTCGCGGGGTCCCCTAAAACTATTATAGCGCCTATTTTTTTGTGAAAAGACTTGCTTGCAATCATAGCGATCTTTGCTACAGCGGAACGGTAATTACATCGATACAGCGATAAAATATGGGACCCCCAAGCTCACATTTGTCTTTCTTATGGGAGGTCTCTCGTGCCTTATGGGGGTCCTGGATCCCCCCCAGATCACCTTCATTTCGAACACTGAATATTCCATGAGTTGTCAGCATGGGTCAACCATTTTGTTAAACATTTGCTATGCCGTGGGGCGCGGTGGCATAGTGGTTTGAACGTCGGGAGAATCAAGAGAACCCGGGTTCGAATTGTGAAGTGGAACAAAAAGCATGTGTCCTCATATCAGACGTACGTTATTTCGAGCGCATTTTCAGAGGAAAAAATCTTAATAAATAAGACAGTTTGTGTATCAAATGTTTTTTTAATTTTATATATCAAGTAACAACCACACAACATCAAACTGATAAAAACAAAACAGTACAAAAACCTTTGAAAAACATACTTGAAATGGATGTAGGCTTCAATCAGTTGAACTGGAAATGAACATAGGGATATATTAACTACACGTTTATTCCTTTTAAGCATGATTGAAAGCCATTTCAAAAACATGTCCTAAAAATTTGCAGCCTTTGCTACGAATGGCTGTTGTTATGAATAAATTTGTTGAATTTGATTCGAAATTTTCTGCGCGCACTCCACCTAGATATAAACGCCGCACCCAAATGAGACTTTTTACGGTAAGCGCACTTCCGTTTTCGTATTTCCGCCGGCCATTTCCGTAGAAAACGCCCGTTTCGGTAGTGTCGTTTTGTGCTGCAACTTAGCTATTTCGAGCCACTACAATGGCAGACTTTAACCAGTTTGAAGGCGCTCAACCAGAGGATGACCCCGCCGCAGATTTCTTGGCACGTGAACACGACCAAATGGCGGGTTTGGAAGATAACGACTTTGAATTTCCAGATCAACAGCAGCCACCACCAATGACAGAAGACGGAGCCCCAGCCTTTGGAGGTAGGATGACTTGTGTTTACAGTTCTAGAACTAATAGAAGCGTCAGGTGGCACGATAATTCTTTGTCGTAGACATAGTCAGATGGGTATACCGTCATAAACTCATGGCCAGGTAAACCTGAACTGGATAGTAGATTGTCCTAAATTATTAAGCCTGGCCTTCCCTATCCTTCGAATTATTAACGTCTCTTAAATAGACACTTCAGCAAAATCCGCTTAGCAGCCCAAAAATCATGTCAGATTACCTACGCCGATTCCTTTTGTTTTACATCCTGTAACCTGTATTGTCGGCTGTTTCCGTTCTTTTCCGTGATGGTAAGTTCCTTTTCATGGTTGTCTGTTTTTTTTATTAAAATTGCACCAAAATTAAGGTGAAATACAATTATTAGATGACTTAGGTGTAGCTCTATTGTAAAATAGCACACGTTGTTCCTGAAAACAAACACATTAATTAATGACAGTTCCTGTTTTTATCACCCAGTAATTTGTACTGCTTGCGACAGTACTAGTGAACGTCAACGTAATTATTTATAATATCATTATTATAATATCATTATTAATTATGTCTGTTGATAGATTTACCTATATAAAACATTATTTATATTAAAGTTATATATATCTTCTTCTTCCCCTTGCGGGGTTGGGTCCAAGTCACTTGATTGCTTCTTCCGCTTTCATTGTTAATGTTCTCCATTTCCCTCTGTCTTCTGCGGTGGTTTTCCACTATTGGCCGTTCGTACCTGCCCCTTTCAAGATCTCGTTTGACACAGTCTTTCCATCGCAACTTTGGTCTTCCTCTTATTCTTCTGCCACCCTCTTCTGCTTTCCATGCTCTTTTTGACAGTCTGTCTTTGCACATGTCCTGCCCATCTCATTCTGTTTTCGGCTACTTTCATCTATAGGTGTTTTTTCATGCCAATCTCTTCTCTCAATTCCTTCATCTTCCTTCTATTTTCTTGGGTTACTTTGCATATTCTTCAGACCCAGTTGTTTTCTGCTATCTGCATCTTCTCCTGTCTCTCTGTCAGTGCCAGTGTTCCCAACCCGTATATACAGACTGGTACCACGCAGGCTTCCAACACTTTTCCTTTTAGTTGTTTCTTCAGTTTTCTGTCCCACATAATGCCTTCCACTCTCCTCCACGTTGCTGCATCAGCTTGCCCTCTCCTCTGTATTTCCTTACTACTTCCTCCATCCTCACACACTGTGCCACTTAAGTATACAAAACTGTTCACTTGTTTAATGCCCTTTCCATCAACAACTATATGTAGTTCCACCTCTTGTTTGCCTATCCACATTACTTCGGTCTTCTCCGGATTCATTTGGAGGCCATGTTTTTAAAGGTGTTACTCCATTCTTGCAATGTTTTCTATAACTCCTCTTTGTTATCAGCAACCACTGCTAGGTCATCTGCATATAGTATCTTCTTAAGTTCTTCCTGTTCAGATACCTTTCCACTGATCAGGTTCATTGCCATAATGAAAAGCAGGGGACTCAAGGCACTTCCCTGTCTAAGTCTTACTCCAACTCCAAATTGTTCCAATGTTTCTCTTTCAGCTCTCACCACTGCTGTTGTCTGCTTGTACATTTCCTCAACTATTCTTACCTCTGCCTCTCCAACCTCCATCCACATCATGACTGCAAATGCAAGTTCTCTCGGCACGGTGTCGAATGCCTTTTCCAGATCGACAAAACCGAATGCTACAGTCTGGTCAGCCACTTGATTCCCACTAGTCTCACTGTCTGTATGTTTTCACCATTTCCACTGACAGTTCGTCCACTCCTACATCCTTCCCAGTTTTCATCGTCTTTACGGCTTTCTCCGCCTCTTCTTCTGTTATTTTCCTCACCTCCAACTCTCTCCTTACAGAATGTGGTATCTGTATCTCACATTCTCCCTCCAGGTTTAGTGATTTCTTGAAATACTCCTCCATACACTTGCACTAGTTTTACTCCAGTGACCAATGTCCCATCGCTTCTCTTCATTGCAGATGTTCAAGTAGTATCTTTGCTATCTCTCTCTCTCTCTCTCTCTCTGGCCAGCTGGAAGATAAATTTTTTCCCACCATCTTCTTCAATCCTATCGTACCATTCTTGTTGTTTCTTATCTCTTGCTTTCGCAACAGCCTTGTTTGCTGCGTTCTTCTTCTCCCGGTACTTCAGCTTCAGCTTTGTCTTTTCTGCCTCACTCGTTTCTTCCACACACTTCAATGCCTCCTTCTTTTCTTGTATAGCTTGTTTGACTTCCAGGTTCCACCACCACAGTTCTTTAAACTTTGTGTGGGCTTTCCTGATGTTCGGCCACATATCTCCTCAGCTGTTCCAACAAAGCTTTCCCTAAATGCTGTCTACTCTGCTTCCACATCCTCCCTTTGTTCTTTAAGTAGCCTGAACTTCCTATCAACTTCGCTTTTGTATTTTTTCACCACTTCTCCTTTACGTTTCCATCACCTGATTACCTGCCTTTGCTTCCTTCTTCTTTGTTTGTCTCTTTCTATCCATATTTCATAAACCAATGGTTTATGTTGGCTCGTTATGTGCTCTCGTGTCAAAATCTTGCAGTCTCTAACCTTGTTTCGCAGACAACTTCTGACAATCAGCAGATCTATCTCTGTTCTGTTGTTCCCACTTTTGTAGGTTATCTTGTGTGACTCCCTCTTCTGGAAGAAGGAGTTTACCACCACCATCTGGTTTCTGGCGAGCATCTCCACCAGGTCTTGTCCCTCTCTGTTTCTTGAGCCCCATCCATACCGTCCTATGGTCTCCTCACTGTTCTGTCTCTTTCCCACATGTGCATTCGTGTCACCTGCCACAACCAACACTGTCTCCGGCTCCACATAATATAATAATTTCTTCCAAGTTACTTCGGAAGACGTCCTTGTCTTCTTGCATTCTTCCTGTCTGTGGTGCATATACTGATAGTATACACATCATCTGTCCTCCAACCAATGTCCACACTGCAATGATCATGCCTCCCCATCTCTCTACCCTGATGACTTCCTTTCTGTATTCCTCGTTCATGGTGCCTGACTCCCAGCGTGTCGGTTCTCCCGGACGCGGTAGCCAATCTCGTAATTACTCAGTGACATGGCATGTAATTTGGGTCATTTAGTCGAACCCCATGGCACTGCCCATGCTAACCAATGTAGTGGGTTTGTCTTCCAGGTTTTCCTTCCTCTAGATCATTGTCTTCCATGACTAGTGGACTTGGCCTGCCCATTGTTTGAAATTGGAATTGGAGTTTTCTTCTCCTAGACCCACTGCCTGCCAAGGCTAATGAGTTGTGTCTACCCAGGTTTTAGAATCAGAGTTGTCCTTCTTCTAGATCCCTAACATGTTAGCCTGGGGCCGTAAGATTCCAATTACCGCGGTGTATCACGAGGAGGTCATGCTAGGGTCTTGTCTATGGAGAGGCTACGTACCACCAGGGGAGGCTTGCGCACTCACCCCTTTGAGGGGGCTAGCTGGTGGTCGCAGCTGAAAACGAGAGCGTGAAATGCATGCACTACCTTCTCACTCCCTTCACTATGACACTAGATGCATCACACAGGCCTGTGTAGCCACCATACATATACTGCATTTATAAGTAACATTAAATATTACATAAACATATATGTAGTTCGCATATCAGGTGGTTATCGATAAAAATTGCCAGTGCACAATTGTTCTTAAATGTTCCAGACAGCGTAGCGGTAGACAACTGATGCAGTAGGTGTCACGGTCATTCCACAGAAAAGTGAGCCAGTGTCAAAAGAAATGTCCTAGTAACTAATCACAAATTTGTAAAATGAAATCCAATTTTCAACATGTGTATCAAGGTTCACATTTCCAGAGAATGACCCCAGAGCAAGCACATGAAAGTTATTACTCGGGCACTTTTCCTGATGGACCTCGGAGAATTTGTGTGCACAAAGGACACGACCAGCATCTGTCCATATTACTCTTGCGCATCTGGGACCAGTACCTGTAACCAGACCTGGGGTCAATTTTTTCATTTTATTCAATTCAAATTAAATTTGCAACAGCAGAATACATATGTGTCACAACATGTCAACTCAAGACTGATATGGCGAGTGAATCTTAACTGGCACCTTCTGATATTGGCTTGTGAGAGGCACAATTGATTGGTTACCTTCAAACTGGAAATCAGTTCTGAGTGGGGTACCACATGGATCAGTATTAGGCCCTATACTGTTTTTTATATATATAAATGATTTGGAAGATGACATATCTAGCAAAGTACTCAAATTTGCAGATGACATAAAAGTATTCAGAAAGGTTACGAAGAGCAAGTAAAATTTTTCCAGAATTGAGAGACCTTAGTTACGAAAACCACTTATTACAATGTGGTTTTGACAACACTAGAGACCAGGAGACTAAGAGGAGTCCAAATAGAAGTGTTTAAAATAACAAGATTTAACAAGATTTGCCATCCAAGCCAAAGGCCCAGATGGCAAGTGGACAAGGAAGCCATTGGCTTATCGAGAGTCCAACAATGTTCACCTAATTATAACCCGCCCTCCTGATATATGTGTCAACCTTGTTTTTAAACATATTCACGCTGCTAGCAGTTACACAATCTGTAGACAGTTTGTTCCATTCATTTATTGTCCTCTGTGAAAACGAGTGCTTCCTGATGTCCAATCTACATTGATCCTTTACTAATTTTACCTCATGTCCTCTAGTTCTGCTATCCTTCTTGAGTGAGAAAAACATATTTCTATCAATATTTTCATACCCATTCAATATCTTAAAAACTTCAATCTGATCTACTCTTAACCTCCTTGTCTCTAGAGTTGTTAAACCACATTCTTTCAGACGTTCTTCATAACTAAGGTCTCTAAGTTCTGGAATCATTTTAGTTGCTCTCCTTTGTATGCGTTCAAGCGTATCTATATCCTTCTTACGATATGGTCTCCATGCTTGTATACAGTATTCTAAATGAGGTCTAACTATTGCTTTATAAAGAGGTATAATTAACTTTTTTCCCTTGTATGTTATGTTTCTTCTAATCAATCCAAGAATTTGATTACCCTTTGAAGCTGCAATACCACACTGCTCTGAAACTTTCATATCAGCGCTTATTGTAACTCCTAAGTCCTTTTCTTTTACAGTAGTACCAAGAACAGTAGCTCCCATTTTATAGTTTACATTCAAGTTCCCATGTCCTATATGTAGGCATTTACATTTCCCAAAATTTAACAGCATCTGCCATTTCTCAGACCATTTCACTAATCTGTCTAGATCGTTTTGTAAATGTTGTTTATGACCATCAGTATTAACCTTTCTAAACAGTTTTGTGTCGTCCGCAAATTTCAGTATGTTACTTGTTATACTCACGTCCAAGTCATTGATATAAATTAAGAATAATATAGGTCCTAATACTGATCCTTGAGGTACCCCACTCAAAACCGATTTCCAATTTGAAACTTCTCCATCTACTACAACTCGTTGTCTTCTGTCAGTCAGCCATTGTTCTATCCAGTCAGTTATGCTATCCCCGATACCATGGGCTTTTAATTTAAGTAGTAATCTTTGATGTGGCACTTTGTCAAAAGCTTTCTGAAAATCTAAGTAGATAATATCTACTGGCGATCCCACGTCTATCCACTTAGTGATTTCTTCCAAAAAACATAACATATTTGTTAAGCATGACCTCGCTTTAAGGAATCCATGTTGAGATGAATTTAATAATTTATGCTTAACGAGGAAGTCCACCATATGGTCTTTAATTAACCTTTCTAATAATTTACAAATCACTGACGTTAAACTCACTGGTCTGTAATTCTCTGACTTATTTCTCGAACCCTTTTTAAATAATGGTATGATGTTTGCTTCTTTCCATTCAAACGGAACAACTCCCTCTTTTAATGACAAGTTGAATACTCTTGCAAGTGGTATACTGATTTGATCTACTGTTTCCATTAGTAATTTTGGAGGAATCCCATCCACTCCCGGTGATTTGTTATCCTTCATTGCCTTTATTTTCCTAGCTACCAATTCTGGAGTTACAACTAACGGTCCTAAACAGTCAGATTTAGCCCCCTGAAATTTAGCATCAGCAACTGGTAATGAACTAATATCTTCTTTTGTAAACACTGAACTGAAGTAACCATTTAGGTCTTCCGCCATTAAAAACCCCTGTGATATTATATTTCCAGCACTGTCTACTAGAGGTCCAACCTTGTCTTGTACGTTTTGTTTACTCCTGACATATGCATAAAAACTCTTGCTGTCAGTTTTTATGTTACATGCCAGTTTTTGCTCATAGCTTCTTTTAGATTGTCTGATTTCAGTTGTAGCTGCATTAAGTGCCTCTTTGTATTCTGCATAGTGTTCTTCCTTTCTGGTACGCCTATAAACCCTCCACATAGTTTGTTTTAGCATTATTTTTCTAATTGCCTCTTTTGACAAGTGTTTCTTTCTACACTGTTTTCCTTGTTTTCGGAAGGGAACAAATTTATCAATGATACTCTCAATTTCATATTTTAGAATATTCCAACATTCAATTGCAGTCTTATTCATCAGCATGTTATTCCAATCTAGCTGTGCTAAGTATTTTCTCATATCTTTGTAGTTACCTTTGTGGAAGTTTCTCTTGTACGTTTTCTTATTTTTACTTTCTGATTTTACATTGATGTCAAAATGTATTTGATTATGGTCACTATTACCCAATGGTTCAAATATTTTTACATTGTGCACTAATTCTTTTTGTGATGACAAAACTATATCTAATACATTTTCTCCCCTGGTTGGTTCTAGTACGTGCTGAGTAAGAAAGCTATCTTGGATTAAACATAGAAATTGTTGATCCTCAATCCCTGTGCTCTCTAGAGAATTCCATTGTATGTGTCCAAAATCTCCCATTATGATACATTCCCCTTTACTAACTTCCTTTATAGCGTTTTTTATTTTTGTGTTGTCCTCTTCGTTTATGTTTGGACTTCGGTAAACTAATCTAATAGTGAACGGTTATGAGGATGTTGACAGGAATATGTTCGTCAAACTTAAAGAAGGCAGTAGAACCAGAGGACGTATAGCAGCATTAGTTAAGGAGCAGTGTAGGTTGGACATGAGAAAATGCTCTTTCTCACAGAGGGTGATAAATGAATGGAACAAACTACCAAATGATTGTGTTAATGCCAGTAGTGTGAATATGTTTAAAAATAGAATTGACAGATATTTTATAAGGGCAAGCTACACATAGATGAGAAAATTGTTGGCCTCTCGATAAACCAATGGCTTCCTTGTCCACTTGCCATCTGGAACTTGTTGTTTGGGATGGCAATCTTGTTAAATCTTGTTAAATCTTTTCATGTTCTTTGTGACGAACTCTGTAACAGACAGTTGCCAGCAATGTGTGAAACTAGAGTTACATATTGCATAGTAGAAGTAAATAACTGCTCACCCAAGAGAACAACTTCAAACAACTGTGCAAATCCAGATTGGCTCATTTCACCAGTTTTATAGGAATGGAACCTCAAAGAGGTACATGTCAAAACTATTTCAAAGAGGTACATGTCAAAACTACTTCACCTATTACACAAAAACTTTTTGTGTCCCTCTCTCATTCTCACGTACACAATGCTCAATGAGCAGTGAGCATAACCTCAAGCATCTGTCAGTGAATGTTACAGCGTTAATTTTAAGTGGAAGTAAATCTTAAGAGTAACTTAATCAACATATTTTGTTGTTTCTACATGTAAATGTATGTTGAAAAGTGTAGTATTTCATTTTCGTTCAATGCATTCAACATTTCACTTTGCAGGATTCAATTCAAATTCTTTTCAATCTGGTTCTGTTTTGTTTCAAATCAAATTCAAGCTAATTTGTTATCAATTCAATTCTGAATTGACCTGTAACTATCTGGTGTATACTGTATAGATATATAATATTATGTATGAATGATGTACATAAATATTACAGTTATATTATCAGATTTTATTACGTAGCATCACAATAGCTAGCAATTTAACTCTCCTTATGGTGTTTTTTTTCTTTAAAAAATGCACTTGTAATTATCTTAAAATATTTTAATATTGTTTTAAAAGTACATGTTAGTGCTCTACAAACAATGAGTTTCATGTGAAAATTTTTTGGGCAAAGTAAATATTACTTTTTTTATTGATATGACCCTTTTGTGTGTTGATTCATCTTCTTGGTTCAGATCGCTAAAACACAATATTTCACAATCATATATGCCATTTGTGCACCTAAAGTGATGTAGTATGATATAATGAACGTCATGGGATAGATAAAGCGAGGTAAGAGTGAAACACAAACCCGTAATAATAAGGGCCCTGTATATGCAAGATTGCCTATAACTGGCCCGAGCTTGTTAAGCCTGGACGAGAGACTCGCATTTCTAGCGAAAGGATATGATCCAGGCCATCGAAAAATAACTCATCTAGGGTATTTGAAACATAATTAAAATGCAATAAACACACACAATAAACTCATATTTTGTGTACATAATTATCATTATATGTATGCATATCAGTAAAGTTACATGACAATAGTTGTGCATGAATATAAAGTTATGATGTTTTGTCATGAAAACCATGACATCGTGCACGGGTTGAGTTACGAAAATGTCTTTGAATGTGTCCCTTTTGTTAAAAATTATATGGTGGCACTTTACACTGAGCCTCTGCAGTATCTAAAACATGGTCTAATATGAGTGGGTTAGGTAATAAAGTAAAAGTTGGCAGTTGCTTTACCAAAAAAATTAACAAGGATTACAAATTATTAGTCTTCTAGGTAACACAAATAAAAAAATATAGACAGATTACAACTGTGATGGAGACTAAAACATTGGTTATGTACTGCTTAACGTCAGTGGTTTTATTGTTGAGTGACAGTTTTGTTAGAAAATATAACAGTAACTAAATACATCCCTCAAATTGCACATTGCAACCAACAGATATTCAATGTTACTTACATACTTATCTACTACTTAATCCTCCATGTATCTACTGGCACATAAAGCAGAAACAAGACATCTCCGTTTCTTTCGATCTGCAACTAGTTTGGCAGCCTGGCCCCAGCTGAACTGTGTAATCCCCTCTCCACAGTTCTCCTCCACGTTGTTTTTGGTTGCTCTCGTTTTCGTTTTCCTCCAGGGGTCCACCTCAAGGCAGTTTTAGCAATATTGTCATCATATTTTCGTAATGCTTTCAACACTGTATAAATGGTGATTGCAGGTGATGACCCATTTGCGCCGGCCGCAGCTAACGAACCAGCAGAAGATGCAAACTTCATTGGGGAAGTAGGTGTCTACATGGCTGTGTCAGCTGAGTTAACGTTGTTTGGATTGCTGTTGTTTAGATTACTGTTGTTTGGATTACTGCTGTTTGCTGGTTTGCTAGTTGAACCAAGGAGTTGGCATAAGCTAGTGAACACTGAAATGAGAGGAAGTTTGATATGCAAATACCAATCTGAGCCATCATTGCACATTTGTAATTTTTGGTGTATAATTTCAAAACTTTGTGCATAAGAGCATGTCTGCATGATAAAGTGACACAAAAATATATTTAGATTTGTTTATACTGCTTAATTAAAAAAAATCAGTTTCTGGCACACAGCGTGAAATGTTTGATCAAGCTTGTTCTTAGTTCAATGCCTTCACATTACGCATATTTCTGCATGATATACATTGTGATAAAAGCTCACACTGAAAAAATTTCCCTTAGTTTTAATTACCATACTAAAATAATTGCATATATTAAAATATCATCATCGTGAAACATTGATGAAAACAGCACTGATGAGTTGATGACTAGCCAATGCCTTAACACCCTTATGGATGTGTTTGACCATGCATGCTAATTAACTGTGAATAGTTAGTGATTCAGCCTGTGTTGTTTTTATTTATTTGTTTTTACCTACTTTACTAATTTGCATGGGACGTTTTACTGTAGCAAGTATGTTTGTTGATTCATTTACTGGTTATGTTTGTGTTTCTGTGATAACTGACTGAATCCATGGACCTATGCCAGTTATTTATCAGTTTCAAAATACATCAAGCAATTTTTTACTGCCCCCACCACTGACAGCTCCCTTCTTACCTCCTTTAGCCCATCAGCATCACGAATCAGGTTCATTGATGTTTAAAACTGATTAAGTAATACTGTAATATATATATTAAAATCATCAAATATGTTTTGTGAGATGAAAACTCCACTCTCAATTCCTCAGTTTATTTAATCAGGTCCGTTGATGTTCAAATCTGTAGTGTTTGAATATCATTGAATGAATCATAGAAAGAATCGACTGATCATTAGGTAGTGTTTGAATATCATTGAATGAATCATTGAAAGAATCGACTGATCATTAGGTAGTGTTTGAATATCATTGAATGAATCATTGAAAGAATCGACAGATCATTAGGTAGTGTTTGAATATCATTGAATGAGTCATTGAAAGAATCGACTGATCATTAGGTAGTGTTTGAATATCATTGAATGAATCATTGAAAGAATCGACAGATCATTAGGTAGTGTTTGAATATCATTGAATGAATCATTGAAAGAATCGACAGATCATTAGGTAGTGTAACTAGTAAAAGAATAGCCTCGACGAGATCGCAAAAAATGTAGTGTTGCCTTTTTCCGCACAGGTTCGAACGAACCAAAACTAAATTAATAGTTTGTCTGATGATGCACAGATGAGCTAGCGTGTTGTTGATACTAGACAGGTTCTATTTTTTAGCGAAATGAGTGAAGCGAGAGAGGAGTGAAAAACTAATTGAGGAGGGAGCTTGATTCTGGTTTGGATCACCGATGACCATAGGCTCAGTCTTAGTTTGTGTGTTTATGTCAAGTAATCTGATGTTTCAGCCAGCTCAGGGTCTAGATGACTTTGGGCAGATGGACGTCATTGGTGAACCCGCGGCCTTTGACCCGTTAGATGTAAGAGTTTGTCGATGTTGCAACGTCTGCTTTGCCAATGTCTGCTTTGCTTTGTTGAAAATTCAACACTTGTAAGATTTAGTGGGAGAATATTCTGATTAGTGTCACCCACCAAACTGGGTCCATTTTAACGCTCCCTGTCCAGCATCTTTTATGTTACCTGTTGATGTTTGCTCCTCCTTGAGGGAGAGACTGGAACATGTAAGGAATTATTGAAACAATTTTTCACCGAAAATCATATATATATATATATATATATATATAATTCCCTATTAAGGTGTTGTCAAAAGTCCACGCTTTCCCCTAATCATCTGGCCTAACCCAGATTTTCTGATTCCTCAATGACACATTGCAGTCTGTCCACTGGCAAATTTGTTGTGTAGAAAATATCACAGAATTAATTTGGATGCCTCATAAATCAGACAAAATAAATGTTAATAACTTTGCATAAATAGATTTTGTGTATTGAACCAGCCTACTGCCAAAGTGAGATGTTCAGATTGTGAATATCACAACAATGTCACAACATAAAATATGTACAGCTGAATCTTGGCATGATATTTGATTATCAAGGAAACTGCTTGAAATGTGACATTTTTGTCCAGGTTTTGACCATGTTTGTTTTCTTCAGGTTTGTATGTGGAAAAGCTGTAAAAAATAATGCTAGATGTGATCTTAGAAATTGAGCATACAGAGATGTGGTAGACATCTCATTGACAAGAGTGTTTTGCTGTGTGCTACCAATTCTGACAAAAAAGTCACCAAGAATTCAGAGTCTCTTAGAAACTAATATTTCTTCAAGAAATCACAAAAACTTTTGTGAGGAGTTGTTATAAACATGAAATCATGGTATGGTTTTGTGCTATAGGCAGAATTATTTTAATAACAACACTAACGTGAGTGATAATAAATTTTGTTCCGTTCTAGTACTTTTACAAACAACTTTTTAACAACTTGTTTAAAATAAGATTATAAAAGTTAGTTTTCAGCTGTTTCGGTTGCATGCAAAATAATTGTATTAAAAGGTGGCATATCCAGGTATATTAGCCCCGAATTAGATTTTGTTGGACAAGCTAACCCACAAAACATATTTGATAATAATTTGTTCAGTCATAGTACATATAAGTACATATAAATAATATGTAAGTAATACACCTGATTGACTTTCCAAGGTCGCTGGTAATAGCAATTTGTTGTTTCATTAGAGTGATGGGGCTGAGCCAGAACAGAATGGGTATGCTGCCATCAAGAAAGTTGATGAGCTGCGCCAGGAACCAGAGAAGATTCGGCTGTGGCGGGAGGAACAACGCGACCTCATTGAAAAGAAAGGTAAGTGGCTAGTGAATGTCTTATGTCTTGAGTGCATTGTTGCTGTTTTCATTGGGTTGCTCAACTTGTTAAAAATAAGAACCGAAAGTTTAGATTTTACAGAAGTTTTGGTTACGTGTGTAAGAAGTGTTCTAGAGGATGGTATATTGGTGGTAATTAGCCTCGATTTTGACATTTGTTTAACATGCTGCAGTGATAGTTGGGTACCGGTGAGCAATATAACATATGTATTTATTACAGCTGCTTTATTCAAGACCACCATGTTAAATAGCTATGTGCATTTCCATAGATAATAGTTAGTGCACCTTGCTATAAAATTAGCTTTCCAAGTATGCCACAAAAATATTAGGATGACATCTTGCAGAAATTCAACAGTGCTCAGATTTCATTAATTGCAAGTATTTACTTGAAAAGAACTCTTTCTAGAAATGTGATGAGTGAAACATATAAGATCAATAAGTTAACCAAAACAGTCGGAGAGTTTAAATTGTCATGGTCTTGAACATCATTTAATTTTGACTTATGCTTTATCCTTAATATAAATATATATTAAAATGAATGCTGGATTTGTCAAAATTAAATGGGTTACTCAGACATTGTAAGAAAACTTCAGATAAAACATTTTAGGTGACTCTATGGAATCACAATCTCTTAATGCTGGGGCAAGAGTACTGGTGTAAGAGCACTGCTTATCTTTGTACCAACAGCTACTGTTGAGTTTTTGAAAGTTTCTGTTGTTGGTGTTGCAGACGGTGAGTCTGAGAAGAAGATGGAGGAGTGGAGGGCCGCAGCGAAGAAGGAGCTGGAAGACTGGTACAAACACTGTGACGAACAGCTGGAGAAGAGGAAAACGATGAACAGGTATTATGGTCATTTCAAACCTGACTGACTCGAGTCATTTTCATGACTTGGGACTTGACTTGGAATTTGGAGAGATGACTGTAGACTTGACTTGCAAGGTCAATGACTTTAGACTTAAGTTTGTGACTTGCCAACAAGTCTGCTAACTGCATCGTTTTTAGTTTGTAGGTCCTCCCTCAATTCAACGTTTTTGCTTGTCTCCTTTCAGATTCACTTTGTGAAAAATTTAACCTATATAATAGACTAATATCCACTATGACATGGTAACTCATTTGTGCAAATTTTCGATTTAATTTTGGTGAAATCTTTGGACAAACTATTAAATTATTTTTTATTATATCAATTTAGCTGTCATCCCCACAGCCTTATTTTGTTCTCATCAGGGAAGTCGAGGCTGAATTTATTCAGGAACGGGATGACAATGTTCCCGGACATGAGTGGGAGAGGATATGTCGGCTGTGCGAGTTCAACCCAAAAGGAACACGGACCCAGAAAGATGTGTCCCGCATGCGATCGATACTCCTTCAGCTGAAGCAGACTCCCTTGGTGCGCTGAGCAAGATCTCACTTGTAGATGACGACAAATGTGCTATGTGATTTATCTAGAATATTATATATACATCATTCCTTAGTGAGATAGAAGCACCAGAATTCCTTTGATGAGCTGGCAACTTAACGATTCTCCAGGTAATAGGAATTATTATAACTTTGTAAGCATGATTATTATTAAGTTTTCAGTTCTCTAGTGAATGGTTACACCACTGTGTAATTCTTGGTGATTCTGTGCTTGTGAATAAGGTTACACTGAAAGAATTGTTTTAAATAAATGGATATCGTGTAAATTAGCATTGAAAGACTGTGTCAGAGACCAGTAAATATAGTGTATTGGCATGTTATGTTCAAACTACTTTAAAAAAACCATATACAAATTCAGCTTATTATTAATAAATTCGAAGAAAAACGTTTTCTCTCAAAAATAGTCTTGTACTTCCAGCATGCAATATTATATAAAACTTGAATCAGTGTGAAGTAATGTCATATCGTCTCTCATATGAGGTTGTTTTTGCTGTCTGTAGCTATGTTGTACTGTGTAAGTAGTTATTGGAATGCACCCCTCTGTGAAGTCCGGAGAGAGGCTGGCATCAATACTGGGCCTCCTTCCATCACTGATCCCATTTCACTGCCATGTCCACTTCTCATTCACAGCTCCTTCCTAGTCCCGCCAAATCTCTCTTCACTTCTCCTACCCTCCACTCCGATCCCTCTCTTAGTGAACCGATTGCCTTGTAATATATTTTAATTGGTGTTCCTAGACATTGAAAAAAATACTAATACAATGCAGCTTTCATGTTTCTGAAAATGTATGTTCTTCAGAACCTGGTATTTCAGTAAACGTTGCATAATAATCAATCATAGGAACTACATAAATACACAGAACAGTCATGTAGGTAGTTGCTTGAATGATCATGACATTATCAGAATAGTTACTTGTGTGCAGATAGCAACTTGATATTGTATATAAGAATGTGTAGCACATGTATGAGAGGGAACTGAACTGGACTGAAGTAAAGCTGAAGAAAACAAAACACAAGTGTTACTTTACTTATACAATTTATTTATACAAACAAACATGACAACAAAAGTTTCCAACACTGTTGATAGACAATTTAGTACACTGCAGGTTCAGTGCCGAGATGACTTACTCCGTGCATGTGTGCGTACTTAACCCTCTCTGCTCCGACAGATACACGGTCAAAATAACCATTTTGTGTACGGTACAATCAAAGTTTCTGTCACAACACAAGTTGCTGCTATGTTCACTTCGGCCTCAATCGCTTGATGAAGGTTACTTCATCCTTGTTGCGAATTCCATACCTGGAAACACAAATACATGCCTCAATACAGGGTTGTTTGATTTAAATCATTTTATTTAAATCGCTCCAAAAAATTATTGATTTATGTTTTTTATGTCCGATTTTTTTAATCGCTGATTTATATGAATTTAACACAACTAATTGTTTACAAGCATCAAGATCAACAAAGTTTTGTAAGTTTTTTTAATACAAAAGCACACTTGTGTAATTGTATTGTCACAAGATAGCCTGATAATCTAATATTTTATGACATTGTGTATGTTTGAGCTATTCCCTTTCTGAATGTAGTGAAGCCACACAAACTTGTCTTCCAGAGGAAGTATCTTTTCAAGTCAGAAGCCCTGAGTTAAAGTCCACTTAGAGCTTGTGCTAGTTGTTACCAATTCAGTATGTTGACTCAAGTGAGACAATCTTGGTGACAATTGTTTAATACTGTACCAATTTGGAGTCTGGTTGGAGACCCATAGAGTACACAGAGCCCTGGACAGGTGCTAATCCACCTCTCGGCAAACAATAATTAGCACTACTACAGCCACAGATACACAGCATGCTTTCCAAGACATTTTATGCACCTACAGGGGGTGAGGTCTTGTGGACATTGCCTAATGTATTTATATAAGCAAATATCACGTACCCTCTGTTAAGACAAGTACCCAAATCGATTTGAATAGAACATGTTTGAAATAGTTTATAAATATAAACATCTATATAAATGTCGATATTCCAGATTTAAAAAAAAATATAAAAAAAATACGATTTTTTCTTATTTAAAATTATGATTTTTTCAACCCTGCCTCTATAGTTGCAGATGTGAACACCACTGGCTCTTAACTGATAATTTACTTGCACGATCTGCTGCAACAGTAATAGAGTTGGTATTTGGTCCAGGAGCAAGTCTGGTGGCATGGCACAGTATCCTGCTTGTCATACTTGATTGTGTGATTTGTTTCGTTGCTTTTCAGATTTTTGGCTTCATTAAATTGACTTACATACGATTGTATATAATAAAGCCAAAAACCTGAAAATGGCTTCACTTGCAAATGTTCATTTTTTTTCAGGTGGCTGGATATAGAAACTTTAGTGTAAGTTGGATAAAAAACATTTGGTTGGTAACAACACCAAAAGAAAATTTTTAAACATTGAAAAAAGAATCTGCTGTCATTATCTCTATTTGCTTGTGCCAACTTGGAAGAGAATTTCTCTTTGAAGAAGACAGACTTCAGATGAAATAAGAACTGTTCAGTGTTTTCCTGCCATCAGAAAAATTATCTGAAAGACATTGTTCAACCAAATTTGCCCATTTTGCTTTTAAAGTGAATTTTGTGGCTCTATTTCATAGTGTTAACAGAAACTGTTGCTTTGTTATTATTCCAACTTCCTGATTCAAGGAGTACATTCGCCATCAAATCTGTCTTGCTTTACTCAATCAATGCAAATATACCCAAAAGAAAACATTAATATTTTATTTTTTCATAGGGTTCCCATAACAATAAGACATTTTAAATTATCCAGATATAAAATGTTTGTCTCTCTGAGCATTGCAGTTTATATTGCCTCACGAGTGAGTGTGGTCACATGACTAAGGACACTTTATGAACGTATGTTTTAGTTATTTATTATAATTATTTATTCATTATAATTATTGGTTTATTTACTATAATTATTGATTTATTATATGAATTATGTCATTAATCTTAATCGAATACCATAATTTTGATTATATATTTTTAATCATAATAATTATATATATTTATGATTTCTATGATTGCATGTACCGTATTCGACCTAATAAGCATACAGCACGTTTGAAAATAAATTAGGCCATGGAAAAATTGCAGAATCAAAATGTGTTCCTCTAGACAATAAGATTATTTGTTTAACACTAGTGGTGTCATTTGGTTACTAGCGTAGAACCACTAAAAAGTGGTGCCAACTGTTTAACACCAGATGGCGACACTTCAGTTGTTCCACTAGTCAAATTACAATTATGGATACTGCTGATTAAAAAGGGGGTGTACGTTAATACGTCTAATACGGTATGTTTTATACGCACCTATGAACGGGCTGGTCCCAGATATATGGTGCTTTATAAATTTTAGTAATAATAATAACGTACACGAGAATACATTTCCCTGTATGTGCTAGAAATATTGATTACATTTTCAAATTTAAAAATTAAACCTGAAAGTGACCAGAATCCACCTACTCTTTTAGTGGCTTTGTGTCCTTCATCAGTTTTTCACCACTGAAGTATAACCAGTAACTTTTCCATATGTATTTCCTGCAAAACAACAAAACTATAGATAATGGCCCCACACCAATTAATTTGTTATCTAAATTCTACCTTGTTTTGCTTCAGAGTAATTTTGCAAAAAACGTAACCTATTTAGTATACACTATGACATGCTTGCACATTTGTGCAAGTTTGTTATTTAATTTTGGTGAAATCATCAGATAAAATATTACATTATTTTTGACAGGATCTAATCAAAATGTAGCAAAAAATGGCAGAAGTGGTCTGGGCGTAACACAAGGCTAGTCACATTCACAAGTTACTTGGTCTAAAGACCAAAGTCAATTCTTCATGATTTTATTTTTAAACAAGTGTTTTATGAAACTGACTATGCATATTAATTACATTATACACTTAAATGAACCTGATTCACGATGGGCTAAATCAGTTGAGGAGGGAGATTTAAATAGCAGTTTGTGGTGTGATATATGCAAGCGTCCCCTACCAGCTGATGTGCAGAGTGCCATTCTCTCGTTCTTGTTTCAATGTCACATGTCTACGGATTGCTCGCTTCAAGTCATGCACTGTGGCACTGTTCACCACAACAATAGCTACAATCAGTTGGAGAAGTTGTTAACATTCGTGGAAAAGAAAACTTAAATATTTCAATATGTAAAGTTGGGTTTCCATGAGGCGATATCATTGCCTCAACAAGGAGATTGTTACTTCATTAGAAAAGTTCATGGCCACTTCATATCACTCACAATGTTGCTTTGAAATAGGATCAGTTGTATTGCAAGTGACATCACTGCGACCAGGCTTGTTAACAAATGCAAATGCATTTGAATGCGCATTTAATGTTGAGCATTTGAATGCGCATTCAGATGCCTCCATGAAATTGTAAATTCATTTACATTTGTATTTGAATGCATACCTAAAACATTTGCATTTTAATGCATACCTAAAACATTTGCATTTTAATGCAACCCATAAACATTTGATTTGTCAAATGCAAAATCAAATGCGCAATCAAATGCATGCATAATTCTTTGAATAATTATTGTTAGATTCACTTTCACAAGTTCACAACATGCCATTGGAAAAAGTGCTCTGTAGTGAGCAGTACCCTCAGCAGATTATGAAATTATTGTCTGACCTGTAAATCCACTTTTACAACGCTCTGTAGGTCAATGGTTAACTGGTCAATGGCTGAGCTGTTATTTATACATGAAAAAACCAATTGGTCTATAAATTGATGGCTTCGGAGATTACCTGTTCAATGAAACAATGCAAAGAAATGACTCCCTTGTGTTGTGTTTGTATTGCTGGGGTGGGTTGGGGTGGCAGCTCATTACAGAGAAGAAACATTAGCAAAGCCAACCCTAAATATTTACAACCAGAGAGTGATTAATGGCAGCTGTAATTATTCACCAGATTATCATCCCAGTGACCCAACCAGTGGACAGTCTATTGTGTTAGGTTCCCCTTCCATTGTGGCCTACCTGAATGATAATCTTTCATTCCCTGCCATAGTTTGCAGTAAACTGTCAATTGTCTATTCCTCCCTAACATTTCCACCACCTCTGCAGGCATGGAACTGTGTGACTCAGTGTAGGACTCTACAGACACGTTCATGTAGTGGTACGTAGTGGTTACGATAATGTACTACTGTATTTATTAAATAAAAGAATAATGAGTTTGTATATATATATATATATATATATATATATATATTTTCTCCAAATAAAACAAAACGTTAATATAAAGCCAAAACATCTGAAATTAATTCAAATGCATTTGCAAATGTGTAACCAAAACATTTGCATTTGAATATGCTAACATGCATTTGTTAACAAGCCTGACTGTGACGCTGCAAAGCACACTTTACATGGAGCAAACAAGCTGCAATCTGGTGAAATGCAACAGTATCGCTTTGTTGTGGTGATAATATTGCCTCATGGAAACCCAGCTTAAGAGTCTAGAGCTATGTATTTTCGCTGGATCTTTTGTGACCCTCTCACTCCCAGTCACTTTTTTTGCGTCTGTCAGGAACATTCTCAGGCGTCATGGTCATGTTCGTGTTCGTCACTTGATAACAGTTCCACAAAAATAACAGGAAGGTTGTATACCTGTCTCTCGAGCAATGAACAGAGGTGGGGATACAATGTTCCCACGATCGTTGACCCATAGAAATTACCCAAAATGTTAATGTCACATACCACTATTGGCTAGGAATGGAAAAATGCAAAATAACTGCATGCATGTGTGTGCATGCATCATTTCAAAACTCAGATATTTACGAGTGACTTCTTGGGACGGTGGCCTTTGCCAGCACCTAAAACCTGACAACCTGAAACTTTATGATACTCACGTAAGATACCCAAGATACTGCAATACTCACGTAAGACATGGTCATCTGCTCGTCGGACATTCACTGTCATTGCTTGACCGTGTGCTAGGGCAATCTGGGAACTGACCTCCTCCATGGTCACTGCAGTGGGCAGGTCACTAAGAAGTGGGTCACCCTGTAACGTGAATTCAGCTCACTGAGATGGAGGTCACCCTGTAACTAGTTAGTTATGAAAAAAGTTAGTTGAAATATGCCTAAAAGAATGTGATTAAAAAAAAAATTAAACTGAAGTTTTTAAGATATTGCATAGTTAAGAAAACATTGACAGAAGTATTTTTTCTCACTTAAGATAGAACTAGAGGACACGAAGTACTGTTAGTGAAGGAACAGGGTAGATTAGATATAAGAAAGTACTCACTCTCACAGAGGATGATAACCGAATGAAACAAATTATCTACTGATTGTGTTAATGCTAGCTGTATCAATATGTTTAAGAACAAAATTGCCAAATATCTCAGAAGGGCAGGTTAGATGCACATGAATAATAATGTTGGATTCTCAATAAGGCAATGGTTTCATTGTTCATTTGCCATCTGCTTTTTTACTTTAGATAGCAATCTTGTTAAACTGTCTTCAGCTAAATTGTCTAAATCAATTCGTTTTTTGCTAGTCTCATTTCAAATTAATTTTGTAAAAAAACCAAACTTACTTAGTATCCACTGCAACATGCTAGCTCATTTGTGCAACTTTTATATGAAGTTTTTGTGAAATTATCAGACAAACTATTAAATTAGTTAATGCTTGTTCAAGAATTAACTGAAGTGAAAATCGAAATGCTGAAAAATCAGGATTTCCTTTGTGCAATTTTGTAACTTAGGATGGAGGTCACGCCCATGATCAGCATTGACCCACATGGTGTTTACCATTTTAGATATCCATTGTTTTGATCCTTACCAGATCTAACGACTAAAATCAATTCTTTTGATGATTTAAAAAAATAGGCATTTTTTATTAAATCGACTGCGTATGTTACATAAACTATTCACACACTACATATCTGGACACCAATGAACCGGATTTGCAATAGGCTAAATCAGTTGAGGAAGCAGTTTTAAGAGATGAACAACACATTTTATTGAGGAAGGATCTTTATATACTCTTCAACATCCACTACAGCAGCATTCCTAATGCTGCGACTCACAACAATAAGTTCAGCCAGACAGTCTTTGAACTGTTCCATGGCGACCTGATGAGGCAGAATGGTCGTTTCATCATCTTCTGGCACCTGATCTTCTGAGTGCAGCTCCTTTTCAGTTTCTGCCTCCATATCTGCATCCGGTGCTTCAGAACTCATCTTGTTGCATGCCAAATCTGAAAAATGGATGAAGTAATTATTTGCTGGTGATGACAATGGGTTTGCAGGTTCAAACCTCTTTCTGTTTTAACTGGTTAAAACCAGCTCAGTCAGTACTCCAAAAGTGGTAAATACTGGTAAAATGTATTTTTTCATTTTTTATACTGAAATTCATATTTAATAAATTATTACAAAGTCAGTGCTGCCATTAATTTTGCCATTGGGATGAATGGATACGTTCTATGCGCATGATTGACTGATTCCAAATTTAGTGATAAATGATAAAATGCCTTGTTTTTAAAGAAACTTAATCGAGCGTTTAATATGAAGCAGATCACTGACTGCCAACTTTGAAACTATCTGAGATTTGTGACAAATCGAGATCATATGACAGTGACAGCAAAATCCATCACAGAGAGCTCAACAGTCAATAGACAATACAAATACATTTATTTCAGGATTGATACAAATGTGTACAGGACTACAGGTATTTAATTTCATAAAGCACATGTCAATAAACATACAATTATAATTCATTATATATAAATATATACATACATACATACATAGGCTCATAGCATTTATACGTCACGACAACAATTACCTGATTAGCTCCTATTTTAAATCCGACATGTGGCACGTTCCAGCGACATCTGGACGGCCATTTGGTGGACGATAATATAGCAGTAAATATTATAGTTGTATTAAAGACTACAAATCGCAACCACAATATTATGTAAACAACAGCAACTGCTAAACTATGGTTCCTAACATCGCAATCCAATGAATATATATACTTTACTACAGTTATTTTAATTGTTTAGGTCAGGAAAACATTTTGCCGGTTGTGCAAAAAAAACAGTGGCGCCACATGGCGACCGAGTACCCGCTAAATGTGCACGAACCCTCGAAAACAAAATAAAACACACATTATGAATAGTTATTGTCTACAAAATCATGGCTTTTATTTCTTTATTTAAAACATAATAACTTCGAAATTAACTATTTATTAAAACAATAACCAATATAAAATGTAAATTTTTTGTTTCCGCATTCAATATCACGTGTTTCTCAAGAAATGACTGCCGATGTAGCCGTAAACAGCTCATTGCCAAATGTAATGGATGTAGCATAGTTGTTGATATGTTATGATATAGTTACCAATTATGTTGATGTTCTGTCCTATTTGTGCCAATGTGTTGGTGATAGAAGAGGGTCCAAAGTGCTACAGATTCGCTTGCAATACATGTCCTTACGTTCACAACGTTACAAGAAAGGTAGGCATGCTTTGAAGTTTGAGTTAATAATGCATTTACCTTGAATATAAATACATTCACAGTCATATTATGATTTCACAGACACGATGATTGTGTGTTTTAAACAAGTGTAATATATTTTACTTCGTTAACGTTTTGCTGTCAACAGATAACGGACAGAAAATATCCGAAATTGAAAGAAGTGGACGACGTGCTGGGAGGTGCTGCCGCCTGGGAGAATGTTGATTCAACATCTGGTAAGCAATTTCAGCATTTCAGTTGTACTGTTGCATGTGTCAGCATTGGTATGTCGAAGGCGACAACAAGCACCAGCATAGGAACATACAGAGGTTGCACATGATTAAAATAATATTGTCCAACTGATCGTTCTGTTTGACTAATTAAATCTAATTATTTTTTTTTAATATACTCCAATAGGTGGCAGCACCTTTTCTCTGACGACAGTCGATATCTCTAGTGTTTTTTTGTAAATGTTACTATAACTAAGCGTATGTATTTTTGTTATGCTATTATTAGACGCTTTGTATATCAGGTGTCAAGCTTCTAGTGGTTCATCTATGACCCTAGGAAGGATCCATAATACTTATTTTCTTGAAATTCACGCAACTATTACCTTACGTTTCGTAGAATTACCCTTTGTAGATTGTTCGCAATGCTGTGTGTTTTCTTTGATTGTTTGAAGTTACATTCAGTTGTTCCCAATACTGTGCATTTCTTTAGACGATTGTTCCAAGTTATATAAACCATCCCCAGTTGTTTTTGTGTATGCAATACTGGTACATATTGAATTGTTTATTGTCCAGATGGTTTACGTAACTTGGAAGAATAGTAGAGAACATGCGTAGCTTTGTGAATGATTGTACATAATAACTATGAATAAGACCTTCTACAAACTACCAAGTTATCCCATCCAGAGAATGGGTATTTTTGCTAGAAAAAATAAATTTATAACAAAAGTATTATCTGTTTTTCTGTACTTCGCATGAATATTAATTTCCCCCATCATACTTCATACAACAATTATATATGTTGACTAATTTAATTATGCAAAACAAATGGAAAAGATCAATTATAATTTTTTATGATTTCTATAAAACATTGTACAAAAGAAAGTACCTGTCTCATTTAGTTGGAAAGTGAAGATCATGTATACTCTGTTTGTATATTTTGAAGACAACTTGTGTATGATGAGCCATTAAAACTGGTTTATTAATTTAGTAATGTACCAACTATTTTCTGGTTGTATTCCATACTCTGAGTTTTCCCACTCTCCGAGTCTGAGGCTTACAAACTCTGTATTACTGAAGACATAATTCATTTTGTTCATTGTTAATGTGATACCGTTTCAGAAACTTGTCCAAAGTGTGCACACGATCGAGCATTCTTCATGCAGATACAGACGCGGTCTGCTGATGAGCCAATGACAACGTTCTACAAGTGTTGTAACATGCAATGTTCTCACCAGTGGCGCGATTAGATGTTTCATCTCATATTTATAAACAGATTGTTGTCAGTTTATTGTAATTTATTGATATGTATTGTAGGTTGTTTGTTTTAAGTGTGTGACACAAAATCATTAAGCAACCAGCTAATATGCATCACAGACTGAACTGTTACCAAATTACTGTAATGGCTAGCGATAACCACTGACATATCTAGGATCTCGCAAAGGGCGGGCGGGCCAGGCTTGGTCTAACAGGCCACCAGTCTTGGCCTATTAGTTTACCATGCTACCATGTAGTGGCGTAACATATTAGATAAAAAAATTATAAAATTTTAACCAAAGGGGGCTATGTATGCCACTGGCGATAACACATAAGTAGAAAATGACAAACTGTCCAGTTTGTTGTTGCAGAGAAGTTTCAAGACTGAATTAGTCAGAATTACACATACTATTGTATAATATGTAATACTATGAATTCATTATTAATGTTATGTCTGCTGCCAAAATCATAAGTTGTATTTGTGCTGAATTGACACAAACTGGTTCTGCTGCTTCACGTAATGTAACATTCTGTTACTGTCATTGATTCTGTTCAGAGATCAACAGAGATGAAATGATGAATACCATGCTTGTTTATGAACACCAGGCTTGTTTATGAACACCATGCTTGTTTATGAACACCATGCTTATTTATGATTATCTAGGTGACTTTGCAACAGTGTGAATTGTAAAGATATTTAGAAGCTGGTATTGTAGTGTTGGTAATTTACCCACAGTTAGTCATTGTGGCATCACACTAGCATCACTTGTTGTAATAACTGAGCATGACAAAACAAACACTGAATCATGTAATCGCTGAATTCTGATTAGATGTGTGAAGTCAGTAGCTTTGGCAGTAGAACTTTTTTGTTAATTTTGACATCTCAATCTCTCACCGATTTAAAAAATCTAAGTAATGAAACTACAATTTCAATTTACAAAAATAACTGTATTGATATCGAATCCAAATAATATATACTGCTGAACCTAATTTAGAGACTGTATTTAAATATCTGTAGAGAGTGCACCAGAATTTAGTAAATCTAATGTTTAGTTTAGAAAATGTAATCCCAATCTCAAGTATAATAAAATATCAAGATACCATGCAGGTTACAGAGTTCTGATATATTTTTTTGATTACTAGTTTTGTTTTTATATATAATTCTTGTAATAGTAAAATACACATTTTCTAGAGGCAGAGGAACCATATCCATGTTAAATATTGTATTACCATACTTTACGTGCACACTGCCATTTATTTACACACTATAATTCCAATTTTATTTGACAGTTAATATAAAACTGTTCACATACAACTGAACAATGTAAACTCTACATGCTACATTTTCATATGTATAATTTTTATAAAACTGGGTCTTTGAATTTAGATAGTCAAGACAGTAAGTGTTGATAACCAGTAAAATGTTTTATTGAAATTTATCACATTACCCATTATAACAGTGTTTGTGCTGTAATATAAACGTTTGTAATAACTTAGTGCACAAAAAAGTATTGTGAGGTCAGACTTATTGGAAGAGCCTTTCACTTTACAAAATAATTTTCGCTAAACCTGATAAATGGGCTGGCTACCAAAGTAAACGGTGTGCATATATGCTGACAGGCTTCAAGCTCTGCTTGAATGACCAACTACAGACAATAAACCTGTTAACTGTGACCCAACTCTGTCACCAATTCTGTCCTTTAATATCCCACATCTGTGATAATTATATTGTCATATCAAACAAAGCCAGATTGACAACGTCAACAAGAAATCCTAAGGTTTTGTAGATAGATTAACAGCTTCACATCCAACCCAGCACACTGAAAATATTTTCCAATTACAACAGACTTCTAGCTTCAAAAGGAAGCATGTTAAATCTCTTTGTAGAAGTCTAAACATCACTTCTGTTCCAAATAAAATGTTTGTACCAAACAAGCTGGTTGATCCTACCTCTAGGAAATAGACAGTTTCCTAAAAACTACACTTGGGTCTCACACAAAATCCATGCTTTAAGTAGATAACCCTCTCTTGTAAGGGCATTTCACCTGCAATACATAAATAGACATGACAGAAATCCTGCAGAAACGGACAGTGTATAATGAGAATCGCTTATTGCATATTGCTGTATGATGATGGTGAAAATACACGTGCACGGTGCAACAGTGGCCCAAGTCTGGCCCCTGTGAGCAAGGCTCGGTCTGATCTGACAACTATGAATTTCATCCCAACAATTTCATTTCAGAGGTACACAAATACATTAAAACAAATCCTACGATAACGCGACCACAGTAAAATATACATTCAACAAGACCATTGATATAATGTAAGTTTGACTGCAATAATGTCAACACATTAAACCATTCAGATGCATGTGTTGTCTACACACACTGTGCATCCACGACTCGAATCTGGAGGTCGACCTCGGTATTCACAAACCTTTTGATTAAGTACTTTCATTTTCAATTTACGATAAAAAACACTATTCCGTGTGTATCACAATCTTTACTGGACTGAGAATTCAACAAATGTTGCCACAGTTGGATCAAAGCAACATTCAGAAAATGGCCACCCGAAAAGACACCTAAGATATCAATAGTTCAGTTAATGTTTTTAGTACATTTGTGTTCTGCGATTTCATTCCTACTCTGTACTTATTCCGTTTTTGGTACACTGATATTTGTTAGTACAATTTTCGGTACAACCAGTCGGAAGCTTCAACACGAATGTCACGACGCAACCTTACGCAATTTTACCCCATCTACATAGATTGCAAAAATAACCAACCAACCAACGACCATTACATCTCTATTTACCCTAATGATGACGAATGTGCATAAAAACAACTAAAACTACAATATCAATTTCACACAATTTGCCGAAGTAATTCACATTAATTTTATCTGTTTTTGTTGTACTCACCCTCTCCAAAATGCATAAAAGACATATGAAATTACTCTGCTACAAAAATATTCACCTAAATACCATTTAATGTACATGGCCTGTTGTATTCCAACCGTTGAACATCTGTGCATTCTCGAAAAATGACACTAGGCATAGCAGGCAATCACACAATCGAATTTGTGCTTCCCCATTTAATTTCAAATGATAAACATGACAGCGATATAGCGAACTAAGTTCATATGCTTGAATATAATGTCCTAGATGAATATATAAATATTTATCATCACTTCTGTAGCTTGTTGAACTGCACATGCTACCTTGGCAGGAACATTAGATGTGATGGTCCAAGCAAAGAGATTGACTATATGTATTAGTAACTTACAACATGGTGCATCTCAACATGAATTAATGGAAGTAAATTTGCTACAAGTGGTCGTTACTGAAAACAAGACAGAAAAAGGCGACATTTAAAATTACTTGCGAATGTTTCAATTAAACTGCATTAAATCTAGGATATCGTATTTTGCAGGTGTCTGATCGGTGAACACGAGGTTAATGGGAAAACACGTACTTCATTCATGCACGCAAACATATTTCATACACACACAAGCATGCACGCACTTCATTCAGGTGGGCACATGTGTATACACACTTCATTCACGCACGCACTCATGTATGCACGCGCATGTATACACTTCATTCACATGCACACATCATGCAGGCACGCACCTGCATATCTGAAGTAGTCCAACCAACATCCAAGAGTTCTGCTTTGTCTGATTTGAGTGTACCACCACCACCCGAAAAATTCCAAGAAAATGGTGCAACAAAATCAGTTACCATGACAACATCAGTTGCCCACTGTTTACAATTACCTAATTTGTACAGGCTTATTTGGTTCAGTTTTCCCACAAGCATTTGGACGTCGCGGATGAAAGGGCAATGTCCATGGGTCAGCGATCTGTGGCATGCAAATGACACGGTCAACTGCAGTTGGGATATGTACACAGGGAGCTTGTCTGGCTGACCCACTATGGACATTCCCACTTTCCCCACCCATCCTGTTTTCTCCCAATCAATGTCGATCACCATAGCAACAGTAGTGGCCACTTCTGTTGCTGTGGTGATGGAACTAGCCAACCGATGAGTTGCCATAACAACAGAAACACACTGGTCACCATCGAGGGACGAACATCACTAGTAACACAGGTACGCAGAACAGAAGACACATCACAGGCAAGCAAAACACTTGAGCACACAACATCGTCTCTGCCACCAGTTATGTGACATCGATCATGTGACATCGGCGAGATCTCACATGACGCAGCAGGACTTCTGTCCGTTCTTGTGTTTCTTCAAGCGAGACTTTGGACGGTACTTCTCAAGGAACAGGAGTTGTTTGGCATTGATGGCCCCATGACGCTTCCTGAAAGTCAAACATACGGTGCTCCTAAATCTTCATCAATGCCTAAAAATAATTAAAATCTCAGTCGTCCAAATAAATATGCGTATTGTTCGTATATTGGCCGAAAAAGAATTATACATTTTAGAAAGAAATCCTATGTTAGCTGTAATGATATTACCTCTAATAAATATAATAATTATATTAATATTACCATTCACACACCATTTGTATGTATTACAAATAAAGACCTCTTTAAGCTATTATTAATTAAATAACACGCATTGCATCAACTAAAACAAACGTACGACCGCTGAGAGTTACTTCTTGATTCACACTAGCAACATTCATGGCCAGATTAAGCAAGAACATTACTAGACTGTAGCATCTACAATGCGGTCAAGTACATAGAATCACCTGATGTTGCGTGCTTAACAGGAACAATTTTCAGGGTCATAAAGAATGCTGCTACTTTTTTTACAAGGGCACCACATATAATACAGACACTAAACAGGCACAACTCACTGGCGAATCAACTCGACAGCATCCTCGTACTTCATACCCAGTTCGATGAGCGCCAGAGCGACCAGTACTGGAGCCCTACAATAAGCAGGTCACCGTCAGAAGCTGTCAAACAGAACAGTCACGTCTCGCAGCTATGGCAAGAATGCTATGGCTGCTGGAGTATAACATAAATAATGAAATAGTATTTATTACACAAACCGTTTTTATTTTAGCATAGCAACAACAAATGAAGAAAGACCGTGTCAAAACATAAACAATAGTTCCGTCGTAATCGCACACTCGTATTATAACTGCACCCCTGTATCGGAGTAGAACATATTGCCTGTGTAATAACATATGAAACTGAAGCTAATTATTTAAAATGCGAAAATAAAGCTACGAACCTGCCAAGACCAGCGACACAGTGGACGGCCACACAACAGCCTGGCTCCTCTGTGAAACGTTGCTTCAGCAACTCAAACCACTGCTCAATGACGTCATTGGGCGGTGGGCTGCCATCGCCAAACGGCCAGTCCTACAACATCAGGCAACAGATGTCAAAATACACATGGCAACCTATTGTAGGTGGCAGGCAAAAGTTTATGAATTTGGCCAAATGTGATTAATTTTAATTTGTTTTGCTTTGATAAAAAATGGTTACTTCTCATAAGTTGAATTTCCTGTGTTATGACATATTTGCACAAACAGGGCTAGCATGTCGCACTGGATAGGATTGATTTTTTCATGAAATGATGAAATGAAATGGGATGAGAAAAAATGTCTGCTATTCACAAATGTGGGCAAACAATTTTGTTGTTGTTACCCTTGTGCCATACGAGAACCAAACTTCCATCTTTGACCACACAAACAAATGGGCGCCGTTCCAATCAAATCATCAGCAACCACAAAATTAACCACGTATACGCAGCTGAGGCCCAATTAGTAATCACAGACTTCTTGTAAGTTTGGCTGCAGATTGCTTTCTGGGTTAATGAAACTGGTCTGACTACAGCAGCATTCTGCACATCGCCATCCCGTCTGATTACCTGTGTCAGACGGTGTCCGTCCAGTAAAGGTCAGAGTCAGAGTCACACAGTGCGTTGGACGAACGGATGGACAGACTGTCACAGCATTGGACGGACAGGATGGATGATGGTGGAGTGGATGGACAGATGGGATGACAGATTGACTGACTGATTAATGACAGACAGACAGACATATGTAGAAAGTGAACAGACAGGTGAAGAAACAAGATGACCAGCTGGACAATCAAACAGCTGGACTAGAGCTTAATTAATTAGACAATTTTATGTTACATGGACAATTTTGGGACACTGACTCACTTTACTGGAGAATGAGCCTGGATATATACTAGATGGAACACCAAGATGGAAATAGATCTATATAATAAAAATAACAATATAACAAAAACAACAGTAATACCGACCGACCGACCGACCGACCGACCGACCGACCGACCGACCGACCGACCGACCGACCGACCGACCGACCGACCGACCGACCGACCGACCGACCGACCGACCGACCGACCGACCGACCGACCGACCGACCGACCGACCGACCGACCGACCGACCGACCGACCGACCGACCGACCGACCGACCGACCGACCGACCGACCGACCGACCGACCGACCGGAAATACCTACGAGCACTCGGATGCCCTCCAGTTCCAGGGGTGCTGTCTTGTAGGTGGCATCACAGACACGCACAACGTCCTTGACTGCATGCTTCTTGAGCTCCTGAAGGCAGTAATTGTTAAAACACCATGTACGCTAATCCAACATGCTTTATCTCAACAACCTGTTAACCCAGCTTTCCCAAGGGACAGTCTGCATACCCCCAACATATACTGTCAGATAACAATTTCATATAACAGTTAATTATTTACAAATCTCTCAATCCCAGGGGGTCTGACCTCTCTCAGGATAGATACACACATGTATTAACGGTCCATTAGTCAGAGGTCTCATAGGCAGTCAACACTTGCCTCCTTCACTCAGTCAGGGGCAGGCAAGGTGAACTGTGAAGTCATGGGAGTTGGTATGTCAGATGGGGAGTGTGTGCACATTATCGTGTACTATACACTTTAGATGATGATTGGACATGACCTTGGTGGGCCAACATTCTTCCGGGTTCATATCAGTTGGCTGGCCAAGGAAATCTAGCTTCATCACTCTTTGTTCTGCTAAAGACCCAAGTCACTGCTTGCAGCTGTCGTACACACTGCCTAATTGCGCCTCATATGCCCTGACCAGGAAGCAGCTCTGGCCACTGCCCCCTGTCATCAGAGGTGGGAGGAGCAAGAACCAGTAGCTAGAGACAAAAACCACCACTCTGTGAGTCCACGACAGGTTACACACTTACTAATTAGAAGGGATCAACTGCTTTTAGTGTCTATTAGTGTCTCTTCCGAAAGACACATGCAAAGTGAACGGAACAAAACTGCCCAAGATATGAAATGGTAGCGGGTGGACTCGACTCTGACTGCTGGGCTACTGTGCTCCACTAATGGAAATCAGACAATATCCCCTGAAATTGATGCAATGGGGGCGGGTTGGGGGGGTTGGGGGAGGGGAGAACTGTGACTCACTCCCAGTTTGACAATAATTTTTTTTGTGACACGATTCATTCTCAAAATTGAAGAGTAGACTGTAGCCATTCAACAAGATAACACAAGAGCTCTGACAAGCTTTGTCCTACAGGATTCAGGATACAGTTACATTTCCCATTGGTGGCCATATTAACGTTTTGCATAATTATAAGAAAACGTGACCGTCAAAAATTCTAAAAGTTTTTACCAACCGCTGTCATCATCCTACTGACATGCTGGTTGAGTTTTATAAAAATGAGACATTTCTAACTCTTGTAACATGCCTGTATGTGTGATACCCCTCAATATTTACCAATATTGGCATGAATTATGATGCACACGTGTTTAGTGGCCAAAAAAATCACAAATATCCTTCCGCCTATTAAAATCATTTAAAAATCCACCATTTCATTCTCAACAGCTTCCACCAGCAAACCTGGTAATGTTATTGCTCAAATGCACTTATGTCAGATCATATGAATTTTTTAAAACGTCCTATATCCAAACTTACTATGCCCTACATTCGTGTGTAACACACCAGGAAGTCTAACTGAGGCATGACCCCAAATAGGGAAGCTATTTTCTGAGAAAGTGTCCAATTTTACATTAAGTTGCAGCACAATTATGTACACATATTATAGAACACTCCTGTTTGTCAAGTCATTATTATATGTTTGACAGCCAAATCAAAACAATGCCATGCCCATAATATTAGCTGAAAACCAGTCACATAATTTAATTATAGGTCCACTTTGACACTGTCTTGATATCATACATAATATATACTAAATTGCCAGAGCATTGCGAACCAATGAAGCCTGCTTACTCTCTCTTTAGATATGCCAATGAATTTATTTTTAAAATAATATTTATATAATTGCTTGATTTTTAACCAAACATGGCGTAATTTTTTTCAGAAAAGTGACAATTTGTCACATTTAACAGGATTTTGAGTGATTTCCAATGTGTTAGAATTGTTAAATTTTATTGCTTATACGACTGCTGTCATGCTTATAGTTGATAAGATACAAGGCATACTGCTTGATTTGGATACACCACCATAAAGGGGTATCACATTACCAGATACCTGTTGCGGCCAGATTTTAAAATGCTGATATATGCAATGCTTCCAGTGGTAGTGACACAACCAACATACAACTATTCTGTCAAAATTTGTTACACAATGTGACCAATGTACTGGGCCACATAAAAATATCACCAATGACTGTTCTAGTGCAAAATAGCTACCTACTCCCTCACAAACTGGTGCCATACCCCCTAATTTTTAAAACATTACCATTTTAGTGCCCTCTCTGTACCAGGCTATTCGTGATTGTCACTGCTGTCTGCCTTTTCCAAGCAAACTGTTAACTTTTTCCTAGCAACCTGTGTCTATGGGAGTGGTTATATCTTATGTAAACCACTTCATGGTTATGGTTACCTAGGGATGGGGTTAGCTAGAGATGGGGTTAGCTACGGTTAGGGTTGCATACCTTCATTTCCTTGTGCAATTACAGAGAACTGCACACAACATGAAATGCATATTGAGATGTGGTGATTAGACATTTATGAAACGCAACGATTATTTTCTATATAAAAGAGTGCTTATTTTAAGTTTTGGCTTACCACAAGCTCTATTGTGCAATTTTAACACATGGAAAATAAAAAACTGTGTTTATTAACAATACAATTTCTTATTAAACATCAAATTGCATAAAATATCAGCTGATGCACATCAAACGTTATAACATAACATTAAAATGTACATTTATTTTACATTTTTTATACATAGTAGGTCAGCTATAGAATACCTCCTAAAGGAGACAGTTAAAAAGTTTAAATAACAGCGGCGTTTAATAAGTAATGATCTTGCTGACTAGATTAAATCAATAAAATATATATAATAATATAATATTAACTAGCATGACACCGACAATTTTCCATGTCAAACACACACAACATGGGGCAGGTTAGCAGCCGTTTTTATTTATTTTATATTTTTGTAAATATGACCCCTCATTTCAGATAACTTTCATTTTACATATCCAAGGTGTGTTTAATTTACCTGGTAGAGGTTTATCAGGTAAATTAAACACACGTTGGATATGTAAAATGAAAGTTATCTGATTTGAAAATGAACTACCAACCGCTGTCATCATCCTACTGACATGCTGGTTGAGTTTTGTCAAAATTAGACCTTTCTAACTCTTGTAATATGCCTGTATGTGCGATACCCCTCAATGTTTACCAATATTGGCGTGAATTACGACGTACACATGTCTAGTGGCCAAAAAATCACAAATACCCTTCCGCCTATTAAAATCATATAAAAATCCACCATTCAAAATTTCACTCTCCACAGCTTCCACCAGCAAACCTGGTAATGTCCCTGCACAAATGCACTTATGTCAGACTGGAAGAATTTTTTTAAAAGTCCTATATCCAAACACACTATGCCCTACATTCGTGTGTAACACACCAGGAAGTCTAACTGAGGCATGATCCCTACAATGCCCCGCAAGTTATGTGACATACACATCATATCCAAGGTCGTGCCAATTAGCAACATCTCTGTGGTCGCAGCTACTCCGAACCATAGAGACGGAGTGGGTAGTCGTGGCAACTGTAAACAAAACTGCTGACCTGTTAAACGACTTAATCCTGCCACAATCAATACCAACGTAGCAAAGCCGGAGGGTTAATGGGTGTTGTAATTAACACATGAAGAACATTCTTGCTTCACTGCTAATTTCCTACAAAATCGACTCCATCCTAGAAATGCCTTGAAGCGTCAGTGGCACTCTTATGCGAAGGTGACACTGTATGGCACGACAACACGACCTTCTGGGTTGGGTCAGGTCATGTCAACAGCTGTATGATCCAACTAATTGTCAGGCATTTCCATGAAAGCACCCACACAACATGGACAACACAACTACCACCTTGTGTGAGACAATAACTCAGCACAAATACAACAACCTCTCTGTGACGAGATAGTCCAGACATGCCATTTCTGTTTAGTTAAAATCCTTATTTCTACTATGCATAAACCTATATACAATTGGCCATTGGTTAATTAGCTTGTAGCCTCCCAATTCCAATCAAGTGGTTAGGTTACTGAATACAACTACATCAAACATAATTAGATTTCGTCAGAAATTACATTGTGCTAAAAAACTAAGAAAGCAGGTAGACTTATTTCAAAGATTGGTTGTTGTAATGTAATGTAAACTATGCCATTTTTTTTATAAAAAATAAACTTAAACTTGTGCTGTATTAAAACACTTACAATGTGCAACATTGTTACATAAATCCCGGCTATTGTACCATTGTCATAGCTGCCACAAATATGACACTGATAACAACGATGAATGGATGACCATACTTGTCATCAGTGTCCAGTCATAAATACAGCGCCAAGAGAGGTGTCTAGAATGGATGCACCTGCTTGTTTGAACTTTGATCCCATCTCCATTTCCTCTAACAACTTGGCCATTTTTGTGAGCCCCAAAATAATCCCAAGAAACCACATCCCAATGTAATCAGAAGTAGTAAACAACACAATCTATCTTGGCACAGTTGCACACCTGCACACACGCACGCACATATGCACGCACGAACATGTAGACAAATACGCATTCATTCAATTTAACAAATTACAGAAACTGTCGCTCATTTAACATGCTTAAAAAATTGAAGGAATAAGGAATGTTTAAACAAATTATTGTGCCATTCTGTTAGGCAGTGTTGTGTTTGTTGTGTTCTAAAAGGTTTAACCATAGCGTAATATTCTCAAAAGTCACATGTTGTCTGTAAAACCTTCAACTCTATCAGAGACAATAGACATTTAAATTTCAGCTTTTCAAAATTAAGTCCTACTCAAGTGCTGTCAGCAGCTTTCCTCAACAATAATCCAGTTCTATCTTCAGGATTAGCAGCCTACGCTATAATGTTGGAGCCTACTCTGACCTATAATCCTGGCCGGTCTATAACCAGGCTAACAGCGTAAACACAGCAACATGCCACTTTGGGCTCAAAGAATCCCAACCTGTCTACCTGACCATAGCAACTTATAAATATAGCACTTGCTTTGATGTTGCTGCCTCTGCTTTGAGGTGCAGCAACAGGATGCGCTATACATATTTGTAGGCCCTAAAAGCAAATGCCACAGTGCAGATGGATCTTACAACATTTGCAAGGTGACAGTGGTTACTTGGGGGTAGAGCATATCTCCTAGTTGTTCTCAAGGTTTTAGTTCATAGGACTGATTTGACAAGTTATTACCACAATGTGCATCCTAGAGATAGTTGTCGCATCCTCTTTAAATACAACAATTTAGTCATAATAATATTGATATCATTATTATAATATTGATGTCAATTATTATAAAACACACACATTACAGTGTCCCGATGCTGACACTGGTGGTTATGGAACATGCCTATATCTATATATTTCTTAAGATGTTGGGACTTCAATCACAATTATGTGAGCAAATTTACTGGCTGTATGAGCTGTGAGTATTTTATCAATGATAAAGCTTGACCATTCTGGTGACAAGGTCATTCTCATTACAGTGGATATCAGAGCCGAGGGTCAATATCCATATTTTAATACATAATCATTATACATTTAATAAATCAGACTGAATAATAACTACATGTATATACATTTTACTTCAGTGTAACATTATCACTACATGCACTAAATTGTATATTTGTATGTATCATATAATATATGCATGCATATATATGTATATATATATGTATATATATATATATATATATATATATATATATATATATATATATATATATATATATATATATATATATTATTCAATAGTAAAATTAAGTTTTAACATATTGATTAAGATTATGGAAAATATTCATTATTAAATTACAATGAGCAGAGCAACTATGTTGCATTCGTCTGCAAGAGAATAAAATGTGGTTTGAAAGAAATCTTTACAGTGTACAGTGTAGTCATTTGATATTGGGATAAATGTGGGAGGTTTTAATGTGGTTAGGCAAAGTGTTCCATAGAGCGAACAGGATCCCCAGCTTTGACTGTCTGTCTGGCTAGTTGACTGTGTCCCTCCAGTGACAGTCTGTCTGGGTAGTTGACTGTGTCCCTGCAATGACTGTCTGTCTGGGTAGTTGACTGTGTCCCTCCAGTGACAGTCTGTCTGGGTAGTTGACTGTGTCCCTCCAGTGACAGTCTGTCTGGGTAGTTGACTGTGTCCCTGCAATGACTGTATGTCTGGCTAGTTGACTGTGTCCCTCCAGTGACTGTCTGTCTGGCTAGTTGACTGTGTCCCTCCAGTGACTGTCTGTCTGGCTAGTTGACTGTGTCCCTCCAGTGACTGTCTGTCTGGCTAGTTGGCTGTCTCCCTGCAGTGACAGTCTGTCTGGCTAGTTGACTGTGTCCCTGCAGTGACAGTCTGTCTGACTAGTTGACTGTCTTCCTGCAGTGACTGTCTGTCTGGCTAGCTGACTGTCTCCCTGCAGTGACTGTCTGTCTGGGTAGTTGACTCTGTCCCTGCAGTGACTGTCTGTCTGGCTAGTTGACAATGTCCCTGCAATGACTGTCTGTCTGGGCAGTTACTACTTAGACAGACCAGCCACGAGACTGGGCATTGACATGAAACTCGGCCAGCACATAAAATGTATTCATGTCCTTAACTAACCAACTGTCTGATATTATGGCAACTACATTTTATTTAAAGGAACTAGCTTTTATGAGACAAACTTTGCACCAGTCCCTGCCTGTGGTCTTGCAGTCTTGATTAATTGTGATATCAGCTTTATCAAAATATCTGGCCTTGACATGACAGTACTGCATGCCCGAATAAACCAGTGCTCAGTGTTTTCAACCATTTCCAGTCTGGCTAGTCTGGGTAGTGGTAGTAGTAAAAATGTTCAATGGGCCATCAATTCAATGGGCCATCAATTCAATGGGCCATCAATCCGAGAATGGAACACAATGACGTTTCCATTGGCAACTAATCTAGTGTTTCCTTGGCTGCCTTGAAACCTTTTACTATGTGATTTTCTTAAGATATTTTTTATATATCTTTAAAAGCAATGCACGTTTCTTAAATCCAACATATTGCTTTCCAGTTAAATTATACCCAAGCCTATCCAAAAAGGTGGTGATTCTAAATGTCTCCTACTCCCAATATGTAATAACACTGATGCCGATGACAACAGCAACGATGCAGTGATGATGATGATGACACTGTTGATGGTGTCAACGTTAATGTGCCCACAACAGTTATATCCCAGCGAAGGGACTGACATTAACGTGGTCATCAAAGCCACACAGTTCCCGATAGCATGAGCCAGGTTTTTACGCCAAACATACCGTCCCTGGTCGTGCCCTTGAATCCAGAACCAAGCAAGTAAAGTGAATGTGTTAACCAGTACACTACATGCAATGCAGAACTTTTGTCATCAATTAGTCAGCTGCCACCAATTAGGCCAGTTTTTTTATTTTTAGGTTTATGGATTTTTACAGTCATGTCTAACATCGGTGGAGTGGAAAAAATAAAAATAAAAAATGTTTTACTGTCATGTCAAACACAGGACGGATGAAAATGAGGCAAGAGAGATGAAGGGGAAAGGGTTAATCAAGGCCAGTTGTTGTTTTTTTAAGTTTTTGTATGGATTATTACAACAGTGTTTAAGGTAGCTGGGGCGGATATTGTATGCTTGTCTTGAATTGATTAGTTTGAGTAGAAGTTTTTAAAATAAATTAACCATTTCTTCACAGATTGTAGATTAAATATTACATAATATTCCAGATTAATAACATTTGCAGTTTTTCATTTATTTGGTTATGTTACAAGATTACTTTTTACATTTTTGCAAATGCAAAAAATAGCCACAAAATGCAAAATTATTTCGTTTTGAGAAAATCCCCAAAGAAATGAATGACACACAAGTATTGTAGTTTTTAGAAAATACAACAGTGTCACTGATAACTTTAAGATATATTTTGGCTAACATAAACGAATTACGTCTGATACACCAGTGAATGATTTAAAAAAAGATGAATGACAGCTTAAAGTATCAGTGTATTTTTGATACAAACCCTTCACCTATCGTAACTCAATATCGTATTATGTTGCCTACATGTAAGAGGCATCCATACGCCAAATTGCAACGTTGTAAGTATTGTAGTTTTTAGAAAATAAGAAATTAAGCATAACTTCCTGGTTATTAATGAAAACGCAATCTTAATAAATGTTTTTTTTGTGTCGAAATTTACAGTTTTTCACTGGCGTTTTATGTATTATTGACAAAACATGACCATTTGTAATATTGACACGTCCCCTTAATATACCACCACAATCCGGCGGGGTCACCAAGTCACATATACATTGCCATTTCCATTAGCGTCAAAGGCACAATAAACTACATTAGCGCTGATATTTGCTGGTTTAAGAACATGATTTAGTTAGACAGATATAATACTGATGTGTACTGGAATCACAGTAACCAGACGATATGTTCCACTTTCACGGCGAACGAATATAGCTTGTTCGAACATCGTAGCAACATTTTGGCAACACGGTACAGCTTGACCACAGTACAGGGCCTATGGCTACGCTTGGAAATAGTCCGTCTATATTTTTTTTTTAATTTTCATGACTATAAAAATCACTTCTCTACCAGAACATTATTCACACCAATTTGCACGAGACTGATCATTTGTATTTTGTATTAACAGTCGGAGAACAATGAGTTGTCTGTGTAGTAATGCGGTACAACGTTATCGTGAAAGGCGTTGTGAATATATTTTCGGTGTCGCAATGTTTGTCTGCCATTAAATTTTTGTGAACATTTCGTTTTTCAGACATTATATTTGTTTTTTTTATAGATTATTATTATAATAGATTATTTATAAAAAAAATGTCGCGTAAGAATGTTGGCGGGACATTAGCACAAATAAACCGTTTTTAATTTTTTTTTAAATTCACCAAAATGTGTCGGTTTACTACCACGAACTGGCAACAATGCCACATTACCAGAAAACTATGTTTTGGCATCAAAACATCTTTCTCAACAAACGATTTCTTAGGTTACTACTTTCCCGGGTAATGCCACTAATGACAGACACTGCATGAATGTAATCTATAAATGTGACCTGTACCTGATGTTTTTTGTCCATTCTCTCGCTAGTCAATAGGCCATGTAAATGGCAGCTATTTTCAACGAGGCAGACACAACAATTTCACAATAGACTCAAGGTGAACGAGTTCGCATAGCTACTGCCGAAGAATAGAGTCTTCAGGTATAAATTCCAGGAATACCTAGCCACTGCTTACTGGGACAAATGGCTGTCTATAACAACACACAAGGATACTGACTCTTGACCCCGAGACTATTTAGTGATTAATTATATTTCTGGCTCTTTCTTTTTATCAAACTAACCCCAATCTTCGTTAATACCTGGTATTACAAACATCAAAGAGAGTAGAACTATATGGAGCCTGTTACATAAATATATATACTATATCCACTTGTTATTATAAAGCCATGAATTTTTATTGTTCTACCAGGCTGGTATTTTGAGGTCTGCGTAAACAATGCTTTACGCTTGTGCAAACATTTACCAGTGCAAAAACACTGTATTATACTGAGAAACAAATTATATAAGAATTCTTAGAACTTTTAAACCTTTAACGAAACATGTGCAACACTGAACGTAGAACAATTATGTGATACAAGCTATCTAATAATGGCATGTATAATAAATAATCCTGAAATAAAGCTAATCTTAATGCTAAGTATCCAGACAAACTCAGTTGGTTTTACAGTTACGGGTTTCATCATGACAGTTAAGGTAAAATTTGGGAGTATAACCACTGGATGACTAGGAATTCATTCTTAAAAAATCCATCCTCAACTTAGCCTATCATGAATCCGGTTCATTGATCTCCAAATATGTAGTATATGAACAGCTTAAGTAACATCTGCATTCAATTTAATAAAAAATGCGTATTTTTTTCAAATCATCAAAAGAATTGACTTTAGTCGTTAGATCTGGTAAGGCTGAAAATACTGGATTTTCAAAAAGGTAAACAGTTTGCGGGTAAATGCCAATCATGGACGTAACTTCCATTCTCTCGTTGGTCACATGACAAAGTGACAACAACAAAAAGTTGCACAAACAAGCTAGCATGTGGCAGTGCATACTAGAGCTAGCATGTGGCAGTGGATACTAGAGCTAGCATGTGGCAGTGGATACTAGAGCTAGCATGTGGCAGTGTATACTAGAGCTAGCATGTGGCAGTGTATACTAGAGCTAGCATGTGACAGTGTATACTAGAGCTAGCATGTGGCAGTGGATACTAGAGCTAGCATGTGGCAGTGTATACTAGAGCTAGCATGTGGCAGTGTATACTAGAGCTAGCATGTGGCAGTGGATACTAGAGCTAGCATGTGGCAGTGGATAGAAGGTAGGTTTGTTATTTCACAAAATTTCTTTGAAATAAGACTAGCAAAAAAATAAAATTTAAGAGGAACTTTTAAGAGAACTGAAGAGGGACCTTTAAGAGAATTGAGCAGGGACCTTTAATGAATTGAGGAGGAACCTTTAAGTGAATTGAGGAGGGACCTTTTAAGAGAATTGAGGATGGACCTTTAAGAGAATTGAGGAGGAACCTTTAAGAGAATTGAGGAGGGACCTTTAAGAGAAATCAGGAGGGACCGTTAAGATAATTGAGGAGGGACCTTTAAAAGAATTGATGAGGGACTTTTAAGTGAATTGAGGATGGACCTTTAAGTGAATTGAGGAGGGACCTTTAAGAGAATTGAGGAGGGACCTTTAAGAGAATTGAGGAGGAACCTTTAAGAGAATTGAGGAGGGACTTTTAAGTGAATTGAGGAGGGACCTTTAAGTGAATTGAGGAGGGACCTTTAAGTGAATTGAGGAGGGACCTTTAAGAGAATTGAGGAGGGACCTTTAAGAGAATTGAGGAGGGACCTTTAAGAGAATTGAGGAGGGACCTTTAAGAGAATTGAGGAGGGACCTTTAAAAGAATTGATGAGGGACTTTTAAGTGAATTGAGGAGGGACCTTTAAGAGAATTGAGGAGGAACCTTTACATGAAACAGTCAGTCACTCTACATTCTTTTTCTGGATTCCATGAATTTGCTGGTTTCAAAATCTCACAGTAACATAGATGTGTCCACTCACCTCAACGTATCGGTCAATGTTGACGTCGTTTGGCCGGTCAGTGATGAGAAAGTTCATCCCCTTGTACGTGATCTGGGCGGGCTCCGGCTTGTGCCCTTTCATTCTCACAGGCATCGGTCCTGAGTTGCGCGTCGCTATTTTGAACGTTATTTTTGTCGACGGTGACGTGCCAAACAACCTCTCTCAACTTCCTGGAAGCGATGACGAGGCACCGTCAGTCGTCCCAACCCCTCGAGAGACCTTGACCCCTCGAGCAACCTTGACCCCAACAGCAGGCAAGCTCCGACCGCCGTTCTGTCGTCACTCGCAGCCAGATTCATTCACAGCAGTGACCAGCGCATCCACTCACGCCCTCTGCTGGTGAAAACCCGACCCGTGGAGGCGATCGTCGACAACAGGTTCAACCCATTCGCGATGGCACGACCCGATATGTGATAACAGCGACGCCGGTGACAATGGCAACGACGCAATGATGATGACTGTGATGACACTGTCGATGGTGTCAACGTTGACGTGCCAACAACGTGTGACAATGACGCGCTAGACGTGCTGTGCCTGGCAGTACTCGCCGCTGTTTCGTAGGAACTCCATAAATGTGTAACCGTACTGGCCTGAAAACTGAAACAGAAAAGTTTGTGCATTAAACACACATCCAAATGTTTGCTTAACGTTATATTATACATGCTCTCATTATATACGACAACGGCGTACATGCGCAGTGAAAATGCACCATTTTGGATTCACCAAAAAATATTGATTTAACACGCAGTGACATCATTAGCTTGACATGAACCTCGCCCCACGTGAGAGTGATCTCATAGTGTCAGCAGTCATGTAAAAATTACTGCAACTTCCAATTTGTTTCGTGGACTGGGTGACAGCCAACACCAGCCAGTTAGCCAATGCTGCCATTACAAAATAAATGAACCAGGATATAAACACACATTTTACAAAAAAAATCTGCAGTTGTAGCTTTTCCTATATAATGGGATTAATGTTTCCAAAAAGTAAAGAACAAATGGACCAAAAACAAAGTCACCTCAAACTGATCCATATAATTATGATCAATAAGTATAACTACCGCATAATATATAACAACAGCATAAGATTCAAGCGATTGAAATTGTCCTGAGAAGTGCTTTTTTGCAAGCAGAAAGCATTAGGTTTTTCTGAGAAATAAGCAATTCCCAAGCCAGCTACCGCTGCACCTGGCGTACTGAACATGCTATTTGTGAACACCATGTCCTTCAGGTCTGTGGTCAAAAACACCAGCTAAGTACCAACCCAATCTGAGCAGTGAACATGAACCACAACCGACGTAAACAAGTGTCAGTTTAAGACGTGCTATTTGAGACTGGAACTCTGGTGGTCCTCAGAAAAAGCAGCTGGCCATAAACCAGACAGTCTTGGCAGTGGCAGTTAAACTAGTTAGATGCATCAAGCTGTAGGGTCGTGCCACCTGGCGCGTGCGAGATAGGGTGCCAAGGTTGTCTGTCTTGTCGACAACAAGTATGTGCGGGCATGCGTTCGTGCAGGAGGTAGAAGGAGAAGATCAAAAGGAATAGTTTGAAGAGAAATCTGGAAAAGACAGGTGCGGACACCACAGAATGGAAGAAGAAGATGGCCGAAGATCAAGAGAGATGTTATATAGAAATGTTATATATAGTATTACATATACTGTTATATATAGTATTACATATACTGGAAAAGACAGGTGCGGACACCACAGAATGGAAGAAGAAGATGGCCGAAGATCAAGAGAGATGTTATATAGAAATGTTATATATAGTATTACATATACTGACATGTAAATCAATACAGTTGTGTGTGTAAACATGATGTTAATAATAATTTGAAAAATTCTTTATAAAGCCTATTGCCTAAATCCTTGGAACACAAGCTCAGAGGGGCATCAAAACAAAAGGGTTAACCTAGTCAATCTTGAAATCATTAAGCAATATTAAAGTTGTCACACAGATGTTACATATGAGTTATTGATTCAGGCAGTTTCCAGGCAATATCACCCACATGAACATTCTCTAACATGTGCACATGGCGCACCGACTAATTACTACATCACAACCACGAGCACAGGGACTATTCACTATCATAAATGTTGATGATATCAAATGTAGGTGATGCACTATTCTGTTGTGGCCGTAATAGGTCCTGCATGCAAGCAAGGTCTGTCAGTGTTAATAACTAATGGCCTAGTGTGATCCTCATTAACATTTCATAAGAAATGTACCAATGTACGATTCCATCGTGGCTAATATGAAAGTCCTCTATGTCGCTCCTAAAAGGATTCTATTTTAGCTGTACTCGCTGGGTAAATAATCAGCAATTATGTGACAAGATCTGCTCATCTTTGCAGAGTACCAAAATTACAGCATTATATTTTGACATCAGTATCGCAAACATGAGTGGGCTGCGATCACTCCCATAAAAAATAAATGTTATTATTAAAATAAAGACCGAAATGTTTAAATCAACACTTCATAATGACGACCGACTACACGTTTTCTGATGACTTCATAACGTAATACAATCATCTGACCATGCAACAGTTCTCAGAATTATCTGCCTTTAACCGTACAAGAAAGACTAGATCATTGACATGACTTTGTATTCATTTGTCTCTCCAGGCAAAACCTGATTGACAAAACATAATGTTACGTAATGCGATCCGATTTCTTCATGGCCTTTCTGAGTAACCCTCATCTTTCCAGCACTGATGGGTACAGCCTTTGGGAGTGCGGAGTATCGGAATATCATCAATCTAAATTATCGCATAATCTTCTGCCGGCAAATTAATCTGCACATTACCATGACAACGCAGAAAATTCACAATTCGTCAGCTACTATCCTGTCAATTTTTTTTACCGAAAATGAGTCAGTTATTCATTTTAATGGCAGCAAAAAAATATTTGCAGACGCATTACTGCAAAGCAATCTTGATGCTATTTTGTGATTAGAATTCTGCTGTTGTGGATTCAATGCAAGCATGTCTTCCTGCATAAGAAGGAGACGTGTCAGTGAGTGTTTTTCATCATTCTGGGGTAGGGTTTCCTCCTTTAGATGTCCTTGCCCGATACTTCATCATTCTGAGGTAGGGTTTCCTCCTTTAGATACCCTTGCCCGATACTTCATCATTCTGAGGTAGGGTTTCCTCCTTTAGATGTCCTTGCCCCATACTTCATCATTCTGAGGTAGGGTTTCCTCCTTTAGATACCCTTGCCCGATACTTCATCATTCTGAGGTAGGGTTTCCTCCTTTAGATACCCTTGCCCGATACTCATCATTCTGAAGTAGGGTTTCCTCCTTTAGATACCCTTGCCGGATACTTCATCATTCTGAGGTAGGGTTTCCTCCTTTAGATACCCTTGCCGGATACTTCATCATTCTGAGGTAGGGTTTCCTCCTTTAGATACCCTTGCCCTATATTTGCACACAAAAACAGATCTTTACAACAGCATTGCCAACTACAGTAATATTATATAATGGTGTATGTCTAAGTTCGGAGGTCGCCATGACAACACGGTCACTGGTCTATGAATGGCTGAAGTAGAGTGACAGTTTTGTCTTTCTGACACAGTCACCCTGAGGTTAAAAGGTCATTCAACAATAGGAAGAATGTCTACTTTTAGTTCAAGAGGATGGCATCAGTTGTTGATATTATGCCAATATGTGGTTAGTGCCTCAAGCCGTTTCAGAACTGTCATTTATTTTCATATATTTGATTCTGGACAGGTAACACAATGTGGACAATAACTGACCAGTGGCTTCTCTGGGTCAGACTGACCAAATTTACTACATCAATCTCATGATTAACAACTTACCAATGGCAGAATTACTACAATAGTTCAATAGAGGCTAAACATATCCCAGTTGACCACGCAGCACTTTGATACCGCCAGGATTGCAGGTTTGATTTCATGCTTTTAAAGCATTATAACGCATGGGAAATATACCTGGCTGTGCTGCTTATAGCAGACTACAAAAAGTCTGCTTTGAGAATGGAGAGTGATGCTATACTATACCACTATATCAGATTCTCGCATCAGACACAAGAATGGGTTTATTTAACAGTATCTTGGTACGAACATTCCACTGCAATTCAAGTTTAAGCAAACATAGTGCAAGTTGCCAACAGGAATGACGATAATAACCTAGCTACTGGTACTACTACACCTATACACCAGTCATTCTAGTTTCAACACCAACCACTGCATACCATAGCTACCCAAATGATTTACGAGTGAAGTTTCTTTGTGTAACCAGCATCAGAGACACCTTCAATGAACACACACACCCATGTGCTGTCACATCCGGTCACAAATGTCACCAAGATTTATTGTGCTGCCTCATTCATTCACAAGTGTCACACTTGAGCGATTCTTCATGCATGATTTAGCAATGGAGTACACAGATTGCACTACATGGATGGCTACCAAGATTGCCATGCAAGGCAACAAGTTCTGTTCTAATGTCGTGGCATGTGGACAAGGAAGCTACTGGCTTGACGGAGGTCCAACGTTTATTCATCAGCCAATTCAACATCAGCCAACTAACACATATTCACACTGCTACATTGTGGTAACAGCAAACACACAACCAGCCAAACACACAACCAGCCAAACAGACCTAAACTTATTAGGCTACAAATCATCATCATAAAAGTCAGTCAGGTAATTCCATACTGTGCGCAAAGTTACAATTACTGGTACAAAAACTGTTTGTCTTGTCCCCGACCTGCAGCAGCATTTTCGTCAAATCTTACAATATTGTTTTTGAGAGAACATGCCTTATATATAATATATATTATATGTGCAGCCAATCACATATGCATATGCGGCACATGTGCCCAGGGAAGTTCATCAACTTTTTTCAGGGTGCCAAAAATCCTTGACAGAGAGTAGGATCTCAAAATCACTGGTTGTTTTTTCATGACATGACCCTGGTAGTAAATTAATGATCTGTTCCCAATTACTTCGGGATCGGGATCATTACTCGGCAAAGTCCTACTAGAATAAGGGTTTATTTCAGAGTGTTCTTCTCTAGAGTTAGTGAGTCCATGACAGTTTTCCCATTTCCATGCATGGGATCTTTTGCTTCCTATGGATAGAAGGAACCATCGGTTTTTAGTATTTGTTCCAAAAGGCACAGGCCAAGTGGGGTGAACGAAATCATGGGCATCTGGGGGGGCAGGGTATTGATGGGGCAGGATCTAGAGGGGGAGCAGGATCTGGAGGGGGAGCAGGATCTGGAGGGGGGCAGGATCTGGGGGGCAGGATCTGGATGCTCGTAAAATTTAGGTCTTTTATGGCGAGTAGATTGTTTACTATTTGTGTTAAGTAATGTTAATTAATTATATACAATTATATCATTATTGAATGTAGACATTTTGGTAAGTGTAAAGATTTTTTCTGGAAGTGTTAATAAAATTTGTTTGCCCCCCCCTGGAAAAAAGCCTGTGTGTGATAGAAATAGCCCAAGCTTTGAAATGGCAGAGGTGGAATCGAGCCACCATCCTCTCGATCGACAGGTGGGTGCCCTAACCATTCGACCACCTATCCCCACTTGTTGCTATGTAGGCCACTGTATTCTCTAACTGTTAAATGTCCATCCATGTCTGCCAAAATGCTAGTAAATTAACAAGGGATTTAAAATGATGGAATTCCTCAAATAATGGCCACCCACATGTGAACCTGGTCTTTGCTTTCCTACACTAGAGCGAAACAGGCCAGACTATTGGGGTTGACTCAGCTGAGGTTACTATTCATGGACATCAATAGAAGGTGACGATCCTACGAACATTAACGAGCAGTTCTATCACTTTGGAGCCATACAATGCTAGCACCATTTAATGTCCTCTTTTAGAGTTGTCAGTTTACTAGCATTTAGGCAGACAAGGAACTTTATCAGTTAAAATACAGCCCATGCATTCATGGCGTTTAATGCAGTATTACAGAACTACTCTGATTATCCAAAAGGACAAAATAGTTTCATTACCTTAGTGTCAGTATCTTATATTTTTGATAAATCATAATATGACATTACAACACAGTTTTCAACAAATAATAATGTATTCTGCTTTGTGCCAATATAAACTCACTGAGTGGTTAACTTTTATCTCTAATGCGTCACAATGTTCAGAGCACTAATCATCTACTGTGGTTTTTAATTCATTAATTAATCAATCAATCAATCAATCAAATAAACACGTTGGATCATATTTAATGGTTTAGACAATTGGCCATGTTCACTGCAAGACCCAACAACACAACAACCTTATAATAATTAATCTACAACTTTGCTGTATTTCTTTTGTTTGTATTTTTCTAATTTGCTGTTATATGACTAAATGTATTTTCCTTTCTTGGAATGAATAAAATATGACTATGACTATAATTGAGGTAATAACCATTGTCTTATAACTCCAGCCATGAGACATAATCACGAAGACAAGAGCTTGTTTCTCGTATCTATGTATCATAATAATTGAGGTAATAACCAATATGTATAACTCTAGCCTTGAGACACAATCATGAAGTCGAGCTTGTTTCTCGTATCTATGTATCATAATAATTGAGGTAATAACCAATATGTATAACTCTAGCCTTGAGACACAATCATGAAGGCGAGCTTGTTTCTCGTATCTATGTATCATAATAATTGAGGTAATAACCAATATGTATAACTCTAGCCTTGAGACACAATCATGAAGGCGAGCTTGTTTCTCGTATCTATGTATCATAATAATTGAGGTAATAACCAATATGTATAACTCTAGCCTTGAGACACAATCATGAAGGCGAGCTTGTTTCTCGTATCTATGTATCATAATAATTGAGGTAATAACCAATATGTATAACTCTAGCCTTGAGACACAATCATGAAGGCGAGCTTGTTTCTCGTATCTATGTATCATAATAATTGAGGTAATAACCAATATGTATAACTCTAGCCTTGAGACACAATCATGAAGGCGAGCTTGTTTCTCGTATCTATGTATCATAATAATTGAGGTAATAACCAATATGTATAACTCTAGCCTTGAGACACAATCATGAAGTCGAGCTTGTTTCTCGTATCTATGTATCATAATAATTGAGGTAATAACCAATATGTATAACTCTAGCCTTGAGACACAATCATGAAGGCGAGCTTGTTTCTCGTATCTATGTATCATAATAATTTAGGTAATAACCAATATGTATAACTCTAGCCTTGAGACACAATCATGAAGGCGAGCTTGTTTCTCGTATCTATGTATCATAATAATTGAGGTAATAACCAATATGTATAACTCTAGCCTTGAGACACAATCATGAAGGCGAGCTTGTTTCTCGTATCTATGTATCATAATAATTGAGGTAATAACCAATATGTATAACTCTAGCCTTGAGACACAATCATGAAGGCGAGCTTGTTTCTCGTATCTATGTATCATAATAATTGAGGTAATAACCAATATGTATAACTCTAGCCTTGAGACACAATCATGAAGGCGAGCTTGTTTCTCGTATCTATGTATCATAATAATTGAGGTAATAACCAATATGTATAACTCTAGCCTTGAGACACAATCATGAAGGCGAGCTTGTTTCTCGTATCTATGTATCATAATAATTGAGGTAATAACCAATATGTATAACTCTAGCCTTGAGACACAATCATGAAGTCGAGCTTGTTTCTCGTATCTATGTATCATAATAATTGAGGTAATAACCAATATGTATAACTCTAGCCTTGAGACACAATCATGAAGGCGAGCTTGTTTCTCGTATCTATGTATCATAATAATTGAGGTAATAACCAATATGTATAACTCTAGCCTTGAGACACAATCATGAAGGCGAGCTTGTTTCTCGTATCTATGTATCATAATAATTGAGGTAATAACCAATATGTATAACTCTAGCCTTGAGACACAATCATGAAGTCGAGCTTGTTTCTCGTATCTATGTATCATAATAATTGAGGTAATAACCAATATGTATAACTCTAGCCTTGAGACACAATCATGAAGGCGAGCTTGTTTCTCGTATCTATGTATCATAATAATTGAGGTAATAACCAATATGTATAACTCTAGCCTTGAGACACAATCATGAAGTCGAGCTTGTTTCTCGTATCTATGTATCACAAACAAAAATAAATAAAAACTATTCAGCTGTGGCCTATTGTTGTGTCTTTCATGGAAGTAATGACATCGGCTTAAAACCAACTTGCATCATGCATGACTCATGCGTGGAATCATGTGTGAGTCATGGCGCCTGAGAGATACATGCATGTAATGCACATCGTGTGTCAATGTTTACAATCTGGTTTTTTTTTAGTTTTTAAGTAACTTTTGTTGGCAACTCTTTTTCAACAGGTGCTATTAAAGTATTGTATTCAACCTATCAAGCATACAGTAAGCTTCAGAAATAGACTCACGCTTGCTAATGGCATACGCTGAGACAGTGTCACATTCCGAGTTTGATGCATATGTGCATTTCTGTCAACCGTTCATGGTGACTACAGGCTATGAACGTTTGTTGGAGCTACCAGCTAGTTATATTCTGGGTTGGGTATAACAGCTAGAGCACTGCAAAATCAACTTATAGCAGGACACAAGAAATGTTAATAAATTTCACAGATAATTTGTTAATATTTTCCCTTAGTAAAGATTTCCCTTTAGTAGATTCCCGTGACCATGCCAACAGACCCCTCTGGTGGAGATTCCCGTGACCATGCCAACAGATCCCTCTGGTGAAGATTTCCGTGACCATGCCAACAGATCCCTCTGGTACAAAAATTGCACGCATTGCATTGAGTATACTCAAGTTTCCTACTTGGGGCAAAAACAACCGAAAACTCCATCAATCGTGTGGTCTTGTCAATTTCCTGGGCCAATTCCATTTAGTTGTTTTAGCTATCGCTGTAATGACATTTGTGCCTGCCTGTTGGTCTGTAATGCAGTTATCTAGCTGACCAACGCAGAAAGCAGCTGTTTTACGGTGTTCGAAAATTAGCCATAGAAAAAGCAAAACGAGAGACAAACTATTCAGAAGTCTTCCGCCAAGAGGCCATTAATCTGTAATGGAAACATTCTTGACACTGATAATTAGAATTTATACACAAGAAAGGAAAAACCTTAAAACGTTACCTTATTAATTTAACAGCACTCGTCCTGTGCTGTACTGACAATGAAGGGAAACTGTTTTTGCACAACATGCTGCTAGCAACACCCCGTTTATCTTACTAACAAGAACACTGTTCGCCAAGGGTGTAGTACTCCTACCAAGATTTACCTTCTGCAGAAGTCTTTCCACTGAGAACCAAATTCAGTGTGTTGACACAGCCAGTATTTTTGAAGATCAGATTATATCAGTGTCAATGATACACGAGTCAACTGTACACACAGGTTAAGTGTAATGTGACAAACCCTTGAGATTTAGGGCTCATCAGCGAAGTCACATGATTGCAGTGTTAATCATCATGCACCCTAGTGATGTCACATGACCTGACAATGTTGTGTCACATGACCTTTCAATGTCCTATGTATCTGCAGGGACCGGAATAGCACGGATGCTTAATGGCATGAAAGTAAATGTACACTTAAGGGATGGCTAGTTACAGGAAGGGATCAATGTACACTTAAGGGATGGCTAGTTACAGGAAGGGATCAATGCTGCCAGAAATAGAATGTCTAACCAGACAACATAGTATAGTATATAGAGCAACTAGGCCATCGTTGCCCATTTTGAGGACTGGATTCGATCAAAAATAATTGTATAGTTTGTCTTATGATTTCAAAGAAACTAAAAAAGCTTGTACAAACAAGCTAGCTTGTTGCAGCCGATAGGTTAGTTTGAAACAACACGAGCAATAACTAGAATTCTGCAGAGCCTGTAAGTTTAACTACCAGTTGGTGCACGCTGGCAAGAATAAACTTACCAATACTATGCCATATGATCGTATTCTCAACAAGTCACACATTTACCCTCTGTGTCATTTCTGTGTGGGATTTTTTTTTATTTCCCCTGGTCTTCAGCGTCTCATCCGAAAAACACCGGCAAAGTAGATTGAAAAAAATTCCCCAAGCTTCAAAACGGCAGCAGGTGGACTGGAACCTGGGTCCTCTCTATTGGTAGTCTGGCACTCTGACCACATTACCACTGCATCCCACTTTTTACAAATTCTGATAACATCAGTTAGATGTAAAAACACAGTGATCACAAAATCCTGAGCAAAAGAAAGCTGGGCAGGCCTGGTCTATTGTAACACGGCTGCACTGATACTTGAAAGGCAATCTCAGGCAAGGCGAAGGTGTAAAAAGTGATGCTACCTCGTGTGATTAATTGTGGCTCGCCCAGACAGTAGATGTATGCCTGTAGTGACCTTGACGTTTTTTGTCTGTTGGGTGTGACATTGTTTTCACACAGTGATCACAGCACAGCTGGGCAATGTTGCCCAACATAATGATACATGATAACGTGGCTGCTGGTGAAAGCAATACCATGTTCTAGTAGATATTACAAAGGATGATAAACACATGCTGCTGGTACATAGGTCAGAAGAAATGATGCCCAGCTAGAATCGATGGCCTTTATAGGTGCAATACTGCAATACTAAGTACGTTAGTATTCACCCTATTCTGTTTTCATTACAGCTGTATAAAGGGTATAATCAACACAGTCAAATTGACTAGCTGCACAACATTGCTACGTGTCAAAATCTTGTTTGATCTTGCTAGAGATGTCACTAGTGGGGGGATATCGGTGACTGTTGATGTAAAGAAATATTTCACTGTATCAGAAGCAAATGCATGCAATTATTTGTAATAATCAGCCCAGGAAAGTAATCGATACACAACAATTGCTCCTTAATGCGTACACATCTTGTCATACAGTGAGGCTTCTGAACATGCATAGCAATTTTGTGCAGTGGCATTTTCCCTAAACATCTTTTCGTCATTTGATAAACTCTTCTAACAAATTGTTTGCACTCAATTGATAACTGTCATCGTTTCAGAATATCAATCTCTTGCACAAAGGTTACTTCAGATTTTTTTCATTCAAAATGGTATATTCTCTTGCAAAAATGTCCCTTTCATTTTTGTTATCACCCGACAAAGAAACTACATAAATTACGATGACACATAATAGTGTTTGTTAAAGCATAGCAATGCCTGAACTCAACTGCACATGTTTTGTACCCTCTACCCTCGTGACAGAACGTCATAAATAAATGAATCACACAGAAAAAGACTGACAGATTGGCCAAAGAACAGCACGCCTTCAAGGGGATTTTCACTAGTCATCATCCACCCCCCATGAATGAGTGAGGTGAAACCGGTACACAAAGTGAGAGATTCTTTTAACTTGACCTCCCTGTGATGATCAATCCATCCAACCTACCACTGCTAGTGGCCAATGGTGGTACTCTATAATACCTGTGACTCACCATATCTGACATAAACAATACTAGTTCACGTAAACATCCTGTTTCTCTGTATAACTTACAAGTGTGTTGCAATAGTTCCTTATCAATCACTGGACCTTCTGGGAAATCCAAAAAATTTCCCACTGTCATCATGCTCAACAGAACAATCATGTCATGTTGCCAACATAGTTACTATAAATTATCATGATCAAATACATTTGAAAAAACTACTCCCTATTACAACTACTTCTCATTATAGCTACATTTTTTCCCATTACAACTACATGTTACAGGAACAATTAATTTGGCATTAAAACTAGTCCTGTTATATAGCTACTTCCTAAATTTTATTCTTAAACCAATGGAGAATCAACTATTTGAAACGGAATATGTAACATATAAAACACATACATGTTCATTACAGCTTTAGTAAGATGAATACATAAATTAGTACTCAGTGTAAAATACTCCATAAATTGTGTCCACTGTTGTGCTTCACGAAAGTCACGAATGTCACTTTAATTTCAGCAAGTGTCCAGCAGCATACAAAAAACTTCACATTGACTTGTCTTCTTACACATACTCTTGTTTGAACGGAGCCAGGCACTGGTTCACAATGCGATACAGACATGTACCTCCTTTTCCTCTGTGCTGCTGGGACAGCTACACCTTCTTGTGCACAATGTGCAGTCGGTCAGTTCTGTGGCTGCCTCCACAAACTCACAGATGTTGGGATGATGTTTACCCACCAGTTTTGTGAACTTTGACTTCCATCCCTCAACATGATTGTTGGTTTGTTTCTCATTCTCTGAGTGAACATTCCAGATGTCCACTGTGATCTTGGCATCGTCACCAAGCCACATTCCACAAAGTAGTCAATGAACATGTCCAGCTGGGGAAATTCCAGAGTAGAGCACTCTTCCATCAGAGCCAGGCATCATCAGCTGGACGAAGATGTCTAAATGTCTCAATGCAATCTGAAATAGTTAATGTTCCCCCCTCAAGAACTGTAGAATTAAAAAGAATGCTGTAGCGGTAATAGCGCCTTATGTTCCAGTGGGAACGAAAAGGACGTGAGTGAGTGACAGCTGTAATGGGACTAGTTTGACTGTCAAACTTAATGAGTAGCCATAACAGAAAGGACGTGAGTGAGTGACAGCTGTAATGGGACTAGTTTTACTGTCAAACTTAATGAGTAGCCATAACAGAAAGGACGTGAGTGAGTGACAGCTGTAATGGGACTAGTTTGACTGTCAAACTTAATGAGTAGCCATAACGGAAATAAAAAGTTGCTACAACAAGTTCTACAACAGGTAGACTCTCCAGTAACTACAACAACTGACCAAAACTTGGTAAGTTTCGGCCCGTAATTGCATACTATAGTATATGACACTTAATACAAATACTTTTTTAATACTGATGTAATATATAAACAGGGCCAGAACAAAGTCTAGATCTGACACATATCTACCTGGTTAACAAAACAGACTTGTTGGTGTATTAGTATTAAAACAAATATGATGACATGTATATTTACCGATCAATTATCACTCTAATAATAGTAATATTACACGTTCACCGATCATTATATCACTCTACTGTCACCCAGCAATAAACTGTAGTGCTACATCATTATGAATCATATAATGGAAAGAAAAAGAACTTGTAAAAAACTGGAAAAACCTATAGATTTTGTTAGACGCAATGGGAAGACTGCCTGAAGAGGGATGTGAGAAAGGCAGAGGAGGATAAAAGGTGGAGGGAAAAATGGAGGGAAAAGGCTGGGAGCAATGGAAAATGACAACAGCTGAAGCAGTACAACAGTATAAAACTAGCTGGCATCATCCTTTTATAAAGGGAACAACGAGCAAGAACAACTTGCAATGAAACAATATGTTAAGTAGAATTTACTCATATCATCATCGCATCATCAAGTCGAGCGATATGACAACCACTTAACTATCAAAATAATCCAAGTCAGACACATTAACCAAGACAGAACTTTCCACCTTGGACCATGACAGATACTTACAGTTGGACTGCTTCAACGAGACTGTGGTGACTTATCCTACAGGGCGTGTGTAGCCCAGAAGCTCATGGAACTGAGAGAGGCAACAAGTACTAGAGAAGATGTCAGAGTGCAGTGAACATAACAAGTGCCAGCAGCAGCGGTGGTGGCACTGTCAGTCATTGATCCACCTGTTGCGTTTACATCATGTGTCACCTGAGCACCAATAGGCTGGCTGTGTCCCTCCCACCCAATCTCACACATACACAGGTAAGTGAGACAACCAAACCTACAGTAAGTCGCAACTAGACACCGACTCATTCATGGACCCAGTGGCGGTGATTGGCTGCCTAGGACACCCTCACCACCCCCATACATCGCAGGCCAAGGTTTAGCTCACCTCATTTGTTCAGCCCACGTGCATTTCCACGAAAGTGTGAAAAGTGGTCCAATAAACAGTGACAGTGGATTCATTTATGTGTTATAGCCCCAGACCCAAAAATGCATTTGGTGTAAAAAAAACATTTCAACATAGAGACCAGACACAGAAAAATCAGCAAAGCTATATAAATAAGGGAAAAGGCAGCCAGTGATGAACATAGACAGGGGAATCAAGGGGATACAACCTCCCATGATCTTCTTGAAACTGCTGGAATGTGACAACCATAACACAGTCACATGACACCAAATAACAGTTCAGTTCGATCCCGAAGAAGTGACCAAGAGGTGAGAGGATCATAAAAGCTGCACCCACTTTACATGGCAGTGAAGACTGCATCTGTCGCAGTGAAGACTGTCCATGACAGTTAAGACTGCGTCTGTCGCAGTGAAGACTGTCCATGGCAGTGAAGACTGCGTCTGTCGCAGTGAAGACTGTCCATGGGAGTGAAGACTGCGTCTGTTGCAGTGAAGACTGTCCATGGCAGTGAAGACTGTCCATGGCAGTGCAGACTGCGTCCATGGCAGTGAAGGCTGCGTCCATGGCAGTGAAGACTGTGTCCGTCGCAGTGAAGACTGTGTCAATGGCAGTGAAGACTGTCCATGGCAGTGAAGACTGCATCCATGGCAGTGAAGACTGCGTTCATGGCAGTGAAGACTGTCCATGGCGGTGAAGACTGCGTCCATGGCAGTGAAGACTGCGTCCATGGCAGTGAAGACTGTGTCTATGGCAGTGAAGACTGTGTCCATGACAGTGAAGTATTTATTCAGTCTGCCAATGTAAACTATTACCACATTCCACAATAAGTAAATATTTGTTATTACATCTGCTATCAAAAATAAAGTACATAAAGCTGCCACCAATTTAATACTGATAACTATAAACAATTTTGACAACTTAAAGGACACATTGGCATGTGTTACATCATTCACATGATGTAACACATCAGTATAGTCATAGTGTATGTATGTGTTTGTGCGTTACATCATTCACATGATGTAACACATTGTTACAGTCATAGTGTATGTGTGTATTCATGTGTTCATTACTCTATTAGATAAATATTTAATTAAATATTTGCAGCAATGGTTAGTTTTATGACTGCCAAATTTCTTGTGAAATTAAAAAGAGCAGAACTCTCAGAAAATTCCAACCAGATGACCTCTTCGTTTACACATTGCACAGTTGAGATCTGGATTTGCTAAATACTGAAGACAAAGCACACAGGTAATCAACAGAGCTGGTGATTTATAAATCGTAGGATACTGTGCATGACATGTGAGATTTTCAACCATCCAGTAATGGTCTCTATCACTTACAGTTTGTCTGCTATTAGATTAATGTTTTCTCCTACGTGCTAGTTTTACTAAGTGGGTCACGTTATCTGGGCCCATATTTTCGAAAGACAAATTGTTTTGTAACTCAAGCTATCTGTAAATATGGCAGCAAAACTGTTCACTTGTAGATTACCTGGGTAAATATTATATTAAATAGATCTACTGAAGTATTATATAGTACATGATGAATCTCAGCCAAGACTACAGTGACCTCCCCCAGTGTCAGCCTTACGAACATATTTACAGAAAACGAGTTATGAATTTCAAGAATATGGGCCCTATACCAGAAGTCCACTTCCTGTCAAAACCTTGTAAAAATATTTGTTAGAAAAATTCATAAAACCTACATTGTAAACTTCTTATTTCTCGTAATGCGTTGTAGTTACATTGTTATGCTCATGGCAAACATTAGGTTTTAGAAGGTATCTCCATTCAACAATCATTTTCTCTGCAATACACTACATTTTGAAGAGGAAACCGTGCATACTTATTGGATTTGCAAGTCAAAATTCCCTTGGGTTTGTCATAAGTAAATAATCAACTATAAAGATTAATTTATTCTAAGATGTCCGTTTCTTGGATTGTTACTTACCTCTCGAAAAACTTGTTTTTATTCTCAGAATATTTTGGCTGACACACTCAGCTTTCATCGGTGGACTGACGTCACTACAGGCGAAAGACATATTAGGAAATCCTTGACTGACATCCAGAGTTTCCAGACTAGAAAAAACATTTCCTTATCTAAATTTACAGCAGACAGCACCTGCCAGGTGACGTGAGCATAAGCACACAGAGACGTGTTGTCTTCAGCGACTTCCGGGTTAGACAGAAGTGATACAGTGTTTAATCATATCAATGGGGGAAGACTGTGCATTTCACAGTCATGTTTGTGATATACAGACACCTTGCTACTGATACTGCTCTCACTCTAGGGTTCTCAAAGGGATACCTTTGACAGTTAAGCTGCAATGTTGTTTAAATTTCTTGTGGCCAAATTTTACCAGAATACGACTACATAACTGTATATGCATAACAACTGCAGGTTTGTGTATTAATTAACAAATGTGGCTTGCTTCTAGTTCTAATAATGTACATCCATAAGAATTTTAAATATAAATTAATCATGTACGATGTACCGCAGGAACACTGAGAAGGACAGTTTGTAGAAATTTCAGGAGGTGGCTTAAATAAATCTGTTATAATCGGTAACATGTATAGGCCACCAAGAGATGTTAATGTAGATTACATACAATTTACTAATGAATTTGCTACTTTACTAACTTTATTTGATGGCAGTAATAACAAGGTAATTTTAGCCAGGGATTTTAACATAAATCTATTCAAAACAAATGAAAAAGAAATATTTAGTGATTTCTTTGATACAGTTAACCAGGCGCAGTTTCTTTCTGAAAATCACATTACCCACTCGATTCTCAATGTCAAATGGTACTCTAACTGATAGCCTGTTCTGCAAACTAACTAAGTCAACTATTGATTCAACCTGAGGAATTCTTACTAAGAAATTATCAGATCATCAACCATACTTTATTCTAATAAACACTGTTTTAATTAAACACCGTCCCCCCAAAAACAATTCAAATATATATGGAAAATGAAAGATCCCCTACAAACTTAAAAAATTAATTAATGTCCATAAACATAATGGATGAATTATATCAAAATGTTAATCCTGACCCGAATACTAACTATGAGATAGTTATACCTGAAATAGTAAATGCACGTGAAAAACGCATTCCTTGTAAACTAGTTAAATATAATATATACAAACATAACAAGTCTATGTACATGGATAATACAAACATAACAAGTCTATGTACATGGATAACTCAAGGTATTTTTAGATCTATTAAAATCAGGGATGGGATATAAAAAAAACTAAAAATTACATACCATAACTTGCCTGAACTTGTTACCATCAAAATTAACTTAACATCTTACAACAACATTTTGAAAAGTAGTATCCAATCAGCAAAGCAGATGATGCATTATACATCTTTAATACATTAAAAAATTATACAAGGTTTCCTTGTATAATTTTTTTCATTTATGTATTATTATTATGGTCTGTCATTTTTAGTTTTTTTGTATATCGTATCCCTGGTTTTAATAGGTCTAAAAATACATGGAAAACAATACAGGAAATCTTATCTAGAACCCAAAAGAAATTTTTTTTTAAATTCTTTTAGAGAAGGTGAAACAGCTGTAACTGATAAAATGGAAATAGCAAATTACTTCAACATATTTTTCACAAATATAGGCTCATCTTTAGATTAGAAATGATAGTGATAACAATTTTAATTATTATTTGAAAAGGAACTCAACTATCGTGTTCAAATTTACAGAAACTGATGAAGAGACAATAATGTTCTCCCCCTGAAAACTAGTAGTGGAGTTGACAAAATATCTTTTAAACTGTTAAAATATATCAAATAAGCTTTGATCAAACCAGTTAACCCTCTATAGCACCTTAATGCAACCATACATAAATTATGGTATCTTGGTTTGGGGCTTTAAATTTGACAGAATTTTCAAGCTACAAAAGAGAGCAATAAGAATTGTTAATCTAAGTAAATTTAATGCGCATATAGACCGGCATATTTTTAAGCAATTAAACATACTGAAGGCTCAAATATCTTACGAACTCCACAATACAAATTTTATTATAAATTTACACGTCATAACAAATTACCTGCTTATTTACAACAATTACCACTGCAGGTCAATCACACCATTCACAATTATAATACACAAACATATAGTGACATTCATTTAAACTGTTATATGGCACCAATTACAGGAATGTTTATATATTCTCTTGGTTTGCACATAGCACATTATAAATAGGCCATTGTTGTTATTACTGTCTGATCAACATGTTTATAATTTAGTAAATTTTCTAGCATAACATTTAACGATTTGAAGCTTTTGTATTAAATAATTTACCAGATGGTGGCCCATGTGATAGCGATCTATCTGGTCTTAATAGGGGTCTCCCAGGTCCATAGCAGCTATCAGATAATAGTTAGTTATAATTTACTAAATACTAATTTATACTTTTATTTTGATTTATACTTTGTACTCTGTGGATATTGGCTTTATATTGTCATAAGATTGTTATATTATGTTAATGTATGTTGAGTTTGTATTGTAAGATTTTCTGTTTCCAGCACATAACATGTTCTATTTACTGACCAGTCAGTATTTTATATGTTGTGGTTGCCAGTATCTGGTGGTCTCATTAGGCCTCCTCATTCAACTAGTCAGTATTTTAGTATTTTATATGTTGTGGTTGTCAGTATCTGGTGGTCTCATCAGGCCACATTCAACTAGTCAGCCCTTTTCAGAACATCATGTCAAGCCAACCTTTCTGTGTTGGGTTGTCACTGAGTGCATGTTGTCCTCAGTGGTTCTTTTATATCGGCAATTAAGGAGACGGAACAGAGATTAACGTGACGATCATGAGGGATACAGAGTCCCCAATGTTGCGATCCTAGTTTTTAGACCAAATCTACTGTGCCTGGTCTGGGTCTTGAACCCAGAACTCTGATTTTGCGAGCCTTATGTGCCACCCCTGGACTTGAAAAGGATAAGAATATAGGTAAGATCAAGGATATTTTATTGCTCCAAAACTGTGTCAGCAGTACATAGTGTATTTGTATAAAGTAGTATACAGTAGTATTTGTGACATTTTATGCTAGTAGGCCCTAGGATGTTCTGTCAACAGATACCTCTGATTTCATGTCATCTGATGAAGTCTTAACAGTGGCATACATGCCTCATTCCTATCATATCAACTTGCACCCGAATAATTACAATTACTTAGTGCACTGTACATGGCAAACATTGTAACGAGTCTGCCAGCAAAAGGCAAATGTGATAGCCATGACCCATTGACAATCCAGTGTGACTCTCTAGGTTGCCTGATCCAGTAGATTCTGTAGGTTACATGATTCAGTGGATTCTCTGGGTTGCATGATCCAGTGAATGCTCCAGGTTGCCCGATCCAGTGGATTCTCCAGGTTGCCCGATCCAGTGGATTCTCCAGGTTGCCCAATCCAGTGGATTATCCGGGTTTCCTGACCAGTGGATTATCTGGGTTACTCGATCCAGTGGATTATCTGGATTACCCAATCCAGTGGATTCTCCGGTTTACCCGATCCAGTGGATTCTCCGGGTTACTCAATCCAGTGGATTCTCTAGGTTACCCGATCCAGTGGATTCTCTGGGTTACCGATCCAGTGGATTCTCTGCCATGAGCTTAGCTGTAGCCAGGAGCAACAGCTGTACATGCCACAAACTACCTACTACATCAAGTGAAACCAGGTACAAGTCTCTAGCTCATAGGTTGATGTGTGGCAGGTCTGCAGATTGTACACAGCTCAGCAAATAGGTTTCTGGGCCATTCTTTGAACTGACACGACTTCCTCAGCACACAGACAACATGTGGACATTAACCCGATGAACAGCTGAAACATTCTTGTATGATAGATTCTCTGGGCTAAAGGTGGCACCATGCCTAGAATTTGTTGTTGGGCAACAGCTAACTGATACAGGTCGGTTTACAGTGAATTTACACAAGTGATTTGTGCCCCAATTGGTCAGGCACACTAACATTATGTGTGCGTTTAGACGAGAAACATGTCTAGACATTATGATCTAGACCTTGACTCTGACGCTCACAATTTGAGAACAAAAAAACATATGTTTAAACTTGCATACCCTCTATAGCGTACCAATAAAACTGTTGTTTACAATTGAAACTGCTTATCGATTAGGAACTGCTAAACCCCCGCAATAGAAGTAATTTATATTATATTGTATTGTATTCTATTCTATCCCTGCCATTTTGATTCTACTAGATAGCTGATTATGTTATACGTAATTTTATCGAAAGCGCATGTATGAACTGTACGACAATGATATACAGCGATAACAATAGATTGTGATAGTTAAAATATCAATGCACATCAACTCAGTGAGAAGACAATACATGTTAATTTTCAGAAATGCAAATGCAGGAGATTTATGTGTAAGTCAGAGGGTCTCGGTACTCTAACAGAATTGTGCATAAATCGGAGGGTTTCTTCAACAGTGAACAATTGGAGTATTCCCCTCCTTGCCACGCAATGGCACGCATAAAAATTACACTAGTCAGTAACTGTTTTAGGTCCCAATACATTGCATATGTACTATTAAATGGTATACCGACATGTTAATATAAACAATGTGGCAGTATAAAATCTCCTTGTAGAATAGTAATTGTAATATAACATGTTTACTACTCAGATGATTTAGGAATAACAAAAACGTTCTACTCCTGAAATATATTATCGTACAACAAAAATCGCTTACCTGACTGGCAGTAGCCTATATATGTTATCACACACGCAAATAACATAATATTTAGTGGTAGGGCTAGAACTGAAGCATTTTCTTTTCTTCAAAGTATGTTATCCTGGGTGATCAATGCATTGAGACCTTAGGTGACAGAGGCATTTTATGATTTGTGAAACCTATTTTTAAAATGTTTTTTATTCATAATGTGTTCCGATTGTGACAATTAACAACTATGTATGAATTAAATAGAACTCATATAAATTGGAGATGTATTGATGGGCATTATTTAAATGGATATTTAACGGACTGTACATTGATCAGCGATAATGGGGGATCGTTCGTTTAACACATATTATAAACAATGCAACGCACAAATATACTGTTTAGCCAAGCCTCCGTTGTCCAGTTTGCACAAAACTTTATTGAAATGTTGTGGGCAAGGGTAAAAGAAAGGACTGATAATCTTTTGTTAACTGAGGTCACACAAAAATATTTTGTTTCATTTGAAATCCGGGAGATTTGTTCTCCCATGCTGGAGACTGGGAGATTTGATAGATTTCCGGGAGTCTCCACGCGATTCTGGGAGACTTAACATGTATGGGAAGACATAAATAGGAAGTCAATATAAATGTACATAGTACACACTGACGACAGACACTTAGAAAGGATGGTGCATTTCAAGAGCTTCCTGATGACGAACTATTATGAGGTGTTTATATAACATGCTGATCCATCAATAGACGGAACAGGAATATGGATCACACATAAGACTCTTAAGAGTGCTGGGGGGGTTAGGGGTACTAAATGCTTCTAGTATCTATGCATTGTCTAATTGCTTTAGAAATGAGTCTGAAATGACACAAGTGAAAAAACTGAATTCAGGACTGGACGGACCTTTATTACATGCAGGACTGACCCTTCGGTATGACTGATTGTAAAAGTTAAATTCTGAGACATAATAACAGCCAAAGAACCTGCGTTGGTGTCTGGTTAGACAATGTTCAACTGTTAGGCAACAATTGCTGTCTCTGCAGTAGCTAGGTGCAGCTGGTACACTTCCATCTATCAGACTCAAGCAGCCCACAGAATTCATCAATTTTTAGCGTTTTTCAGCCCATCAGTCAGTGTTTGACTTAATCACTGCCAGTCTCATACATTTGTCTGGTAGAGATGTTTACTGCCTGTCGCAGTGTTTGACCCATTGCTATAATTCATCACTCAGTTTTTTCTGCGTAAAGGTGAAGCACAGCATCACACATGTCCTTAGGTTTACGGAGTGACCATTACAAACTTAGTGACCATTACAAATTTGAGAGCCCTGGGAATTATATCCATTTTTAATTTTTCCATATTCAGAACAAGATTTTTTATTATGAATCCAGATTTTTGGCCTAGGTTTCTCTCTAAAAGTTATTTTATTTTAAAGTATCAAGTTTTTTTGCCTGAATATTTTTAGTTTCAGGACAAGGAATTAAAAAGTCTAGTTGATACTAGATATGTCTTTGCGTTTTTGATAAATGAGTCTGAAATGAGAAAGAAATTGAGTTGTTTCACCAACTGTTCTTCAAGATCACTCGATTCATTTTACCACCCTCTGGCTATATAAATAACCCATAAAGTAAGAAATGTCATCATAAATACTTATATATTCCCAAAGTAAAAATATGGACACTGGACCATATATAAAATGAGTAAAATAATGAGTATTTTCTCACAAATGAAGTAATCTAGCACAATGTACTAAATGAACTGAGCCATATGTGTCTGCATGGGTATGTTATAGTAGTGCCCAGAGGACAAGTAGGTCATAGATCATAATTAAGAGATCATTCCTACTGACTGCCAACTGTACAACTCTTGAACAAACCCCAGAATGAATAGTTATCACCAGGGACAGTGAACATTTCAAAAAGAATGTAAAAAAATAAAGTCTTCCTTGGTGCACCTGGTGTCAGCATCCATCCATAAAGTAGAGAGGGACAGCCGCTAAGCCAAGGAAGAAACAACATAAAAAACATACTGCACAGTAGTTGTCTATTGCTAGACAGCACACTGGACAAACTGGCCCAGAATAAATTAGTTGGCCCAGATTCACTTACAAACAACTCATTTATTGAGAAGGACAACACTGGTGTCCATCTGTACAAGATGGCAGGAAAAGGGTTACACAAACATGTGCATTAATAGTACCTAACCAGCTACTGAAGCAAGGCCCACCCAGGCAATGTGATATACATGTTAGTAACCAATGATAACCCCCAACCTGGCATACAGATGAACCAGTTTCTTTCTCTGGCTGTTTCTCTTCAACCTCTATCAAATTCAAACACCACTTGTCAAAAATGGGAAGGAACGGATGTATTCATTCTATTCTATTCATCCCTTCATTTTAGCACCCTTTGGCTAAATATATAAATAACCCATATAAAAGTAAGAAATTTCATCATAAATGCTAACACATTCCCAAAGTGAAAACGTGGGCACTGGACCATATAAGATAATGAGTATTTTTTTCACAAATGAAATAATCTAGCTAGGGTTGTTTGATTTAAATCATTTGATTTAAATCACTCAAAAAAAAAAATCTTTGATTTATGATTTTGAAAAAATTTTTGGACTTCCAGTTTTTTTAATCGCTGATTTATATGAATTTAACACAAATAATTGTTTACAAGCATCGAGATCAACAAAGTTTTGTGTTTTTTAATAAAAAAAAGCACAAAGTGCGCACACTTACATAGCTGTATTGACACCAGATAGCCTGATAGTCAAATATTCTATGACATTGTGTATACCAGATTTTAAAAAAATCAAATAAATAAGATTTTTTTATTTAAAAAAAAATTCATTACTTTTTTCAACCCGAATCTAGCACAATGTACTAAATGATCCCCGATGTACTAAATGAGCCATACGTGGCTGCATGTGTACTAGATATAGTAGTTCCTAGTGGACAAGTGGGCCATAATTAAGAAGTCATTCATACTGATATATATATATATATATATATATATATATATATATATATATATATATACACATATACACAGCCATCAGAAATGAGTGAGAAAGCTCATTAGTCACTCAGTGAATGCAACTGTTTATCGTGCTCGTATTTCTAATATATATATACATATACACCAGATAGAAGGGACCAAAACCTTTTAGTGCCTCTTCCAAAAGACACAGGAAAAGTGGAGTGAATGAAGTTACCCAAGCTTCAAAACGGCAGAGGTGGTTTCAGACCGTGGCTGCTCTGGCGGTCTAACTGGTACATGCATCTCATACATAATTATCTTGTACCAAAGGAACTCTGAGCGAAGTCTTTGGTCTAATCTACAAGATGGCCTATTTTTATTTCACCACGTTTTGATTTTGGTCTAAAACAGGCTATGTACAGTAACAATTATTCTCCTGCCTAATTCTTGCCTGGGTATGTTACCAATACATTAGATGTATATGACCACGACGGGATTAAACTTGATGCTAAGCTGAAGTGTCAATGGTTTTATCATTAGAAATACGAGTACGTCAAGTAGGCCAGATAAACAGTCGCATTCACTGGATGACTGGTGACCTTTTTCACTCACTTCTACATTGCTATGTACTATATAGGTTTTGTTGGAATGTTTATTTAATAAACTGTTAAAGTCCTTCCTCAATTAAATGTTCTCTTGTGTGACGTACTGCATTGCACCAATCATTGAAATCCAAATTAGTTAGTCCAGTTGCTACACAACGTCTATAAATTTGGCTCTGCATGTTGTGGGACATGCCAAATGTTTAATAAAATTATACAAGGTAGACAGATTGTACACCACTGGTACTGTTCCTGTCTTATGGTATACTATAAACAGCCCTTTTCCAGGGCTAACACAGTAGTTTTTGTGAGTTTTACAGATAGATCACCAACTCTTTGAGTCTATAACATGTTAAACATTTACCCCATGTGTGGTAAAAGGGACCTACGGGTTTTAGTGTCTCATCAGAAAGACAGATACTGAGGGGTGAACAAAATTGCCCATGTTTGAAACGGCAGCAAGCAGACTTGAACCATGGTACTCTTGGTTGACAGTTCCAGCGCCCTAAGTTTAGGCTGTGCTCAGTGTAGTAAATTCATAGTTTTTTTTCCAGTACTAGCAATAGTTAGGCAATACTGAATCTGGATGGTTGCTGTTTTTTCAAAGAAGTAATATTTCAATGTATTACTTTCAAAACCAATTATGTTACTGAGTGCTATATCTTACACTTACACTATGTACTATATAGGTTTTTATCTATTCTATTTTTATTTGTTGTCTTGTTTTACTTTTAGTGTCAAGCATTTGATTTTGAGTGTGATTGTAATCATATTTGTTGATGTTAGGCATACTTGCATGCGTGTACTTACAGACTTAAGATGCTTCAAACATTACTTCCATGTTTATAAATTTTCAAGTTATTTTTCATGAACCTTCATGTGTTGGCTCTTCTTCTATTCAGTAATACTGTGCAGGTGTTAAAGCCAACCTCGCTGCACAGCTAGTAAGACTCGATTGGGTCAATAATGGTTAAACCGGACTTGGCCTGCCATTGAAAAAACCTGCATTCGGCCAATAATGGCTGTCATTTGACATTTGCTCAACTTGCAATGGCTTTACCAGTGCAAAAATAAAATGGGCCAACAAGGCAATAATGGCTGTCACTATGTCAACCAGCATTGCCATTGAAAAAAAATTTAATTAGGCCAATAATAGCTGTCATAGACGGGAACGGCTTCCAAGGAAGCCATTCGCGCGTTTAATGTTTTTTAGAATGTTTAAGACTGGCAAAATTTTATTTCTGGCTAAGGGCCTGGTTCAAAACCACCTACTGCTGTTTCAAAACTTAGGCAATTTTGTTCATCCCACTTTGCCTGTGTCCACTGGAAGAGACACTAAAAGCTGTTGGTCCCTTCAATCTGGTGTCTATGCCAGGGGAAGCAAAAGATCCCACACATGGGGTAAAGGTGTAACGTGCTGTGGACTCCATCTCTCATGAGCCACTGCAGAATCATCCATGACGCGGCTCAATCAATTCTGCTAACCACCTTGCAAGATGGTACGAGTGAAAAAAGTACTATGTCAAATTTGCTACAGTCAATTGCCATGGTACTGGCAATAACATTTAGTTCAGTAGGCAAATAGTTGCTTTATTTTCAGAATAATTCAGCCTAAAAACTAATGTTACCTCGTGTCCCTTAGTCCTATTTTCATAAGTGAGAAATCAACATCAATTGATGCGATACCCAGTTGGGGTTTGTCAATTAATTAACAGAAATAGAAACACCCATTCAATGACTTATACACAGTATTCTAAATGAGGCTTAACATTCTAAATAAGGCATAAGTAATTTAAAGCTGCTTCCTCAAATGGTTCAGCCCATCGCGAATCCGTTTCACTTATGTCCAAATGTGTAGTGTGTGACTAGTTTAAGTAATGTGTGCAGTCTGTTTAATAAAAAATGCCTATTTTTGTTCAAATCATCGAAAGAATTGACTTTGGTCATTAAATCTGGTAAGGACCAAAATAGTGGATATCCAAAATGGTAAACACTGTGTGGGTCAATGCTGATCATGAGCATGACCTCCATCCTCTTATCGATCACATGACAAAGTTAAAAAATTTCATCAAGGAAGAAAATCATGATTTTTCAGCATTTCGATTTTCACTTCAGTTAATACTTGAACAAGCATTAACTAATTTAATAGTTTGCCTGATGATTTCACAAAAACTACCAAAACAATTGCGCAAACGAGCTAGTATGTTGCAGTGGATACTAGGTAGGTTTGTTTTTTCACAAAATTAATTTGAAATGAGACTAGCAAAAAATCTAATTGATTTAAACTGCTTCATCAACTGATTTAGCCTATCACAAATCTGGTTGGTGTCCAAATATATAGTGTGTGAATAGTTTATATAACAACTGGGTAATCGTTTACTTTACCTAAATTATTACGGCTTTATGCCAACGGGTTTTACAGCATTTTTGTACCTGAATGCGTTCCCTACATCATTCCGCATATGTTCCAGTAAAAACGTTCATATATTCTTTAAAAATATTGTGTTTTAGGCCACTTTTAATAAGTTTTACACATCAAAACAGCGGAACCGATTGCATGATAAACATGGCGCGTGTGCGATTTGCGCATTAGTCACGCCTTGGTGCCATCAGAACCGCGAAGGTGATGTTTGCGTGTATTTGGCATACAATTACGCAACATAAAAAAATTACAAGAAAAAAATTTAGAAAATAGGCTCCAAAAATGTTTCAAACGAAGAAATTCTAGAAACAAAATTAAAACATTCTTCACAGTTTTCATATTAAACGCAACATTTGTAGAGCACATACAGTCACTTCTAACGCAATATTTCATAGTTTATTTAATGAAATATTTTATGTACTCTCTTTACATTAACATGTTCATTTAAATAATTTACAAATAATAATTAAATTATATGCATATTCATATTTTTGGGAAACACCAAGTACACATTTAGTTTTTTTAATAATTCTAAACTGGTGAGTAACCAAACCACATATGTATTGCTTTTCACGTATATGCTGTGTCTATGTGCAGTTGTAGTATCACTGGATTTGTCTGAATACACATTTCTTGATCGAATGACTGATAGCACATCCACAGCTCACATCCAGCGGATACATAATCCTGTGCATTCAATGCGTATTCGACGGTTATGCGCCCATCACAGCAGTTCGTGCAAATGCCACACAATTTCTTTTGTGCAACTGCCTCGGACCGAGGCCCTCGGTGCATGGAAGAAAGCCACACGATGTAAATACTTACTAAATAGTGTTATTATTTAGGCTTGGACAAGGATTTCCTACAGCAATTTACCTTATTTCTGCATGTGCCTACATATGGGTATATATACGAAGCGCTAATCAGAACAACAATAACAGGAAAATTGTATAAAGCCTGTGCTGGATTAGCCATTGTACAGGTGGTGTACTCGTACTCAGCACTCACCATCCCCCCCCACAATAAAGATGTGTAATTAAATTTTTACAATGCAAATAAAGGTTATCACATATACCGCATGTTGTATTTTTGTGTAGTTATGTTAGGTTTTTTTTAAGAATACATGAACTTTTTTACTGGAACATATGCGGAATGATGTAAGGAACGCATTCAGGTACAAAAATGCTGGAAAAACTGACGGCATAAAGCAGTAATAATTTAGGCCAGTTAAGTAAACGATTACCAACAACTGCAGTCGATTTAATAAAAAAGTGCCTATTTTTTCTTCAAATCATCGAAATAATTTACTTCAGTCGTTAGATCTAGTAACGATCAAAATAGTGGATATCCGAAATGGTAAACACTGTGTTGGTCAATGCCGATCATGGACGTGACTTCCATCCTCTTGCCGATTAAATGACAAAGTTGTGAAATTTCATCAAGGAAGAAAATCGTGATTTTTTAGCATTTCGATTTTGACTTCAATCAATGCTTGAACAAGCATGTGGGCGTACAGTGACGCCACCAGGCACCACACGGAGAATTAGTAAACGAGTCTACCACGGCACTATAATTACGTCTATGGCTATGCATATGGCTGGGAGACTATTCGGCTGTCACTATCGATGTTGCTATTTTCCCTGACACCGAACACTGCATACAACACACAATTCACACACGAACTATCGGCAACACGAGTCGGAAAATGTGTGTTTATCAGCAATACATTATCGGCCATAACCTTTTGGGTTTATCTGTGTATTCTACCGACCCAAGGATACTGTGGACACGCAACATACATAGCGAACATGAAAGGTACAACAATTTTAAAACCACACGCACATCGACAACCGAAACCACAAGCAATAAGGGTTGAGCTGTTCGTGCGGTATTACCTCGAAATTCCTTCATGTAGGCCATTACTACTGCTTTGAGGAGAACGTGAAGCCACGTGGAAGCCATACTTAGTTTGCCACTTACCAGTATGTTTTTGCTCATTGAGTGTAAAAGTGCGAATGAAACGTTATTCCGACGAGACGAACCCGACCGGTCTCAGAGGAAACTCTCCTGCTGCGTTGAACCAGCGCAATATGGTGGGTATGACGTCACAGAGCTTGTACTCTCGCGGCACTGTGGGGATTTCCTCTAGTTTAGGCTTGCGTTTCCGTCGTTGATTATTTTTTGTGACAATTTATATCGAACTGCCGCAGAAATGTATACCGCAGGAAATAAAAAAAATATGTGTGCTTATCCTATGCTTGTCCTGATGTGCTATATGCACCATACATTGCCAGACATTTATGTAATGACTGTAAACATGATATTTATTTTCGATATAGGGGAAGCCTTGTAAATTCAACTGTATAAAAAGGTCAAACAATGAAGATAAACTGTATTTAAAACAATTGCGTTAGATAATATATGTGACATAGTCACTTGTCGGTTCGAGTAGTTTAGTTACCCACCACATGATGGCAGCACCCAGGGTAATGTAATGTAATTTAGAGAATATAGTTAGTGAACTATTATTGCTATGTTTATTTGTCCTGTAATTAGTTGTATTTACAGTGTAGGTAGTTGGTCTTATTACTAATAATTCAGTTGTTTAAACATAAATTTTCACCCTAGAGACAGGGGTCACGTGTGGTCAGTGGAAGGGGCCCTGCCCCAGTGGGCCAGGCGTGATTCTACAGTTAATGACAACTATGTTTTGGTAAGTCCCTAAATGATGTTTTCTACCTTATTAAGCAATGTTTTCAATTTATAATTGTATCATACTGTATGATAGGGAATTGTCCATCTGTTTATGTCAAGGCATTTACTTTATCAGTTATAATTACTTAGTGGTGACTTTGATTACTAATATGTGGAAGATCAGGAATAAGTGGTCATTGGACCTTAGGGAAGAATGCCCAACAGGGCTTAATGAGATTTTTACCACTTCCAGTCAGTAGCTTGTAAATGTACAGATCCCTTTAGAAAGTTAAGTTTTGATCCTGTTTAGTGGTGCTACTGTTATAGTTAATATGTTATAAGATGTGATAGACATGGTGCAAGCATAACTTGTGCATGTATATAGGTATTATGTAACTGTCCCTACAGTTAAGCCAGGATCAGTCTGGTGCCCTCTCTCCCTTTGAAGTTACATTGATTAATTGCTCTAGGAGGTGGCTGGGAGAGGGCTGATCTTGAGTATTCCCTAGAGACATGTAAGTTGAGCAGTGTCCAAGACTTGCTTGTAAACAACAGTGGAATGACAGCTAGGCTAGTCAGGGTATGCACATGTGAAATTGACAACATGGTTGACTGTTGAATTTATTATATTAAGGCTGTTTTACATGTAGAGTACTAGTATTACATTAATACCTACAAGTATGATTATATATTAGTACTGAATAAGATAACAGGTATTTTACAGACAATATTGTGAACAACACCAATGTGTTGGAACTATGGTATTTAACAGATGTTGATGTGTCATCTTACACTGGACACTATGATATGCAAATAGCTTACTGGTTTGGTTTGTATTTGTACAGGCGACGCAAGTCCTGGCTCACTCCTGGTTGTGGCCAGTCGTCTTTTAAGACATTCTTTAAGTCGTCTTTTAAGACTTCTTTTAAGTCGTCTTTTGGGTCGTCTTTGTTATTGTGTATAGTTCTTTCACCTTTTATTGTTGTTCTTAATGCTCTTGCTTTTGATTGTATTTTGAACTTTCGGTTGACATTTTATACTTTGATGAGGTACCGAAGTTAGATCAGTAGTGCAAATTGTGCAAGGACTGAGAGACTTGGTTTTGTATAATTTTAGTAGTTAAACTGTAATAAACGCAATTTTATCTTCAAATTTGCCTTACAGTGGTCTATTCTTAATTTAGGCATAAGCTAACCACCCACAGCCTACATTTATGGTACCAGAAGTGGGGTAGACCTTTTAACTCAAAAAATTATAGGCAGGACCAAAATTTTAAGTTAATTTTTGATAAGACGACTGGCCACCCAGGTTAAAGAGTATGGACCAGGAGGATATCGAAGAAGTGCGCGATGAGCTAGAAACGATGCGTCAGCAACTGAAAAATTTGCTGGAGCAAAAAGAGTGCCTCAGCACCAGTGACGGTGGTTGTACAGCGTGAGCGCGACTCGAAACTTCTCGGGTCGGGAGCAGAAACAGTCACTGAGTGGATAGAGGATGCACATGCCATGATAAGTGCGCAGGGTCTGACAGGAAAAGAAGCAGCAGACTATCTGTTATCCCACCTTGAAGGACCAGCACGACGGGAAGTTAGATGTCGCCCTGCTGACCAGTTAAACGATGCAGATGCCCTTTTCAAAAATCTTCGTGAGACGTTTGGCGAACGGGCAAGTGCTTCCCAGTTGCTAAGACATTTCTACGAAAGGAAACAGATGGAGGGTGAGACCATCACAGAGTATTCTCACCAGCTCGTTCAACTGATAGACCGACTGGAAAACACGTCCCCAGATCATGTGGTCGACCGAGACACAATGCTCAGAGATCAGCTAATTGAAAATGTGCGCGAGCCATATCTGAGATGGGAACTGAAGAAGCAGGTGACAAATGAGCCTGAGAGTACATTCATCACCTGCAGGGAGACAGCGATACAGTGGTCCACAGAGACGGAAACCAAGAAGAAAGTACGGACTTCTTCGCAGATAGTAGACGCGAAACCGATGCAATCTCTGCCGCAGCAACCTCACAGCGATCAAGTGGTGAAGATGCTGACAGAGATGATGGCCAAACAGCAAACCCTGATCGAAGGAATTGCACACCAACAGCAAGAGTTGGCTAAGAACCAAGAGGAGCTACGTCAGCTAGCTAGCGGAACACAGAGAGGTCCATTGAGCAGGATGCGCAGTGCAGGACTATGCTTCAAATGTCGGAAACCTGGACATATGGCCAGAGACTGTCGCTCTGCTGGAGACGGCAAGGGGATAGGGACTTGTTACTTCTGTGGAAAGCTGGGTCACCATCAAAGAGAATGTTCCGCATTCAAGGACGCACAGGTGAAGGTGAGATGTGGTCAGCAGACGTCAAACTAGGTTGCTCCACTACTATGGGCCGAGTGGTGGAGAAGGGAGTGACTGGCTCTGTAAGATCTGACAATGACAGCTTAGAATGTCTGGTTGGTCATGCACCAACACTAGAAGTGAAGATGGGAGGCATTCCAGTGGTATGTCTGATGGACACTGGCAGTCAAGTGACAACTGTCACTGAAAGTTTCTTCAAAGAACATTTGAAAACATTGGCTGCCGATGTGATGGATCCCAAGAGTTGGTTGGTCGTCAGAGCAGCAAATGGAATTGAAATACCTTACACAGGATATATCGAGATAGATATGGAAGTTTGCGGCATACATGTTCCGAGGAGAGGGGTACTGATAGTAAAGGACTCAACAGACCTTGCAAGCCAGGAAGTAAATGGTCTTCTGGGAACAAATGTTCTGATGAAGGTGCCAGTTTTGAAGAACATGCTAAACGGCATGAAAACTGAGGCCTACAGGCCAACAAGAGAAGCAGTCAGCTTTGCCAGGGTAGCAGGTCATTGTCCAATTAGAGTACCAGCCAATTCGTGCGTGAAGCGTTAAAGCAAGAGGACGCGGGAGTATGGACTCCATGCTGGTCGAACCTTTGTCGACACCGATACCAGGAAATCTGGTAGTAGTTAATACGTTGGTCGAAGGATCGTATTTCTATGTGAAGGTTGTCAATGGGTCGAACGTCGATGTCGAACTGCAACCACGGACACGGATTGGGCTGTTACGACCTGCTACGCCTTACCGAGAGATGAGAGTGGAGGTCTCAGCAAATGCAATTACCATCAGCACTCCAATGGAAGACAAAGTCACACCGACTGCAGAAGTAGATGTTCAGGACATCTTAACAAGCCTACAGCTGTCAGGATTTCAAGGAACACCTGAAGAGATGATACAAATAAGGAAACTCTTTGTGAAGCATCAAGATGTGTTTGCAAGTTCTTCTGACGACCTTGGTTGCACCACAGCAGTGAAACACAATATACGAACCACAGACGACATTCCTGTTGTTCAGCCGTACCGGAGAATCCCCCCAACACAACTACAGGAGGTGAAGGAACACATGGAGAAGCTGATGAGAAACGGAACGATTGTACCTAGTAAGAGCAACCATGCTAGTGCAACTGTACTAGTACGAAAGAAGAACGGAGATCTAAGAATGTGCATTGATTACAGAGCACTTAACAACAAGACAATCAAAGATGCTCATCCACTTCCAAGAATCGTGGAGTCATTAGACGCAATGACAGGTGCACAGTATTTTACAACACTGGATCTACAATCAGCGTATAACCAGGTGCAGATGGAACCAGATGACCAGCACAAAGCGGCATTTACAACACCATTCGGTCTACATGAATTCACCGAATGCCATACGGCTTATGCAATGCCGCTGCAACGCTCCAGCGCCTCATGCAAATGACCTTCAGTGCTGAGATGTTTGAAATATTATTAGTCTACTTAGATGACATTGTCATCTTCTCAAAGAGTATCGAAGAACACCTGAAGAGGCTGGATGCAGTATTCACCAAGTTACGACAGTTCGGATTGAAACTGGAGCTGAAGAAATGCAACTTCTTTAGAAAGGAAGTGCTGTACTTAGGTCACCTGATCGGTGCTGACGGAGTAGCAACGGATCCGTCCAAGATAGCAGTCGTCGAGAAGTGGCCTGTCCCGAAAACTCTCAAGGACTTACGATCATTCCTTGGCTTTGCTTCCTACTACCGAAGATACGTACCTAATTTCACGCAAATCGCGAGTCCACTACATCGAGTGGTAACCGATGCTTGCAAGGCGGGAAAAGGGAAACGAAGAACCAGCAAAATGTACGGCTTAGAGAAATGTTGGACTGACAAATGTGAGACAGCATTCAAGGCTTTAAAGACAGCACTGACGACAACACCAGTACTAGGATTCGCCGACTATAATCTGCCATTCATTGTTGAGACAGATGCATGTGACAAGGGGCTGGGAGCTGTCCTAAGCCAGATGCAAGATGGAAAACTGCGTGTGATAGCATATGCTAGTCGTAGTTTACGGGGTGCTGAGAAGAATGATGTAAACTATTCTGCAATGAGATTGGAGACACTAGCCTTAAAATGGGCTGTGACCGAAAAGTTCGCGATTACCTGCTTGGTGGAACATTCACTGTTTACACAGACAACAATCCACTGACGTACCTCAACAAGAAAGTAAAGCTGACAGCTGTTGAGCAAAGATGGGCTGCGTCTTTGGCACCATTCAACTTCGACATACGGTACCGCCCTGGTCGCTGTAATGCTAATGCTGACGGATTGTCACGCCTTAGTGAATGCAACAAGACATGCATCAACATCCCCACTGTCGAAGCTAGCCTTGCAATGGTCACACAGACGTCTCACTTGCCAGTGAATCTGAGGGTAGCGGTGATGGAGGAATCCGCCAATCGTGAGATTGCTAAGTGTTGTGAATACAAGGTAAATACAGATCCCGCAGAACAGGCGACAACAACATTGCCAGGACTGCCGAAAGAGGCATTGGGAGAATTACAGGCTGCTGATTCCACCATTGGTAGACTCATCTATTACCGGAAGATAGGAAGACGCCCGACAGTGGACGAGAAATCATCTGAGACAGCAAATGTGATCCAGTTGGTACGCCAATGGGATCACATTGTGGAAACAAATGGAGTTCTCTACCGGCGCGTGCTAGACTCTAAAGTTGGCGAAATTGATCAATTGTTGTTGCCAAGATGTTTGCAAGATAACGTACTAGAAAGTTTGCACAACAAACAAGGTCACCAAGGAGTGGAGAGAACAGAGAAACTGGTGAGAGCACGCTGCTACTGGCCGACGTTACACAAAGATGTACAAACATGGATTAATCTGTGTGAGCGTTGTACGCTTGGTAAATTTCCCGCAAAGAAGATGAGAACACCACTGGGAAGGCTCATTGCTACACGACCCCTAGAGGTGGTCGCCATCGATTACACAGTATTAGAGCCCTCGTCAGATGGTCGGGAAAATGTACTCATAATCACCGATGTCTTTACAAAGTTCACAGTTGCAGTAGTAACCCGAAACCAGAAAGCAGAGACTGTAGCCAAGGCACTGGTTACACAATGGTTTGAACCTTACGGTATTCCGCAGAGGATACACAGCGACAATGGGCGCAACTTTGATTCAGTGCTAATAAGTGAACTTTGCAAACTATATGGAATTCAGCGTTCTCATACTACTCCCTACCACCCAGCTGGAAATGGCCAATGCGAGCGGTTTAACCGGACACTGCATGATCTACTGAGAACATTATCGGAGAAGAAGAAGAGAAGGTGGGCTGAGCATGTACATGAAGTGGTCAACGCCTACAATCTGACTCCACATTCCAGCACGGGATACGCACCATTCTACCTGATGTTTGGCAGAGATTCTAGACAACCAATCGACCTACTGCTGGGTACAGGAGAACAGGAGGTGGAGCCAAGTGACTGGGTTTCCAGTCACCAACAACGATTGCAAGAAGCCTATCAACTTGCACGAAGACAGCTGGTACACGAAGCTGATAGTCGTAAGAAACACTACGACCGCAAGGCACGTGATCTTCCCTTGTCGTTTGGACAACGAGTGTACCGTAGAAAACGTGACATTCGAGGTCGTAACAAAATCCAAGATGTTTGGGAAGGAAAAGTATACAAAGTTGTTGCGAGAAAGGGAAAGAACGACGTGTACGTGATCGAACCAGCTGACGGGTTTGGAGAATTACGAACTGTGAATCGGGTGGATCTTCGATTGTGTCCCCAACCAGAAACAACAACGAGGCGGAAGCTGCCCTGTCTTCCTGATGAGAAGACAATAGACCCTGACCGTCATGAAGAATTATCCGACGACGAGCGACTGCAGTGGAGATGCATAATACGAAGTTCACTTCCACAACCACTGGAACGCGTGAGCAGCAGTGATGACAGCGGCGACAGTCCGATCAACGATGGCTGTGACGTAACGACAGACACCTCTGAGGCAGAAAGATCACATGAGGACATTACAACAGTGCGGCGATCGTCACGAACAACGGCAGGATGGCATTCGAACCGTTTTAGAGAGCCACGTTCGGCTTTGAATGGACACTAGAATTAACATGACTTGTGTTTAGTTAACATTAAGGCAATGTTAGCAAAAGTGGGGTGGATGTGACATAGTCACTTGTCGGTTCGAGTAGTTTAGTTACCCACCACATGATGGCAGCACCCAGGGTAATGTAATGTAATTTAGAGAATATAGTTAGTGAACTATTATTGCTATGTTTATTTGTCCTGTAATTAGTTGTATTTACAGTGTAGGTAGTTGGTCTTATTACTAATAATTCAGTTGTTTAAACATAAATTTTCACCCTAGAGACAGGGGTCACGTGTGGTCAGTGGAAGGGGCCCTGCCCCAGTGGGCCAGGCGTGATTCTACAGTTAATGACAACTATGTTTTGGTAAGTCCCTAAATGATGTTTTCTACCTTATTAAGCAATGTTTTCAATTTATAATTGTATCATACTGTATGATAGGGAATTGTCCATCTGTTTATGTCAAGGCATTTACTTTATCAGTTATAATTACTTAGTGGTGACTTTGATTACTAATATGTGGAAGATCAGGAATAAGTGGTCATTGGACCTTAGGGAAGAATGCCCAACAGGGCTTAATGAGATTTTTACCACTTCCAGTCAGTAGCTTGTAAATGTACAGATCCCTTTAGAAAGTTAAGTTTTGATCCTGTTTAGTGGTGCTACTGTTATAGTTAATATGTTATAAGATGTGATAGACATGGTGCAAGCATAACTTGTGCATGTATATAGGTATTATGTAACTGTCCCTACAGTTAAGCCAGGATCAGTCTGGTGCCCTCTCTCCCTTTGAAGTTACATTGATTAATTGCTCTAGGAGGTGGCTGGGAGAGGGCTGATCTTGAGTATTCCCTAGAGACATGTAAGTTGAGCAGTGTCCAAGACTTGCTTGTAAACAACAGTGGAATGACAGCTAGGCTAGTCAGGGTATGCACATGTGAAATTGACAACATGGTTGACTGTTGAATTTATTATATTAAGGCTGTTTTACATGTAGAGTACTAGTATTACATTAATACCTACAAGTATGATTATATATTAGTACTGAATAAGATAACAGGTATTTTACAGACAATATTGTGAACAACACCAATGTGTTGGAACTATGGTATTTAACAGATGTTGATGTGTCATCTTACACTGGACACTATGATATGCAAATAGCTTACTGGTTTGGTTTGTATTTGTACAGGCGAACGCAAGTCCTGGCTCACTCCTGGTTGTGGCCAGTCGTCTTTTAAGACATTCTTTAAGTCGTCTTTTAAGACTTCTTTTAAGTCGTCTTTTGGGTCGTCTTTGTTATTGTGTATAGTTCTTTCACCTTTTATTGTTGTTCTTAATGCTCTTGCTTTTGATTGTATTTTGAACTTTCGGTTGACATTTTATACTTTGATGAGGTACCGAAGTTAGATCAGTAGTGCAAATTGTGCAAGGACTGAGAGACTTGGTTTTGTATAATTTTAGTAGTTAAACTGTAATAAACGCAATTTTATCTTCAAATTTGCCTTACAGTGGTCTATTCTTAATTTAGGCATAAGCTAACCACCCACAGCCTACATATATATGATGGTTTACTTCTGTGATATATTGTGGTTATATAGATACACTCGCACGTGCGATTATATCTATATATACGCCTATAACCACAATATTACACCAAATAACCACGAACGTGGATATTTGGTGTAGTATCCTAAATTTAATATCATATGGTCCCTTCTAAATATAAGCTGTTATTTTTTATACATTAGGTATGTTGAAGACATTTCGGAAAACATATTATATACGCAAAAATAGGATCCAATACTCACGTTGTAGTTTCTTTGCGTGACGCCGTAATGACGTGATAATTATATTATCTATTAAATTATGACCCGTATATAACGTTGCATTACAATGTTTATGTTAGTATATTATAATGTTGGTACAATTCACACGAGCGATTAGTTGCCCAATTGGTCGGGCGACAACGTGTCTCACGACAACGGACAACTAAAGTATGTGTGCATTCACACGAATAACGTGTCCGGACACTGCAAGTGACTGGTGCCTATTAATTGGTGCCACTTACCACTTTAGTTCTGATCACGACGGGTACACTCGGTCGAGGCTGTCGTTGATTGCATGGCCACTGCCTTCAAATTGTCGCCCAACAGAATTAAGCCTGAATTGGAAGCAACCAGCCGCAATTCTGGCGACACAATTGTAGCCACAAATTGGCCTCACTAATAATCGGTCTCGAGAGGCTGTTCACACGCGCCGACTGGTCGGGCGACATATGACGTGGCACGACCAATTGGACAACTAATCCGGGTCTTCTAAATTAGAGTGGTGTGAGACAAAGGGCACCCCTTTAGAGGCAAACACGATTTGATCTACATTGGAAGATTGCATCAATAAAAGTGGCATCTGCTGAGATAGGTGCAGCTAGTGCGCTTTGCTCCCTCACAATACTCTACATTCCGGATTCGTGTGCCAGTAGTGCGTACGCTGCACCAACACCAGCATTTAGGCCTCAAATGCTGCGTGCTGCTCGTGCATGTTTACCAATTCACGATATATATATATGTAAATGTAGAGTGGGTGAGGCGCGGTAGGGTAACGGTTAGAACGTTGGCCCTCAATCGAGAGAACCCGGGTTCGAATCATCTTGCTGCCGTTTCGAAGCATTGGCAGTTTTCGTTCATCTCACGTTGCGGGCGCTACAGTTAATTCAGCTGTATAAATGTGTATCTGGCAACATACATAGGTGGGTATCTGAACGAACAATCTTCGTGCAGTAATTGCAGCGTGGCTGAATGCTTCACAGAGAAGTCGAGATGGCGTTGGAATGAACAGGTCTGCCAGGGGGTGAAGTGTAAATTTAAGTGCTATGAACAGTCCAAAGGACTGGATACCGCGCTACACAAGAACGTACCTTAATAATCTAATTTACGTTTAGAGTTCACGACCCCGGTGAACTCATAATTACCAAGCGATAATTCAACATTTAAAAAGGAGCCGCAGTTGACGACTAGTATTCACGAGTTCGTAAGTCGTAAACTGTATTTACATTGTCACGTGTTTCGAACTCTGCATTGTTTACCGCAAGCAAAACATAACTTTTCAAACCATATCTTTAAATTTTTTCAATACAATATTTGCGCATATTTTGTTAGTATTGGGAGTTGGGATTTCACCTATGCAGTATAATTATGTTCTCAATATGCTATAATAGCTATGCAGAGCCATGAGAGAGTAATCTAGAATCAAACAGACACTTTCCAATACGAGTACCACATTAAATCCAGATTGTCGCAAAGAACGCTGGGAAGAGTATTGTACTTTGGAGAAGAAACGTTGGAAGTGAGAAGAATCTTGTAAATTGAACGATTTTAATAATTCATTCCTCATTATTTTTAAGATCTGAAGATAGACCAAGATAACGCACATTAGAATGTGGAAACATTAAAAACATCGAGTAAACAATGCTTGCAAAACATGCCATGTTCGCTCGCGCGCGTGGTTCCTGACTCCCGAGGCCGAGCGGCGAATCCTGTCACTGCATCAGACAAAACAATTTCCCTTGCCTGGGCTTCAGGCCTTTGTTATTGTAAAATAGACAGGAGCTCCAATTGATCATCTTTCTGCTAAAATAGTGTTCAGTGATGTTACACTATCTGACCTAACCATGGAAATAGCTAAATTTTCCCGCACGACTTATCGTATCTATCGAAAACCAGCTCGTTTTATTATAAGGCTACGAAGTCAGACCTATAATTTTAATTTAGTAAGAAAATAACATTAAAACATGCATAATTTAGTCAACAATACCAACGTGTTTTCAGAAGCATTTGGCTCTATTACGTTTTTATGTAGCATCAGTTATTATTATTCAGCAATTTTGTAAAAAAAAAACCTAATATAGGCTGTTGCTATAGGTCCGGACATAGTGCAAAATGGCTAGTAGTCCGGCACTTCATATGCACATGTGCAATGAGAACCTGCCGGTAAAAAATTAGAAGCAGCTAAAGTTCTGCCACTGCTGCACAACATGAATCAGCTTTGCTTGTATAGCTCCGGCATTAAAACGTTGCAGCACTAACTGCCGCACATCTCGTAGTCAGTTATTGCCATAGTAGAACATCATTGTTGTCTAATTGAACAATTATGTATACGTTCAAGCACAGTTATGTATAAAACTACTCCTTGTCAATCATTGAAGTATGAAGATACAACTGCTTGCCTAAACTAAAGATGTCTGTAATACTTTTGAGACCTTTAGAAGAAGAGAAGAGCTATGCTTTTCAAATAATGACGTATCATTACATTGTCATATTTTAGCGTATCAGGTAATATTCCAGTGGTTAGTACTTGGTTTTTTAAAGATTTGTTGACCATCTGCATGTGCACATTATATGCCACCGGGAATACGCACGCACACTTGCTTCACATACAAAGCGGAAAGAGTGTTGGACCAATAGGTGTACAGTTGTGCTTACGGATGCTGAGCGCTAGCCACTAGCCAATAAGTTTATAATACCCAGATTACAGTTTATTTAGTAAAAATATTACACTAATGTTCATAAAACGTGAAACAATAGGACTAAATTGTTGAAAGACTACCAGTCGTTTGTATAATTATTGATATATATTTTTGGGTAGGCACAGTTGCTGTTCTTGTGGATTGTTATACAAGGAAGTGCAGAATCACAATTTTAATATAACCACAATATTGTAGTATATTTAAGAAATAATAGTTATTTCCAATTTTATGAAAAATAACTTTGCTAAAGAAGAACAAATACAGTGATCAAATATATGCTTATTTTATAACAACTGAAGGCAGCTAACATCAGGGAACAATTACATGTATAATACACATTATCTTTGACATTGTTCGACCTGTCTTTCATCCTAGTTGATAGAACAAATTTAAATCTGACTCGCAATGTCTCACTGATGGTTGACAATAGTGAGTGTGTCAGCAGTTGTGTCATCTGCAAGTGAAAGATCCTGTATGATTTATCAAAGAGCAGAGCATCAATCCCTGCTTGAGGGCAAGAGTCTCCCAGTCCCATTGAGACTTTTGTGCCTTACTCATAACAGTGGGCTGTTACATGACGTCCCTGGATAGCTGCACAACATGGTTCAAGTCATTCTGGATTCAAATGGAATGTAAAGATTCTAGTAACTCAAAGAACATCACACTGCTTAATGTATGGGCCTGTGGTTCTGTTACCCAAATCTTGACGTTCCATTATAATCTACCAGGTAGCGAGATGATGATCTATTAGCCTTCATATTGATCAATGAATTTTTGAGAAATTTATTAATTTTCAGTAACACAGCAAAAGAAGGGCTTAGAAGGCGGAACCCTTATATAAGATACCTAATCGATTTCTGTAGGACAGGCTGGATCAGTGTGAGAAGTAAAGAGCATTAAATTCAAGGACCACCAAGCAAGATTATTAGGCGAGGAACCAATTCTGGTTACTACTAAGTTAAATGATGGAATTGTTTGTTTAGAAGTGTTATGACCACCATAGACATGAAGATTGTTCCTTGTTATTATAATTCTGCTTTAAAGTGAACCGGTTGTCATTGGTTAACTGGTGTGGAAATAGTTGGGGGTTTCATGCAGACTTGGAATTAAAAAGCCAATTCTGGAGTTGGGGTTTTGTTTTTAAAAGAAATTGAAATTGGTGAAAATGTAATTGATATTTTCAAATACTTTTGATTACGTATAACTTTTTATTTGCTACGAATAATCAATAAAATATATGTTGTGTATATCATTAGTTTGCCATTATGTAATATGCAACACTTAAATTAAGCTGCTCAAGAATGTAATGTTATTTTTGGCTATGGTGGTTGCTCTGTTGAAATACTGTTATTTCAGTATTCAATTGGGGTTGGTATTTTTGAGGTGGAATTCGAATGTAATTGAAATTGATATAATATTATAAGGTAATTGACCCAAAGTTTGTTTTCGTAAAATAAAAATGTTGCAATCCTCATAATTTTTTAACTTAAACAAATATTGAACCTTGTGAATTGTATGCCTGCGTACAATCATTCTTTCTCCATTGCTGTCTCCAGTAGTTGGAGCAGAATGGCCGAGAGTGACGAGGAGTATGACAGGAGACGGGGACGAGATAAATTCCGTCGGGAACGGAATGACTATGATCGTCGAGAAGAACGCCGTGGTGGCAGAGAACCCTGGGAAGACAGGTAACTAAAACATCGCCATTCAGGGGGTGACATTCACTTTTGAAACATGGTAGCACATTTTTTATACCATATATGAAACAAGGTAGCAAATCTGTTTTCATTTCAGCATTTGGGAGTGCAATGTCATTACTACCGTTGGTACATATATTCTGGTAATTGCAAATTCTTTAAGAAATTGCTAAATCAGTAAATAATACCAAAATATGGCTGATTGTAATTACAGAGGAGGTCGTGAGCCATGGGCAGGGCGTCGGGACCGACGGGACTCTTACCGGGAGTACGACCGTCGGCGGGACCGCTACAGCCCAGCACGCCATGACATCAGTCCTCCACAGATGAAACGCATGAGGAGGGACTGGTGCGTAATTACTTAACCTAGGCCCGTTTTCTCACTGGGAACATAGGCCATCAACAGAAGTTCTCCACTGTGTCCTGTTTTGTGCAATCTTCGTGAGTTTGGTTTAACCCATCCTCTATTTCTGCTTCAAGGTTCCGCCATCAGGCGTTTAAACTTTCTAGGAAGTCCTCTTCTTCTCTTCCCTTGAGTGATTGTCTGATGATACTGGATGGGAGTTTTTTTAGTGTGGGTCCAGTCCACCTCTAATATATCATCTTGATTTCCTTCTCCACTGGAAGATCGTTATTCCTTTCCCAGAGAATTTTTTTGTGAACTTTGTCAGACTGTCAAATTCATTATTCCGCACAGGTATCTGTTGAAGAGAGACTGGTGAGTAAATGCATAAAGTCTGCTGCTTTCTGTATAGGATGCCATAAATTTTGTTTTGCATTAAGACGTAGAATAATTACTAAAAGTTCTGGTGATGACATTACAGCATTGATGGTAGAATGCTACTATTAGTTGTGACTAAACAGTTCACTCAGCTGTATAAGTGAGCACCTGGCTTTAGGCAGTGGTGCATGTAAATGAATGAGTAGTCTTTGCACAGTAATTGCAGAGTTGCTGAATGTTTTACAGAGAAGTCGAATTGGTGTATGACGGAAAAGGTTTGCCAGGGGGTGAAATGTAAAGCACTTTGAGCAGTCCTAAGGACTGGATACATAAGAACTTACCTGTTTCAGGGATGACAACTACCCCCACTATGACATGCCCATGCCGATGCCAGCAGGTCCCCCCATGCATGGCAGCTGGGGTGGACCTGGACCAGGAGACATGCACCACCCCCAGCAGCACCCCTACGGCAACCCCATGGCACAGAGAGGGTAGGTGACAACTTGTTGGCCCACAGCAATGTATTTGAATAAAATAGAAGAAAGAGGACAATTTCAGACAGCTTTGATAAAGTGAGGAGCTGACGACTGCTACGATATAACATCAGAAACCAACAATAAGTAGCACTAGGAGCTTGGACAACTCTATGTCCTCTATAAACAAGTAATTGGCTCTCTTGGGGGAGAGGGTGGTTAACCTGGAATACACAAGCAATTGTTCCCAAGGGATTGTAAATTCTCACTCTATGCACCAAGAAAACAATATTTAAGCTCCAGTCTGCGCCTGTGAGTTTAATGATCAGGTAACTTTAATTGGTAGGTCAGGTAGCTGTGAAAGTGTGATTAGCCTTATACTAGGTATATAGAACCCGACCACTTCTGTCCTTTTTTGCAGAATTTTTTTTCAAATGAGCTGGTATGTCAAAGTTGATGCTAAATGTGTGGTTTTTGTGTGAAATGAATCTGAAACGAGACGATCGAATTGAGGAGGGACCTTTAAGATTTCTGTAATTTCCCATTTGTGGTGATGAGGAGGCTAAGAGGCAGTCTGTGTCGCTGCGGTGGTACTGTGATAACCCGGCGGCGGGTTGCTGCATTGTGTGTGTCGACAGGCCTGCTGCAGACATGATAGACTTCCCAACACAGCCGCCACTGATGACCTTCAAACAGTTCCTCGCGTCACAGGACGACAACATCAGCGACGAGGATGCGATCCGTAAGTTCAACGAGTACAAGGTCGACTTCCGACGCCAGCAGATCAGTGACTTCTTCATGCTGCACAAGGAGGAGGAATGGTAAGCCATGATGAGGTCTTAATGCTGTTCGTAAAGCTGCTGCTGTTGTTGTTACTAGAGTAGTTAAATCATTGCTTACAGCTACACAGTCTATAGACGGGATATGCAGAGTCTTGAAAAGTCTTAAAATGTCTTAAATTGGAACTTGTTTTCTTATAGCCTTGCAACGGTCTTAAAAATGGGAATTTGTAAACAGAAGTCTTAAATTTGATTTCACTAAACTAGATCATAGGCTATGATTCGAATGGGCTGCATATCACTGAGCGATGTTTACTTAATCAAATGATACAATTTAATCACCAAATTAATGAATGGATCCTAGAGGATGTTTAGACAAAATTGAAGTGTTGGTCTTATAAAGGTCTTAAATCTGTCAGTGCAAAGCCGCACACACTATATATGGCATATCGTTTGTGTTGTGAAACAAACAAGACATCAGATGCATTAAAATTACTAGTTTGGCGGCAAACGGTTGCTGCCAGGTTTATGTTGAGGTCATAAGTCAAGGGTCTTGTGCTGTGTACAGTGTGGCTGTAAGTATGCTCTGCATGTTTTCGTAGTATAAACCCGCCACTGCCCCATATAGGGGTGTCTGTGCCTTTAGCAAATGCTGTTTTTGTCAACTTGTCTATAGTCACTCTGCAGATATGTTGGTAAAGATGTTTTATTGTGCTGCTGTCTATCTTGGCTGTGATGTTCTTGTGCTTCACCCTCCCTCACCACCCCCCCCCCAACAACGACTATGGTGTGTTCTCACAGGGCTTAACATTACACTGTTAACTAGTGTTTCGGGCCGATTTGATAAAAATCAGTTAATATAGGGATTTATTGGCAAAAACAAAACCACTGTCAGCACCTCTTGCAAAATTTACAATTTCATGCAGTATAATGGTATGCAGAACTTCAAGATTTATTTTATAATTTTCTGCGTTTTACTTGTAAATAACCGAGTGGTAGAGGTAATTTTATGTTAACATTGTATTGTGTATTTTAAAATTGCACCTATTCCTTTTTATATCTTTTACGATACAGGTCCAGGGTTAATTTTATTCATTCATTTTATACAATTTAATGCTATATTATTTTATTGTATTTAATGTTTTGTACAGTTAAAAAAATATGTTCGTACATGTAATATTTAACCTTTATCTTTGCACATTCTCTTATGAGTAGCAACTGCTAATTTTAAGGCCTGTCAGAACACTTGTGTATTTACCTCTAGTGTATGACATGATTGTGTTCACATTCATGCAGGGTGAAAAGTTGCTCAGCAGATATTTATGCAAAGATTACAATATGGTTTCAAACTATATATGTTGACCAAACTCACTGCATGACTGTGAATGCAATTGTGGTAGGATGAACTCCTGACCTTATCGAGTTTCCAGTAAATCCCATATTTATTGGAACTTGCGTTTAGGTTTGTTTGACATGTTCAGTCTTCAGTAGATTTGTTAGATGGCTTTCGTCAGATAACTGCACTGATTTACCAGTAACAACGAACATTAAGATAGCTAAACATATGCACAGACAACACTGCCTATTATTGCATATTTGTGGCACTTAATCATTGTTTTTCTTCAAGCCTACCGCCTTCTATGAAGAGACCGTGTCGTCATGAAATTCGCCATCGTATAACTTTACACCACCGATGTGTATGATGAAATGTCCGTATAGTGTGTGTGTTTGATGCACAACTGCAATTGTATTGTTCCTTGTGATGGATCGAGAAGAGGAGGAAGAAACAGGCGAATGCGACAGCTAATGTTAGTGTAGGCGCTGTGCTTTGCCCAGTACAGCTTAGTTGTTGTTGAATCGAGGTCAGGTCAGTTGTTAGGGAACCAATCAAACGCATATGCTTGTGCGCTCACCGTCTGGTGACTCACGCAGTCGGCAGTGCGCGATCGAGGCCGGATGCATGCGGGTAAGATGATCCTGGATAACTATTCTGTGGTCCTGCTCTGTGCTATCGGTGACGCAGGATGTGCAGATGTGTTCCTTTTCAGCAGTCTGGTCACAGTCAGTCTTGAGAAATTTTATGACGATTCCCATGCGCCGGAATGCAATTCAGCATCATGTGAAGACAGATTAGAGATTCCACTGCCCACACAAAGTGTGCTGCTGATGTACACTTTACGTAGGAATTTTAACCAGATCAAATCAAGTAACTTTATTAAAATCGGATAAGGATGTCCGGGTTTTCCCAATTATTTCCTGTGCTTTCCAGATGCATCTCAAACACTAGAGTTCTATGTTTGTCACTCAACACTTAAACTCATAAGATTGTATAAGTCCTTGTAATTTGATCCTCGTGACATTTTCCTAAGTCTGGACCTAAATATTATATGTATCTAATGCCAAATGAAAGTTGCCACCTGAATCTCGTCAGTTTGTCTAATCAGCCAAGACAGCCCTGTGCCTATTACTAACCGTTGCTGTCTGTTTACCTAGGTTCCGCTCTAAATACCACCCTGAAGAATGCGTGCAGCGGCGTGAAGAAGCTCGTGCAGCTCTGAAGCGCCGTAATAATGTGTTCTCCAAGATCGTGGAGTTGGGATATCTGGATGGTGTGTCCCTTGATATTGACCACTCTGATGTACTGGTCAAGCTGTTGGATGCAGGTGAGTGGCTGGACGTTCACAACTTTTCGGCAAGTTTGCAGTAGCCATTCTGTAGTCAATGTCAAACACTGATTAATGTCTATGAGCTACTTTTATGATCTCCTTCTCAATTCATTTAAGGAAGCTGAGGTGGTTATTCTATGTTTGTTTTGAATTGAGTTGTTTCAGTAAATGTTTTTAAGATAAACAAACCATTTCTTCACAAATTGAAGTTTAAATACTCAATAATACTCCATATTAATAAAACTTAGTTTTTCATTTATTTGGTGATGTTTCATGATTTAAGTTTTTTTGTAAATACGAAAAAATACCCACAAATACTAATTTTGAGAAAACCCCCAAACAAATCAGCCGCCTGACAAACATATGGTGTGGCATGTTTACGATCATTTTGATTGGCCCGTTTTCTGGTGGGATCACCAGGTTACATCTACTTGCCATTTCCGTTGTAGCTTCAAAGGCATAATACACTATGTTAGCGCCGATATTTGCCAGTTTAAGGTAGCTGGGATGGCTAGTGTGTCAGAGGAATTTTTTTTCATAACATGCCAGGAAATATTGAACTGAATGTTGACACCACAAATAATCACCTGGCACTAACGTCATATTTCGCCAATCCATCTTTTAAAAAACAGTCCTTTTGGAAATCCTCCTGATTTCTCAGAAATGCTGACAATGTTTCCATAGTAACGACTGCGAGTGCTACGATGTTTGAACCAGCTATATTTGTTCACCGTGAAAGTGGAACATATCGTCTGGTTACTGTGATTCCAGTACACATCAGTTTTATATCTACGTAACTAAGTCATGTCCTTAAACCAGCAAATATCAGTGCTAATTTAATTTATTGAGCCTTTGAACCTATAAGTTATAATAACGGAAACAGCCTGTAACCCCGACCTAGTGAGCACGCCGGATAATGGGCCAGTCAAAATGATTGTAAACACGCCCTGCCACGTGTTTGTCAGATGGATGGCATAACCTGAAATCATAGACGACAACATATCATAAATACAGATTGTGGCAGCAAATTAAGGGGACCTCAATATTACAAATGGCCATTATGTTTTGTCAACAATACGTAAAACGTCAGTGAAAATCATCACATTTCAAGCATGATACACGTATCGACATTTCTGTTATCACTAACAATCAGGAAACCTTTTCTAATTCAATTGTTTATAAAAAATACAACACTTACCACACTGCAATTTAGCACATGAATGCATCTTACATGTATGCAACTATACATGATTTGGAATTGCGATTGGTGAAGGGTTTGTGTCAAAAATACACCGCCACTTTAAGCATTCAACTTTTGCTTAATTCATTCATGGTGGTGTAGCAGACATAAGTCGTTTATATTAACCAAAATCAACCTTAAGGACACTGTCATACTTATATGTGCCATTTCTTTCTTTGGGGATTTTTGCAAAACGATATAATTTTGCATTTTGTGGCTATTTTTTTACATTTGCCAAAATTTTTTTTTAAATCTTGTAACATTAAATAAATGAAAATGTTAATCAAAATCAACTTTAATGTTATCAGTGACACTGTCATACATATATGTATGTCATTAATTTCTTTGGGCAATTTCTCAAAACAATATAATTTCACATTTTGTGGCTATTTTTTCACATTTACAAATTTTTTTTTTTAATCTTGCAACCTAGCTAAATAAATGAAAAACTCAAAATTTTATTACTCTGGAATTTTATATAGTATTTCAACTACAATCTATGAAGAAATGGTTAATTTATCTTAAAAACTTCTACTGAAACTAGTCAATTCAAGACAAGCATATAATAGCTACCCCAGCCACCTTAAAACATGATTTAGTTAGGTAGATATAATACTGATGAGTACTGGAATCCCAGTAACCAGAAGGTATGTTCCGACGTTCAGCTCAGTATTTCTTGGCATGTTATGAGGGAAAAAATTAAAACATGAACTGACATGCAACCTTAACCCATCGTGAATCAGGTCCATTGATTTTCAAATATGTAGTGTGAGAATAGAAAGTAATATACACAGTCAGTTTATTAAAAGAGTGCATACTTTTGTTAAAATCATCAAATGAATTGAATCAATTTATGTTGATCATTAGATCGGGTAACTTGTGAATGTGTGAACAACTTTGGGGTTATAGTACATAGAGCCGGACCAATTTTGACCTTTTATGCCACATTTCGACCGGGCCCAAATTAAAATAATTTAATAGCATTAGCACAACATTTTTATGTGTTATGATTCCAAGAATCGCATGGATTGATAGCGTTGTCATCCTTTATTCACCCCCCGTCCCCGTTGTAGCGGTCATCCTGATGGAGGGAGGAGATGAGGAGGACCTTAAAATCCTTGACCACGTTGAAGAGAAACAGTCATCACAGCAGCAAGATGGCGGTTCTCGCAGCCGCACTAACTCCGAATCACAACAGAAAGGGGAAACGCCAACAGAAAAGAGGTTAGGACCTAGCACTGACAGATTAATTTGTTTAATTCGTTGTAGCAATGACTCTTGAGAATTATAATGCAAATCGTGTTATCAGTATGTGCTATCAAAAGGTATCTGGAAATATACCCATGCTAGCACTAATGTTTGTTCATGTTATATTTATAAAATAATACCAGTTAGTGAGTTTAGCGTTGAGTAAGAAGACCAAACATAATACAAAAATGTGGACTGATAGTTTGGTATTGTATTGTGATATTAGAAATAATCATTTATTACAACAGCTGAATGCGACACCTGTCTACATTTTAGTATGGTCAGTTTTATTGCTGGGTGACAGCTACAACAGCAGAGCTTTGATAACAGTGGCTCTCAAAATCTTTTAATTTCACAGTAAGTGTAACAAGAATTGTATTTTAAAGAAGACGGATTATGATAATGTGTGCATTAATCTTGAAAGCTGTTTTTCTGTGTGCTTCACAAGAATTTTTCATTGTAATAGTTTTTGTTTACTAAGTGGAAGGATGTTACGCAGTATGTGTACTTGGCTTTATCAGGATGACATGTTGGCAAGCAGCAATACCCAACCAAAACATTGCAGGCAGTTTTCTAACTTTAATTAAAAACCACGAAACATTAAATTATGACGTATTTGTCATATCATTTACTATCTGTGTATGAAAATAGTGATATGTCATTTCGATAGTTATCTACAAACTTGTTTTATCATTGGTTGACTTGAAATCTCAAGTGTGTAAATATAAAAAAATTATCCAACTTTGGGGAACTCCTATTTGTGAAAATATTCATCAAGTTGTAAGAATAATGTAGATTTTCTTTTCAGCAAACTATTCAAGTTTGCTTATCGTTGGCTGCTTTCTTCAGGAACTCAACTCTGGGACTTAGTACTTCACATGCTCGCAAGCAGAAGATGAACCGAGTCCCAGAATTTGGTTCCCGAAAAAGGAAACGATACTTTTTCTAGTTTTATGAGAAGAAATACTTTGTTTGGCCAATTAAATTAGTATAAAGGGTGACTCCATGAGAGAGACTAAGTCTTAGAGGAGTCTCCCTTGCAATTCTATTACCTGTCTATTGACACTGGTATTATTATCATTTTTATATATTCGTATTTTTTCATACTAATTTACCATGGTTATATGTATTAGCAGAATTGTTACTCAGGGTCAAATAAATCATTCTATTCTACTCAGTTTGGGGAACTCAATTTTGCATGCCTTCAAACTGCGCTGTAGCACTGAGACGGTGAAAACTCCAATACGAATCACGTTTGACAAGAAGGAGCGACAGAAGAGTGAATCTTCACAACAGGATGAGGAAAAAGAGGACCAGGAAGAGAAGATTCCTGAGGTAATTGGAAGACTTGGGCTCACTTACATGGCAATTGTTGTTATGTTTTTAAAAGTAATTGGAATTGGTGAAAATGTAATTAATATTTCTTATTTTTCAGTAAATTTTTTCAACTATATATAATTCGCTACAAATAATTAATAAAATATTTTATGTTGGATATATCATATGTGATTGCCATTACGTATCATAATTTGCCGAAATTAAACAAAGCTGCTCTAAGATATATGTAATTTTTGGCACTGAGTGTGTCTATGTTATAGAAATAACAGTGTGTCTGTTGACATACTGTTATTTCTATGTGGAATTGGTGGTATTTTGGAGGTGTAATTAGAATTGATATAATGTAATGGAGCCCAAGTCTGGTAAGTGGAGCCCAAGTCTGGTAAGTGGTACAGTGATCACTTCACGAAAAACCTTTATTTGACCCAAGATAACAATAAATAACCAGAGAAAGAAACAAGAAACAAAATCATCTAGACAATAATCATAATGACGTTAGTGAATATATACATATGTACATGTATAGACAGTGATTTTACATGTGCAAAACATGCACACGCACACACACACACCTCCATAGTGTAATCACCCATCTGTTGACAACCTTAACTTGGCATACTGATTTCGAGATGCACCTCTGAGCTCTGGTTTTAAAGGATTTAGGCGTAATAGATTTGTGTTATGAATGTTGACTTGTCTCTGCAGGAACCGCTGCAGATAGCGGAGGATCTCGAGGACGGGGAGAAGAAGGATGTCGACGCAGACCCCTCGTCACAGAAGGAGAGGAAGAGCAGCACCGAGAACGTAGTATGCTTGAGTCCTTTTCTTCTTCCAATATAGCTCACCTCAGTGTTAGTCATGTATTATGTGACTAGAGTACTGTCGAGCTGTGTGCACTCGCACTGTACATACACGCATGCATACATACACGCACGCATGCATACATACATACACATGGTGGGTTAGAGAACAACTTTGTGAGTCTACGACAGGTTTTTTCCCATTGTATGGGATCTTTTTATTCCCCTGATATAGACACCAGATAGAAGGCACATATGTCTATCAGTGTCTCATCTGAAAGACACCTCATTCTACTGCCGGACCACTATTCATCATATTGCTGTGTGCCACCGTGTGCTGCGTTTTGATATTACTGTGTGCTGGAACCATGTATTCAATTCATAGAAAGTAATAGATGTTGCTGCCGTAATATATTTTGCCATACCAAGTTGCCACTCGTGTTGCCAGGCAAACAACGTCAAGGAGAAGAACGACAAGAAACGAAAGCGAGACAAGACAGATGAGTATGACTACAGGAGCAGTTCAGACTCGGACAGCTCATCATTCTCCGACTCGGAGCCAGAGCCAGCGCCGCCTGGTGAGTTCTGACTAAAGATTTATTAATATAATTTGATGTGTAAAATGCTATTCAATTTTCACTTGTCTTGTTTTAGAATCATTTCGCAAAAAAATGCTACCTTGTTCTTTCGAATGTGTTATTTAGTTTTGATGAAATCAATGGACAAACTAGGAACATTTCTATATAAACCAATATTATTTCCACAGGTGTGGAGGAGGCAGTGAGATCCATCGATCCTGTCATTCTTGGAGGCAACCCAGTGTCTCCACCTCCAGGGAAGGCAGGTGAACTAAGCAAAAAGGAATGTGAGTATTCTTTGACAATAAGCAATTCAACATTAAGCGATTCATTACTGAACCGCTATATTAAAATCTGGGAAAAGTGCTAGTGTTATTACATACTGTATCTTGTGAATCTATGTATAATTGACGTTTGTAGTATTGGTAGTGGGTAAGATTTAAATGGGAATGAGATTTTTGTCATGTTCCAGTGTAGTTATAAAAAAGCTTTGGTTGTATGGTGTAATCAATTACAACAATTTAGTACAGTTGATTATTGTTACATTATACAGATAAATTGCAATTACTCTCTTGCAGTGTCCCCCAAATTTGTTTTGTGCAAATTAGTAAAATGCAGTAAAGCAAAAACGTGTAATATGCTTTATATTTGCATTGCCAGGTGCCTATGTTGAAGAGCCAGTATTGCAGTTTTCTTGTTACAGTTGCTGTGTAGGTGATTTGTGATGGACTGTAGATAATGTGATGCTAAAGTACGTCTCATTCTGTCTGTCAGCACAAAATAAAGGTGATGACAAAGACGAAGATACAAAAGACCAGAATGGTACTGCAGAGGCAGAGGACACGAGGCCACGAGCACTGCACAAGACATGTTCCATCTTCCTGCGCAACCTTGCACCATCAATCACTAAGCAAGAAGTCGAAGCTGTGAGTTTATCAAATGTTCAGTACTTTTGGGAATGTGTAGGGATGTTCAGTACTTTTGGGAATGTGTAGGGATGTTCAGTACTTTTGGGAATGTGTAGGGATGTTCAGTACATTTGGGAATTTGTAGGGATGTTCAGTACTTTTGGGAATGTGTAGGGATGTTCATCAATATATGAAATGTTTATCTGCAAATTGTGTTGTGTCCAATTTGTGTGTTTTGAGACCAGTCATGCTTTCTGTTGCACAGTTTAAGTGATAGATCAGAAAGCCATTATCTCATCAGTCAACAACATGGCATATAATGCTTTATGCCACAAAACACTTTTGCCTAGACCACTATCAATTTGCTGTGCGATGTAGCACTACACAGTGTCACCTTGAAGGCCAATAAATACGCTAATGCTTAGTGGGCAATTTCACCGCTTCAAACGTTTAGCTGATACTGTATCAGATGTGTTAAACTTATAAACTATACATTAACCATTAAGCATACGGAGCCTGGAATATATGGCGGAAACTGTTTATTGTGAGACAGATGTGAACATTGTGTGTTGTTATCATGACTGGTTGTGTCCATGTCGACAGATGTGCAAGAAGTACCCCGGCTTCCTGCGAGTGGCCCTGCAGGACCCACAGCCAGAGCGGCGCTTCTTCCGACGCGGTTGGGTCACGTTTGACAGGACAGTGAACATACGCGAAATCTGCTGGACTCTCACTAACATCCGTGTAAGTGAATTGAACCTGTGTTTTCAACTGCCAGGAAATTAATACAAATGAAGATGATGATGTAGTGCCAGTATCCGCCTAGACAAGGTGCATTGCCCCATTATTGGAGCTAGTTTTGGCAGCAGCTGATGCAGTGACCATCCTACACAATACTAGGCTGTGTGTTCGTGCCCAGGGTTAGTGGTGGTGACAAAGCTTTGTCATTAGAACCTGACAGCATTTGGACTGCGAATATTTGCCCATTCTATAGCCTTGTCACAGTGGATTTAACAGTATGTTTGATGTTAATCATAGGCTGACTGTTTCATTTCTATTTTGATGCTATTTATTATAACAGTAACAGGGAAGGTGGCATAAGTTCTCAAAGGCCAAAATCGTAGAGCATTACCTATTAGTGGGTGGTGGTTTGGGTGTCACCACATTTTGCATGACAAACAAATGTGTTTTGATTGTCAATATGCATTTTATCTTATGTTCCCCACCACGTATTGAGGGGGCGGGGGTTGGTCTCAACTAGTGCTAAACACTGCGGTTTTTTGACTTTGAGAACTTATGCGATGACCCCTAAATAGGTATAATAAAACATTATGTATTTGTAATTGTTTCTGGTTTAGAAATAATGCCATAATTGATTTCTGTATGTAACTGCAACAAAAGTAGTGCCTTGCACAAGTTGAAAATGAAGTTCTTAACATAATCAAAGGAATATTGACAACATATAATTAAGAGATACTGAATAAGCTTTTTGAATAATCAGTTGGTCCGGCATAATGTGTCCAATTTAAATGGTGTCATTGATTTGAACATTTTATAACTAATTGTTATTGAAATGAAAAGTAATTAATTTGATTTTGTTTAATTGTTCCCAGTCCTGTCAATGAAACTGCATCTGTAGTATGTGTGCTCTGAACATTTTCCTGGTCATATGAATCATTGAGTGATAGATTCCATGTGGCGTCATTATTTGTAATCACCTATGTTTGTCATCAGCTACGCGATTGCGAGATGGGAGCGATCGTGAACCGCGAGCTAAAACAGCGCGTTAGACCTGTGAACGGCATTGTGGCGCACCGCCCTGTGGCAAAGGCTGACATTAAACATGCGGCAAAAATTATTCAGAATCTTGACCACAAGTGGAACATCTGGGATGAAAGCGATGAGAAACAAGACAAGGAGAAACAGGTCAGTGTAGCAAGGGTAGGCCTTCCCACAATGCATTTCAGGTTTGACCAGCTAGCGTGAACTACGGAATCAAATGGCCGAGATGGGTCATCTTTTGAGATAGTTGCATTTCTTCCAATTGATATGTGTTTGCATAGAGTGCAAAAAAGAAGAGCATGCCTTACGAAAAAACAATCCTTACAAATTTATTTGCAGTTTTTCAAGTGTGCCTGGTTAAAGCAAAACCATAATTTAAAAAGTAAAATATCCTTTGAGGTGGTAAATAATCTGGTGCACTGTGAAGATCCTCAAGAAATAGATCATGGTCTCACTATGTTGCACTGAAGATCATCAAGAGTTATTGCCAGTCAGGGGATTGTAGGCCCTTGGATTCACGGCTGGGTCCCCAAAGGTTTCAAATCTGGGGGCCTGACTGGCTCCTAAAAGTTGGCAAAATGCTATATTATTGTTGCGTCTCAGAAGCCCAACACTAGTGCATTACTGGATTTTATGAATCCTACAGGAAAGCATTACCAATGAGGTCTTTATGTTTCACGTGAGTCGGTAGTCTTGACTCTTGAATTGAGGATTCCCAAGATTGCTGAATGTCTTTATTTCTCTCACTCTTCTGGTCTCGTACAGATGAGCTTTGGAATGGTGTCAAAGAATCCCGTCTTGAAGAACGTCACAGACTTCCTTGTGGATGAAGGGAGCGCGGAGGAAGAGGCTCTCATGGGTACGTGGTGGTGCAGGTAGTGGTGCAGATGGAACATGTGACTGTTGAAGCAGTCAGTTTATTATTATGTAGCTTTACAATTTCGTGAATATCACGCCGCGTCCAAGCACACTAAAACACGAACTGTGGCAGGATGGAGCCACAGTAAGTACAGTACTTCTTGTACAACACACACACAGAATGACAATATGCGTAGCCCTGTTATGAATGAACTGTCATATATCGTGCAACCTGTCGAAACATCGGCGATGTTCTTTATCTGCTCAGCAGGAGATGGGTCGGATTCACACCAATGTTTATTTAAACATAGCTTAGTGGGTAGCTAACAATCACCTTTGATGATTTTCCTCATTGACCTAATTACTTTGTCACTGGCGCTCTGCGCGGCCGCGGCATGGCTTCCAGGTCATGGACGGAAAGTATTTGCGAACAACCAGGCGATTTTCAGTTGGACAGAAATTCGTTCTACTACAAAATTTGTTCGGGAAAAGGTGTTTGTAATAAACGTGAATTTGTTATACCCGTGTTCATAATATGATAGAGAAAAAATCCGTACGTAAGAAATTGTTTCGTTATATCCGTGAATTCATTGTATCCGTGTTCATTATAAGCGTGTTGCACTGTACTTATATATAATATGTATATGCTTATATATAATTATGTATATGCTTATATATATTTTTTTCTCCAGCCTACTTATATGAGATTTGTAATGTGAACTTGGTAGTCACTGTTATGTTGTATGGTTTGGATTTGTAGCACAGGTTGTGTAGTTTGGTTGTGTCTGCACAATGTTTGTGCACACAAGGTGACAGGCCACACTGCATACATGCAATACGCTGCAGCTGGGTTCTTGCCCTGAAGCAGAATATGTTTAAAAACAAAATTGACAAATATAAAGATTGGCAAGTTACACATAGATGAATAATCGCTGGACTCTTGATAAGCCACTGGCTTCCTCGTCCATCTGCCTTCAGGGGTGTATGGTCTGGCTGGCAGTCTTGTTAAATTGAATGTACAAGCTTATGCCAGTTCGTTTTGTTACTTTGGACATTTGTATGTAGGGAGTTTATTCAAACCTGTTGATTGTTTTGTTGTGAAGGAGAGTCTATGGATGACAAGCCTAAGGAAGCAAACCCAGAGTTGACACTGGAGAAAGATGAAGAACTTCTCAAGGTAGCTTTATCGCTGGGTGCTAGGTTTACAATAACTCCTTGAAACATATTCTACAGTAGTGTTTGGCATGTCATCTGTGGTGTACAAATACACAAAAATGTTGGCATGAATCCCACTTCTGACACAACAGGTAGCATGGGGCATGCCATTAATTTGTACACTATGTTATCCATGGTGTATAAATAGACAGATGTTGATATAATATATATATATATAAAATATATAGTTTTGATGAAATAATTACACAAACTATGATATTATTTTTAACTAGTCAAAATTCTATGAAAAAGGCAAATGTGGTCTGGTTCTACCGAGTCTTCATTAGGCTATTCACAATTTCGCAGGTTACCCGATCTAACAATCACAGTCAATTCTTTCTATGTTTTTAACAAAAGTTTGCACTCTTATTAAACCGACTGTACGTGTTACTTAAACTATTCATACTGATTTAAACGTCAACGAACGTGATTGACAACGGGCTAAACCAATTGAGGAAGGAGTTTTAACATGTTCTCCTTTGCTTACTAGAAACTTGTCCTATACAGACTGTTGTTGTCATGGTTTCAGGTTCTTGACAAGATGATTATGTACCTGCGCATTGTGCACTCCTTCGACTACTACAGTGCCGTCGAGTATCCAAATGAAGACGAGATGCCCCATCGCTGTGGGATCGTTCACGCACGCACACAGATAGCTCCCAGCAGGATCACCCAGAACGACGGTACGATATCACTTTCTGCAGAATCGGAATGAAATCTGTCAACTGTTAATTTATTGTTGTCATCAGAAGGCATTAAGTGAAATTTGTAGTCTGAACTAATCATTATGTCGAATGGTTTGGATTTGTGGTAGAGAGATAAGTTGTATAATTTAGCCATATATATGCCTGTACACCGTGTTAATGACACAATGACATCCCCTATTGTGGCAGTGTTGCTCAGTAAATTGCAGAGAGTTAAGTTGTGTAATTTAGCGATATATACACCTGTACACAGTGTTAATGACATCCCCTATTGTGACATTGCAGCTGGATTTTTGTCAACCAACCCTCAATTTGTCACTTCAGCAGTGCTTTTAGTCAGCATTGCTCTGATCAGAACCCTGCATTGTAGGTTACAATAGATGTTTTAGGATGCTAGTGGGAGTGGGTCACTCTTCTCATGAGCTTAGACGCTTAACCTCATTTAATGTTAGCCCTCCTCCTTGAATGACACTGATACCTGTGACAAAATATGCCTATATATGCTTTGCACAGGCAACTTTGTTTTCACTGAGGGATTGTCCATTTGTTTCAGTGAATGAATGGATCCAGAAGTTTGAGTCGAAGACCGTGTCATTCACTGACCTGAAGCTGCAGTTGGAGGAGGAGGAGGCAGTGAAACTGGGCAAGAAGAACACAGATGCATATCCTTTCTCAACTGGCTCTTGCCTGTCATACATGTCTGTCGTACATGTCTGTCGTACATGTCTGTCGTACATGTCTGTCGTACATGTCTGTCGTACATGTCTGTCGTACATGTCTGTCGTACATGTCTGTCGTACATGTCTGTCGTACATGTCTGTCGTACATGTCTGTCGTACATGTCTGTCGTACATGTCTGTCGTACATGTCTGTCGTACATGCCTGTCGAACATGCCTGTCGTACATGTCTGTCGTACATGTCTGTCGTACATGTCTGTCGTACATGCCTGTCGTACATGCCTGTCGTACATGCCTGTCGTACATGCCTGTCGTACATGCCTGTCGTACATGTCTGTCGTACATGTCTGTCGTACATGTCTGTCGTACATGTCTGTCATGTCGTTACTTTTCTCTTCATCCCTCAAGTCCGAGTGAGGCTGTCATCAGTACTGATCCTCTATTTTTTTTCCTTCTTCTGTCACTGATCCCGTTTTACTGCCATCTCCACCACCGGTCACTCATTCTCCACTACCCTCCCAATCCCACCAAATCTCTCATCACACAATCCTCCCTCATAACGTGCCTATTTCCGGGGTGTGAATACAGTGTTCTCAACTGATGGCAGGGCTGATCACTCACTGCTGTCTGAAGCCAGGGCAATTGTTTAAAGTTCCTGTTGCCTCATCCGGAGAATTACAGGAGCAAAGAGGGTGAACAAAAGGAGGAGGAATGACCTGAGGGAAGAGATTTGGATGCAGTTCAGTTTAATGGGAAGACTAGTATGAAACCGGATGATGTGGTTGGGTAACTTGGTGCTGACGGAGGTGGGCTGACTACCAAAAAGAGTGGAGGTGATGAAACTGAGGAGAATGGGGCAGATGACATTTAGGATGGGAAGACAGCATTCGGGATGTGAGAAAAAAGTGGAGGAGGTTAAATTGTGTAGGGAAAAGGCTGCTGATAGGAAGCGGGGGAAAGGATAACAGCAAAAGCAATGCAGCAGGAAAAGAACATGTCACCCCTATGAACAGAACTTTGAGGAAGAACAATTTCCTCAGTTCAATCATCTGTATAAATACGTGCCTGAATTTAAATAGTGATGGAATTATAAACTAGCAGCTTTTGTGCATTCATTACAGTGTGGCTGAATACTTTATGATTTTGGTCCAGTAAAATAATACATATTGGTTGAGGAAGTAGATGTTGGTCTGGGAAATTATTTGTATTACTGCTAAATGTGGTTATGAAGAATAAATTATTGTTATTGGTAAGGCATTTGAAGTTAAGATATGCTTGTCTTGAATTGAGTAGTTTCAGTAGAATTATTTAAGATAAATTAACAATTTCTTCACAGATTGTAGTTGAAATACTATATAATATTCCAGATTAATAAAAATTTGAGTCTTTCATTTATTTAGTTAGGTTGCAAAATCTTTTAAACATTTTAGTAAATGTGAAAAAATAGCCACAAAATGTGAAATTATATCGTTTTGAGAAAATGCCCAAACAAATGAATGACATACATATATGTATGACAGTGTCACTGATAAGTTGATTTTGGTTAACATAAACAACTTACATATGCTACACTACTGTGAATGAATTAAGCAAAATTGAATGACAGCCTAAAGTGGCAGTTTTACATATTGTTGACAAAACGTAATGGCCATATGTAATATTGACTTGTCCCCTTAATTTGCTGCCACAATGGACCTTGAATATGTATTTGTAACGTGTTGTCATCTACGATATCAGGTTAAACCAGCCATCTGACAAACACATGGCAGGGCTTGTTTATGATCAATTTGGCAAAACATGACGTTAGTGCCGGGTGATTATTTCTGGTGCCGACTTTCAGTTCAATATGTCCTGGCATGTTATGAAGACAAAAATGAGAAAATCAACTGATGCGCTAGCCGCCCCAGCTACCTTAATGTTTTACAACGTATGTGAACTGTATTGGCACATGAGCATGTTCCTTGACTCCTCTGCACCGAGCTAGAGAAGTTTGTGGCTGCAAACACCCAGGAGTTGGCCAAGGACAAGTGGCTATGTCCGCTCAGTGGCAAGAAGTTCAAGGGACCTGAGTTTGTGCGCAAACACATCTTCAACAAGCAGGCCGACAAAGTGGAGGAGGTCAAGAAGGAGGTGACCTTTGACTCTTGACCCTCTTTGTTTGTTGGATGTCTGGCTGTAAATACAACAAGGCTATTCCTACTTTCACAAGTTCTCCTGTCCAATGATCAGAGTCGATTCTTTCGACGATTTTGACAAAAGTACGCACTCTTATAAAGCCAACAAACCTGATTCGTAATGGGCTAAATGAGTTGAGGGTGTTGTAAGTGCTTCCTCTCTAGTAGGAACAAGGTATTTGCTGAGTGAGTTGTAAGCACTTCTTCTCTACCAGGAACAAGGTATTTGTGTTAAGTTTGCCCTCGTTATAACATCTGGTCCGTCTGCAGGTGACGTTCTTCAACAACTACCTCATCGACCCGAAGCGCCCTCAGCTACCCGAGCACCCGGCCAACAAACCCAACGGACCGCACAATCGCGGCGACGGTAACTTTAACATGCCACCAGGGGGAGGATATCAGGGCCCGCCCCAGGGCATGATGGGATACAACCAGATGCGTGGGCCACCAATGATGTACGGTAGGTTGTCGGAATGTGGGTGTTTCTGGTGGAGGAGTAGTAACAACTCCTGTCTCTTACTGGCTGGCTTCATAAAATTTGCTACCGGTACTCCGTGTAAATGAGTCATACTTTTAGACAATCAATTGCTGGCGGAAATAAAGGAATGTTGTTAAAAGTTATATTTATGAAACTACAACAGAATGTTTTATTGCAGAGTGGAAACAGTTCTGTATGGTATAGGTGCATAAAAAAGAATGGCATTTTGTCCAATGTTTGTTTCTTGCCAGGGTCATCTGGTAAACCTGGTAGGCCAAAACAGCCTCTCCTACCTGTCAACTCAACAAGAAAGTGTTAAATATTCAGGCAGAACCTTCTATTGTGCATAAATCAGCACATGTCAGACATGATGATGTCTAAGTCTAATAACTGAAATATTTGTTTCAACCTTTTTCCTACTGTTAAAACGATTCTCAAATTAATCTATTAACATTTGGATATGCATTACAAAGAGGAATATTGTAGCACGTATATGTGTCATGTACACACATTTCTTTGTCGGGCAGTTTTGACAAATTAGGTTCTGGGACCAGTTGTATCTGTCTGATAGTTTCATTTATATGTACAAAGTCTGATTGTTTTATCATAAATTGTGTTAACACACGGTATATAAGGGAATATAACACACAGGGTGTATAACACACAGGGAATATAACACACAGGGCGTATAACACAGGGTGTATAATATAAACCATATCCTCTCTAACGTCTTCATTGCCCAATCATGTTTTAATGAACCACAATTGTTAAAAATAATTTGACCGTTATCTGTTTTATGGATATCGACCAGCATGCCATTTAAACATAGTATACGAGTCAAAACATTCAAATTTATTAAACAAATAACAGTAAAATTTATGACAAAATTGTGGCTAATTAAAATGCTTTAGGGAGGTCAGTAAGTTTGAACAGATATAGTTTATACAATAGGACAGTCAGTAAGTTAGAACAGATATTGTTTATACAATAGGATGATCAGTAAGTTAGAACAGATATAGTTTGTACAATAGGGCGGTCAGTTAGTTAGAACAGATATAGTTTATTAAATAGGGCGGTCAGTAAGTTAGAACATATATAGTTTATTCAATAGGACGGTCAGTAAGTTAGAACAGATATTGTTTATACAATAGGATGATCAGTAAGTTAGAACAGATATAGTTTGTACAATAGGGCGGTCAGTAAGTTAGAATAGATATAGTTTATATGATAGGGCAGTTAGTAAGTTAGAACATATATAGTTTATTCAATAGGACGGTCAGTAAGTTAGAACAGATATAGTTTATACGATAGGGCAGTTAGTAAGTTAGAACAGATATAGTTTATACAATAGGACGGTCAGTAAGTTAGAACAGATATAGTTTGTACAATAGGGCGGTCAGTAAGTTAGAACAGATATAGTTTGTACAATAGGACGGTCAGTAAGTTAGAACATATATAGTTTGTACAATAGGGCGGTCAGTAAGTTAGAACAGATATAGTTTGTACGATAGGGCAGTTAGTAAGTTAGAACATATATAGTTTATTCAATAGGACGGTCAGTAAGTTAGAACAGATATAGTTTGTACAATAGGGCGGTCAGTAAGGTAGAACAGATATAGTTTGTACAATAGGGTGGTCAGTAAGTTAGAACAGATATAGTTTGTACAATAGGGCGGTCAGTAAGTTAGAACAGATATAGTTTGTACAATAGGGTGGTCAGTAAGTTAGAACAGATATAGTTTGTACAATAGGACGGTCAGTAAGTTAGAACAGATATAGTTTGTACAATAGGGCGGTCAGTAAGTTTGAACATATATATATATAGTTTATACAATAACACATAAGTTTACGATAAAAACAATCAGACTCTGTACCTTTAAACTCAAGGCAGACCATTTATCTCTAGTTGAGAATGAACACCAAGCAGCACAGCTCCAAAAAATACCCTCACATCAAAGAACATAGCATTTTAATTGTGCAACCACATAATTTGGTAGAGCTATAAAGTAGGTTACTTAGGGTGTGATTGTAGCCTGTCGTGTTCTCTTTTCATGTCATTCGTCGTCGATTTCTGATGTTCGCACACGCTTCTGCAGGAAACCGAAGGGGTATGTTTTAGTGGTGCCACCTTAAGAATGCTATACTTAAGAATTGACTGTTCATGGATGCCTGCAGGGGAACGCAGGAACACGAAAAGTGTTTGTTAGAAGTTGTCACAGATGTTGTTTGTTGTTGTTGCTTATTCTTGTTAGCTACAATTGTGACAGTGGAATTGGGACTGGTCCCAATGTCACTGACCACTGGCAGCGATTATGAAGCAGCAGCCAGAGACAGACAGCAACCTGTCATTAAAGTTCAAGTCGGGAGTGGCGTGAATCAATATCTCGGTCGCAGTGTCTAGACAAATTGCTTGTCTAAACACACATATAATTTAGCTGTGCATTGTCATGCGACATGTTGTCGCCTGACCAACTGGGGCACAAATCACTCATGTGTGGTATAGAAAATTGTGACCCCTGGGTCACTTCTATATAGAATGACCGCAGGGTCACTTTTCTATAGCAGTATGCCCATTGAATTGTTTTTGTTAAAACAATAAATGATTAAGAGTTTGGTGACACATTTAGGTTGATTAGTAACCTAACAACATAATACATAAATGGGATAATTAGATAATAATTGTTATGAAGTTCACACATGCACACCAGTCCCAATGTAATGTAATCTTTTGGTATTTATTAATTTAAGTAAATATAGTTAATTTTTATTCATTCTGATTAATTGTGTTATTATATTGTTTATCTATGATCCATTGTCGTACATGCATAAAACCTATTTTCACATGCTACATACAAACCCGACATAAATAGAATGTACCACTTACGTGTACATACGTACGTACACGTACGTACATACATACCTATGTTATATTTAAATTGCAGTATGAGCAATAAATAATTAGCAACATGGTCAACCTTCTATGTTGTCACTTTTCTATAGCAATGTGCAAGGAATTGTGACACCCATAAGAATGTATATCAAACTGACATACATACCTGTTATTTTTAAATTGCCGTCTGAACAATAAATAATTAGCAATGGGGGTCAGAATTCTATAGGGGATCACTTTTCTATGGGGGTCATTTCACTATCACACTGGCCTTTTGTCAGTAAATTTTGGGTGTTGCCTGTTGTATTTACTGCTAATGTATTATACTGTGTTGTTATGCACCATGTACATAATAAAAAGCTATAAAATAAATGTAAATATTATGTGTATATAACATGTATATAAATATTTGCTGAAGCTTAAAAAGAAATTCTGCATGGGAAGGGAAACAGGCAGTGATTTCACTGCATTTTGTTCCAGTTTGTTCATTCAGTTGCACGTAGACGAAAGATTTGCCATATTAAAGTTGCATTTTATTATTATTATCTAGCATCTGTTTGGTTGTTCTTACTTAGCATGCTTTTGTTTCTTTCATATTTTGCGGACTTTGGCTGATTCGTTCGGCATAACGCAGGAAACCGCAGAGGTATGTATTGATACAATAGTATCCAGGGGGACCTTATTTACATTATATGCATTTATCGCTGAGATATGTAGTAATACGTTAGTATTCAGGTTATCCTCGTTTTTATTCATTTGTCATTCTGTTGTTTGAACGAGTTCTGTTATTCTTGAATTTCTCACCATCTGTCACTTTGTAATATCCAACAAAATGAAAGTTTATCAGTGAAAGTAGTCTAAATTTTTAAGTAAAAGCACACTACAGTGTACAGTGTAATTAACAGTGTAAAACCTCAGCAATCACATCACAAATCAGGGTTGTTTATAAATTTATAAATACTATGCGCAATCGGTGTACTTAAAGAGTGCATACCTTTGTTAAAATCACCAAAATAATATACTTTGATCGTTAGACCAGGTAACTTGTGCAAGTCTGGACCACCTTTGACCTTTTCATGCTGAATTTTGATCTGATCCGATCAAAAATTACTAAATAGCTTCTCCAATGATTTCATCAAAATTAATTAACAAATTTGTACAAACGATGTAGCATGTTGGTGTGGACACTACCTAGATGTTTGATTTTTTTGCAAAACGAGACGAGTGAAAAAATTCAATTGAGGAAACGCTATTAATTAAGGCTGAACAAAGTGATGATGTTCCTGATCTTATGGAGTAGCACTAACATTATTTTGACTGGTTGCTGTACAGGAGGGTTTTCATCGAGGGGTCATGACCCCTACAGGCATGATCAGTGGCGAGATCGATTTCCTCCAATGGGTCGTCGAGAACGGTGAGTGTTGTCACAGTGAGAATGTGTGATGGGAAATTATGCTGGCATTTTCTCTCACATTTTAAATGCCCGATACATTGCTAATGTGCACATGTAGTTGTCATGTTATTTCTTGGTGTCATTTGCACTGGACATAGTCATCTCAAGATGTACATGAACTGTGGTACTTTACTTGTAATTTTACTTTGTTACATTGCTTGTGGAAAATTATTGTCTTTTTGTAAAGCAAAAAGACAGCTTGTTTAGGAGTTTGACTAGCGGTTTGATGTTTCTACATGGCTAGGAGTTTGGTGTCTCTATAATGTTAGGGGCTGGATATCTGTACATGGCTATAGGATCTGACATTATATACAGCATATTTTCAACAACAACAAAAATTATTATATGACAAATATTTTAGCACATTGAAATGCACTTTAACATCCATTGTTATTTCTTGTTTCTATGTTATTTAAAATAAGTTTGGGTATTTGTGTAGAAATTGGTTTATCGTAACTGAATGTGTGAGCTAGCCTCTCTGTAAGAGACTGAGACCTGGAGGGGACTAAACGACCAGTGCCTGAGTCGGTTTAGTACAATGTGACCATTTGACCTTGTTGCAGGACACGGGCAGACCCTCGAGGAATCATTGAATACCGCGACTTAGATGCACCCGACGACATCGATGTATTTTAAACTTTGACCGTTGACTTTTAAACTTTTATGTCAGTTGCCAAATCACAATGAAGTGTATAGCGGCTGGTGTATATAGTTAGTTCAGCTGCATTTTATTGTCCTGAGCGTTGTTGCCAGTAGTAGCACACAGTGGTTGCCATGGTGATGACATGATATGGAATCATGTGGTGAGTTTATAATGTGCAGGGACAAAATGAATGATGTTTGAACGAAAGTAAACATGCAACCGTGAAGAAAAGATTTTAGCTGCTTGCATCACTTTCAGTTAAGGGGTCGTATATGTAGAACGTAACATGGTTAGAGCGAAATGTGCTAGTTGCTCGTATTGTTTTGGGCGAAGTATTTAACATAAATGTATGATTTTCATTGGTTAACTGATGCAGGGTTTTGTATAATTATGATGCCGCTATTCTCTCAGTTTTTCGATCTTAACGTTCATCTAAATTAACAATGTTATACTTCATGTTTTTTCCTCATTACTGTATTCACTGTCAGTAATGTTAAATAACAGGAATTTGACAGACCAATGAATAATGTATGTATGTGGTAAAACTTCCATGTTGATGTCATTGTCAAATTACGTATTTTCTAAAATGTTAAGACATGAAAGATCACAAGATCAACATGTCTTGTATGGATATTATTTTTAAACAACCGATATGTTATAAATTTATAATTTCAGTGTCACAATGTCCTTTAAACAGTCGTTCAGTGAACCAGTGAAATCAGACATTCCCGTTAATTCCTTTTTGCCAGCTTTATGTCTGTTGCTTTGAAAAAAACAGATTTGTAGGCGCTGAAATGTAAATGTAAACAAGAATGGCTAGTGAGGAAACCAGTCTTAATGTTCTTGTTACTTCACATTTGTATTTTGTATGTAATAAATCATTTGTTTTCAAATTAGTGTTCTGAACTTGGTGTAGTTGGTAGCATTTGGGGTACTGTACAAATTCTGTGGGCAGTCGCGTGTCTAAGATCTCGCTCGGCCACGGTGGGGACGGGCCTAGTCACTCGGTGGTTTACCATGCTATTATCCAGTGGCGTGTCTAAGATCTCGCTCGGCCACGGTGGGGACGGGCCTAGTCACTCGGTGGTTTACCATGCTATTATCCAGTGGCGTGTCTATGATCTCGCTCGGCCACGGTGGGGACGAACCTAGTCACTCGGTGGTTTACCATGCTATTATCCAGTGGCGTGTCTAAGATCTCGCTCGGCCACAGTGGGGACGAGCCTAGTCAGTCGGTGGTTTACCATGCTATTATCCAGTGGCGTGTCTAAGATCTCGCTCGGCCACGTTGGGGACGAGCCTAGTCACTCGGTGGTTTACCATGCTATTATCCAGTCGCGTGTCTAAGATCTCGCTCGGCCACGTTGGGGACGAGCCTAGTCACTCGGTGGTTTACCATGCTATTATCCAGTGGCGTGTCTAAGATCTCGCTCGGCCACGGTGGGGACGAGCCTAGTCAGTCGGTGGTTTACCATGCTATTATCCAGTCGCGTGTCTAAGATCTCGCTCGGCCACGGTGGGGACGAGCCTAGTCACTCGGTGGTTTACCATGCTATTATCCAGTGGCACAATTGGCAGATCGACCTGTTGAAATGTGGATTAGTCAGTTTAACCCAAGTATGGATGTACTGAATCATTACATTTTTTCCCACTTTGGCGTGTTTCTGAGGAACTAGACGCACCCAAACTTCAAAGAGCGTTCCACGAAATGCCCATCATTATCCGTCTGACCAGTGATTTAAAATTAAAGTTTAGTATGCCACCCCGTTAATCCTGGCGAGCAATATTATTGCCAACAGCAACTGCAGAATCGGCGTTTCAATAGGTAGATCTGCCGATATACCGATGTAATATCGGTTTAGTTAGGTTTGTGTAAACGTCAGTTTGGTATTGTATATGAAACGTATCTACACCACGATTGAACGATCACTCCAGGCACGTGGTGCTGTCACATCTGATTCACAGCACATTTTCCATCCCCAGATATCTCGTTCCTGGGACAATCACCCGAACACTGTCGATGTTTCACACAAAAAAATGTCTCGCAAATATATCAACCACTGAAATATATTTATTTCGTGCATCACTTACAACCATTCGGAAACCTGAGTTTGTATCTTATCTTAAACTTGTAAATGCTTAAAAGTAACTTTTTCCTGTGAATCTAATCAATAAAACGACACCATAGATCACCCATTATATGAAGATGGCCATGTTTGTATTAGTTGAAAGTCCACAGGTACTTCATAAAGAGTGTTTGTCTTTGGTTTTGTAATTTATTGTGTTGTTTTGGTGTCAAACAATCTCACAAGTAATAACGCAACAATGTAAATCGAGTCAATACAATGATACAACAAAGACAGTTCAGAACGTTAGTTCAAAAAACTATGCAATATGATCATTTGAAGATAACAAAAAGCAGGAACGTCGTAAACTAGCAGAAGTACTATTTGAAACTGCTTCAGCACCTTGTCAAACTTTGTGAACGAAAACGAGCTCAATTTAGTTCACTAATGCAGCATAACCGATAACGTTTCAAAGAACTGCATATTCACGTAGACAACTCAGAATATTACTGAAGACGGCGACGAGGACACAACAGCGGCAACTGACGACGACACTCGAGGACACGAGCGGCAACTGACGACGACAATCGATGACACGGAGCGGCGACTGACGACGAGGGCACGGAGCGGCGACTGACGACGAGGACACTCGAGGACAACGACGACTGACGACGACACTCGAGGACACAGAGCGACGACTGACGACGACAACGACACTCGAGGACACAGAGCGGCGACTCACGACGACACTCGAGGACACGGAGCGGCGACTCACGACGACTCGACAGTTTCCAGATTGAACATTGGCACGATGATGTAGCCTTGGTTCTCCAGAACAGCGGCTTCGTCGAGCACCATCGAAAGATTCTGGTTACCGGTCGCGCCGTCGAGTACGTCGCCGATGGACAGCTGGTTGACCACATCCATGGTGCCGCCAGTGGTGACACTGCGCGCCGAAATGCTCTGCAAGGCTTCTGCGATTTGCTGCGAGACCAGCCCGTCGGTGGTGACCTCGTACTGCTCCCCGCCGCCCGTCTGGATGATGACCGTCTGCGTGGCGTTGATCGTGCCGTCGTGCTGCACGTCCTGCACCTCGGCGACGATCAGCGGCGCCTCAGTCCCGCCGACGGTCGCAGCCGCCTCGGCGTCGGTCGGCAGGATCATCTTGTTCTGCAGCAGCAACTGCTCCGGCTGCGCCGCCCCCCGATGTTTGTTGGTCTGCGTTGCGAGGCGTTTGATGTATGCGACGGTGTCCGTCTGCCAGGCGACGATGTCCGAGTGGCGGCGCTGCAGGTGACGCTTCATCGTGTGGAAGTGGTGGCAGTCGGTGTTGCAGTACTCGCACACGTACACGATGCCGCCGTGGAAGACGCTCACGTGTTTGCGCAGCTCGAACTCCATGACGAACTTCTTGCCCGGACACAGCTCGCAGACATAGCGGTGGCCGTGCCGGTGCCACAGCTCGTGGCGCCGCAGCTGCTCCGGGTACTTGAAGGCGGCCGTGCAGCGACCCTCGCCCTCGGCGACGTCGAAGCGACATTTATAGGTCTTCGTGTCCGAGTGCGTCAGTACGTGCTTCTTAAGATTGCCCTTCTGGCGGAACGTCTTTCCGCACTGCTGGCACTCGTACGAGCGCACGGTGTCCGAGTGGAACTGCGCGATGTGGCCGTACAGCGAGTTCTTGCACTTCATCAGCTTGGCGCAGTATGGACACTGGTGTCGCAGCAGATCGGTGTGCACGGAGTTGCGGTGCTCGTTGAGCGCCACCTTCAGGTGGAAGCGCTTGCCGCACACGTCGCACGCCTCCTTCTTGTCGCCATGCGTCTTCAGGTGCTTGTTCAGGTTGCTCGTGCTGATGTACGACTTGCCGCACGTGGCGCAGATGAGCGGGTCTTGACTCTTGACGACCACCTCGCGGTCGCCGGCCAGCCGCTTAATCCGGGCGCGTTCGCCCGTCGCCGTCACGCACATGTGGTCGTTGTAGTAGTCGATGCGGTGGAAGCGCTTCTTGCACTTCTCACACGTGTACTTCGGCTCCTCGTGCACGATGCGGTGACGCGCCAGGTACTTCGGGTGACGGAACGTCTTCTGGCAGACTTCGCACGCGACCGTCTCGCCGTCCCACGGGTCGCAGCGGTGCGAGTCCATGTTGGTCTTGCGCAGGAACATGCGGCCGCATTGCGTGCACTTGTATGGGTGTGTGTGCTGCGTGTAGTGCAGGCGGTAGGCGTGCGCGTCCGTGAACATGTCGCCGCACACGGAACACTTGATCTCGCCCGACGTCTCCACCTGGATGCCGGCGCTGCACTCCAGCATGTGCTTGAGCAGCTCCTCCTTGCGGCAGTAGCGACGACCACAGATGACGCACGTGAACAGACCCGTGTGTATTGCCATGTGGCGCTGCAGGTACAGGTCGCGCGCGAACGTCTTGCCGCATTCCTTGCACGTTCGCACGGTGCCTTCCTCCGGAGCCTCGCCGCTGCACGCGTGCCGATCGAGCGAGAATTGCGATGCGAACGCGCGCTGGCAAGTGGCGCACTTGAAGCGGCCGTCGTGGAACTTCATGTGGTTGTGCAGCGACACCTGGCGAGTGAACACCTTCTTGCAGCGGTCGCACGGGAAGACGGCGACACCGTCACGCTTGAGGTTTTCGGGAGCGCACTGCGTCATGTGGAAGAGGAGCGACTCCTTGCGGGAGAACGCACGGCCACACTTCTCGCACGAATGCTCGCCAGTGTGCGCCGCCATGTGGCGCGCCAGGTACTGCTCGCTGCGGAAGCCGGCCCCGCAGAACTCGCAGTACAGAAGGCCCTCTTCCGGTAGGCCAAGCTCCGTCTTGACGGACGTTGCCGCTGTGCGACAGACGTGTTTGCGCAGACTCTCCTTGCGCGCGTATCGCTTGCCGCAATGCTTGCACTGTGCGCCTTCCGTGTGGCCCACGACGTGGCGCTGCAGGTAGTTTTCCTTCTCGAACTTCTTGCCGCAGAAGCTGCACGCGAACACGGGCTTCTCATCCTCTGTCGTTGACGTCTTCTCCGGCGACCTCACTGCCGTCACACTGTCGTCCCGATGTCCCTTCAGGTGGCGCTGCAGGTGCGGCAACTTGCGGAAGTGCTTTTCGGGATCACACAGTCGACAGACGAAGACGTTGTTGACGACATCGATAGTGGCTTCACCCGAGTCGACGGGCACTTCTATAACGTCCAACTGCGACCCGGACTCGTTCGGCACACTGACGCCTGTCTCGCTGCTCCCTGTGTTCGACTTGACATCACGTGCTTCACTTTCCTCGTTAAAAACCCCGTTCCCCACACTCAAAGTTGTCGAATCAATTTCATTCGTTTCTTCGTCACATATCTGTTCCGCAGGACCGTCAGCCTCCACGGTGTCAGCGTCGACGGCAGCAGCCTCGGGGCTGTTGTACTCCGTACCGGACAATACAGCTCTCAAATGTTCCTCCGAAGTGACCACCATCGTCTGGTGGGAAGATAAAATCGGCTCGCCGTCGAGACTTAGCAGCGTGTCCTGGTTTGTCTGGTCAGTACTGTGTGTGTCCGTCGTTACCATCGGAAGCAAGTCTATATTATCGAGCGACATGATCGCATCGAGCAGTTGGTGCGACGCGGACTTGGTCTCGGAATCCATGGAGACGCTCTCGTCGACTGCCGCGTTACCTTCGACGCAGTTCTCGTCTGTCAACCGGGCTCCCGTTGGTGTCGTTCTGGGTTCATCGCCGGACAAGACGATATCGGTTGTTGCAAACACAGGTGCTTCATCTAAATCAGCTGTGTCGCCGCTAGGTGGATCCTGTGGCGCCCCTGACATCACAAACGACCGATTCTCGTCATCACCATTAGTTTCGTGCACTGAACAGCTGACATTGTGTGGACTGACAGCTGTATCAACGTCATCTGTGCTTACATCGGCGAGTTGTCCTTTTTCCGCAGAGTATTCCTCGTTCCCACCGCTCTGAGCCGCCTTATGTTTCTCCGCAGTGATGTCGACAAACTGAATCGTTGGCTTGCGTCGTCGCGCTCGCATGCTAACACTACCTCCTGGTCTCCCAGGAGCAACGTCTTCCACGTCAACACGAAGCGTCTGGTCACTGTCAACTTTCTGTCGCTTTGCGGGTGTCGCCTCAACATCGTCACCGCTGTCTTCCTTCGGCGAGTCTTCTTCTTGTTCATGTTTTATTTCTACACCCACCACCTTGTTGCCGACCTGCTTCTTCTTGCGTCCTCTTTTCGCCGTCTTCTCCTCCGCATCCACCTGCTGCTTTCTCGTTCTTTTCTCTTGCAGTCGTCGCGACGTCCGTGGCGTAACACCGACTCCAGATGGCGTTGTCGTCGCAGTGCTGACGTCAGACGACTGAGTCGCTATCGCCGACTGATCCGTAATTTTCGATCTCCGTGTCCATTTTCTCTTCGTCTCGTTCTTGATGCGAGGTCTGTTTGCCGCGATCGCCCGCCTCGTCTTCTTCGCCGACTGTTCGATGTGTTCCTTGACGTGCCGCGCCAGCTCCGTGATGTCGTCGGTCTCGCGACCGCAGTGCTTGCACGTGAACGGCCCGACGGCCATGTGCGGATGCAGTATGTGCATCTGCCGAGGCGTAGCCAGAGCGCTCAGTGCCGACACTGTCGTCTCCGGGATGTCTTCGAATACGTCTCCGGCGTCGTCGACGTAGTCGGTCAGCGACGTCCTACCGGGCAGCTCCAACTTGACCGGCTGGGAGGCGGGCAGCAGGTCGACGTCTGACAGGGTGTCGTCTCCTGCATTGCCGCCATCCTCAATCTCGTCTCTTATCTCCACCGACACGTGTGTGTAACTCACTGAAACCACACGGCCCCAGTTGAATGGATTTGTACAACGATTTTCATTCGATAACTGATATGGAGTTAGTTGTGCTTTTATATACTTAAAATACTAAAACCGTGAAGTGGTTACCATGCAACCATGTAGCCTAACATGTTATATATAAAAAAATTAAGCCAAGGGTACCATGGCCCTATGCCCCCCCAAAAAATTCAATGTCAAACGTTCATCTTTTACTCAGTTGTATGTATTTATATTGTGTAATGCATGGTGGTGCTTCACCATTACCATCCTACACCTATGTTCGCTCAGTCTGCCCGACCTACTGTTTTTGCCCTCTCCCCATTTATTTTATTTATTGATTGGTTGATTCCTTTTTTCCACATCATCTTCTGATCCCAACCATTTCCCCAAAGAAAATATATTAAAAAAAGATTAGCTAATCCACAGATTGAGATGAGAATAACTAGTTATTATATAAAACGAACAAGCTATGTCACCAGTAAATGTGTAAACTGGGTGACTAATGTTTATACAGATCATAAGCTGCCTAATAAAATATGGGTTTTTAAGATTTTTGTCATACTGCTTTAGTCTAAATTTGTGAGAGCCTCTCTTTAAAACGAAATTCTTCAAATATCTTAATTGCAATCCGACATACTGTCTATTGTGCAGCAGCTCATGTTAAATGTATAGTATCAACGTAGTTACCAGGACTCTCTGCCACTGTAGCTATCTTTGGGCTGAGCTGTTTGGTTGGGGCCATCCCAGCGGTGACTGCACATGTCTTCCCTGGAGTTCCTGGAACAGCCATGGAGTCATTCGGTTGGCCAGAGTCCATCGTTCCTGTCGTGATTGACAGCAGCATTTGGTCAGCTATTGGAGGTGGCATCTTCATTCCCAACATCACTGCAAATAGACATCCATTGTCAACAGTAGCAGCATACATGCTACTAATGGAATTCATCTGTGACAATTCCCTGAAGTGTCATTTAAAATAACACGTTTTACAGCAGTATTTTTCAACCTTTTTCATATGATTGCCCACTTTTGATAGGTTTTTTAGTGTCACCCCCTACTGAAAATCAGGATGGAAACCATAGTTGTTCATTTTATTTATTCCACAGGGACTTATGATACTAGTGTTAACATTAACTGACAACATCAAGCAATAAAATATGTGACAGAACATCATATTCCAAAACTAAACTATAAATTTGCAATGGTGTAAGTGCTTCAAATTGTGCATATAATTTGTCTGACCAGCGTTTAAAATTTTAACTCAACGAAACAAGGATGATTTTCTCACCTACTGTGACGCCATCTGGCACTGGCAGTCGGCCAACTTTCTTGGCATAGTGTGGTGCATACCATACTAACAACTCATCCCCCGGAGACACGTCATACATGGTCATGTAAAATATGTCAACCCCAATCTGTATTGCCATGCAGTTCTGTTCACTGGTACATCGTGCCACGCCAACGAGACACATCCAGTTGCACTCGTCTTCATTCGTTGCATCTAGACTCACTGACGATCCATCTTTGATGAAAATCTAGTGCAAGATGGAAACATGCTTTTAGCAAAACGTCTGTCATAATCAGACCTGGGGCCGAGTACATTTTCGTGAGTAAAGTACAAGCACGAGTACATTGGTGATGGATGAGTATGAGTACATTTCCACAAGTACAAGTACGTCATGTATGATATTATAGTAACTCTATTTAGTAACAATAACGTACTTTAAAAATAAACATTGTGAATTAATTTATATAAGTCAGGAAGAGCTGACTATGCAACAGCAGTTGATCAGACATTTTTGTATGAGGAAAACTGTAAAAAATCTCTATGTTTGGGACCAAACTAGGGGTTGCATTCCATTCAAAGGTGCAATTTGCATTCATATATGGGTCAAAATTTATTTAAATTGAAAATACTTTTCAAAATACATTTTATCGCACAACATAACAAGATAAAATAAATAAATAAATATAACCATTAAATATATATGATATCTGAATCAATGAACACAGTTAGGCTTCTTCAGAAGAAGACTCAGCCAGCAGTACTTAGCACTGTCACTTGTGAGAGCAACAAAGGCATTTTATGGCTAACTGAAGAATGACCCTTTCGTTTTGGTCTTACTGGACTTCCTGGCTTCATTAAACAAACACAAGGATTATGACTTGGACTGGTAACTAGCACAACTATGGATATGAACTAGGGATTTCTGATTGGGAAAAGAATCAAAAGATGCTGCCTCTTGAAACAAAGCCTTTGTGGCTTCAGTGCACTTAATGTAAGAAAAGTGATCCATGGTGTGAATTTGTGAAAACTCATCAATATCAAGTAAAAATGAAACCACATCTACTAAATGTAACAATAATAATTATTACAACTCAGGGGCTATTACACCGCAATTAATATCATGGTTATTGCAATAGAGTTGACACAAACTGTTTTTAATGATCCTATATTAGAAAACATATATAACTCAGATGAGATGCATGCAAGAATAAACAAAAAATATTTTATTCATATGCAGGTAATAAAATTTGCTACCATACTTTTTGAAATTATTGTCATAGTTGTTAATGATCTGACAACATAAGAAATTAAATACTTTTCACAATATCATATCATGTCTGGTCATATTAATTTAGAGAAAAGAAATGTTTCTAATTTTAAATACATGACTTTAAAAAATGAATATTATTATACTATAGGTATATATTTTTTTCACACAATCATGACAAAAAAGCTCTTCTGGGAGACTTTCTGGGCACTGCAACAGACACAATAATAAAAAGGCATCAAGGAGAATCTGTGGCAACCAGCAAATGGAACAAGCCCAGAGTCCAAGACAGACCAGTCTTTACATTTCTTGACTATCTAAAGGAAGATGTGGGACTGGAGCCAGTAGAGCAATGAGGGATAGAGACATCTGGAGACCATCTGGTTAGAGCCAGTGCCAGATTAATTAAAACTGCTTCCTCAACTGATTTAGCCTATCGCAAATCCGGTTCATTGGTGTCCAATTATGTAGTGTGTGAATAGTGTATGTAACATCCGCAGTCGATTTATTACAAAATGCATATTTTTGTTCAAATCATCGACAATTAAATTTAGTCATTAGATCTGATAAGTTGCACAAATGAGCTAGCATGTTGCAGTGGATACTACCAGGGTAGGTAGTTTTTTTTGGCAAAATTAATTTGAAATGCGACTAGCACATTTCTTATTGATTAAGCACCTTGAACCACAGTTCAAGCAACACACTCATACCAGGCCCCCACCGAAAGGAAAGTATTTGGATGTCACCCTTTCTTTGCTCAGGAGAACTTGTACAGTTTCTGTTTTACCCTGTATTATTTTCTTGTCATTTATGCTGTAATTCTTGTTGTCATCATACACTGTATTTTCTTGTATGTATGTTTGTATCTATGTCGTCATCAACAATAGTTTGTGAATGCTTATGCTCAAACATACAGTTGAATAGACAGGTATGGGGTTACCTCTACTGATGTGACTTTGACGTGGTTTTGGAAGCTTCAAGGATTGTCAATTGAAGCCGTAATACACTGTATGGAATACCGGTTTCAAACCGTATAAAAATACTTGTACAGCAGTGTACCGCCATACAGTACATAGTACTGTCTACTACTGCCGGTGGCATCAAACACTTCAAAATACCATCACATGGTACATACTGACAATCACAACCAACCTTCAATATAAAGCCATCACCAAGGTCGATTTCTTGTGTGGTTCTCCTTGCCTCAAAAGGACCAAGTCTTGTTTTTGCCCGGATTGTCTGAGTTGCAACCACCTTCACGCCCCCCGCTCCATCGTTCTGTACCTCCAGGAAATGAGGCAATGTCAGACGGGCCCTAAACACATATGCTCACATGAATAAACGGGCGACATTTGTAAAACAATTCAATTATCTAAGCAGCAATTTTTAAGGCAATCTATGGTCTCTATTTGGGACGGTATTTTGGGGATGGGACTGTAGATTTGTCACTTTTGTAATTTTTTCATATACTAGTTAGGAACATGGGACAATAGGAATCAAGCAAAAGCTTAAAGAAATTGCTGTTCTAAGCATGTCTACCTGCTTCCTTTGGTGAATGGCATCAATAATTGATAAAATATTGCCCTATTTAATTCAGCACTACAAATGAGTACCTGGCAATAGCCTGTCATTGACTGTAACTACATGGCTTGCAAGGAGGGCAAGGCAGTGTGTGAACTTACAAGTTTGTTAAGTTTGCACATGTTGTACTTTTATTAAACACCATAATATAGTAGACTCTGCTTTTAAAAGAATCATTCTAGGCAAGAACAGTTTAATATTTTTAGAATTACATGTTCCACTACAATCCATGTATTTTTTTTTCAGAATTACATTTGTAAGTATTATTGACTAAACGAAACAACTTATACAGCACAAGTAAAACTTGAGATTGACCTTGAAACAGAAGAGGCTGGCTTGAGATCAACTTCTGATGCCAACTGCGGGCAATCCTCAGTGCTGTGGTCTGCTCCACAGACATCACAGCCTGAAAGACAACCAGACATTAACCATTAGCCTGAAAGGCACACATTATGTCAACCACATCCAATGGCAGGAAAAGGGTACAGGGGTACCTGACTTTAAAACGTGCAACTAAGAGACAACATGCTTCATAGCTTGACAGGTCCAATACACACTTCCCATTACCACTACTCTACCTGGTGGATTAACTGGAACTACAGAATCGGGGAACAGAATATCATTCCGCTTGTTAGCACAAATAAGTGGATGGTGGTGCTTGTTCAAGACCTTACAGTATGTTTGTCGCGTGTAATGACTGTTAACGTCACTGAGAGATAATCTGAAAGTACAGACCTAGACATGTACACACCTTATCGCCAAATATATTGGCCCAGTAACTGAAGATATCCTTTTAATAACCATTAGCTATAAATCATTGCAGCTGGTCCTAAATAAGGACAATATTTACAACGCCAAAATAATATTGATGTGTGTGCAAAGATGCTATCATTCGCTGCGTAATGTGGCTGTCTGTGGTCTGATACCTGAGTTCCAAAACTGGCCGCCATGTTTCAGCTGGAAGGGTATATTACTTCAGTTTTGTGATATTAATATTGTGATATTAATGAAAATATTTGTATTCCGTAATAATCATAACAAGCTATTTCTGTTTGATATGGATCTATAATAAATTACCTTGTATTAAGCATTCTTTCTAAATACTGAAAACAGCTGGAAACTCTATTGAAAAAAACGCCAACAAAACCTTTTATTGATCGTGTGTAATATATTGCTAAGTTCCATTCTGTGGCATTTCTGCCAGGAAAGTATCAATGAAAGGCAGGTTGAACATATTGACCCTCTACAAATTGCCATGAAAATTACATAGTCCCAGTCCTTAATAAGAACCATGAAGACTATTTAGTGATTCTACTATATTTAACTACACAAACATACCTTCAAGATCTTCAGTCAGCATTTCTGTTTTGCTTCACCATCACCAAATCAGCAACTAAAAAATTATAATAATAAAAACTCAATAATACCACCTATTTAAGGTTATTACATGTACCTAGTACACCACGTGACACATACACAACAGAATAATTACATAACTTTGAATATTGTTCACAAATCTAAGTAAACTTGCATTTTGACTTTAATAACAACTCCTTTTAAAAAAACGTCCAGGGCAGCCAGTAGGCAGTACCAGGAATGACAAGAGTATTTTGAATAATATTTGGTAAATCAGATGTGATTTTGTGAATGTTCACGTGTGTGCACGTGCATGCCATGCGTGCGTGTGTAAACATGTAATGTTTCTTTTTCTTCATTTTATCACTTCCACTGCCACTGGCACTATTTTTTTCATTTGGATAGTTCTCAAATTCAAGTGGTATATATATTTCTCAAAAAAATAATAATACTAAAGCTCATAAATCATACTGACTTCGATACCTTGGATGTTTTGATAAGGCCGGAATAACCAATATTGAATATTTTTAATGCCTGGTGCCAGTGGATGGAGGTCCTGGACACTGCAGTGCAGGGCTCATGGTCTCATGCCATGGAGTCATGCCACATGATTGGTACAGAATCAATGAACGCCGACTTGTTACCATAAAAACAGGCGATTTAGCAAGACGATGACTGGCATCAGCGTCCGTTTACTACATTAATTTTATTAAAAGAAGATAAACGCCAAATGCCCAGCTGGTAAACTAACGTTTGCCAGCAAAGGTAGCCCACTCCGTTTCGCGCGTTGGGACAGCTAAGTTGGTACTAAAACGTAAAATTAGGCAAACGACTGCATTTTCGTGAAGGTTAGCAAGATGGCTGCAAATAAAATGTGGCGCAAATCCTGCCACTGGTAGATTATTCAACAGCATAAGTATACACTACACCAAGCTAGTTCATACAGTTATGTCATACTTGTGATATAACGTGACTAATCTCGTTGAATATGCTGAGGCATACTGACCATCGTTTTCTTCGATAAATTGGACTTTTACCTGTCCCACGGTCGTTGAAAGTTCGCCATATGCATTGCACGCATTGCGCATGATCACGACCGACTTCCGCTAGTAACTGTCTTTTTGTGCACATGTGAAGATGTAAACAAAACAAAATGCTCTAAAACGTTGCATAAAAGGTTTATCGAGTGTTGTATTAATATTAGAATGTTTACTACTTGGTAAGTGCAACTTCGGGGCTATTAATAAATGTAACAAACACGATTACATACCATAAACAAAACTAGTTGTTATAAGGCTTGTTGTTGTTGTTGATAAGCTGTCAGTGTCTCAAGTCTCAAGTAGTTATACTCCAAACAGCCCAATCTTGAGCTAACGCAGGTTACCTAGAGGTGTCTCAGCAGAACAAGAGGCCACTAGTACAGACAAACCAATATCAAATCGTCCGATAAACATCTCTGAAACAGGTTATAGGTGCGTATATTTAAATGCAAGGAGCATAGTAAATAAGAAAAACGAATTAAACATTATGGTAGAAGATATTGACCCTCACATAATTGGTATAACTGAATCATGGGCCAACATAGACATAACAGATGCTGAATTAGGAATGACAGGATACGTATTGTTTAGGAAAGATCGAATAGGAAGAAGGGGAGGGGGAGTTATTTTATATGTAAAAGAATCTATTCAGGTTTATGAAATAAAACTAGAAAGGGAAGCAGATTGCAATAAAGCTGTTTGGTGCAAAATTGTTTCATGAAATTCAAAATTAACTATTGGATTAGTTTACCGAAGTCCAAACATAAATGAAGAGGACAACACAAAAATAAAAACCGCTATAAAGGAAGTTAGTAAAGGGGAATGTATCATAATGGGAGATTTTAACCATGGACACATACAATGGAATTCTCTAGAGAGCACAGGGAGTGAGGACCGACAATTTCTATTTTAATCCAGGATAGTTTTCTTACTCAGCACGTGCTAGAACCAACCAGGAGAAAATGTATTAGATATAGTTTTGTCATCACAAAAGAATTAGTGGACAATGTAAAAATACTTGAACCATTGGTTAACAGTGACCATAATCAAATACGTTTTGACATCAATGTAAAATCAGAAAGTAAAAATAAGAAAACGTACAAGAGAAACTTCCACAAAGGTAACTACAAAGATATGAGAAAATACTTAGCAAAGCTAGATTGGAATAACATGCTGATGAATAAGACCACAATTGAATGTTGGACTATTCTAAAATATGAAATTGAGAGTATCATTGATAAATTTTTTCCCTTCCAAAAACAAGGAAAACGATGTAGAAAGAAACACTTGTCAAAAGAGGCTATTAGAAAAATAGTGTTAAAACAAACTGTATGGAGGGTTTATAGGCATACCAGAAAGGAAGAAGACTGTGCAAATTACAAAGATGCACTTAATGCAGCTACAACTGAAATCACACAATCTAAAAGAAGCTATGAGCAAAAACTAGCATGTAACAAAAAAATTACAGCAAGAGTTTTTATGCATATGTCAGGAGTAAACAAAAAGTACAAGACAAGGTTGGACCTCTAGAAGACAGTGCTGGAAATATAATATCACAAGGGTTTTTAATGGCGGAAGACCTAAATGGTTACTTCAGTTCAGTGTTTACCAAAGAAGATATTAGTTCATTACCAGTTGCTGATGCTAAATTTCAGGAGGCTAAATCTGACTATTTAGGACCATTAGTTGTAACTTCAGAAATGGTAGCTAAGAAAATAAAGGCAATGAAGGATAATAAATCACCAGGAGTGGATGGGATTCCTCCAAAATTACTAATGGAAACAGTAGAACAAATCAGTATACCACTTGCAACTTGTCATTAAAAGAGGGAGTTGTTCCGTTTGAATGGAAAGAAGCAAACATCATACCATTATTTAAAAAGGGTTCGAGAAATAAGTCAGAGAATTACACACCAGTGAGTTTAACATCAGTGATTTGTAAATTATTAGAAAGGTTAATTAAAGACCATATGGTGGACTTCCTCGTTAAGCATAAATTATTAAATTCATCTCAACATGGATTCCTTAAAGCGAGGTCATGCTTAACAAATATGTTATGTTTTTTGGAAGAAATCACTAAATGGATAGACGTGGGATCGCCAGTAGATATTATCTACTTAGATTTTCAGAAAGCTTTTGACAAAGTGCCACATCAAAGATTACTACTTAAATTAAAAGGCCATGGTATCGGGGATAGCATAACTGATTGGATAGAACGATGGCTGACTGACAGAAGACAACGAGTTGTAGTAGATGGAGAAGTTTCAAATTGGAAATCGGTTTTGAGTGGGGTACCTCAAGGATCAGTATTAGGACCTATATTATTCTTAATATATATCAATGACTTGGACGACAGTATAACAAGTAACGTACTGAAATTTTCGGATGACACAAAACTGTTTAGAAAGGTTAATACTGATGGTGGTAAACAACATTTACAAAACGATCTAGAAATGGTCTGAGAAATGGCAGATGTTAAATTTTGGGAAATGTAAATGCCTACATACAGGACATGGGAACTTGGATGTAAACTATAAAATGGAAGATACTGTTCTGGGTACTACTGTAAAAGAAACGGACTTAGGAGTTCCAATAAGTGCTGATATGAAAGTTTCAGAGCAGTGTGGTATTGCTGCTTCAAAGGGTAATCAAATTCTTGGAAAGATTAGAAGAAACATAACATACAAGGGAAAAAAGTTAATTATACCTCTTTATAAAGCAATAGTTAGACCTCATTTAGAATACTGTATACAAGCATGGAGACCATGCGTATCGTAAGAAGGATATAGATACGCTTGAACGCATACGAAGGAGAGCACCTAAAATGATTCCAGAACTGAAAGACCTTAGTTATGAAGAACACCTGAAAGAATGTGGTTTAACAACTCTAGAGACAAGGAGGTTAAGAGGAGGTCAGATTGAAGTTTTTAAGATATTGAATGGGTATAAAATATTGATAGAAATATGTTTTTCTCACTTAAGAAGGATAGCAGAACTAGATGTCATGAGGTAAAATTAGTAAAGGATCAATGTAGATTGGACATCAGGAAGCACTCGTTCTTACAGAGGACAATAAATGAATGGAACAAATTGTCTATAGAACAGATTGTGTAACTGCTAGCAGCGTGAATATGTTTAAAAACAAGGTTGACACATATCTCAGGAGGGCGGGTTATAAGTAGATGAACATTGTTGGACTCTCGATAAGCCAATGGCTTCCTTGTCCACTTGCCATCTGGGCCTTTGGCTTGGATGGCAAATCTTGTTAATCTTGTTAATTTCTTGAGTTTGGACAAACGGCTTTTAGTGTCTCTTCCGAAAGACACAGGCAAAGTGGGGTGAACGAAATTGCCCAAGCTTCGAAATGGCGGAGGTGGAATCGAACCACCGTCCTCTCGATGGACAGGCGGGTGCACAGTGACAGTGCCGTTTGCCATTTCCACATTTGCCTAATCCTACCTTGGCTTAACCTAGATATATTCACATGGCCAAGTAGATACGTAATTCCTGTTTTTTTTAACTTATACAGTTCGCACTTGCGACCTTGAGATTTATCTGAACTAATAACGTAAGAGTAGGCACTTCAAACAAAATTTAGATATCATGATAGAACATTGCCATTGGCAATGGATTTAAATGAAAGGTGACATATAGAGGAACCAAAAACTTTTTATTTTATTAATATATTTTATTAAATCCAAAGATAGTGCGATTTTAATACAGTAAAAAAAACGTTTATTTGTATCATACACAGGCAAAACAAGACTCATTTTTGTGTTTTCATTCAATCAATGTATGATTAAAATGGCATAATTTTTTATCTGTACATATACTTTAATATTTTTTTTCAGGATTTGCAAGCACATTAAGTAGGGTCATAAATAAACATAGTCAAGTCATGTAATCATTAACAGTAACTGAGGTAATGCAATTATAATAAGTCAATATTGGCAATCAATATATATTTTTTATTTCAGACAAAAGAATACATGCAATATACAATATCCATATATGGATATTGTATATTGCATGTATTTTGTATATATACTACTTGATATGGTAACAAGAAAATAAAAAAGTACATAAAAATATTTTAAAATGTACCATTACTAATAATCATTAAGAAAATTAGTTTTGCAAAACAAATATCAAACAGGTTGTATTGGCTTTGTAATTAATTCAATTCATAGAAATGTAAATAAGTCATGATTTTGGTTAAATCAATCTCGCTGTCCAACTCCAAGAATCAAAATCGAATAAAATTTCCCAAACTAGGGAAGCTCAAAAAACCTCGGCGGCGCATTCATGTAGTGGAGAAATATTTCGTACACAGACTAACTAAGGCCTCTAGAAGAAGTGCTGAACATTCATGTAGTGGAGAAATATTTCATACACAGACTAACTAAGGCCTCTAGAAGAAGTGCTGAACATTCATGTAGTGGAGAAATATTTCATACACAGACTAACTAAGGCCTCTAGAAGAAGTGCTGAACATTTGGATGGTGTGACGTGGATCTATTATCTGCTAAACTTAAATAGAAATACACCTATATCGTATAATCGATGCATTTCACCTTAATTTTGGTGCAATTTTAATCAAAAACAGACCACTATGAAAAGGTATTTACTGTTATCCAATCTGCCATCGTAAGTCACAGAGAAGAATGGAAACAGCCAACAATACAGGATGTAAAACAAAATGAGACCCCGGGTGCTGGGAATCGGCACAGCTAATCTGACATGATTTTTGGACACACTGCACGAGCCGCTCAGCAGATTTTGTTGAAGTGCCTAGTAAGATTTAAAATTGACACTTAAAACTGAGACGTGGTTGTAACATTAAATTAATTAAATGCACGTATGTAATGTTAAAGGCATGCTTTTAACTAATTAAGTATGTGTGTAATGTTAAAGGCATGCCTTTAAATAATTAAGTACTTGTATTTAATTGTAACCAATTGGAACCAACGAAGTGTATTGATATAATTTTGTTTCATTGGATCTGATTGGTTACAATTAAATATGCGTACTTAATTATTTAAAGGCATGCTTTTAATGTTACGTACGCATTAATTAAAGGCATGCCTTTAATGTTACAACCATGTCTTTAACTTTAAATATGCATATTTAAATAATTTCCACGATAGGTGCATGGTGTAGGGATGGCCCCAGTGATTCATGTGACCTAAACTATGTGCTTTCCCAACAGTTATCTGTGGAGAAAAGTTACATACATGTTAAGTCTCCTGCATTCGCCAGGAGACTCCTGGAAATCCACCAAATCTCCTGGAAAGGAGAACCAATCTCCTGGATTTTCAGTGAAACCAAAACTAATTTTTTTTCTATGTTATTTTCCAAACTCGGCATGGCCTAATTGGGTTTATTTCCGGCTGACTCAAGTATGTTTTTCTTAGTCAACAGAAAATGGTCAATACCGGTTCTGATTGGCCTGATTTTCCGAGACTACCCGATTTACGTATAAATCCCCGATTTTCTGAGATCCTCCGATTTACGTATAAATCCCCGTTTTTCCGAGACCCTCCGATTTACGTCTAAATCTCCTGGATTGGCATTTCTGAAACTTAACATGTATGAAGTTAGGTGGTGCACACCTCCCTACAGCCCACTCCTCCCAGTGTCTTACTTATTATCGCTGTGTGTTTGACTGTTTTACATCGACATCACGCTTTTAAAGATTTAAGTATAATAAAAAGGTACATTCTTATATAGCATGATATCCAGTCCTTAGGGACGGCTCATAACACTTTACACTTCACCCTCTGGCAGACCTGTTCATTCCAACGCCATCTCAGCTTCTCTGGGAAGCATTCAGCTATGCTGCAATTACTGCACAAAGACTATTCGTTCATATATCCACCTCTGTGTATAGCCGGTTACCCATTTATACAGCTGAGTGAACTGTGGCAGCGTGGGATGAAAGTTTTGGAATGGCAGCAAGAGGATTCGAACCTGTGTTCTCTCAGTTGAGAGTCCAGCATTCTAACTGCTACGCTACCGTGCCCCGCAATAAAATACGATAAGGACAATCTTTTATTTGTCTAAAATCGTAACAAAATCATATCTAAGAACATAATTATGATGTTTACCCTTTTGCATATGTCATAAAGCCATCAGTTAAATCTAGCTGTTCAATCATAAAATAACTGATCCTGTCGATCTAAAGTCGCAGAAATTTGCTTCCTCCCTCTAGCTGTGGTTTTTGACAGTCTATCAAAACACTGTAATATGCTAGTGCTAGATTTGCTAGATACCTCTACATCACTTGCTAGATATGTACAGTGTACATTGTTACAACGTGAACAAGATTATAATAAAATGAACAAGATCGAACATTTGGAGTAAATAGTATGGACAATAGATCTAGGAAGCTGCAACATCACGTAGAGCACAATAAATGGCCAACTGGTCAGCTATAGCTCTCTTATTTCTGTTTCATTAATATTTAATGCCACCCATGTTAGGTAAATGTATGCATCAGCTGATTAAACCGTATTCTATGTCCAGTTGTCATTTGCTGCAGGTATGTTGGAGAGCGCACCTAATCCATTCAAGAATGGCAAGTGTGAAAACATGACAGAGAAGGGTGCAGCTCAAACTGGAAGGCACTCATTTCTTACAGAATACGACTCGACAAATTCTGGCTGGCAGATCGAAACAACAGTAGTTTGATTGAAACAAATAATGGCTACTGATAAAGTGCAGACTGTACACTGCATAGGAATCATATACACAGTGTCACTGGTCACTTGGTTATATCTGACTGGGATCTTCATCACGATGCCCGTCTTCTACAAAGATGTATCGACATTCTACTATGGACTCATGCACTTTCTCGCTGTATTCATCGTTTTCAACACCATTGCAAATCTTTACTTGACACGAAAGTGTGACAGCTTCTACAGCGGAAAGCAAGGCAGTGGAGATGACGCACTGCTGGACTCCAAGTGGGTCAAGTGTATGCACTGTGTGCGCATGGCGCCGCCACGATCACATCACTGTGGTATCTGTCAACGCTGTGTACTTAAGCGTGACCACCACTGCTTCGTGACAGGCACATGTATCGGGCTGCGTAACCAGCGATACTTCCTCATGTTCCTCCTGTATTGTGACATCGGCATACTGTATTCGTCCTACATGGCATGGTACTACATCTACACCCACTATCACTTACACCCGCTGAGCACAAGCATCATCCACATCATTCCGCCCATCACGCTCATCGAATGGCTCCTTGGTTACGTAACTGGTGATTTCTTCCACATAGCACTGCTTGTGGCAGTGTGCTTCTCGACAGTAGCGGGGACATTGCTTCTCGCTGCAGTGCAGATCGTCATGATTGTGTTGGGAACGACGGGATACGAGTTCAAAAAGAGAGTGTGGCGATACAACCGCGGTGTGTACCAGAATATCAAGGACGCTCTCGGGCCGTGCTGGCTACTGCACTTTGTCTTTCCACTGCCCTATGTAGCTGAAGCACAGTGGCGCAACACAAAGTTGGTGTAGGCTGATACAATGACAAGATGTAACTGTAAAATGTAAATATAGTGTGCTGGATGTGTTACATGACCAGATGTAACACAGCCAGATGTGTTGCATGACCAGATGTGTTGCATGACCAGACGTAACACAGCGAGATGTGTTACATGACCAGGCATGACACTACCAAGATTTTGACGCATTGTGGTAGGTTTTATTCAGAGTGGCCATATCATTTTAACAATCAGCAGTCAAATTAAGCTTTATTACCAAAAATACAATAAAGTTTAAGTTAAAGGTTTCCTTCTGAGCGCTTGGCCAATTGTCTTTGTCATTAACTAAACAAGTGGCAGCCTTTGTATAATTCTGGTGTTCTTTTACAGTGACTTCAACTTCCGGCAGCATATTTCTCAAGTATACAAATCCTGTTTCTACCATATACATAATCTCCAAATTCGGTGTAAAATATCTTTTTATCTACAGCTAAAACAATATCAACAGCACCATTTAGTGATTATTGTAATTTACTACTAAACAACATTGCTGAGAAAGCGAGCGAGAGTCTACTTGGTTAGTCTCCTGCATCTTTCAAATATCCCTAGGCATCTCAGATCATCCATTCCAACTTACTGTTCTGTCCTCTGTTGCTGCACCTAGTCTGGAACAAACTCCCCAATCACTTTGAAAATATCTGAAACTAAAGCTACCTTTCAAAAAAAGAAAAAACCAAAACTGCATTTCCACAATAAATCTTCGGCGGTCCCTCGTTCTGATGATTTTGTGCATCCCTGTTCACGATTATGCTCAATGATTCTGTTTTGTTGCACCTCTGAGCTCAGGTTCCTGAGGATAGAGGCACCATTAATCAAGTTAATTTTTATCATTAAAAATAATCATTATAGCAGGTCTATACATTTTGACTATGTGGTCATTTAATAATATAGCTGTTTATTACTAATTACATCCTCTTATATGTCCACTCATGTTAGACTTTCCATAAGTTGTATATTGTTTTACTATTTCAAACATTCAGTGGCAACCATTTTGATCAATGGCATAAAGAATACGTTAAGGAACATATTTCAACAAGTGCCTCATATCAATTCTGAAGATTCCAGACATATTGGAGGACCCTGTGTTGAATATTCCTAGAGAAAAATTAACCTTAGGCACATTATCTTATGTAACTTATGTTTCATTTACCAATTGATATTTGTATGTCTAACAAGCTTACAACTTAGTTTTAAATCAAACAGCTAATATAATATAAAACTTCACAATGTCATGTAGTAAAATCTACAATCAGGTTTCAGTAGTGCTAATTTATTTGCAACATACTTTAAATATTACAGGCTACATGCTATGACATTCTTGTCAAAGGGCTTACGAAAGGGGTAATGACAATCTGGTAAATGCATTGGGACAAGATACTTGTCAGGTGTGAATGTAAGTTGTCCTACACAGGTAAATCAATACTGCACTGATTTCTGCCAATATATATTATATACATTGCATGGTTCCTAACGGATGGGAATAGTGACGATTCTGTTTTACAAATAATCTAATAACATGGCACCCAGGACATGTATAGAGAAGTATGCCAAACCAGACATCTAATACAAGCAACTGAGAACAACAGACACATTTTTAATGTACACAATACTTTTTATGTTGTGTTGTTTCCATGGTTACATATGACCGCCAAGACACACACACACACACAATATGAATGCCAGTGGTATACCCTACTAGCTTTTGCAAGCCCTACAACCTAATGTGGACAATTCTTCATCTGCGTCCCTACAGTTTTTTCATTGTTAGACGATTACAACATAGCACACAATGTGCTAACCTCAGAAAATTTCCAAACTTGGTATATAAATATAAACAAGTATCCAACATGTTTTTACAATGAAATAAGATTGCTGAGAATGTCCACAGTCATTTTTGTGTTGAATAATATCAGACTTGCTGTGAATGCAAGCACTAATAAAGCGTTTCTCTGGTCACAGAAGTAAACATGCTCTTTGCTGGTGTCGTCAAGTTCTAACTACTAATATCATGTTTAAATACTATATATTATGTCCTTTCTTTTTTAGCCCATCCCACGAACATTTTGCCATCACTGGATGAATTACAGTACAGGTCTTCGTGAACCACGGCCTCATGAATAACAGGATCAGCTTTCCAAATATGTACAAACATTACAACCGTGGTACAAAATAATGCAACTGCTCATTAGGAATGAAAAGTTTAACAAGTTTTTTATTTAGTTGTTATCAAACCGCTTTTAAACAAAAACTTTTAGATCACTGCAGCGGCAGTGGCAAAAAATCATATAAAAAGAAAAACTCAAAATGTTAACACACATCGCAAGACTGGAGTTGGCGTAGTACCACAAAAATATCATTTGTGGTTAGAGAATGTGTCAGTTTCCCTCACATTGATATAATTCTCTTCACCAAACACATCACAAAACTGGAGCTCCAGTGAAAATTTAACATAAACAGTTCGCGCCTCTTTTCCAAAGGTCTGCCGTCTTCTCAAGATGCATTTCTCACTCACACTTTACACTCCGTCCCTTGAACTCGTCCATGGCACTGCTGGCTCCAATATATTTGTTGGCAATGCCGGCACTCTTCACTGGAAGGATGCTGAAACACCAAATGGTTCAATAATGAATATTTATCATTTTCTATAGACACAACATTTGGGCCTTAGCAGATTTAAATCATAACAGATTTTTATAAATTAGTTAGATAGTACACTCACTAAAGTTATATGGTATGCCAGCTAAACCATAACAAACATTTCTGTGTATAAATCCCAAAAAAATATATTATGATACACATGGAAACAAAATTATACATTTTCTTTGAAGACAAGTTTCTTCCCGAAGAACACCTTGGAAGAATCTGCCAATCCCCCTGCATCTTTCAAATAACCCAGGCAGCTCATATCTATCTCACCACAGCCTTTGTTTTCAGAATTAAGCTCAACCTAGGTAAGTGTGATTTCCCTGTAGCTGTTCCCAAAATTTAGAATGAACTCTCCATCACTTCAAAATTATCTGAAACTCAGACTGCCTCCTGCAAAAATCTCAATATTTATCTTTTTGAACTTGCATTTCCACCCTGCATTATCAGCCTCTTCACTGTGATGATGACTTGACCGTCCCTATCATGCTTAATGATTCTGTTTAGTTGTGCCACTGAGCTCGGCTCCCTGATGAGTTAAGTGCTAAAGAATTTCCCAGACCAGCCACACTATATACGATTTCCTGTATGCAACAGGAGATTTTGGGAGGAATCCGGTCTTATCCCGTTTTTTTACAGATTTGTTTAAATTGCATATTTTCTTGTGTCCAAACAAGTATAAAATCGAACGATACACAAATAATTTTGACGACAGGCAGATTTCCTAGGGAACCTACCGGATTTTGTTTGACGGTGGCATATTTTGTAGCCTAGATAGATGGCAACACTCAATCAGAATAGACACACTACAGGCCGATTACTGAAGCTTTATACAGAAATTCAAGTAACAAATACGGATTTCAATGTGCACGTCTGAGGCAACCACTGCAAGAGCTTAGGACTCCTTGCACAACCCAGTCAAGTTTTGGTAGGGCTATGGCAATGGCAATGACAACTTCGTGCCCCAAAAAATTATATGCAACTGCTGGGTACATGAAGCGTTCCCTACGAAGGACCTTGCGTGGATGTTTGACGTATATCACTTAACTCACAACAATCATAGAAAACATGCATCGAGTCACTAACAACTGTACATAACTATAAACTCCTATTGTACTGAGTTACGTAATCTACATCAAACGTCCACATAGATTCCGTTGTGACATCCCAACCACCCCGGGAATTTTTTGTTTTACTGTACAGACCATCCCCATACACCTCCGGGCATGCACAGAAAATTTCAGACCCATACATGCGAAAATTATGGAGATATGAGCGAACATACATTCAGATATACAAACTATTTTATAGCATAGAACTTGACTGACCTCTTGAGGAAGAGCAGGAAATAGAGGATGCGAGGGAGCAACAACATCCGCTGGTTGCACAAGATCGAATCGGTGATTTTGTTGGCCACCCAATCAGGGTCCATGATTGGCAGCAGCAGAGGAAACCTGCACCAGGAAACGTATGATTCACAGATGTCTGCAGGTACAAATTCCAATCGTTTTTACTATAAACTCATGTTCTGGGGTATAAACTATATCTGTTCTAATATCTTCACCGCCCAAGTGTGTTGTAGCGAGCCACATAAAAAATATATTGACACCATTATCAAGATAACATTTGAATGTTTTGGGGTGAATATGTTTACATTACTTGCGAACGAAAGGAAACACAATTTCATAGGTGTTAATTATATGCCCTTTACGTGGTCATGTGAATGCCTGACCACAATAAACCCACAGCTATTGGAAATTGTTGATCGTTGTTTGTTAATGTACTGAATGGCAAGTTTTATCAACAATGATAATTATATCGTATCTAAGATTCTAAAATAGCTGTGACAGTATAAAAACTGTCGATTTACATAAGGGTCCACAGATTTCACCTTACCATCATTGTTCCTATTTGACCTAGCAAGACTATTCTGGTCACACATGACTGCCCTAATGCCATGCATGAGCTGACCATGCATGAGTTGAGCAAGTGATTAATAAAAAACAGCATTTCAGCAACCTCATATACCAGGTATTTATAACAGAAGATTTTTGTCATCAATGTTGCATATATATATATATATTCTAGTCTCCAAATTATGACACAGTTTTAGCTTGGTTCAGACTGGCCGGACATGTGAGTCATGTAGCCGGTCAACAAGTCCATTGTTGGACTGAAGTGGGTCATTGGCCTCCTGCCAGACCATGGTGCTGTGTACACCACTGTACAACATCGCAGAACATTTATTTGGATGGGGTGCTATATAATTTATTGTTATTTATGTCAAGTTGTCAACCCCTAAAAAGCAAGAAACCTGACCAGGAGTCATCACCAAATCATAACTGCATCAATACAAACATTTCACCAAATGCCAAGCCTGATCATTGTTAATGTAAAATCATAACTGCATCAATACAAACATTTCACCAAATGCCAAGCCTGATCATTGTTAATGTAAAATCATAACTGCATCAATACAAACATTTCACCAAATGCCAAGCCTGATCATTGTTAATGTAAAATCATAACTGCATCAATACAAACATTTCACCAAATGCCTGATCATTGTTAATGTAAAATCATTTCATACGGTATAAACTATAATAATATATGTTCTGGCAACCCTTAATATAATTTAACCATTATCTGTTTAATCTGAATGTTCTGCCTAAAATATAATGGCAAGGTTGGTATTCATAAACAGATGATGGTAAAATAACACTAAACAAATTGTGGATTTGTTGTTCATTAAAACACATTTGAATTGTCAAGATTTTAATTTAAAATAGATACAGTTTATACTACAAAATATGATCTTATGACAGAAGCGGTTAGACATAGTGCCTTTTAATGTTACTGTACACAATGCACTTACTCACACATTTTTTAAAACTGTGCCCTTATCACATGCATTCACTTCAATAATTAATTAAGATATAATTTAGATTCGCTAGGCATCATTAAAAATGTCCAGTTTCTCATCAGCGCACAATAGGTGCCAGAAAACTGTTTTATTGCTGGAAAGCAAGAGCTGTTGTTGTGAAACGATGAAAGCTCTCCATGTATGACCACATTATCTGACACACCATTTCAAAAACCGTCCTGCAAGGTATTTTCCCTGGAGGACAAGAGCAGTAAGGCTGCCAGAAGAAAAATTGGCTAGATAACATACAAGACCTACCAACCCTGCTAAAAAGCAGAGGAAAGGCAACGCTTGGGAAGACTGTGTGAATGGCACCCCTACGACCGTCCCGGGCAAGGGATGAAAGATAAATACATTTTTCCCGAGCCACAAGCGATAAGCAAGACCTGGAGAGGTGTAAGAAATACACTTGGTACAATTCTGAAGTTGTTTAACTGAGAATTGCCCATTTGATAGTAGTGAACACCTCCAATCAGCAACCCAAAAAAGCTCTTCCTTCATTTACTTTTAGAAAATGCTCTAAGGAGAAACCAGGATTTTTTTTATTTGTATAACAAAAAAGGCAGACAACTTACTTGGACTTGACGCCATCAAACATGCCAGTGTTGATGTAGAACGGACACACGACCGTGGTGAAGACCCCATCCTTGCCGAGGTAAGCGAGTTCGTCACGCAGGGACTCATCAAACCCAATGACGGCACACTTGCTTGCGCTGTAATCTGCCAGTCCAGTCACCCCAAAGAGGCCGGCCGCGCTTGCAATCGTCACAACGTGGCCATGGTTCCTTCGTAACATCGCAGGCAGAAATGCCTTCACCATCTGCACAGATAACATTTCAAAAATAGAAATCTGAAAAGCGTGGACACTATTTGCTCTAGTTGTTTTTATGTGTGACTGAAATAGTCACAGACTGGTTAGTGTTGATTCAATTGAAGATTAACGTTTTATATTTTTATACTGACATCAAGCAAAATTTTTTTATACTTGTAAATAAGGGAAATGGAATTAATTGTGTGTTACTCTTGTGACATAATAACAAGTCATTATTTAGAAGCATGCCTCATAATGTTGAGAAACACATATAAATAAATTAAAAAAAAAGATCATATTGCCATAAAAATGTATACCTCATAAATATGATTTTATTTCTTTCTTCTGATGGCCATGATAGGCTCATGGTTACACAAGGAAGGTTTTATGCAAGCAACTACTGGTTCACACCAAATAGCTGGACAAGAAATTAAAAAACCGTTTCACTGATACTATTATATATAATTTTGAATGCATGTTCCTGTAACATATAATTACAAACTAACTACATTTTAGTTCAATTAATTTTAAAAACAAACATACGAAGCAAAACTATTTTTGCTTAGTTGAAATCAGGATTAATTAATCAATATATCCTGTTCTAAACTTCAATTGTTAACCAATGTTAAGGCTCCTACATAAAAAAACACTTATTGACACAGTTTAGTGGACAGTAATGGCAGGAGCATGAAACCCTTAAACCCTTGACCCACCCAGAAGGGAGCCATAGTGTTGACAGCCATCGTCTTCTGGATGAGACTGTCAGGAGAGTCCATGAACTTCTTCCCAGTCACGATACCAGCGTTGTTTATCAGGATGTCAATGTCCCCAACATCCTTCTTCACCTAGTCAACCAATAGAAACACTTCACCTAGACAACCAATAAAAACACTTCACCTAGCCAACCAATAGAAACACTTCACCTAGCCAACCAATAGAAACACTTCACCTAGCCAACCAATAGAAACACATTACAAACTATATCCCAAACATGTAATCATTTATTCATTTTCATTGGCATAATAGCATAACTTAAAAATTAATAGTAAGATGACACATACCAGTCTAGCGTTGACAATATACAACTCCTCAGCAACCCTGCAATTCATTTGCCTTCTTTTGCTGTCCATGTGTGGGAATATAATCCTCTAATTTGAAGTAATTGCGCTAATGTGAAGAAGAAGAATTAAGACCTCCCTGTATGGAAAGAAAGTTAAGCAACTACTCATATAAACTTATTAAGATGACTAACATAAAGACGACTCATATAAACTTAATAAGGTAAGAGGTACATTCTTATATAATGCAGTATCCAGGCCTTGGGACTGCTCAAAGCGCTTTACACTTCACCCCCTAGGGGGGCAGACCTATTCATTCCAACGTCATCTCAACTTCTCTGGGGAGCATTCAGCCACAATGCAATTACTGCACGAAGGCTATTCATTCAGATGTCCACCTCTTTCTGTAGCCAGGTATTCATTTTATAAATGAATACCTGGCTACAGACAGAGGTGAACTGAGGCAACGTAGGATGAAAAAAATTTACAAAGCTTCAAAACAGCAGCAAGAGGATTCCAACCCAGGTTCAACTAACATAAAGACAACTCATATAAATTTGTTAAGATGACTAACATAAATACACGTCATATAAATTTGTTAAGATGACTAACATAAAGACGACTCATATAAACTTATTAAGATGATTAACATAAAGACGACTTATATACATTTCTAATTTAGGCGACTTGCATAAACTTATAAAGACGACTTATATAAAAAACAAGTCTACTTCAGTTATGTGAGAGTTTGGAGAGGTTATCTGTACCAAATACAGTAGGGCAGTAACTGACAGTATGTGCCTACCATATCAGCAACCTTGTAGACATCTTCTCGATTGCTCAAGTCGACTACATATGCCTGGACCTTGGCCCCAAGACGTTTCACCTGTGTCGCTGTCTGTTCGTTGCCTTCTTTGTTCACATCCCATAGAATCAGTTCACATCCCAACTTGGCAAAGTGGTGGGAAAGCAGGCGTCCCAAACCACTGCCTGAAATACAAACAAATGGTTTAATCTGTTTCTATCACAAATTCACAAAGTGTCGCATAAAACCCAACTACGCCATTGAAAATTATAGTTGTAATTAGTTGTAGCATTTTTGCAGAAATTACAAGATTGATTTAAAGTTGTAAAATGAAATCAGACTTCATCCAAGTAGGAAACACATTTGACATGTAACAACATATATCATTACTTACAGAACATGAAACTATTATAATAAATTATATAACAGAATGTTTTCACTATATATTGTGGTTCTAGACATGACAAGTTTGGCAAACGTTAATTGAACTTAGGCCAGGTTATTCATATAAACAAAACAGGCTTATGTATAGTGGCTTAAACATAAACAATACTCTGTGTAAGGTCCATTTCATTAAAAGACCAACTGGCTATATTACGTCATTCCTTGGGTTCAGATTATAGGGCAACAGGAAGGTCATAGGGTCACACCTAGAGATGCTGGCTACCTTCAGTGTCATCTGCACAGTGACATGTTTGTGTACTGTGACAGGGGGACATCTTGTATATTGCATAAAACTTGGCAGTTGTGCAATGTATGCAGTACCAGACCAAAGTGCAAGGTGCACTGAGGTATTTATAATTAGTCTGATGTTAATGGTGCTCTATCAATACTGATGTGTTAGATTGCCAGAAGTAGCAGTACATTAACACACAGGGCAAGCTAGGCATACAGTAATCGACTTTACAAACTCACTTTGTTTAGTGTTTTATTTCTAAAGGAATTAACCAACATTTTATTCAATGAAAATGAGCAGTAAGGAGTTAAAAATCTTACATACTCAAACATTAAATCATTTCTTGGAGTTCAAAGTAACATTGGTGAAGATGTTTATGAAGTTGGGAGACATAAATTATTTATATTTTCTTAATGCCCAACTAATTTAGTCAGTTATTTCAACATTTTGACGACCATCAGAAACCTTCCCCTAACACATTACACAAATTTATGACAATTTACACCTGTTCTAATCTTAGCCACTCTTCATTGTAATGCTAATGAAGATATTATTTAAATTCCAAATGTGTTCTGTTTAATATCTAGGAAGAAATATAATGTAATATATTCCACAATTGCAAGATTCATTACACAAGCTATACAGTCATACATTACACAAGCTATACAGTCATACATTATACAAGCTATACAGTCATACATTACACAAGCTATACAGTCATACAAGTTACATGTACCTTCTCTGGCGAACACGTTAAATCTGATTACAATTTATTAATAATTGCTCACCTCTACCTCAAAGAAACTGCTACATTCATGCAAATACTTAAAACAATGCATGATCACTAAACAAAATCCAAATTGCCAACTTAGAGTATCAAACATTTTGTAATTCTTGTATTAGGGATGTCAACATATGGCACCAACAGTTCAGTTGGATGAGAATCCGTTACGATTTGGTCGACTTTCGACTTGCTTCAATGTAACTATGGCTATGCATTGGTCACATGCTGTTGAGCTTTGAAGATACCACCCTCCTAATTCAAACGTTCAGACGTTTTTGTCATTGGCTTTAAGAAACATTGTCGACCATTGTTTGTTGATTACTAGGATTTCAACAGACAGTGCTAATTGTTCAGAAGGATTTGGTGCTCACTCTGCATTTAGGGGCACATACTTCAATGACAAACTGGCACTGCATGGGGTCCGACATTCTACGTACATAATAATTATGTCATACATTCAAACCTCACTTTACCGTCACCTCACGGTTATACAAAAATGGTAGACAAAGTTGATAGCTGAGCACCCCAGCTTCCAAATTGCTACATTACACAGTCAGTATTCATGCACAACAAATTTTGTTTAACATTAACTGAATTACCTAACTAATTTTCCCTGAAAATCATGCAAATAAAAGATTGACAAAATTTTAGTTTTTGACACATTTAAAATCTACAAATCCATCAATATCATACCAAATTTCATTAATAAACATTGAACATAACTGTTTTTATTTGTTTTAATAAACATTTACAAATTCAGGGTCCATTTGTGTGTTCACTGATTGTACAACACCGTTTTAAAGAGGTCCATAATCAGAAAACGTGTAATTAGCACCCTTGTTTGCCGCCCTTCCTCGAATCCAGGGAGCAGTGCTGACCTGTTGACCGTTGCACCTTGTGACGGAACCCCTTGTGACATATTCCAAATACAATAAATTGTATAAATTAGCCTAAGACTAATAGCCGTTGCCGTTGGTTAGTACACACATTTACATTATGTATCGTGCAGACGACGGAAAGACTAGGTCAGCATGACACGAAAGGTACCTGACACGAGTGTGGTGGCAAGTTAGCAAAACAAACGCGCTCATTTTTGGGTTCAGTGACTACGTCTCCGTCTACAGGCATGCCTACCTGCCCCTGTGATTAGAACTTTTTCACCGCTGACGGTTTTGCGTTGGAAGCTGGACGGAATTATCGCCAGGGCAATTCCCTCCAACCAGTAGTATATGAAGAGGATGAGGCCGCGTAGCAGGTCGACCACAGGCATGCCGTATTCCGTGTCCGCACCGGCCATTGTCGAAGAATTAAAGACCAGACTACACAACAACGACACAACAACTTCTTCGCAAGTCGACAAGTCACGAGACTGCGACAGGTTTTATAGAGTGGTGCTCGTGGCGCCGCCTGGGTAGTCTAGGCGAACCTGGAAGGAGAGTCCATTGAAGCGCAGCGCGGGGATATTCAACGGTGTGCTATGGCGTATGCGTGCAGATGGACGTGCAATGTAGCAGTGCAGCGCATTGTTGATTTAATTGTTTCGTTTTGCATGTATGGTAGTTAGTAGTAGTTGTTCGGTTACGACAGTGTGCCAGTAAGATATTTACTAATGTGTTGTATATTTTTAAATCAGGTAAACGGTTTGAAATGGAACACCTTTGTCTTGAAATGAGATGTGCCCAATGTCTCATTTTCAAGAGGCCGCACCCTCTCTCTCTCTCTCTCTCTCTCTCTCTCTCTCTCTCTCTCTCTCTCTTATAATATAATTAGATGAACTATCTAATCTACACATAAATCTATATACTAAGTTTCTAATTACAGATTGACAACATTGTACATTAAACATAGTGCATACAAAACTTTCATATTAATCAAATGTCAATTCACATTACAACCAACATTGGACAGTTTAAGTTGTTCACTCAATACATCTACATAGACATTGAATAAGTAAGGGGATAGTACCCCCCCTTGTCTAACACCATTAGTTACTTTGAATTTCATAGAATATACACCACCCCACCTAATACACATGGTCTGGTTTTTATATTTTATATGCCTTACAAATACATACACCGTTAAGTGATCTATATAGATCAATGACTTCTGTTAATACAAATATACAGTGATCAGTTCCATGTTTCTACTTAAAAGCAAACTGGTTACGATTAGTGTCCATTTTATTAAATGACCAACTGGCTATATTACGTCATTCCTGGGGTTCGGATTATGGGGCAACAGGAAGGTCATAGGGTCACACCTAGAGATGCTGCATGGCTACCTTCAGTGTCATCTGCACAGTGACATGTTTGTGTACTGTGACAGGGGACATCTTGTGTATTGCATAAAACACCATTAGTTACTTTGAATTTCATAGAATATACATCACCCCACCTAATACACATGGTCTGGTTTTTATACCAGTAAGTCAATACATGTAATATATATCCTGGAACACCCCTTTCACTGAGTTTCTTAAACAGTGTTCTGTAGTTCACTCTGTCAAATGCCTTACAAATACATATACCGTTAAGTGCTCTTTATAAATCAATGACTTCTTTTAATACAAATATACAGTGATCAGTTCCATGTTTCTTCTTAAAACCAAACTGGTTAAGATTAGTGTCCATTTCAACCAAACTGGTTAAGATTACTATCCACGTACATTTCAATCCTGTCTAAAATAATTATTATTTCAATAAGTTAACTAAACACACTAGCTAGGGCCTAAGATGAAATTTTACCAGCTTTGTCCTTAATTACTGGTACAACTACAAGTACACCTGGCAGCATTGACTCAGGCAGACATACATGAGCTATACAGCTAGTAAAACACATACTAACAATTGCACAAGTATGTTGGATGCATATATTATATGCTCTGAATATACACCATCAGACCCACATTTTATTAACATCAAGCTTTTTAATCGCATGTTATTTCCTCTGCTGATTTCAGTGTGGGGTGTGATAGCATACCTGTTAGAATGCCCAACTCTCAATCAAGAGAACCCGGTTTCAAATCCCACTGTGGTCGCTTTGAACCTTTGGCAAGTTTGATCATCCCATCCCACAGTTCACTCAGTTGTATAAATGAATACCTGGCATTACAGACAGTGGTGGATATATGAACGAATAATCTTCATGCAGTAATTGCAGCGTGGCTGAATTGCCTTGAAATGAACATGTCTGCCAGGCGGTGAAGTGTAAAGCACTTTGATCAGTCCTAAGGACAAGAACTTACCTTTACTTTACCTGAGACTTCAAGGTCACAGTTATATTCAAGTGTATCTACACTACTGTTATTGACACAATTTGAAACACCTTCAATGCTAGAAGGAAGTGAAGTATTACACTTGTTCATGGTCAAGTGAAGTATTACACTTGTTCATGGTCCTTATCTCTCTCCAGAAAGCCTCACAGTTAAGGTCTGCTAATTTCTTAGCTAGTGCCTCCTTACCTTACTTTTTACATGCAATTCAAATATGAGATTCTGTTTGGGTTTGTCAGCATTCATCCACATGCCAAGTTTCTCTGGATGTTTCATACAAATCATCAACATACTCTGCCCAGCCAGGTTTACACGTGTAGTTCTTTTTTATGTGTGATTTGTTCACCAGGATGTGGTAGTGAGCTTACTATGTCATTGTACATTTTATTTATAGCATGTGTATGGCTTTCATCACTGTAGTTTATGTTTTTACAACCAATAACTTCAGTAGGAGCATGTATCTCATGCAAATATTTGTCAGTGAGCTTACAATATTTATTTATGTCCTTTTCAATCATAATATGATTGAAAAGGACATAAATAAATATTGTATGCTCACTGACAATTGTGCAGCAACATTAGATGGAACAATATTGCTATCCAATAGATTTCGAATATTGTCATTATTGACATGCACTTTGGACTTACATCATATAGAATATCAGTATTAGTTATAGTATTGTGACAGTCATTACTTGTCGTGATCCAACTAAGATGTTGTATTCCATTGTTCACTTACAGATGTGTACAAGTTGATATGAAGATAATCACAGGATTAAATTATTAGATTATTCTCCGAACAGAAATTTAACATATGACCAGCAAACACTGAGTTATCTATGTCACAAAAGTTTACATTCCAATCACCAATAATAGCATAGCAAGTATTGTCCAGTTCATCGGTAATTGCCTCGATACCACCAAGTTTTTCTAAATAGGAAGGTTCACTACCACTACATTGATATGGCATATATACATTAAATATTACACATATCTTTGTCCCTGTTATAATTTTAACTGCAGCACACCAGTCAAGATTTAGGTCAAAGTTTAATGTAATTTTTTTTATTTAAAATTTTTTTCCAGCTGTAGCATATTCGGTGGACAATTACATATAAGTCTATATTCATTTCTATATACTACTACAAAGAAAAGTTATTAATGATATATAAGCCCATTTTGTGTAAAAAAAACTCATTATGTTGATATGAGACACTGCAAGCAACTCAGTCAATTCTGCTAACTACAGAATTGACTGAATTGACTTGACGCTGAGGCATGTCCGCATGCTGAGGCATGTCTGCACGCTGAGGCACATCTGCACACCTCACTATTGACCAAACCGCATAGAATTTGGCTTCAAAACTGTGGTCTGTGGTAAGCATCTAACTTATACATCAAACACTTGAACCAGCAATGTTTGTGTTGGTAAAAAAATTATAAACTAAAATGTTGTTTGTGCAGAATCACTTGTAATTTTATACATATATTGATATGTATTTCACACCTACAATAATATATGCATATTGGTGTGCTTATGCATTTTTGGAATGTGTGTTATTGTTGTCGTTGCACAAATAAACTTTTACTGCATATTCATGAAAATTGACATTCTTCTCCTTACAGTCATTTGGGGCATGTCCACAAAGTGCCCTTGTGCAGAAAGTTCATTTACATAACATGACTTCATGATGTAGATGTTATTAAAATATAAATTTAATTTGGTTCACCCCCGTATTTACAGATGCTTGTGTGATCATTATGTGATATATGACATACGCTAGTTCCATTTGGTAGGAATTGGAATGTTGGTCCTAAAAAATGGTGGGAGGTGGGAAGTTGGCCTAAAAATAGGTGGGAGGTTGGCCTAAAAAATATGTGGGAGGTGAAATTTTGAGATAGGGTGTGTTAAAGTGTTAAAGACAGTAATCTTATAACACGATGGTTAATTGTTCATGTACCTTGAAATGTATAATTATAAGGTTGTTTTTATTCTGTCTTTTGGTTTCCTTCATTGCATGGCTTTTTTGTGTGATTGTTGAGACAGACCACTTTGCCAGATATCACAACATTTAGGCAATATTATTAAATAAACTATTGCTGGTTATGTTCATATTATTTGTGTGAGTGCATTTGACCCCTAAGTAATACTTACAGATATACATAACAAGACATGACATTCTGCAGCCTTAAATTTACCATTGCAGTTTTCATTCTGCTCTGTAAGCAAAGGATTGAAAAACATGAGGTATGCCCCAGTACTCTGGGGCATATCTGCACACCAGCGATCAATATATTAATAATGTTTTACTTAGTGTAGTTGAAGTTTGGTAACTGGTAAATATACAGAATAGCACCGTGAAATGTTACCCTTCTGGCATAAACTGTTCACTGGGTATGGCACATTATACCTTAGGTGTGCAGACATGCCCCACTGCCCTCACCTTCCACTACAGGATACGACTGAATGAACACCAATGTCTTCATCAACCTTCTGTCCATTGACAGAGGACAGCAGTGTTGGTCGTGCCTCTAAGCAATGCCGCCAAAAATGAATGGTTGTCTAGTAATTAGTACGCTTCTTGTGCATGTCATATGTACCCTTGTATGGTGGCAGTTTGGTTGATTTTAACCCAAACGTGGCATGGCATAAATCTGTTCACATAACGTTCTTGTAAGTGGTAAGCACACACTGCCACTTCACCATCACTCAAGAATTCATGATCCGCAAGAAAAGATTTTCCAAGTTTGGCCATGGTAGGGTAACCTGGGGCAGCATGGCCCCCTCCTAAGGAAAACTTTCAAATTGTAAACCATGAAATTACATTAGCATGGTTTTAATATGTTCATATTTTAGACAGATACATGGGTTACCCATTGGAAAACCATTGTCAACAAATAGACAATCTATTACATTTGAAAAATCCTGGGGCAAGACTGCCCCCTGCCTCGGGCTGTACGGTCAGTTACTCCCCGTGTTTTTCACTTATCTGAACGAACTATTGCCTGAAAATAAAAAATATACATAGAAATAATATAATAGTAATACATAATCATAAAATTGGTTTAGTAATATTCCATCACAATGACAGGCTAGCATAACTTCAATCGTGCAACGTTCCTACTATATTAAATGTATTACATATAATTAAATTGGGTATGTGTAATTCATTTGATACCAGAGAAGAAATGTGACCAAATCATTGAGCATCTACAACGACCAAATGCAGCCACCGACCCCAAACTTTGCTGGTGGATCGCGCGTAAGCGATTTCAGCTGACCGGCTTCCCTGAGCTCAACATCGCTGATGTGCTTGTCATTCCAAAGTGAGGTACGTAAGTCACTGTCGGATATGAATAATATTATTGTGATTTTTTTAGACACTATACTTGCTTGTAACACCAATAAAGTTCCCGTTAAGCCGATTGTAGAAACTGAATTCCTTAACCGGATTCAGATGTCATGTCATGGATCATTACTCCAAATTCCATATCATTTACCCTCTGAAAACCAAGAATGCACACGAAGTAGCTATTAGTTTGGTGGAACGTGTGTTAGCATACATGGGTATGCCGCAGATTTTCCATTCAGACAATGGCCGCGAGTTCGCTTACCAGGTGTCCGCTTCCCTGTTTGAACAATGGGGTGGCGACACAATCTTTGTCCATGGCAGGCCCTGCCATTCGCAGTCACAGGGACATGTCGAAAGAGCTAGACAATAGAGGACAAGCTGGCCAAGTTGAGGGATTTAACAAGATTTAACAAGATTTGCCATCCAAGCCAAAGGCCCAGATGGCAAGTGGACAAGGAAGCCATTGGCTTATCGAGAGTCCAACAATGTTCATCTACTTATAACCCGCCCTCCTGAGATATGTGTCAACCTTGTTTTTAAACATATTCACGCTGCTAGCAGTTACACAATATGTAGACAATTTGTTCCATTCATTTATTGTCCTCTGTGAGAACGAGTCCTTCCTGATGTCCAATCTACATTGATCCTTTACTAATTTTACCTCATGTCCTCTAGTTCTGCTATCCTTCTTGAGTGAGAAAAACATATTTCTATCAATATTTTCATACCCATTCAATATCTTAAAAACTTCAATCTGATCTCCTCTTAACCTCCTTGTCTCTAGAGTTGTTAAACCACATTCTTTCATTCGTTCTTCATAACTAAGGTCTCTAAGTTCTGGAATAATTTTAGTTGCTCTCCTTTGTATGCGTTCAAGCGTATCTATATCCTTCTTACGATATGGTCTCCATGCTTGTATACAGTATTCCAAATGAGGTCTAACTATTGCTTTATAAAGAGGTATAATTAACTTTTTTCCCTTGTATGTTATGTTTCTTCTAATCAATCCAAGAATTTGATTGCCCTTTGAAGCTGCAATACCACACTGCTCTGAACCTTTCATATCAGCGCTTATTGTAACTCCTAAGTCCTTTTCTTTTACAGTAGTACCCAGAACAGTATCTTCCATTTTATAGTTTACATTCAAGTTCCCATGTCCTGTATGTAGGCATTTACATTTCCCAAAATTGAACAGCATCTGCCATTTCTCAGACCATTTCATTAATCTGTCTAGATCGTTTTGTAAATGTTGTATTAACCTTTCTAAACAGTTTTGTGTCATCCGCAAATTTCAGTACGTTACTTGTTATACTGTCGTCCAAGTCATTGATATAAATTAAGAATAATATTGGTCCTAATACTGATCCTTGAGGTACCCCACTCAAAACCGATTTCCAATTTGAAACTTCTCCATCTACTACAACTCGTTGTCTTCTGTCAGTCAACCATTGTTCTTTCCAGTCAGTTATGCTATCCCCGATACCATGGGCTTTTAATTTAAGTAGTAATCTTTGATGTGGCACTTTGTCAAAAGCTTTCTGAAAATCTAAGTAGATAATATCTACTGGCGATCCCACGTCTATCCACTTAGTGATTTCTTCCAAAAAACATAACATATTTGTTAAGCATGACCTCGCTTTAAGGAATCCATGTTGAGATGAATTTAATAATTTATGCTTAACGAGGAAGTCCACCATATGGTCTTTAATTAACCTTTCTAATAATTTACAAATCACTGACGTTAAACTCACTGGTCTGTAATTCTCTGACTTATTTCTCGAACCCTTTTTAAATAAGGGTATGATGTTTGCTTCTTTCCATTCAAACGGAACAACTCCCTCTTTTAATGACAAGTTGAATACTCTTGCAAGTGGTATACTGATTTGTTCTACTGTTTCCATTAGTAATTTTGGAGGAATCCCATCCACTCCCGGTGATTTGTTATCCTTCATTGCCTTTATTTTCTTAGCTACCAATTCTGGAGTTACAACTAACGGACCTAAATCGTCAGATTTAGCCCCCTGAAATTTAGCATCAGCAACTGGTAATGAATAATATCTTCTTTGGTAAACACTGAACTGAAGTAACCATTTAGGTCTTCCGCCATTAAAAACCCCTGTGATATTATATTTCCAGCACTGTCTTCTAGAGGTCCAACCTTGTCTTGTACGTTTTGTTTACTCCTGACATATGCATAAAAACTCTTGCTGTCATTTTTTATGTTACATGCCAGTTTTTGCTCATAGCTTCTTTTAGATTGTGTGATTTCAGTTGTAGCTGCATTAAGTGCCTCTTTGTATTTTGCATAGTCTTCTTCCTTTCTGGTACGCCTATAAACACTCCACATAGTTTGTTTTAGCATTATTTTTCTAATTGCTTCTTTTGACAAGTGTTTCTTTCTACACCTTTTTCCTTGTTTTTGGAAGGGAAAAAATTTATCGATGATACTCTCAATTTCATATTTTAGAATATTCCAACATTCAATTGCGGTCTTATTCATCAGCATGTTATTCCAATCTAGCTTTGCTAAGTATTTTCTCATATCTTTGTTGTTACCTTTGTGGAAGTTTCTCTTGTACGTTTTCTTATTTTTACTTTCTGATTTTACATTGATGTCAAAATGTATTTGATTATGGTCACTATTACCCAATGGTTCAAATATTTTTACATTGTCCACTAATTCTTTTTGTGATGACAAAACTATATCTAATACATTTTCTCCCCTGGTTGGTTCTAGTACGTGCTGAGTAAGAAAGCTATCCTGGATTAAACATAGAAATTGTTGATCCTCAATCCCAGTGCTTTCTAGAGAATTCCATTGTATGTGTCCATGGTTAAAATCTCCCATTATGATACATTCCCCTTTACTAACTTCCTTTATAGCGGTTTTTATTTTTGTGTTGTCCTCTTCGTTTATGTTTGGACTTCGGTAAACTAATCCAATAGTTAATTTTGAATTTCCTGAAACAATTTTGCACCAAACAGCTTCATCGCAATCTGCTTCCCTTTCTAGTTTTATTTCATAAGCCTGAATAGATTCTTTAACATATAAAATAACTCCCCTGCCCCTTCTTCCTATTCGATCTTTCCTAAACATTACGTATCCTGTCAGTCCTAATTCAGCATATGTTATATCTATGTTGGCCCATGATTCAGTTATACCAATTATGTGAGGGTCAATATCTTCTACCATAATGTTTAATTCGGTTTTCTTATTTACTATGCTCCTTGCATTTAAACATACGCATCTATAACCTTTTTCAGAGATGTAGGGAGAAGCATGATCCAACAAAGCACGGTGGTGCAGTTTTCTCATGGGCTGATGTTTTGCCAAGAATTATGTATGTTCTGAACAACCAGGAATCAAAGACAACCAAACAGGTGCCGTTTGAGGTTGTTTATGGGCAGCAGGCATGTGGTAACCAGGTTGCAGAACTGGAGTGGTGGATGAGGCAGATGTTGAAAATATCATTAGTAACAATGCTGTGATACCACCTGTCACTTCTGTTGTACCACCTGTCACCTCTGTCGTGACACCAACTGTCATTAACTGTTGATTGTTTCATGAGTTCTGTAAAAATAACTAAAGTTCAATAGATATGCATAGTTTTACTTATTTAGTAGCATGACTACAGATTACCTTAACACTTAGGGAGAGGGCACTAATGGTAGGTGGTATAGCAGGTTTGTAATCAATGACATTTGTGACAGTGACACTTCTTTTGATGTAGCATTGTGTGGTTGATTGGTTCATGAGTTCTATAAATAAATTAAATTAAAGTTCAATAGATATGCATTCAGACATACACGCAATATACACAATGACATTTACACACAAACAGACATATACACGCATGCATGCAGACAAACTGTCGCTTAATCACTCACTCACGGTGGAAAATGCACTGTCACCTTCCCGTGGTTTCTACCGTTAAATACACTGGCGATATGAAACACCCATGTGTGTGTTATATCGGTGTTTGAACTGAGAACAGGGTGAACACATCCTTATTTATTTTAACTCAAGTAATTATATGGTTTCGCGTAGGCAATAGGAATTATGTTTTGGTGGACACCATCAGGAAGCAGGTACGACTGCCACTCGTCTGACATCCTTAGATGTCTCCACGCGTGTACGTTCGCCAGCCCGTCTGTTATTCTGTGCAACGCTGCGACGATCACTGACGGTTTTTCCCTCTGCACGTAACCGAGGTGCTGTCGCAAACTTGTCAGCTTCATGCCGGCGAAACCTCATATCAATGTCCTGCTGTATTGTTTCTCCAACCGAAGTCCTTTTCCTTTTAAGCGTCGCACGAATGAGTGGCTGATCACAAGCAGTTTTGCACGTGCCTAACTTTTTCCTAATTGGCTAATGGAATTTCCTAACAAACAACTGATTGGCCTACCTACTCTTACACTTTCCTTGCCGTCACGCCTGCTTGTTTTCCAGGAAGCATAACAAACGATTGTTGGGACTCCCTGTACATTAACTTTACACTTTAACGGTCACGAACACAGCGCTTAGCAAACTAATTCTACACGACTGAAGTTAATTACCCCCACCCCTTGTTACCAAATACAAGTGCCAGCTACCTCACATTCCTGAAACACACAAAAGGACATGGTTAAATGTATACATTCTTAGGCTAAACACTATGAACAATTCGGTATTCTTCCAACTCTGCACCATGCAAAAGGGGGCAAAGTCGGAATAAGCATTATAAGTAGACGATATTCAAAAATATTGCGTTGCGTGTGTGTCACACAGTTAGCATTTGTTCTTACGCTAAACACTATGAAAACTACGCATGTACATATCAGTTTGAACGAAATAACGGTATTATTCCAACTCTGCACCATGCAAGAGGGGGCAAAGTCTGAATAAGCTTTATAAGTACACGCTAATCAAAGATATTGCGTTGCCTTGGTGTCACACAGTTAGCATTTATAATTTAACACACGTTGTTAGGCTAAACAATATGAAATCCACGCTTGTACATGTAAGTTTGAACGAAATAACAATATATTATTCCAACTCTGCACAATGCAAGAGGGGGCAAAGTCGGAATAAGCTTTATATGTAGACGTTATTTATAAATATTGCGTTGCGTTTGTTTGTCATACAGTCAGCATTTTAAATGTTATACACAATATATGGTCATCCAGTAAAAAAATTACGTCGACATACACGATTTCGTAACGGCACGCTTGAAATAACGGTATTATTCCCACTCTGCACAAATACAAGAAGGGGCAAAGTCGGAATAAGCAAAGCAAACACCGCAGGGTTAGCTAGTTAATTACCCCCTTGCTAGCTAATTACCCCCTTTGTTGCTCCGCTACAGCTTCAACACATTGACAACACACACAAAGGACATGTTTCAACATCTATGCTGACAAGCCAATTATGAACTGGTAGCAAGTGAAGGAGCTATAACACCTAGGTCCTCTATTGTACGTGTTCAAAGCCACAGCTTTATGTGCTAAAGAAGCATATTATTATTTTCTAAAGCAGGAGCTTATACAGGTGCATGTGTCAAATACAAGATAAACTCAGCGTCTGAGCACATCTTTAAAAAGGTATCACGCCGGGCAGAGTTCAAATAGACCGTAATCCATTTGATCGGCTGCTGCCGTTTAGTCCATTCCCATTCGGGTGGGCGTTTTGGGAATTCTCACAATGGTCCGTCCCAAGTGAGAATCATCTCCACTCTGCCCCCATTCCGAAACTGCCCGCAACACCCCCACCCCCAATATAAAACTGAGCTTCCCCAAATCTGGTGAAAATGATGCTAACATCTATCGGATACCCATCCCAAAAGCTCAGTGACACGAGACAGACGTGATTAAATCAATGTTCTTTACGTTTCTGTTCTAAGATTTCGGCAATAGTAGAAATCGAGCAACTTGCTATGTAATGGTGTGATTCATGAACTTAATTGGTGACATGATATTATTCGTGTTAAGAGACGCGTTATACATGTGGGGAAATACGGTCCCCATGCATGTGGGAAAAGATGGTTCATGCCTTACCCCCCCCCTCCCCCCGACACGCACAGTCATAATGTGCACATGATGCACAACAGGGGCCCCTACTATGACCCATTTTGTATTGTCTGACCTGAATACTGAATTCTCATGTCACCAATTAAATTATAAATATTATTTTACGTAATTTATTACGTATCAGAGAAACCAACTAAATTTCAACATTTAATATCTCACCCACAAGGAGTAATGTCACTTCATTAAAACTTGACCAAAATGTTCACTTATTATTTACCTCTATGAAAAGACAAAACAGTTGGGGCGTCCCGTGCACATTATTGAAATATCTGACAGTAACAGCTATGTAGATCAGCAGTAAAACTGTTATCAAAACCCAAATTTGAACCACAAGGAGTAATGTCATTTCAGCAAGTTGGCCAAAATTTTCATTTATTATTCATCTCATGGAAAAAAGTGCAAAAATTTTGGTTTATCTTGAAATCACTTGGAATTAGATTTGTTGTAAAAAATCCACAAGAGGCCACCACTGGAATAACTTTTGATTACGTTTTGTTCTTATTAATGTTCTTTTACCAATAAATGTATCTTTTATTTTACTATTGGTTTTATGGGCATAGTTTCAATCAACAGCATAACTTGCGAAGTAAATCATGCGCAGACTGATGGGCAGTTCAGGTTAGACGCATATTATAGCAGTTGTTAGACAGTTATTGTAAACAGATGTAATGAGGACCTGTAGTTATATTAATCTACTAAAGTTTGTATGTCTTGTATGCTTCTAATAAATATTTGTACAGTTTATGAAATTAATATGATTTAGACAGTTGTTTTCAAGTATTGTAGACAATGGAGTCATGACATTTCAAGTTTGTTTACTTCTATGATACACTGAATTCCTTTCAAAACTGTTTTCTTTGTATATCTAATTTGAAAAAAAAACATTTTCAATTTGAATCACTGCATGTCTTAGTGCTTCTATGAATTAAGTCGAGTTCACATGCCAGAGCTGAAAACAGCCGAAACTTCAGCGCCGAGGACAATAATAAATTATAGCACTTGTCGCATCAGTCCTAAAATAGGAAGAACAACAAATGTCTCACCTCACTTCTTATTATATTTTATTATTACATATATAATTGAGAAAGCTGGGCCATGGTTCGTTACGTGCTGTATATTCAAAGGGTGAATCATTCAAGCAGAGAGGAATAATTATATTATTGCATTTCATTTACCTGCACATGATTTATCGTACATCTAATTAAATACTTGCAAAGAAACGTACTGTGCCACAGTCAACTTTTCTTTCCAATAACTAAAAGTTAATCGCTTCCCTTATAACCTGCTTAACATCCACCAAAATAACAATTACATAACATTTTAAATATCACAAGCACATCTGACGAAAACGAATTGTTGCATTTACATAAATTTCATGTTTAACTAAACATGTCAGTGTAAAGTGGAACGGTGAACAGCCTCTTTTAATTTTTGTCCACCATTAAATTTTGAAGTAAATTTAATGCACCAAAGCCATGAAAGTGAACAGGAATTGTCTGATTTTTCATGTAAAACAACTTAAAAGTGAACCATGTTCATCACCTGTGTTAGTATCTGTGGGCTTCATTTTGAATTACCTCTTTATGTTTTTAATCCCCACCAATCATTTGTGTTTTGGAAGCTAGTTTTAAAATGTTGCCACCATTTAATGTGTGTAATTGAAATGTCATATTCAAACAGATTGGAAGAAAAGAAGCAAGCAATGTAGCATCACATTAAGATTGTGGACCAAATGAGGAAAATTTTGGCACTGCCTTAATTGCAGGTGCGCAATAAGTGGCAGCATACGCAGTCTGTGGATTTCGACTGCGGTGATGTCGAGGTAGAAAGCAGATGTACAGGTTGAACCATAGCATGTAGAGGGTGGTCAGAAACCACCATCACTAAATTCTACTTTTACAGCGACAGATACAACTAATAGAGGATTACAATTAGCCAGCAGAAATGACACACGCAACCAGCCGAGCGATGGGAACAGAGTATGTCATGTCTGGGGTTTCGGGCCAACAAAGTTGACGTCCAATGTTGGCATGACGGCAAAGTTAACAAAATGAACTGTCTGTGACGGCACCGCAAGCACCAATTGCAATGTCTGGTCATCTCACCGTGTTCACCGCCTGCCATCCAGTTCAGTTCTTATCACAGTGTGTGACTTTCTAGAAACACAGTCGCCACACGGCTGATGCGTCTAGTGAATGCATGCACACAGCCACCAACAAGTCTGTCCTTGGCAGGCATCACGTGGTGACGTACGTGCACGACATAATGTCAATCGATGTGCACACATGACACACCAAAGTAATTAGTTTTCAGTCAATGATCACAGCATGTTGTTCAATAATCAAATATTATCGATGTCTGTCTGTATGTCTTCCAGCATTGCTGAATGAGGTCTTTGCGTCGTTGCCATTCACTGTGACGCGAAACAAGAGCTGCAGCCAACATGACATGTGTATCCATGCCCGAGTCTAGAGCAGATGTGCGTGTGTGCATGCGAGAAAGATAGTTACAATTACACTGTTTAACATACATCCAACGGTGCTGCACACGGCCAAGTCGAGAGACGAAAATCGTACATAAACGGCAGAGAAATGTCCACACCTAACAGCCAGACATTCTCCACTTGCTCCGCCACCGCGTCAAACTACACCCCAGGGGGCAAATTTCTAAATTATTCCTGTAATCAACCAGTGTCTACTAGCGCAATATACACGTTCAGAACAACAGCGAGTTGTGTGGTGGCCAAGACAAAAACGACGAGCAGCAGTAAATCATAACCACAGTGTCGCCTCCAGGTGGTCATGTTGTTGTAACTGTCGATTGAAGGTAGTACCACTGCCAGTGTCTGTGTCTTGCACTGCACATCAGTTAGTCCTGCAACACGAAAACACTCATTAGAAAACGTTGTCAGAGGGTGGTCAGGTGCCATTACTCAGGTACATCTTATATTAATCTTTTATTTGATTTTCAGTTAAATTTTTATTTTTTCTTTGTAATGTTTCGGCAGCTTTCATCTGTCTTCATCAGACTACCACTGATGAAACCACCTAGGCCAGCACTGCCACATACACCAGTAACTGTGCTGCAATCTCGTGATAGTCAGTCTGATGAAGACAGCCAAAAGCTGTTGAACCGCTACAACTAAAAAAATCTACAGTTAATAATGAGTAAAAGATAATACATTACAATCAACATATAAATCTTTTCACAAATGTACATGCTAACACTGAACAGATCACATCCATTTACCAAATTTTACCAAAAGGTGAAATTTGTGAGTTTTCATCGTTTCCATTTTCACTTCACTTAATGTTTGACCAAACATTAAGTAATTTAATAGTTTGTCTGATGATTTCACAAAAACTACATACAAAAGTTGCACAAATAAGCTAGCATGTTGCAGTGGATATTAGGCGGTTTATTTTTTTATGTCTCGCCGACATTCTCACATAATTTTTTTTACGAATAATCTATTTTAAAACAAATCTGTCTGAAAAACAAAATGTTAAAAAAAATCGAATGGCAGAGCCAGATAAGCATTTGCAACACCGAAAATATATTCACAGCATCGGGGCTGTGATGTGTTGCCAACATGTTGCTATGATGTTCGAACCAGCTATATTCGCTCGCTGTGAAAGCAGAACATATCGTCTGGTTACTGTGATTCCAGTACACATCAGTGTTCTATCTATATAACTAAACCATGTCCTGAAACCAGCAAATATTAGCACTAACGTAGTTTATTGTGCCTTTGATGCTAATGGAAATGGCAACATATACATAACCTCGCCGGATAACGGGCCAATCACGCCCTGCCACGTGTTTGTCAGATGGCTGGCGTAACCTGATACCACAGACGACAACACATTACAAATACAGATTCAAGGGCCATTATGGTGGCAAATTAAGGTGCCGTTTCAATATTACAAACTGTCATTAGGTTTTGTCAACAATACGTAAAACGCCAGTGAAAAAAACGTAAATTTTGACACAAAAACAAGCATTTGTTGAGATTGTTTTTATTAATAACCAGGAAATGATGCTTAATTTATTATTTTATAAAAACTACAACACTTGCGACATTGCAATTTGGCATATGAACGCGTCTTACGTGTAGGCAACATAATACGATATTGAATTACAATTGGTGAAGGGTTTGCGTCAAAAATACACTGCCACTTTAGGCTGTCATTCAACTTTTGCTTAATTCACTCACGGTGGTGTATCAGATGTGATCTGTTTATGATAACCAAAATATATCTTAAAGTTATAAGCGACACTGTCATACTTTTATGTATATCATTTATTTCTTTGGGGATTTTCTAAAACGATATAATTTCGCATGGTTTGATTTTTCACAAAATGAATTTGAAATTAGAAAAAAATGTAATTAAAGAGGGACCTTTAAGTATAAAGAATACAATCCAAACTCCTCAAGAAACTTACCTTGTAAATATTTAATTGTTTAAAACAATAAAATCTGAACTAAAGAACAAGCAGAACCAATTATATAGTGCACAATTATTATATCATTATACAGACTTGCATGTGTTACACAAAACTATACTTAAATGTATTTGGCTATGTACAAAAACAGAAAATGTTTTATAAGTATGCAAGTTCAACTATTCTTTTACTAGATTATTAAAAATGCAGCGCAAAACAAGCAACATATTTATCATGGAGCTTCAATAAGAAAATAAAACAAGGAAGATCAGATTTGTGCAGTTTTATAAATATGGGAGGCTAGGGCGTTTTATTTTTTATTAGTTGATCTACAAAAAAAACGGGTGGGTCGGTCAGGAAAAAATATGCCATATGATATGGTACACAAAATATTTCAGATATGCTGTCCAAATCTTTATGTAGTCAAACAAGTCCCGACATCGCGTTCTAGGCATTAATAAAACACCCTTTATTTATGCTGCTAAATGACATTCTTACTTCCATTTTTTTCTATGCCAATTCGTTCATTCAATTATTCCACGCACAAAAAATATATTCTTTTAACACATTGCGGTTTTTGCGCACTTTTCGAGAAGATGACAAATACAATCGTATTTGAGAAAATGCCTGGGGGAAAAAAAGTTAATTTTTCCCCAATACAGTAAAAAATAAGAAGCCTAACATAGTCAACGCGCTCGTTGCTAGAACGCTATTTTTAAACTGCGTAGTTGTAAACAGTGTCAGCCAATAAGGGCATTTCCTTCCGGTTGTCGGCAGATAATATAGTGAAGTTTTACTATCAAATTTAAAAAGTTGGAAATGTTAGTGATGTTCATAACTAAATACAAGTTTTAATGGTAAACTTGTTCTGCGTTCGACGTCAAATACTGAAAACGGAACCACTTTTAAACTACAGGTTTGGTTACGTCATTTCCAGCCAATCAAATAAAAGCTTGTCGTTGCAAGTTAATATCATGGAGAATGTCTGCATAGTTTCAAAGCATGAAAATATCAGTTTTGAGCATTCTATTTTTTGTACAGTATTATTGCGCAGCGGTACAGAACAGCGTTTTTCCATAGCTTAATAATAATTCTGAAAGTTGTCATTATGTTGGACTCGTGTGATTCGGATTTTGAGGGAGTTTTTTGAAGGTAGTTTTGACACCAATGATGTTGTCGAGAAGCCACACAACACTGCCGACGCTGACAGCGAAATCAGCCTTATAGGATTTGTTCACAAAGTCATTTCATGATTTAATAGGATTCCTTAGGAAACAATGCATTGAAACAATACAACTCAGCAGCAGGTACAAATTGGTATTAATTTGGCCACAGAAGGGTTAAGTTAACAGAAGCCATACAGACAAAATTACAAATGCAAATTATTTCACAAGGTAGCAGTTGGGGTGGAACGATATACAGGTATTCTGAAATATTGTGATACACAGTGCACGATACACAATACCAGTATCGTGATATGCAAAAGACAAAACATTAATTATTCACATCATTGTGAAGTGGAGGACTGTCAATGTGAACCACACCAGAGGACTGTCAATGTGAACCATAATGCATTTGTATCTATTTTTTTAATATATGGTATGTAGGGGTAGAAATTAACTTTTCTGGGCAGTGGACCACAGGACCATCAACTCTGGAAACCTGGTGGTCCTGCCAAATTTCTGGTGGCCCGTACTCTTGAGTTCCTATACGCGTATTTATTTGATGAAAAATGCTACCATATACACACCTTCTTTGGCACTTTACGGTTATTAGATTTAGACATTTGTACTGGCCTATATTCTCCGATAATCGTGGCTAATTCTGGAGCTGCATGTGGCTCCCTCTGATGGCCAAGTTGTCATCAATTTGAACAGTCATGAATTTAGCTGGAATCCGTGCTTCCGAGGATCCTAGATTTTGATCCCAAAACATTAGGACGTCAGATTTCTATGATTAGGTGAATCAGTCAGAATCCTTAGTTCTCGGGAGCTCAACATGGTATATCATTAGTTAAAATTATCACCACGTAAACTAACCATAAATGGTCGCCATGCACAGCGCCTCAAACTGGTCATAACCGGCTGGTTGCAGTTCCCCCTGAAATGGGCTTGCGTATTCAATTCAATAAAACTTTAATGTCCATTTAAGGCAAGGCTCAACCCCTTAATTTTTTGTTCTTCCAATTTTGTGTTTTCCACAAAAATAGCACCTATTGCTTATCTACTTTCAGTATACCATACAATGTTTTGCAAAATACAACTAATAATGTGCCATTTCAACTGTTTTCTAACTGTTGTATGTCCTTTTGTTTCCATTTGTCATCTAATTAATTATGCATGAAACTTGTTTGGTTCATAACTTCAGTTCTACTTATCGTAGATCAAAACTTATTGTACCAACTTGCTCGGTTGTATACGCCTGTCAATGACATCATAACATGCCAAATGCAATATAACAAGCTATTTCATTGGTTGTTTGTATACAGCACTGTATGGGCAGGAGTCTGTCTCAGCCAATCATAGCGCGCCTTGTAAATACACTAGGACTGCAAGTAAACACCACTACAGTGATTCCGTTTTGTCTGTAGCTGTTCATTTACGTGACACTAGTAGTACTGCATTTCATCAATATTCATGTTAATACTGCATTCTTAAACTTTATAGTGTTTTTTCTCGACTTTGATTTTTCGACATTTTTCCGTTATGTTTGGCATGATATCTAGGCAAATATTCAAGTTATCTGTATGAAATTTGGAGGAAATGTTGCTGGTGCTGTGGTGCCTTGGATGAGGCAAAATAATGCAATTATGTTGAAAAATAAAAATTTTGTGATGAACGGGACGCTTGCCAATATACCTTTTGCATCAATGCCAACCTCTTTTTATTATATTATCGTAAAAAATTACAACAACTTTACCATTTTGGTTCATTCTTTTAATTACATTATTGTTTGCATGAATGCAAAATATCCTTGATATGTGACTGTTACTTTTGACTACAATGTGTCATTTGTATATGTGTATTTCAGTATCCATATTTCCGTGTTTCAATATGCAAATGAGGCATATGCAAATGAGTGGGACAAAAATGAAAAAAAATCCTATATTGACAAGTCTATATATTAGCCTTGCTGAAAATTTTATCAAAATCCATTGGTCATTGAGCAAGTTATGAAGTGTTTATTGAGACCTTTCGTTAGAAGGGTAGAGCCTTGCCTTAAACCTTTACATCAAGTCAAACAATTTTGTTTCGGCACTAAAAACGACAAATATAGTGGCTTTTTTGCACTATACTAACATTTGTTTTGAATACTTTGTCCCCTTACACTGTTATTCGGCACTATACTATTATTAAATTTGACTGATTTGCCACCCTATACTGTTATTTGGCCTACATATTTATTCGGCACTCAAGAGTATTTATGGTTTCATACGAGAATGAATTTGACTGATTTGCCACTGTTATTTGGCCTATAAGATTATTTGGCACTCGAAAGTTATTTTATTGATTGATTGCAAAAGACAAAACGATGTTTCAGGGCTTCACATTTGAAAACAACAAGCAATAAATCGCTCGCCTAAATATGCCAAATTAATTTAGGCGAGCGATTTGTTAGTTTTTTATCCATGCGGTGGCGCCACCATTTCCCATTTGGATTCTGTCGTTAATGCCATGAAATATTAATTGGTACTTGTTGACGTTATGACTTGTACAATTAAATAAAAGTTTACTTTAGTAAACCCCATTCATTGCCATTGGTGAAACGGTTTTGAATTGCAACATTGATCACCGTAGGTGTAGCCTAGGCAAGGCCAGTGCCATAGCAGTGTGCTGCGCCCAGGCCGTGACGTGGCACTGGTTTCATGTGCGACTTCGCTTAGGCGGTTTGAAAATTGCAATTGATATTCACAAATACGCTATGTATAAGAATCAGATGTATAGACATAAATGCAGCTTAGTAGGCAACACCAATATAAACTGGAGTGAAATGGCATACTTCCATTGCATCATAATGCCAAGCACACAACTAAAACTCAGTGCGCAAAAATATGAACTTGTCATCCGCACACGAAACAGTGAATCAATGTTAAGTGGTACCGGAGATGTCTGTCATGAATTTATGTGTTCAGAGCGGTTGAAAGACGAAGTGGAACAATTATTAAGGCACCGTGCTCTGGTCAATTCTATTTTCTTTATTTTTCAACCCAGCTTATTGAAATTTCAGGACAATGTTAGTGACATATAAAAAACATTTTACAAATTAATTACACATTTTTGTGACCACCAGGTGGCGGTGTGGGTGGCGTCCATCTTGGATTTCAGCTGATTCACCATGATTGGTACATCTGGACAATGGCTTGACCAAATGTGTTCTAACTTGGCCTATTGATTGACTACATACATATGCAAATTGTGACAGTTGGATTTTTTTTAGGTTTCCAAAAAAAATTTATATGATTTTTTCAATGTTGGTAACACATCGAAAAGCAAAATTTTCCATAAAAGTCATCATATTATGCAATCTATATGTTGCATCTCAAATCAGAAACTGTCACAATATTGCACATTTTACTGGGATGATATTCTGAAAATTTCAAATGATTCTGTTGACAAATAGCCGAGTTCTACCAAGCAAGAGATGTCTCATCGGTCAAAAACATTTTATTGAGAAAAACAGCTTCAAAGTTTGTAGACATTTCAATACGAAATTTCACATGCAAACAATAGAGCTACAGTACTAAAATTTCACAGTGGGATTCTCCAGTTCATGCTCTTTCTAATGGTATACAATGGTCATCATTTGGTTGGTTGAAAACATGAATAAAAAAATTCAGACACAACCACACCACAAATATGTGTCCATCGTCACTCCACAATCCCACCGCACCAACACACAAAATAGAGCTGCAGTACCAATATTGCACAGAGAGCTTCTCCAGTTCATGCTCTTGCTAATGGTGTATAATATTCATTATTCAGACGACAGCATCAAGTTCAACACAACCCTGCATGTTGTACAGTACAGTCTCGTACAGGCACACAAGGCCGAGGCAATGATTGAGGGCATGTATCTTCAGTGTGGGCGCACTACACTCGAGACACAGGAGTCCCTTCACATGCGTTGGCATCATGCAGAAATGCACAAACTATGTCTCGATAAGTTGCCGGCATTGTTCAACAGCAATCATTTTCTGGCGCAGAGGAAGACCCTGCTGATAAAATTTTTTCCGCTTGGTTGTCGAAATGGGGGTTGTCAAGATGGGGGTTGACGCTGTTGAAGTTGATGGCCAAGGGATTCCAGCTCAACAAAGTTTACCTGCAAGCATAATTATTTGTTATTAGTCAGGTACATCTGGTTCACAATATTTACAGTAAGCATATTCAACTTCATATTGACTATTGTCAACAACATAATAAATAGGGCAAACAAGCTGGGCAACTATCATTGATATAGATAAAAAAACAGGTTCAGGTTTTTTGTTAGGCTATGCCCATGGCTATAATATATGACAATGGTCCACAAGCACAAGTCAACAAACATAGGAAATACTGTCAATAACTAACGATAATAAAATGTATGTCTTTATTTATTTATACATATTTATAATATATGGGTGTGATTATATGCAAAATGTAAACAAACGATTATACGTCTTTTGTGGCCTCTCGCGTCTCGGATATTGAACCCGAAATTTTGCCAGATAATCATGAATAATGTGACGCAAACAATGATAACTAATACTTACAGTTACACCCTGATCTGTTGACGATGACATCTCAGACTCAACTATACTATCACCGACACTGGTGCTGCCACTGGACATCGACACATCGGAATTCCCGTCGTCTTCACCACCACTTTTCGCCCTCTTGCCGATCATAGAACGTGCAAAACTCAACTGTCGGCGTCGAGACCTTGGTTTCGTACTAAACTGCTGCTTATATTTCAACTGTCTTCCGGATATATTACGTAAATTACTCTAAAGCACATCGAAGCGTAGAAAAACAGCAATGGCGTAAGACGGGGAAATTCCTTTGTGACGTAGTAGGCCGCCTGATAACCAATCAGCGTGGCACACTTGGGGGTGTGACCAATCGTAGCTGCACTGACTAGCAAAGGGGGGTCCTCTTCTAGGTCGTAATGGTCGAAATCTACCACAGATATTACAGAACCAGTACTACCACGATGCACTGCGAAAGTGAAGCTCTGCATCGATACCAGATATGTTGGGTTGTTTACAAAGATGGCGGCACACGTGGCTTCGAAAAACGTCGTATGTTACGATCGCGATTACGTAAAGTAATTACTCTAAAACAATGGGCATGCTACAAATGTTCGTTTTTATTGCATTTTACGAATATATTCATATGTATAAAACACACAGATTGAAAGTTAGATAATAATAGTACACCGATATGACAAAACGTGAAAATGACCAGAAAAAATTAAATCGGGAAAAATATCGATTTTTGAGGAGCGCGCGGTGCCTTAAAATTGTCAAGTTTAATCAACTTTTACACTCCGTGTCAACTCGTGTGTTCGGTAGCTCAGATCCAGGTTATTATTTTCGATTCCCATTACAGCAGTCGTTCAATCAGACCATAGCATAGTATTGTTGATCCCTTATCTATTCCATAACTGTACATGTGTATATGTATTTTATTCAGTTCGACATACAACAGTATGTGACATTTAAAATAATACATATTGACTCTAGTCCATTCATTTGCTAACTTCTTTATAAACTACGCGGCCAGCACATCATCGCTTCGATGGTGTTCTTGCAATCTTGGTGCAGCAGGCTGCGATCGCCATCCCCGGTGACAGATGATATGTGAACTCCGAACATGGGAGCCCGAACACTGCGTTATAAAGAGGGTAGACTTTCCTAGTGAATCTAATACTCAAGAAACTCATTGTCAAGATGAACACTTGCAGGCCGTGAGCGATTTTAGCAATTGACGGGAGCGATAGATTGATTTGCGCGAGCGGTAAGGAGCGATCGCTCGCCTCAAACGTGATGCCCTGACGTTTCATGAAAAAAGATGTTACTGCACAATTCCTATGGAGTTCAGAAGCAACTTAAATAAATTAATTAAATAAAGCATTTTTATGCAAAACACATTATCGCCAATTTGTGCGCTTCTATATAAATCGTGTTCTATTGCACAGAAAAACCGTTATTTCATCAGTCATTATCGTGGCGTATATATATCATGTTTTACAACAAAACACTAACCGCCACCACTATCGTGATTTTGGTGCATACACGCTTCAAATGTGCAAACATGCCGGGGCTTTTCTTTGTCGATATCTTTCCTGTGGTGATTATTACGAATAGTTGGGTACACGTTCGTCCAATGCAGTGAAATGTGTCTATGTTTAATTTACCAAAAAAAAAAAATAACCGCACTCTCCCGTGTCGGATGTTTTTGGCACTGGCTCACATGATCTAAAAAATGGCTCAAAATTTACAGTGGCCCACAGCACAAGTGGTTTGGTGGTCCAACAGCATTTTTGGTAGACTCGGGCCACCGGACAACCATTAATTTTGAACTCTGGTATGTTCCCCCATATCTATGTAATAATCGTTGTGAAATTAGTTTGAGTTGAACGCTCGTGCACAGCTTGGACCACATGACATCTGCTGTGTACAGTATACCTATGTTGTCAAGGTCACCTGTTCAAGAGGCGTGAGTGGAGCCACGTTGTTTATTAATTCAAATAATTAATTTTTAACATTGATTACAAACATTACCATCATAACTTTAACTGTAAACCTGTCCACCCATCATGTGGATGGGTAAAGTTTGTTTTAGTTGGGCAAGAATTTGAGAAGACAGACACAAACCGTGTTTATAATTATTATAGTCTGCTTGTCCCAATCATCTTATTTGACGGACTGTCAGTCGGGCATCATAAAAGAAATTGACAGTACTCTTGAGTGCCGAATAAGCGTCCCTATACGCGTATTTATTTGATGAAAAATGCCACCCTATATGCACCTTATTTGGCACTATACTACTATTAAATTTAAACATTTGTGCCAGCCTATATTCTCCAATAATCGTGACAAATTATGCAGGGCATAATTTTTAGGAGAGCAATCTCTCTCACTCCCTATAGGTAGGGCTAATCAATCATCCATAGAGTGGTTTACCGCTCGCGCTAAAATCACTTGCTCCCAACTAGAGTTGCATGTGGCTCCCTCTGACAGCTTTCATCCTTTCGAACGACAGTCGTAAATTTAACGGGATCCCGTAGTTTTCTAGGGACGCCTGCCTGAGTAAAATTGCTTCGGCGCTAAAAAGACAAATATACTAGTGATTTTTTGCACTGTGCTATTATTTGTTTTGAACAATTTGCCCCCCATACTGTTATTCGGCACTATACTATTATTAAATTTGACTGATTTGCCACCCTATACTGTTATTTGGCCTATACGTTTATTCGGCACTCAAGAGTATTTATGGTTTGATACGAGAATGGAACAAGCCCATCCATTTTATAGGAATGAACTATTCACATGTTGACATCTGGACAGGAAGTCTGTTCACTAATCAAAAGTAGCACCAGTCACGAGTCTTAACTCAGTACTGTTACATCCACCAGATGGCAGCATATTATGGCTTACTACCTGTAGTATTAAATTGAAGTTTTAAATTGACGTTTGAAAACAGGCGAGCAATAAATCGCTCGCCTAAATATGCCAAATTAATTTAGGTAAGCGATTTGTTGTTTTTTACTGTGTGGTGGCGCCACCATTTCCCATTCGGATTCTGTCGTTGTCGCCTTGAAATTTTAATTGGTACTTGCTGGCGCTATGACTTTTGTACAATAAAATAAATGCTTGCTTTAGTAAACCCCATTCATTGCAATTGGTGAAACGGTTTTGAATTGCAACATGTCATCGATCGCTTAGGCAAGGCCAATGCAGCAGCAGTGTCCGTGCCCCGTGGCAGTGACCACGATGCGGCACTGCCACTGGTGTGCGACTTCGCTTTGGCAGTTTGAAAATTGCAATTGAGATTCACAAAATACACCACATTTAATAATCAAATGCATAGTCATAAATGCAGCTTAGTAGGGAACACCAATATAAACTGGGGTGAAACGGCATACTTCCATTGCATCATAATGCCAAACGAACAAATCAAAATCGGTACGCAAAAATATGAATTCGTCATCCGCACATCAAACAGTGAATCGATGTTAAGTGGTACCGGAGATGTGCGTCGGGAATTTATGTGTTCAGAGCGGTTGAAAGACGAAATGGAACAATTATTAAAATTGTTGTTTTCAATGCGTAATCAACTTTTACACTCCTTGTCAACTCATATGTGTGTTCGGTAGCTCGGATCTAGGTTTTTATTTTCGATTCCCATTACAATCAGATCGTAACGAGATATTGTTGATTCCTTATCTATTCCATAACTGTACATGTATATATATGTATTTTATTCAGTTCGACATACAACAGTATGTGTCATATAAAGATAATACACATTGACGCTGGTCCAGTCTGCTGTTTATACATTTTACTAGTGATGTTAGCCAGTGTTCAGTGGTGAGAATATATTTGAGTGTTCATTTTAGGTAATGCATATATTTTTATATTTTCTTCTACTCACTTGCATATGCATACTACATATGCATAACACATACATAATATTTATTAATATATATCTCTGTCTTGCATTCAGCAATTCATCATCTACTTTTTATTATAACTGAATGACTGTTTCATTCCTATGCATCGTAGTTTTGTGTTGGTACATTTGTAGTTGTACTTCACTTACTGGCAGTTGGAAATATACATGTACATAAGTAATGAATGTTTTACATATTTTAGTTGTATAGATAATAGTTGAATGAATGATAGATGCCTAATTTTTTATCATTTTAAATTTTACATTTAAATGCTTTTATATAAATGCATTTAATTTCATAATGTATACATAGCGTATACAGCTCAACTGTTAATAACATTTGATCTCTAGTTTAGTTGTCATCACCAATAATTCAGACAAACAGCTTAGTGCAGTGGGTGGTATTTTTTTTAATGATTAGTCTAGTAAGTAGTGCATATGAAACTAGATACGATTGGTTATATTGTTGGTACTAATATTGATATGGCATGTATGCTTTGTGTATGTGTACACGCGCGCTCGTGATATTTACAATGGATTCAACTTGATAGCATTTTAAAATGAAGGTTAGCCTGTAGAGGTCATTTCCATATGGCATAGTATATTGATCCGGGTCATGAAATAGAAATTCAACCTACCAATGTAACGAAAACAAACATGATTTGCTGGCATGATTTTTGAAGCAGCACTGCATCACCTTATTTATTACCTGGCTTTAAATATGATAACGGTAAAATAATTACAACCATATTATCCATTAGTATTTCAAAGATATATATATATATATTGTTGTCAGCCTCAGTAATCGTAACTATGTATTTTAAACAAATCTACCATGTGTTTATATGATGTAATGTGATCAGAAAACATCATGGTTTGACAGTAAACATGTGGCGCCACCTGTGGCTGAATCCAAGGTCCACATGAACTTATGTTGACAGCAAAACACTGCAGGAGTCCAAGACCCAAACTTTCATAATCCAGACTTCTTCTAGAGCCCTTGGGTAAGAGTCCGTGTGGCGCCCTACTTTAGAACAATAAATCCAGTGTTAAATCGGCCAATAACAATGTGTGTATATTGCCATCTTAAAAATGCACTACTTTTTTACCACTCAGAAAGTTGGCATTTGTTTCCAAATTCCCAAAACTTCAGAAGTTCTCGAGCAAACTGAAGAATTATACAGCAAAGCACAGGCTTACTGTTTATAACTGCAGATGTGAATTTAAGTGCCAACTAACGGAAACATATTTGATGGTATCTCCTAACTACCATGTACATTTCCATAGTCAAAAACGTACATCAACAAAATGAAGTGTTACATTAATACCTCACAACCTACCCACATCAAATACTTGTTTTTATCGTAAAATCATGTTACATAGGGGTCATTCAATGTCAAATCAACAAAATTAATGGTCAAAAAGTTGATGTCTCAGAATCTCTTTAAATTTTTTACAATTATTAATTGGCCTTACCTGAGCGCTTCTACAAAAATGCTAAGCATGTATATGCAAATCCATTCCATAATGTCCTATTATGCGAACACGGGGTAAGTCGCCAAAATTCGCACCCGTTATATGGATCTGTTTTCAGGTGTCTCTAATTCTAATTTCCTGAAAATTGTTTGATTTGTCAAGGAACGACCCACACTATAAACTAGATCTATTCTAACATTCGACCGCCCCAAATGTGTTTTAATGAACCAAATTTTTTCAAACAAGTTTACCATTATCTGTTTATAAACATCAACCTTGTCAGTTCAGTACATTCACAAATAACTGTTGTCAGTTTCCAATGTGGACAAAATTGATCAGGTCACACGTTCACCCGACAGGTGAAACAGTCCGTAATATAATACGACCCTCTGCATGCAATCATCTATTGCAGTGTTAACATTATATTCAGGCCAAAACATCCAAATCATTCAGATAATTGGAAAAGTAGAATTTTGAAATGTGGTTCATTAATACATTTGGACAGTTAATTGTTAGAATATGGTTTACATGGTAGAACATGACTGCAGAAAGAACAAAATCATGGAAGACAAACCTTCTTGGGTGGCGGCGCCTCGCCTGAGGGTACCACCTCCTCCTGTCCTGACTCATAGTAGGAGAAATCGTCGAAGATACACGTCTGATGACGATACTGGTGCAGGATCTTGACGACCTGCTTGCCCTTCTCGGGCGGCACCTCCTGTGTGTCTCGCGAGTTCGTCACCGGCTTGTTCTCGTTGTTTTCGAGCCGGATGTGCCTTAGCTGGCTGTTTGGAACATCCTTCACGTAGATCCACTTCACCTCAAACTGACCCTTCCACTTGTCCTGCGCCCACACTTTTGACGATGTATTGTAGTTGACAGGCGACATCATCTGCGCCATGCCACAGAAGTGGCCGCTGCCGTTGACACTGTACAGCAGGTAGACAGGGCCTTTGCCCTCGCGTTCTCGGTATGCAGAGTCCAAGTTCTTGTTGCCATGTTCCGTGCTGCACCAGATCGAGTACTTGATCGAACGGTGAATGTCATCCTCCGAGTAGCTTTTGATGACAAAATAACGTGCACCCTTCAGGGGCAAGTTGAACTCCTTCTGGTTGTACTGGTTTGCCATGCGCAGTTTCTCGAGCACCGGGTTTGGCGAGCCACTGCTAGATGGGCCATTAGTCGCTGCAGAGTTTGTACCACCGCCGCCCTGGTGGCTGGAAGATGGTCCATTGTGGTTGGAAAGTCCACCACCGGCATTGTAGGGTCCAGTTTGCTGGCGGCCGCGTGGGTTGCCCCACGCCTGACGCTGCCCGCCACCCATCTGTTTCGGTGCACCCCCTTTGTTATCCCACGTACCAATGTCCATGTTATGCTTACCACGAGGTATTGGTGCGGGGGGAATGGTCCGAGCCTTCAGCTGCGGCTGAGGTCGTGCAGGCTGGCTCGCAATTGATGCCCAAGACATTTTCTTGGGTGCCTGCGAGCTCGGCCCACCCGACGGACCCTGACCGCCAGGTTGACCACCAATGCCCCGTCCAACATCATTCATTCCACCATCATGCACCTCGTTCATGCTCATTCCTTTCAGTCCGTGTTCCACTGCCTTCATTCCCGGATCGCGCTCCATCTCAGCGCCGTTCATTGCCCCATACCCATCAGCTGGTGGGGCCATGTTATAATACCCCCTGGCATACGCCCTCTCGTCCGGTTCACGTCCCTGCTGTTGCTGCTGCTGTGGGAGGGAGTTTGTACCCCACGCACTGTAGTCACCACCAGGAAAGCTCCATGCTGCAAAGCCAGGGTGGCTGTAGTCAAAACCTGCACCGAACATACCATTCCCAGACATGTACTCATTGGCCATGTGACCACCGTAGCCTCCCAAGAACGACACCGACTCGCCGTTCGACCACGCACCCTCTCCCAGTCCAGCTTGGGTGACATTCGGGAACGACATGTACGGGCCATAGTAGTTATAGTGGTCAGTAATGTTCGGACTGCTCATTGGGGCTGCTGCGTAAGGTCCCTGTTGTTGGCAACCGCAGGGAAATGACCAGACAATGAACACAGTGATCCACAGCCAACGCAGCACGCACATGAAAGGGAAACAAATGCATTAGATTGTGCCTCACTGTCGAAGACAAACATATCTCTACTTTACTACTGATATCTCCAGGTGTAATCCTTATAATTACACCAACCTATGCTGTTTATTTTTGCAGGTTCACATCACTCTTATTCTTAAAAATGTCTTGCAAAAAACTTTTGTTCAACAAAATCAGTGTTTTATGTATGTCACATTTTAAAAATCCTGTCTATAAATTGGTAAGTTAAGTTCTGTTTCAAAACATCGATTCGATGGATTCTGCATGATTTCCGCGATCACAGAATTTCTGTTTGAAAAAACTTAATTATGTCTCAAATCACTGATTCTGTGAATTCCATCCGTCTTCCACAATCACAGAAAATCAGTGTCCTAAACACACAAATATACACAAATAGGTAACAGCAACGACATGATCACCATTTGTGTGATTTGAATGTAATTTCTTCATCTGCAAGTGAAAACAACGTTGCTTTTAAAATAACATTTCACAGCAGATTTATATGGAATTTGGCTGGCAATGTTCTTAAAGCACAGATTTATTTTTAAGGCGATTAAGAAACACCAACATATATGTCCAAATATACATATTCTATTAACAACATTTAGTATTTGCCAACTCATACATGTAAGTTAATTTGAGGTTAAATACCTTCCTCCCAAAACTTGATCCAGTGTTCGAACAATACCTAACTGAAGCTTTCAGCATAGAGGAACATTTTGATATATAATTTTGTTCAAGCCGAGATGTATGGTAGTGTAGTGTTTACACATCTGCATTGCATGCCAGAGTTGTGGGTTAAAGACCCGGATTAAACATGGGAACATTTGGTCAAAATACTGGCTCTCAACATCTGGTGTATCTGTTGTGACTCGGATGATCATGTTAATATCCGCCCCGCCTCGTTAATTGTGAACATAGAAGAATGACTGAGGACAACATGTACCCTGGCAGTGACCACCCTCAGTGCCAGCATAGAATTAGAAAGGTCAGCTTGCTGTGATGTTCTGGAAAAGGCTGACTAGTTGAATAAGACCTCGTAAGACCATCAGATGCAGGTACCCACAATACAGAATATACCAAATAGTCAGTTAATAGAATGTGCGGAGTGCTAGAAACAAATAAACAAACATGTTCCTTCTTGGTCAATCAAAGATACACACAAAAATAACTCAGGTATCTGTTACACCTTTCATGGAATGCATTACCTGTGGGGGAGGGTTCTGCAGGTAAGGTGGTGCCTCAAATTCAGGCTCTTTGCCCCCGGAACCATTGGAGACTGAAAAGGAAATTGTAATTAAAATACGTTCAATGGCCAGGCTAAACCATATTTTCATTATGGATGTATATGGCAACAATGTAGTCTATGTAGGTGCACACACATACCCAGTGCTTCACATTAATTGCCGTGCAGAGTACAATTAAACAAACAGATTGTAGTTCTGTGACGTAACATTTGAGCAGTTGGTCATACTGGATCTGTATGGCTGCCGAGTGATAATAATTACATTTTCAATTAAGCGTAATTGATATTAACAATCACTTTGTATTTGGTTAGCAGTTGAAATCTAGCATGTCTAATGTTTCAAACTGGAACCTTATTTTGAATAACTGAGAGCTATTATCAAATATGTTGCTATGAAAAGTAATGTCCCGGTGTGATATTATCCTTAATTAAGGAAAGTGAACGGGAAAAAAGTACTGCAAGTTTTGTTCAGCAATGAAACATTATGCCAGTACATGCCAATTCGTGTCATGGCCATGATCAAGGACCATGTCTAAGGAAGTGTTGTACTAATCCCCATAAATCAATTCATAAATTCATGTGTTGAATTTGAATGAATAATTTAGTTGCTTGGTAAACGACAATTCACAATACAAAACAGGGCATACCCAAAACAGCCATAAGTCAAACACCATGGTCCACACCCCTGACACTGTAAAAGGGTACGCCTTTCCCGAATCAACAGTATAAAGCGAAAGTACAGAAGTGAGTTATTTCGTAATGTGGTAATGCCTACTGGAATTTATAAATGACGAAAGCGAAGTTGACACACATCCGGTCAGGACGTGTTATTCGGGAATATTTTTCGCATTATTGTCAACGCAATCTTACCTTGATTGGGCTGTCCTTTAGACCGCTACACGGGGGAGCGAGCGGTTATGAAAAAGAAAGAAATACATGATTAGATTAATCAACAATATATGGCAGGAGTTTCCGATATTAAAGCGCAACGTTGCCAACGACATCACAACGACATATTTGTTGAAACTTCATTCTTACAAACCTGATCGACACTTGCAGACATCACAGGTTTTCGGTACAATTTTGGGAAACAATGTCTGTATAACACTTCACTAACACACACGGGTGGCGCACTTCGTAAAACACAGATATATGCCGCACCACAGTTATTAATCCGTACGAATACGCTGAAAAATTCCAGCAGGTACTTGCGCAAATCACACCGAACAATGGCGGACTTGCATGTGCCTCGGCCTCGCTACCACCTCAGTCACGTGATGGGTTTGCCGGTGACGTTGCACTACCTTATTTAGCGGGCGGCCGGCGCACCTAAGCAGCTTCAAACGAATTGTACAAATTTAGAGTATGAATTTAATATGGTTAAATGTTTTTTTTTACAGATTTTGCCAATTCAAAATATGTGGCAGTATAGGGCCTAGCTAGCATGTGTTCATGACGGCGCCGCCATTTTAGCCTATACTTTCTTGATGTCTTGTGTACACCTCGATATTTTACTTTCCGTGGCTATGTAGATTAACAATTGTATTTGTGTCCGATTTGTTTCACAAATGCACTGGCGCACATATTATATATAGGCCCTAGCCCTACCAGCAAACACATCAATGTTATAACGTTCTGGCTTCTGCGGACGCTGTGAGAACGTCCTGTGAACGTCACGTGTTTGCTGGGATATATTATATCATACGTGTTTACTGGTGAAAATTAGCCTAAAGGGACATCCGTGAATTTAAGTAGGGCAGGCATAAGTCAGGCTAATCTTGGATGTTGCCTAACTCCCCCACCCCACCCATTGTAACGTTTCATAGTTCTAGCCCCTAGCTAGGTCGTTTTAAGAAACAAATATACAGCCAACTTCCTATCTAAATATTAGAATATAGAATATAAAAAATCCTTTGATTTTCTTACTGAAATACACATGTATGTACCACTTTTGACTGCTGAGAGCTATGTATGTACATTCCAAAACTGTTTTATAGTTATGTAACGATCACCAAACCACCCCACCCTCATACAAGCGCGTGCGTAATGTTCTCCCAAACACCGTCTATATATAAACCCTAGGGGCAATTAGTTTAGGCCCTAAAATCAGGCATTTAGTCATGAAGTCCGCGGTGAGATTGGATCAACGTCTATTTTTGTTTTCCTTCTTCTTCCGTCACTAATTCCGTTTCACTGCTTTCTCAACCAATTACCCTTCTCCAGTCCGCCAATATATCCCTTGCTCTCGATCTCTACTCCCCTCCCACTCCCACCAAATCTCTCTTCACGAAGTCCTCTAATCTAAGTATCGGTCTTCCTAGCTCTTCTCCTTCTACCCTCCACACGGAGCAAGACTATATTCTCTTCTTCAATCGTTCCTCTTCCATTCTTTCCATGTGTCGTGGCCTCTTTAGCCGATTCCTCACCATGTAGCTTCATCCCGAAACTCTCATTCACACCATTATCCTCCTTAATGTCCTCCATTATTCGCTTGTCTACTTTTTTAATTAACTCTTTTAATTTCTTCTAACCGGGGCCAGTTATTTTCGCAAACATGGACTTTCTCTTGTTCTTTTTACCGCCATCGCCATGGTCTCTGTATGCGATATATAGGTAGGCTGGTGTTACGCATGAACGTTTAATAATAATAATAATAGTAATGACAACAATAATATGATAGTGTGTTGCTATGCGCGGTCTACAAAACGGGCTAAGTGTAAAAAAAACTAGTGCCATCTAGCGGGAACTGCTTGTGCTGTCATAAGATCTAGTGCAACAACTCGTTCGACGAAAACAGCTGGGCCATTCTCGGTCCAACACATCAAGTACATTTCAATACAGGACACCTATGATGTGAACAAAATGACAATGGAATCCAGCACGAGTGCGCTATTCATTGACGACACTCATTTCAGCGTGACCGCGCTATATTGAAATTCACTGCCCGCAGGGGCGGATCTAGGCTTGTTTGCAGGGGGGGTCTCAGTCAGTCGTAGTCATATGTCATTCTACTTACGAACCGGGGGGGTACACATGTGTCGTTTTACTTACGTAAGGGTTAATGTTAGCTGGCTGCTAATACTTCAGTCTTTACGTTTACGTTAGGATCAGTTTTGGCCTTATATTGAACGAAAATATCTTGTCCACAGTTGTGCTATCAAAAAATGCCAAAACTGTTACAAGCCAATATCCAAATCTAACTCTTATTAGAGCTATCCAAGCACGGACAGGCTTGCCTCGTGTCGGGGCAAGTCCGCCCAGGGGCCGGGGCAAGTTCGCCCCACACGTACTTTAAGCAGCAAATACACAGCAACATTTCAGCTTTGTTTTATTTTTATGTAAAAAAACGTCATGTTTGTGACACACATTTGTTAGAAACTTAAAATCCTCACAAATTCTGTTGTATGTTGTTGTATGTTGAAATAAACTAGGCAAACAAAAAACAACGGCTAGAAAATTGTGAAATAAAATCTGGTTTCGTCACTTTTTTACTAGAAAACATCACTAAAGTGGACAGTTGGAAGTCTTTATTAGAGTGCATGTTAGTGTGTTTATGTTCACAAGTGATCCTGGGCATCCTTGCCCCGTAGCACACAGGCGGACGTTCCCCAACACAGAGACATATTTGGTGGGTGGCAACTAAATACCATTGACACTGGATAGAGCAACAACGCACGATCCAAACAATATCTCTGATATAAGGGCCTTACTGAGCACTCTAAATGTCTAACCAATGCCACTTATAAATACTAAACTTTTATCGAAACAAAATAAAAAAAATTACTTTCAGTCAAAAAAATTAGTATTCTAGTTCACAACTATCCAGCCAGCAACTCGTGGACGTCAGTTTCCAGCTGCATCAGTGTTCGAAATGAGGGGGGTCTGGGGGTCCTGCCATAAGGCATGAGGGATATCCCTTAAGAAAGAAAAATGTAAGCTTGGGGGGTCTCACATGTTATCGTTGTACCGATGTAATTACCCTTCCGCTGTTGCATTTGTTGCTGCGTGTGAGTGCTAAAACTCGACAGTTTTCGCAGAACTCGATCGATCTCGCGGCAAGAACTCGACGGTTTTCGCAGACCTTGACGGTTTTTGCAGGATTCGACATCATTATGTTAGTAGTTTAGCTGATTCATTCAGCTCACTCTATTGTCATTCAGGCACATTTTACCTTAGCATTTTACTTCTCATAAATACAGAGCACTGTGTCTGTAAGCGTATTACTCCAATAAAAATGGCTTAGATCACAATTTACAATTTAGTCATTTAACAGACGCTCTTATTCAGAGCGACTTACAACAAGTGCATTCAACCTTAGTTGGTAAAATAACTATAGGTCGCTATTATAGCAAGCACGTTTTTTCCAAAAAAAATAGGCATTAATAGCCATTACAGTTCCTGGAAAGAAGATTTTTAAGAAAAAAAATTTCGGGGACCCCCAAGAATCAGTGGTCATTCCGAACACTGCGCTGCATGTAGTTTGATGATCATGTGACTTAATCGTGTGACCGAAATTACTAAATTCTGCAACGGCGCGGAATAAAAGCCGGTTGGCGGACTTGCCCCGGGGGCGGACTAATCTCGGTCTCCCCTTCGTGTTCTTTTACCGTGATATTTGCCACAGACACGGGGGTCTAAGACCCCCCTTCATGGCCTAGGGGGGTCTTGAGACCCCTAAGACCCCCACTGGATCCGCTGCTGCTGCCCTCCCTTAGGGAAGTACCGGATGTCATCTAGACTAAATGAATTAAAATAAATAATAGCTTACCCTCCAAAATAAGTAAAGATGGACTCAGAAGAACCTGTTAAGCTTTGCTAATTATGATTAAACATGGTCTATGCCAGGTGCAGAGCGACCAATGGTCATGAGGAAACGACGTGATGCATGCGTGTGATTGACCATGGCATGTGCACATGACAGTGCTTTCTACACAGGCGTAAAAATTATATGAAGTGATCATTATTATCGAGATAAAGGGGGTTCATTTTATATACAGACCCTATAATAATGACCGGGGTGCCTATATATATATATATATATATATATATATATATATATATATATATATATATATATATATATATATATATATATATATATATATATATATATATATATATATATACACACATACATACATACATATATAATGACCGGGGTACCCAAAATGGGGGGTACTTATTATTAGATGCGACACCGTCACTAAAACATGGCAGCACTAAATACCTCATGTCTCACGTAGTCGAAAAATAGGTGCTGCTTTGAGTAATCTCTCTGTTGTAATTCTTAGCACATGACCCACGTATGTATGTCTGTTCTTTCAGATGGATGTCGAGATGTGCCCATGTTTACATGCTTCTCTCATTTCTTTGTTGCTTAAATTGTATTCATTCCAATGGATTCCTCTGATCTTTCGGATGCATTTGTTCTCAAAGAAGCTTAGTTGTATTGCTTGAGTGCGCCTCCAGCCTTCAAATCCACACAGTTGCACTGAATCTGAAATAACATTTGAAATCAATGTCTTTTTTTTACAGTCTCAGGACTTTTGATCTCCGTGTAGTATTCGGCTTGTTGAAGGAAGCTGTCGCGTTGGCCATCCTTGATGTTACACCCACACTAAAGTCGCCATTGCTTTTCATCACACTCCCCAGGTAGGTGATTTTTTTAATTGTCGAATTTATAATTTCCGAGGAATGTCTTATGAGGTGACTTTATTCGTTAATCAATGTGCGTTGATGTGTGTGCCACGGTTATTGACAATGTTCGTTGATGTGTGTGCCACGGTTATTAGCAATGTTCGTTGATGTGTGTACCATGGTTATCAACAATGTTCGTTGATGTTATTAACAATACAGGAAGAAGCACAACGTATCTTACAAGAGTCTCGGTGCCACTTCCTTTAGTCGTTGGGAATTATTCCAATGTTAGACATCTTCGTCATCGCCGCTGTTTCGACTCTTGTGTGTTTGTCCCGGAATGTTGCGCTGTGCCAGACCAAGTGTAAACCGAAGGACTGTGTCGATCTAAAATGCTACGGGTGTCCACGGGGTTGGGTGGACCTCACACCATCTACCCGGGCGTTACGACACTCAAGAGTCTGAACGTCTCGTTTGACCAAACATCTCTGGGCTGCGGATGGACTGTGTTTTTGCGCATGCGTGTGAAAACCAATGACACATTTCAGTTGGACTGCGGAAAAATACAAACATGGTTTCGGACTACAACATGGGCTTGACACGGAACTATGGATGGGCAACGGAAATTTTGATCTAATCACGCATAACTACAGTGGACAATACGGCGAATTACCGATTGAACGCTATGGCTACAATGGCGGTATCTGTGCTATGGACGCCAAGCTGGTCTGGGTGGGACCCGGCTCAGGTTATTACAGGCTGCATTACGCTAAAGAGACAAAAACTGGCAAAACAACTCGTAGCAAATTGTATGGTCACAGAAACACCGTATCCTCGCAGGCAAGCAGCGTCTGGCTTAACCTTTGTGCCAAGTTCGCCTTTCTGTGCACTCAAACAGAAGACAGAAGCTCTGATTACTACAGCCACGTACACGTCACCGGATGCACAGGTCGTGACGTCTTGTTGACGCGAATCCAAACGTCGTTCCGGCCGTTCAGCGAATTTCGCCCATGCGACAACCCGTGCATGCACGTGCGAGTACGTGACGGCCCAGGACACTCACCGCTGTATCTGCCCGAACACTCGCTGCGGCGCTCTGTGTGAGATGGAGTGTGAACACTATGACCCGACTGAGTACGATGCGAAGAAAAGGCTTGTTCGTCAAACCGTAACGAACATGACGGACACGAACAACGCGAATGCCTCAACGACTGGCAGAGAGAGATGTTTAGTTCCATCGGCCATATTTGTTGTTTTGGCCGGCGGTGGATAGAGATGCTGGTCCGGAAGAAGAAACAAGAAGTGGTCGAACATGAAGCTGAACGAAAGCGAAATTGGAGTTGGGAGAAGAAGAGGATGATGTCGGCTGCTTCTTCTGATGTTGCATCCAATCCGCAAATATGAACGAACGCACACTAGAACACACACGTGCCCGTACTGAGTCACATGTATTTGCTTTACTTAATGTTTAAATGCGAAAGTGTCTGCACATAGAAACGTATATGTTTATGTATTGGATATTTAAATTTCACAAGATTGCCATCCGAAGCCACAAGCTCACTCATTGTTTAAGGTTGAAGAAAGTATATGCATACATGCACGTTCGTGAGCACACAGGCATGCACGTTCGTGTGCACTCAGTCATACGAGTGTATTACTACTACACAATCTACATAAGGTTAGGTTTGCGTTTATGATATAAACAATCGTACCGCCCACAGGAAAGTCCTGCTGGCACGTGTATACAGCCATTCAAAGATCGTGTTTCCCTTGAATTTGTACTCGACCTAATAACGGCATAAAGGCCAGTTTATACAAACGATTTGGGTTCTAATTGGTCGGCCGACACGATGTCGCATAACAATGCATATCTAAATTATGTGTGCCTTCAGACAAGCAATGTGTCTAGACATTGCGACCTGTTGACTTTACCAATATCGATTTCAACTTTGAAGAAAGGTTACGATGGGTGCACCAGCTGCCAGCCACATATCGGTTTCGCTAAAGATCTAGCGAGGGTGTTTACACGACCGATACCGTACGACACCGTGTTGGCCGACACATCGGACAAGCCGCTCATATAAACCGGTATTTGAAGTTCTAGCTAGCAGTCGTGTTGATTGTTTTACTTATCATAATTATAATAAGAAACACGTTACTCTTAATGTTTTTTTTCAGAACTTCACGTTGAACCCGGGAAACGAAAACATCGTGAAATTCATGAAATAAACCACAGAAGATATACGTAAATATTTGCATTTTTTGGGCGTCTACAAACGCGACCGACTGCGCACTATGACTGAGAGTGTGAGGAGTGTGCATGAACACGGCTATACGTATCTATAAGCCATCGTGTCTGCAGGGACGATAGCGTGTACGGCTTGTCGGTTTCTGGCAGGACACCAATAAAACCTTCAGTTTGGTTCTCGTTTTCCTGTCTTTTGTGAATCAACGTCCACGTGTTGGCGTAGCACACACGCTAGCATGCACACACGCTAGCACGTACGCACGCTAGCACGCACGCAGTAAGCTAGTAGGAAGAGAGCAAAGTAAGTCTTGCCGGCCAAACAGTTATATGTGAGACATAATATATTATCGGATATTCATAGTGAAAAGCACAAGTTATGTCATACGCTAGCACGTACGGCACGCTAGCACGCACGCAGTAAGTTACTAAGTCTTGCCGGCCAAACAGTTATATGTGAGACATAATATATTATCGGATATTCATAGTGAAAAGCACAAGTTATTTCATACTGTTTAAATGTAATACGAATCAGTAAACGCTGTTAGCTGGCGAATACACCAATGGTTTATTGAACGTAGAGACCTACATAGGTGCATTGTAAGATTTGATGACTGCGTGGATACAACGAACGACGATCATGACAGCCATTGTGCCGTCAACGGTCAAACGGACGGGACCGGTGTTGCATAGATCGCCTCGACAGCAGTACTCGTGGCCAGACAAGCCGAACCTCGTGGCGGAACCCCCTGTGCATGTCGGGACGCAGTTACGGTTCAGGTAGTAAATACGTCCCCCGTCACGAAATATCTGCTTCTGAAATAATGAACACACGGGTTTCTTCTTTGTCTTCAAAAGTAGCATACTGCTGTTTCTTTCTATCTTACAATCGCTGAATGAGAGAGAGAGAGAGGGGGGAGGGAGGGAGGGAGGGAGGGAGGGAGGGAGGGAGAGAAAGAGAGAGAGACGGAGAGACAGCTCCGTGTGCGTGGTTGCCGTGATTAGTTGGTACGATAGATAGCGACGAGAAAGGAGAGGAATAGAAGAGCGAGGTAACAAGAATTAATAAGATAATCAATCGCTAGACGCCAGCAGTAGTCTAACAGTGAATGTTACGAGAGAGGGGGAGCAGTTGAGGATGTGGTGCTATATTAAAAAAACTAAGGCCTTATATTAAAAAACTAACCACACACATTCCATCACACGTCATGGCAAGTTGCCGCGTCTCAAGACTCTCAAAAAATGGGTCGGTGCAGTCGACACTTCCCACAACTGTGCCTCCATCGTGGACATAATACGAACACCGGTAACAAAGTTCAGGCGTACCATCTGTATGAATAAGACAACACAGTTTTAGATACACGCGCAAATTAATCTTAAGGAAATAATATTTTTTTTATAAAGATATACAATACCGCGTCAGTCAAACATTAGCAGCTTGATTATGACGTTACGCATTTTGCAAAATATTAACCATTGTTCAGCACCTGCATCACATATGCCTAGTAGATGTAGAATGCAACCCCGTCAGGTACATACGTGGCAAGATGGCCGCCGTCAGACAAAGGACCAGCAGCTGCATTTCTTGAAATTCGTTCTGCGCGTCTACAAATTAACGCACCACACATACACACGCGGATTATGTATCACTGGATTGGACAATTCGTCATTCAGTTAAAGGAAATGTACAACGACTTTCACTGGTTAACTGGCATTTGTCTACTTGGAGTTCTCGTATTATTAAAATGCCAATATACTCAAACATTTTCGATCTTAAAGTTCGTTCATCTAAATAAAAAATTATCTAGCTACACGGGTCGAAAATAAGAATTTCGAGATAGCCAGATGGAGCACCGTATCGTCATATACATCTGGTACCGTAAGGCTTCAACAGACGCAAAACAAACGGTCATTAACTACGGCTTCAACATTCATCAAATAATTGTTGTTTATATTTCTTTTGAAATGTAAAGTTAAGTGTAGGTCATCGAAATGTCCGATGTGAGTAAATCGTTTGAAGCTACATTAAACTTTCACACATTATAACGTTTTATGTCCTCTACATAAAGCTTTATAAACTGAGCGCAATCCAATTTAACTTTCCACATTGAGTGAAAGGCTAAAATTCCGTAGCTCAACGTTTAGAGCGCCTGAGTGTCGATGGAGAAGACGGGGTTCGAGTCCACCTGCTGTCGTTTAGAGCGCTTGAGTGTCGATGGAGAAGACGGGGTTCGAGTCCACCTGCTGTCGTTTAGAGCGCCTGAGTGTCGATGGAGAAGACGGGGTTCGAATCCACCTGCTGTCGTTTAGAGCGCCTGAGTGTCGATGGAGAAGACGGGGTTCGAGTCCACCTGCTGTCGTTTAGAGCGCCTGAGTGTCGATGGAGAAGACGGGGTTCGAGTCCACCTGCTGTCGTTTAGAGCGCCTGAGTGTCGATGGAGAAGACGGGGTACGAGTTTGTGGTAGCTACAAATAGACATTGGGAAAACCCATATATCGCTGACGTGGCGGTTATTAAGGGAACATCCAGGGGAAAACCCACATATCGCTGACGTTGCGGTTAATTGTAAAAAAAACAGGGAAAACCGACTTTAAGAATAAGCAAATATGCAAATGAGTTTCATTCATAAAAATCGTGCATTTGTTAGTTAAAGAGCTGGTTCGCCCACTGGATGTATAAAAGTCTGAATAAGTGGAAAGATAAACCCATCATTTGTACTTGAAACGCTGTGTGTATCATATCCATTACCTAAGCGCTTCTTTGACGATTTCGGTCTCGCCCGGTATTTTATTAAATTTTTGTCGTTTATCTAAGGAGAGTAGACCACTTGATGTCTTGTCTGGATAATAAAGACAGCTGGGTGTGCACCAAAGAGTTGAACTGTATGCGTACATCTAACATATTTAGGGTATTGGTTATCGTATGAGTCATGCAATTAAGAGTGATACTTAATATGCTAAAAAGGCACTAAATACAACAACTAAATGTGGTAATTGTGGTTAATATACATATAATAGTTATATTTACGTAGCTTAAAAGTATTAACATGCAGCGAAATGTGATAATCACTTAGCTTGAAAGCATTACATACGTAACTAAGTGTGACAAAATACACAATTATAAAAGCGGTACGTACTTTGAAAATCGTTACACTGTAGCTATGTATCGTGCTTGTAATGCAACACAAATTTATACACTCTCTCTCTCTCTCTCTCTCTCTCTCTCTCTCTCTCTCTCTCTCTCTCTCTCTCTCTCTCTCTCTCTCTCTCTCTCTCTCTCTCTCTCTCTCTCTCTCTCTCTCTCTCTCTCTCTCTCTCTCTCTCTCTCTCTCTCTCTCTCTCTCTCTCTCTCTCTCTCTCTCTCTCTCTCTCTCTCTCTCTCGTTCCCGTGGTATCACAGTTGCTGCCGTGACCAGCGCAGATACATTAGCCATTACATGGAAGTACTCTTTGTTGGATTTGTTGGATTTAGCGACTTGTTTTCTCGGCGTTTGAGTTTTATATTTGCAAATGGAACGTTCAGGCTATCATAGCGCCGACTGGCTGGACAGTCTCCATTCTTCGCATCAGTTAACTCCCGAAGCTCGTCAACAACCATGGCGCCCGAAATGGAAGAACCGTTACTCGCGCCATTTCAGGCCGTACAAGCGTGGCTTCCCCGCCAAGACGCTCGCGCTTGGCTGCCGTACGTACCTGCCTCCGTTCATCGGGCAATATTCGCTCTGCTGCCAGAACGGCTTCCCGAAAGTGAACTTGCTCGCGGCGTTCGCGTCGCTCTACAACGCGACAGTAGCGGCACCTTCTTCGACGAGGTCAGCCTCCCTGATACGGCTACCGACGAAGTCGTACACCCTACGCATACGTAACCACCCACTGTGCTGGATGTCTGTGGTGGAATATGTGATGTGGACATTAATTGTTTGTGCAGACAGTAACTTTACTGATAAGTTCTGAACTGGATTTCTTTCCATTGAATAATTGAATAACATTTTTGACCGTAGCCAATAGTAGTTTCTCGCAAGGGTACCAGAATCAGAATCATGAAGGAACACTATGGTTCTTACCTTCAACAGTCGGAGTGAACAATCAGACGACCGGTTCGCGAGTACGTAGCCAAAGTGTGGCGCAAATGTAATTAATTTGGCCAGCGCCTGATGTGTGTGTACAAGTCCGCACCCGTTAATATTCATTACAGCCAACGCGTGCTTGGTCAACATTGGTTTCCATATTCAAATGCTTCGACGAGGGCCGTCTCAAAGGGTGGATCAATTCAATTTATTACGTTCTCGCTCGGACCATTCTGTTGAACATTGTGCACTGCCTGTATCACATCTAAAGCTGTCTATATATAATATCTACCCAGTCATTATTGTCTAGATAATCTAAATAATAATGACTCCGCTATACAAATAAAAGGCCCATGTCCCAACCGATATTACAAACAGCGGAAGCATCCATTACCAGCATGTTTACATACATCGGAACACCACAGGAGGGTGTAAATCAAAATCGTAAACTTGGACAGGAATGTATTGATCTACATCGTCGTCTGTGCTGTCTTTCACAAATGTACTGTCACGAGGCAACAGCTTTCCTTAGGCTTAGTTTTATAGACAGATGTTCACGAGTCATGTCACGCGACTTGGCGTTCTTGCCTATTCTTAAGGCCTTCAGACAACACCTTCCTTGCGGAATTGCCTTACCTTCAACTCTTGATTTGTTCGCCCGTAGGGGAGTAATAAACTAGCCGCGATTTAAGCAGTAGGCGTAGCTGACAAATTTTAAACGAGGGTTTAGTCGCGTTCAAGAGGGTTTGTATGAATGATCACCAGGACATGATATTTTGAAAGCGTATACCAAATGTAACATCTGAGGCTTAGCGACTCGTGCAGTTAACGAAGAAATGCATGTTCTGTGGTAGATTGTTCCGTAACACCTGCCCCTACCTGTAAAGTTGTTGTAAGTCAATATAATAATAATGATAGCGTTAAAGATACCAATAACGGTAGCGAGAACGATAGTAATAATAATAATAATAATATAACTTATATTAGCTTGGGGCACAACGACCAGTTTTGGGGCACAACGCCCACCCCCATCTAGTCATACAGCTCGAAAATTACAATTTTCGAGATCGCCAAATGGAGCTACATATCGACATTCATATCTGGTGCATCGGATATTACCGCAGAAGTAAAACGCGCGGTAAAATGTTCATATTAAAAAATTGGCTTTAGAATTATAAAAAATTATTGTCTTTACCACAAAGCACATGCACATGTGGGGTATATATATATATATATATATATATATATATATATATATATATATATATATATATATATATATATATATATATATATATATATATATATATATATATACACATATATATGTATATGTATTATATATTATATATATATATATATATATATATATATATATATATATATATATATATATATATATATATATATATATATATATATATATATATCAATTTAACTATATATATATATATATATATATATATATATATATATATATATATATATATATATATATATATATATATATATATATATATATATATATATATATATATATATATATATATATATATATATATATATATATATGTATTATATATATATATATATATATATATATATATATATATATATATATATATATATATATATATATATATATATATATATATATATATATATATATATATATATATATATATATGCACATGTGGGGTAAGTAGAAGACATCTACAATGTTGACTATGGCACAGGCTGAGCCGATAACCTATACTTATTTTAGTTATGGGCTTAATAAGGATAGATTCTACAGCCTTGAGATATTTTAATGTAAACTCGTTTTTCTCACTCCAGATGGTACGCAATTACAAATGAACACCAACGCGTGGATCTTACGGAGATGCAGTTGACGCAGTAGAGCAATTGACGCAGTGAAGAACGGGGACTCCGTGAAGAAGGCGTCAGGTAAGTGCGTCATGTTGTCAAATGTGTAGATCGAACGATTATTAAATTTGGATAGTTGTAATATTATCGAGAAAAAAATCATATTAAATGGCAGAGCTACTCTAGACTCGGTTTTCATTCGTGTTATTGCTTAATTGGTGTAGTACTTGAATGTAGCATGCAAAGTTTTTCTATTTAAGGTGACTGCGGGGTTCCGCAGCGGACTCTTGCTAGACACACCAAAAGCTAGGACAGACAACCGGGCAGACATACAATGGACAGCAGAATAAAAACGTTCTCTCCGCTATTCAAGGTTCAACTGACGATGATTGACTTCGTTTAGCCTTTGATCTTGTCGTCCGCATGAGCATTGCACACCCATTCGGTGTTAGAACTGGTCTGACCAGTGTAGACTGGGCAAGGGCCTTCATTCGCCGGCATGCGACGCTCACCATCGAGAAGACCGATTGCAACTAGCATTGCACGTATGAAAGGGTTTCATAAAAAAGCTGTGGGAATGTTCCTTGGACACTACAGGAAGTTGCTTGTCAATGGTGGGTTCCTCCCTACACGCATCTGGAACTGAGACGAAACAGGGTTCACTAGCGTTGCAAAGCCACCTAAGGTCGTCTGTGCGAAAGGTATTAATCTGATGCGAAAAATGTCCAGTGATACTAACGTTCCCACCTCACTGCCCCCATCGACAACAACCCCTAGATCGGACATTCTTCCGATCACTGAAGGCAGCGTACTCAAGTGCGATCGACAACTGGCTGATCTGCAACAAGCACCGACCGGTCACGCAGTTTGACGTCATCCCGCTCTTCAATGAGGCGTACAAAACATCGCATCTGCAACTAACGGGTTCAGAGCGGTCGGACTATGGCCATTTGACGACTATAAATTCGACGAAGAACCAATGGTCAACGCCGCTGTTCAACCTACCATCCTGCCCAGGTAATGCTTAGTTCTAAGAACAACACGCTGTGAGGTATATGATCTAAGCTGCCTGATGATATTTGAAAGATGCAGGAGAATAGCCAAACAAGGTGGCTTTTGTGTAGAGTGAACACGATATTTAAGAGTAAACAATTTAAATTTGATTCGATAGGTAACCGAACGCCAGTATAACTGTTTAAGTACGGGTAGTGATGATGAGAAACGAGGCACCCTGACTACAACACATGTAAGGCAATTTTGCACACATTTAAGTTTAGCCACTCTTATCAAATGTTACCAGTGAGTTGCAGTAGTCACGATGACTACTAATTAGTACAGTTGATGTTGTGTTAGCAGTAAGTACAGAGTGCACACGCCAGTAGCGTGCAAAGTTCGCCACATGCCGCGGAAACACGTGATCTAGAGGCGGTGAAGTATATCGACACGGACTTGAAGTTACTGTTTGTTCAGCTCTTGCTCCTGGTATACTTCACTGTATCCGTAGCCGCGGCAGGTGTAGCCACATGACCGTTCAAGCTCGGCGAAAGAATGTCACCATCTCGTCAGATTGTAGATTAACGCAACAACAAACAACACCCAGGTTTGTTCCTATTCTCGGTCTTGTGTATTCTATAGATTGTGTGAGCCCCGTGCGTGCGTGCGTGCGTGCGTGCGTGCGTGCGTGCGTGCGTGTATGTGTGCACGAGTGAGTGAGTGTGTACAGACGCGGCTGCGTGTGTATCTGATTTTGCGCCTTTGTTTTGTATGATTACATGTGTGCCTTAGAGTATCTGGTATTTGTGCAACTAGAGTGTTCGTGTTACCCGTTGAGCGCTTCTCTCGAGTTTGATGTTTACATTACCGAAACATTTTACGCAAGTTATTAATACATTGATATGTCATGTTTCAACACTTAGATATTTCAACATATGCATTTGTTAATATTGCTGATGGAGATTATATTTGTTTAGACTCAATTGCGGCAGCCGTCGAAGTATCGACAATTCGTTGGTTTTAGCGTATTGCTACTCACATCTTGGTGTTTTAATTAACCACAATGTTTAAATATAATGTGACCGTTACCTGTTTACTTTGAATGTTTCGCCTCGAATATCATGTTCGCATTGCGTGCTGATCGATATTCATAGACATGTAGGTTTTCACTGTATCACATTTTAACTGACCGTAATGTATTGGAGCTAATTCCTTAAGGAAAACGCTGTGGTATGATATAATAATTCACTATTATGAACCATTTATGAACTGCGTTAAAATAATGCCCACGCTAGATCAATGAGATATGCGCCATTATTTGGTGAAATGCAAGATCCACATATTTCCTAACACATTGAGCTACATCGGTATCATTGATTGCGTAACTGTGTTTGTGTTAAACTGCTCGGTTTCTCTGACAGAATGATCCACAAATGTATTTTTTATACACACGTACCGTGTTATCTATAATAATTAGATTCTGCTCAAATGACAAGTATTGCCCTTTTGAACCATTGAAAGTGCTCTAGATTCGCACCCTGAAAATTTACTAAAAAACCTAGGAACAAACAAAATGGCAGAATGTAATTCTTAGTTTAAAAAAATTGGAAACCGAAATTTTTACACACCTGCCACCGACCCATTTGGGACTAACCAGGAAGAAATCGACCTATTCAGTATACATTTTATACTAGGATTATATTATACTAGGATGAGCGCCGTTCAGCGGATTTCCGGTGCGCGTCTGTCATGCGCACTGGTGCTTGTGCTCGCTCTGAAGTGGGTCAATGAAACTGGCGGAACGAAGACGGTGGCTTTGGATGCGCAAGCATTCGGCCAGCACCTGAAGACATTCTCGAATGACGTCATGGGTGCGCGGCGGATGCAGGTGACAAACATGATAGCGAACAGAATGGGAACTGGGAGAATAGTTTGGGGGAGAATGTGGTGGAATGATGAGGGGAATATGGGATGGGTGAATAGAGGGAGGGGAAGCCAGAGTGTGGGATGGAGGAGTCAAGGGTTGAAGAGACAGAACAAAGGTTTGAGTAAATAATGTGTGGAAACAGGATATCACTCGGGTGTAATGGCGTCGAGATATCCGGCGTTGTACGGGAGAAAAGGCAGCAACTACAAGAGCCTATGACTCGTTGAACTGCCAAATAAAGCTTTGGTTGGGCAATAGCAATGATGCATACAACTTCATGCTCCACAAATGATGTACCCCCTGCTGGTTTCAAGATGCGTCCGGACCGCGCGAAGTAACTTGTGTGGATGTTTGCTGTAGATCACGTAACTCGGAGCAATCGTAGAACATACCCATAATGTTGTGAACAGTTATACGTAACTACGAACTACTATTGTTCCGAGATATGTAGTCAAACTTCAAAATTCCTTTGTGAAATCCCCACCTTCATTTCGATTTTTTTTATGTACGAACCATCCCCATGGACCCTCCGAGTATCCTTCAAAATATCAGCCCCCTACATGCGAAACTGACGGAGATATGTGAAGGAACAAACAGACAAAGCCACAGACCCGCAAAGCAACAAACCAACAAACCAACAAACCCACAGACCCACAAACCAACAAACCCACAGACCAACAAACCCACAGACCCGCAAACCAACAAACCCACAGATCCGCAAACCAACAAACCAACAAATAAATAAACAAACACAGCCACAAACTATTTTAGAAGATGAATATTACTTGTCAATTTGGCATTAGGACATTTATACAGTTAACTTCCCGTCGGTTTCATTGATGGTCCATGTACATTGTTTACACTGATGGGCAGTCACTAACCTGAATTAAGTGTACTCACCATATAAATCGCGCTCAGCACAAAATAGTATAAATGTGTGCACAAACAAGGAATATATTTGTTTGTACAGGATCTTACTAGAACTTACTGTCCCTGGGTTTAACTGCCGCGTAATGCACGTTTAATTGCATGACCAAAAATACCAAAAATACCCGGAAGATCAAAACATTTAATATAATTATTATTACATCATTATGACTGCGTTTTGTCATTCCTTGCTAAATTGGAAACCAATATATACATTTCAAGTTCTAACTTTATTATTATCATCATCATCGTCATTGGTATTGTCATTATTGTCATTATTATTATTATTAGGACATTCTGGACAATGGTCAATCCACAAATTGGAACGTAATCGCAGACGTTGTCGTTGATCAGGTAAGCAAACTACAGTTTTTACAGCGCGCCAATATTTTACACAATCGCCGCTTCAAATACACCTCCTGTGATTTCACCGCACCTAGCCTATCCTCTTCGGACCCAGTGGCTCATCAGGCGGAAGTGCATCTCCTCCAGCTCGCTCTGTCAACTGCTACACGTCTAGCTTCGTTCCAGCAGTTCCACCCCAGTACGCGTCTTTCATTTTCAACAGTTGATCGCCACGTTGTCTTTGGGCGTCCAGGTCAACGCCGTCTCATATTTGCTGTTCTTGTCCATTCGTAGGATATGTCCTACCCATTTCCATCTTCTTAACTTGACCTCGGTGCTGATTGTCTTCAATTTTTTTTGTAAGAATATCTTGATTTGATACAACGTATGACCATCTAATTTGAAGGATTCGTCTTAAGCTCTTGACAATAAATTTTATTTAACTTTCTGCTGTCTCCTTGGTTTATTTTCCATGATTTACTTCCATACAACACTGGTTTAACAAGTGTGTTAAAAGCCTCAATTTAGATCTCAATGTGTATATATTTGAACTCCATATTTGCTTTAGCTTCATGAAGGATACTCTAGCTTTACGAATTATGTTAACAATGTCATCACCGCCTCCCCTCCTTGCTTACTGACGTTAGCACCCAGGTAGTTATACTTGTCCACTTCATTTAGTTCTTGATTATTATTCTGTTTTTGCACTTGCTGTTTATCCTCAGTACTTGAGTTTTCTTTTTATTTCTTCTTAGTCCTGCCCTTGCTGCAAATTGATTCAGTTGTCTTGTCTTTGTTTGCATGTGTGTGTAGCATGATGACATGAGTGCTATGTCATCGGCAAAGTCCACGTCGTCTAGTTTTGACGAAAGTTCCATCTTATCCCTGTTATATTTCCTGCTGTTGTGTTTCTTATTATCCAGTTCACTACCGTCAAGAAGATAAATCCAGACATTACATCTCCTTGTTTAACTCCGGTTTTGACCTTGAACCACTTAGATTCCTCATCTGCGTCTAACACTGCACATTCACTATCTTCGTATAACTTCTGAACCATGTGGATTATCTTGCGTGGAATTCCATAGTTCTCCATGATTTTCCATAGACTCTCTCGGTGCACAAAGTTTTCAAAGTGAACAAACGTGATGTATGGAGTTGCCTGCCATTCCACTAATTGTTTTATAATATTTCGCCAAATAAATATATGTTTTACTGGGCCTCTCCCACATCTGAAACCTGCTTGTTCGTCTCTCAACTTGCTGTTAATTAACTTCATATCTTATTCTGTCAATGAGTAATCTTCCGAATACTTTACTAGGAACAGATGTCAAAGTACTTCCTCTCCAATTCCCATACTCTGTAAGGTCACATTTCTTTGGTATTTAACGATCAGTCCCTGCTTTCATGTTTTTGGCACTTTCTCAAAATGTTCTGAATAAGTTTACAAGCCATTTCTCTGTTGTATTCATATCTGCTTTTAATAATTCTGCTGTAATTTCGTCCTTGCCCCCTGCTTTCCCGTATTTCATCTTCCTTAGCGCTTGTTCTAATTTCTGCTTTTGCTATTGGGTCGTTGTTAGAGAATTATCAGGGATAGGTCTATTAAGGATTTCCTCTAAGTGTTCTTTCCATCAGTCCCTCCTGGCCAATCCTTCCCTTATGAAATTTCCACATTTGTCTTTCATTGCTTTTGTTGTCTTACGTTTGTCATTACTGAGGGTTTTTGTAATATCACATTTCTTTTATTCTTCCATTATGTGCTGCTTCCTCTGCTTCCATGGCAAGGTGGTCGACCCACTTCTCTTGTCTTGCCTCATGCTCTTCACTTTTTTTCCTGTCAGTTCATCTCCCCTGTTACTTCCCTTCCCGTCTATTGTCAAAACGTATAACTGTACCATACCAAATCGCCACTGATTCACCTTACAATCATACCAATTATTCTACTTAGTTATTTCAACGTTTCAACAAACATCGAAAATGAGTTTCTTTTCTGCTCACCAGGTGTGGCAAGTAGTCTATTTCATGCGTAGCTCCCTACAACATTTTCACCAATGCTTAGCAATTGCTGTTTACATTTCTGCTCGATCTACCTGCTTCGTGCCTAGCTGACGGATAAACTGTCACGTCAATTCCGGGCAATATATGAGGCAGTGATGGAAGTAAAGCACCACCTGGAGGCGAAGTACTCCACGTTTGGCGACGGGTCGACCTACCAGAACTGCTGCGGCTACAAGTCGGCTGGCTCGACGTTCCAACCCGGCTTCAACACCACGGTAGGAGCTGTAGTGATATGTGCTGTATAGTAAATCGCTGGTCCTCTGTTGTCTTAAACGTACCATAATCTATTTCATGCATGAATGCTTTCAGTCAGCAATGGCAATAATAACGCAGCAGAGTTTCATCATTTCAGAAGTGCACTTTATCTGGGTATGTCAGTTTTGGAAGAAAACGAATTACTCTGCCGGTAGCCATAGAAACGGGGACCTTCCCGGATATGACGTCTCGCGCAGTGCATGTGCGTGTACGTCACTGGCAGTTTGTACGTCACTGGCAGTTTGTACGTCACTGGCAGTTTGTAGGTCGCTGCCACTTGTTCCCTGTGTTCACATTATTCTATTGTGCGATTTCTAACTTGCCGCATACGTCAGCTTGCTCCATGTTCCCCTACGCCAACATAACTCCTGGTGATAGTGATTTGTGCATACACTTTCTAAAAAAAAGTTTAATTCCACCAAATTACACCAACATGCAGGTCAGTTCGGTTTGGTCAGATTCCTCAGAACATTATGGGGAAATCAATATTACAACAGTTCAGGAGTAGACCTGCTTATAGTTGTCAATAATGGCGGAAGGATCACCAGTGCTGCTGCCGCCATTTTGCTGCAGGTGAATCTCGCCGATATGTGTTACCACGTGTTTCCTGATTCTGACCTCAATGTCACAATCCCGATCTCTGCTGAATTGCTGGACACTGTCATCGCCAACATGAGACGACTGCCCTCGTCCACCAATTGGCTGGTTTGTTGCACCGACTTCCGTTTATACATTAATTGCCTTTGTGACATTAAATCCTCTTAATGTAAATCGAACAACGAAATGTATTCAGATATTATAATTATTGTACTTTACTTGGCTTCAGGCGCACTAAAACAAACATTCACCCAAATCTAAATGTCATGTTGCAGTCTACTGTGTACACGTAGGGGACCGGTCTATCATAGAGAGAACTATTCAGCACTGAATACTAACCGATAACTCATTGTTAGATGATTTTTGTTTGGAAATTAAACTCAATTTGATTTGTATTTTATCGACTACGTGTGCACATGTTATTGATTAATATATTCTACATATAAGAACTTATTTGTCAATGGGTGGGTAGGGGAGCCGGGGGCTAGTTGTGTACAGGAGCAAGTTGTTACGAAAATATAGCACATACGTGGGGATACCATCGACAGTAGTTGGTTGGAAGTCCACCAGCAGACACACTGTCCAAAAATCGGGAGTTAAGAAGACGATATTAATTTACAATTGTATTGGGGCACGTTGTTACTATTGTAACGTTGTTACAACTGTAACAACGCTCGGGCGGCTCGTACCGATGGCTTAGCCAGCGAGTTGTGTATTGACAGTGACTGAAAGAAGACCCTTTATTTCACTGGTGAAACCTAGCGTACTAGCAATGTAATTTTTTGTCAACGTCAAACAAAATTGAAAAAAATATCAGAAGGGCGGGTTATACATAGATGAAAAAATATTGGACTCTCAATAAGCCAATGGCTTCCTTGTCCACTTGCCATCTGGGTGGTTTGCTTTGAATGGCAATCTTATTAAATCTTGTTAATTTTTTTATGGCACAGTCCTATTTGAGCAACTAATAAATAGTGTACGATACGTTGAAATGTGAATGTTCGTGCGTGTGTACATGAGTGCGTACGTGTGTGTATCATTCAATCAAGTAGAAGTCACATTACATATATATTGCTATTCACTATTTTATGCCCCATTCAAATAATTTATATTCCATGCACAATTTATTGTTATGTAAGAATCCAGGGAATGTGGGCCCTATAGTAACTAAAAAATAAAAGCTTAATATATGAAGCTATGAACACCTACATTGTTATGCACAATGTCTATAAGATGTACAGGTGTGTGTAATCCAATTGATGCAATAACAGCAACATGTACGAGTGACACTTGTTTTGCGATCCAAACGTTCTTTGCTGTAACAACGTGTCTAGAATAATGTAACAACTTGCTCCGCTTACGGGGCTAATTGTTACAGACGACCACGTCTGGGACACTTCACACATCTACTTAACTACAATACGGAATATCAATGGTGTAATCTATTTTATTAACACGAATAATGAATTTAATGTATACGTTGACATAAATAATGCATCTATCATACTTTTCACAAAAATGACTTTAATTGAAAATTGTAACGACCAGCCCCGGTCTCCCCTTACATCTTGGCCATGCAGGTGTTCGGCACAGAAGAGGGTCTCTCTACCATGTTCCCTGCTCGCCGGGCAAACACGTGTGACCAGAGGCTCGGTCAATATGACCCAAGGTTCAGGTAAGTAAAAATTGCTTGATCACTTGATCTCGCCCACGGATCGCGAATCAGGATAGTTGATGTTCAAATATGTACTGCGTGAATAGCAGCAGCAGCAGCAGCAGCAGCAGCAGCAGCAGCAGCAGCAGCAGCAGCAGCAGCAGCAGCAGCAGCAGCAGCAGCAGCAGCAGCAGCAGCAGCAGCAGCAGCAGCAGCAGCAGCAGCAGCAGCAGCAGCAGCAGCAGCAGCAGCAGCAGCAGCAGCAGCAGCAGCAGCAGCAGATCATCGTTGTTGCTGGAAGTTGCTGGAAGGCGGTTCTGTAGAGCTGCAGTAGTAGTTAATTCTTGTCAACTAAACACGAGTCAAGCAACTTCAACATGTGAGACGATTCAATCGGTTTCCGAGAAATCTGCCAGACATTCCGATAGGGTTGACACTTGACAAAAACAGAATACTGAAGACGACGACATTGACATTCATTGCACGCTGTTACACACAGGCCGTGGTACGTGGAGACAGCCACCCCGATGCCGAAGGATCTGGTCATTGTCCTCGACAGGTCGGGGTCGATGATGACAGAGAATCGCCTGGTGTTGGCCCGGGAGGCCGCCCGCACTGTCATCGGCTCCCTAAACCCCAAAGACAGGGTGAGTGCGAGACAGAGTCACACATGCGCAGCAGCATCTCTAAAACATTGGGTCGTCGTAGCTGTCTAGTGCGCCACTAACCAGGGACACCAAGGCCGGGTAATGTGTTGCTAATTATTCGCTGGATCATGACCAGCGGCAGCGGCAGCGGCAGCGGCAGCGGCAGCGGCAGCGGCAGCGGCAGCGGCAGCGGCAGCGGCAGCGGCAGCAGCAACAACAACAACAACAACATAACAATGATGTATCGTCATCATTATACAGTTGTCTTTATCGTTTATCGGGGCTATTTCACAAATGTAACACACGTTGTACCTACCGTAAGAGTCAACGTGATTAACCATACAAGCTGGTTATTTCTTCGTTTTTGTAATTTTAACATTACTCGTATAATAACAGTTACTGTGAATTCATTATTTTGTACAGATTGGAGTGGTGGTGTTTTCGAACGAGGCTGAGACGCCTCCAGGGGATTACGCGAGGTCTTGCTACAGGTATATTGTTCATCACGCAGAAAATCTACCCTCATGCCAATACCAAGGCAATACGAAAATTAATAGTTAATAACATATAATATATCAACAAGATTACCACCCAAAACTAAAAGTTTCAGATGGCAAGTGGACAAGGAAGCCATTGGCTTATCGATAGTCCAATAATGTTATCATCTATATATATATATATAGGCCGCCGTTATCAAATATCTGTCAGCTAGCATTAACACAATCGTTTGACAGTTTGTTCCATTAATTTATCACCCTCTGTAAGAATGAGTATACTTTCATATGTTCAACCTACACTGTTCCTTAACTAATGCTGCGTTGTGTCCTCTGGTTCTACTGCCTTCTTTAAGTTTAAAGAACATATTCCTATCAATTTTGGTCACCTCTTAGTCTCCTTGTCTCTAGTGTTATCAAACCACATTCTAATAAGCGGCTTTCATAACTAAGGTCTCTCAATTCTGGAATCAAATCAAATGTGTCTTTGTTGTATTGTATCTAGCTTTTCTACGTCCTTCTGACGATATGGCCTCTACGATGCAATATTCCAAATGTTCACAATGTCCCAGTAATCATACGCGATATGCGCTAAACGCCTAGCCCGATATTTGTTGGAAGGTCAATGAGTAGGGCTGCATGCCTAATCTATTAAAAGATAGATGTGGTCAAGTAAAAATGTGCTCCGCAGGGAACGGCTTGCTTTCGCCACACCCGACAACACACGCTACCTGGCGGACTTCATTGATGGAGTTGCGGCGCACGGCGGAACTAACTACACGGACGCGCTACTAAAGGCGTTCGGCCTGCTGCGTAACAGCGAAGGCACGACGTTAGACAGAAGGCACCGACGTATGTTTGACTTCATATATACATACACACGCACGCACGCACGCACACACACACACACACACACACACACACACACACACACACACACACACACACACACACACACATATATTGCAGGTAGTAGTTTCGCAAATTAGTGCGTTTTACCACATATATTACACGAATTGGTGCGCATTATTAAATTAGACTTTGTGTAAAATTGTACGAAGGGTTGGCGTCTACCAGGCTAGGTACTACAGTAAGTTGGTATTTCAGAAAAGGTGATTCTCTTCCTGACCGACGGCGAGCCTTTGCCGTTCACAAAGCAGACTAGACAGAATATCATGCAGACGATCACTCGCCTCAACAGGCAACTCGACAACCAAGTCATCTTACTCACCTACGGAATAGGGAAAGGTAAATGGGCATTACTGACATTCAACACCCGTCATTGACAAGTCAATAAATGTTTTTTTTTATATTTTAATGGCTACAACTAATTCTTTTTTCAACACCCACCATTAATATATCAACAAATGCCACCGACATTTCAATGCATAGCATGAGCATGTAATTTGTTTTGATTACAGAGATCACCACGGAAGCTGCAGAATTGCTCCGCAATATGTCAGCACTGACATTATCTGTGTCGAAATGTTCATGTTTTGGTTATGTCAACGATTCGTTGAAAACAAGAAAACAGGTTTGTGAGATACAATACACGATAGGGCCTAACGTTTGTAGCAGAGGGTTGCAATGTGCACATATTTTAGTGAACAGCGATCGTTGATGACAAATATATGTATCGTAATAAAATATATTAATTATTGAAAGGGTATATGTAATCCCCGTTGACATGCTGATACTATTTACGCACGCACGCACGCACGCACGCACGCACGCACGCCCTCACAAACACACACACGCACGTACACACGCACGCACACACACCACATACGACAGAGTCGTAACCAATAATTTTAACATTTTATAACATTTTCGTTTTCTCTCACGACTCTCTGTAGCAGTCGGACGGGTTTACAATGGTGAGGAGCGTGAAGAACTTACGATACAATATCGGGTCGTACTACAACTTATTCAGTGATCGCGTCCGCTCACACAAACCTACCGTGACGATGCCATTCATCAGCCGCTCTGGACTAGGTGAGCAAGGATTCTTCCACGTCTTCATAGACATAGCATTTACGTCTGCTTAGACAACATTCTACAAGATGTAATGTAGATTTCCTTTTAAGCACAGCTATTAAAGTTTGCTCACTACAACGTTTCGGCAACCGTTGGTTATCTACTTCAGGAACTGTATTCTGATATGACTTAGTTCTTCTTCTGCTCACCACAGGGCGTGACAAGCAGACTGTCTAATAAGTGGCTGGGTCGGTCGGTGCATGATAGGTGTTGTCTTTCTGATCTATATGGCCTCCTTTATCCATGTCACACAGCCAATGACCCAGTTGTTTCTTTTGTTCTACAGTCAATAAAATTTTCATAAATTCCACAATACATTTTTATGAAGAAAAAACTGCTATTAAAATGCATTATGCATGTGTGATCGGATATTATACAATTTTGCAAATTTAAGTATAATCATGCATATCGTTTTAATATACGCGAGACTATCGCGCACCAAAGTTTAAGTAGAGTCACATAAGCGGTTTCCATAAGTCGAGAACGTTTCACAATAGTAGCCAATATAGAAACTTGTCCATCAGGTCTGACGATCGCTGTTTGTTTGCCCGTGTTCTGGTATCTTGTCCATCAGGTCTGAAGATCGCTGTTTGTTTGCCCGTGTTCTGGTATCTTGTCTATCAGGTCTGACGATCGCTGTTTGTTTGCCCGTGTTCTGGTATCTTGTCCATCAGGTCTGACGATCGCTGTTTGTTTGCCCGTGTTCTGGTATCTTGTCTATCAGGTCTGACGATCGCTGTTTGTTTGCCCGTGTTCTGGTATCATGTCCATCAGGTCTGACGATCGCTGTTTGTTTGCCCGTGTTCTGGCCGCCGGAAAAGTTAAGAGGAGTCGCTGCTATCGGATTCAGTATGGACGAGTTAATCGCTAACATCGGTGAGTAACACACGTGTAGATACCATAAGTTCAATCTTAAGCAATAACGTGTGAATAACCATGAACATTTACGTACGTCGGGTACACACACAGAAACACATGCAGTCACTGTGTCAGTAGGACGAACTTATTCATGCTTTGGTACCTACATACGTTTACGGATGCCTCCCCTGCCTTAAAGCAGATTAATCCACAGGAGGCCTTTATTATAAAACAGTGCAGGGCAAAACGGGGATTTCAACGTGTTTCCTTACACCGGGAGGCCACATTGTGAGGACCAATGTAGTCGAAATTAACTCCCACTAAAATTCCACAACGAGGATCATCGTGTCCGGTGCTGTAGGTCATCCAACGCCAGGGCAATGGTATTATGCCTTCGTCATCGACGGCCGGGGTGGAACTCTGTACCATCCCCTCCTGCCGACTCGGTTCAGTGCGTCAGGCGATGACGACCGACCGCTGCTCGACATCGCAGATCTGGAGACTACGAAAGAAGCGACACATGTGATTAATTCCATGAAGAGGTTATTAGAAAATAGCTAAGTTGACTATTACGATACTAACCTAAGCAATTGCATACATATATCTATCCAAATGCCAGGTTCTTTAGTCATCTTTATCTGTTCATATGTGTAAATTCTGATACTCGTCTCTTGACAGTTTTTCGAAGATAGTTCGTCCGACGTGACATGTCATCTGATGGTTATAAATGCCAATTTTGGAGAGGCAAGATCTGCCGCATCGGGCCTGCCCAGTATCAGTAGTAGACAGTGTCAGGGAGGCGGTCTCCATCTTTCCCTTCACAGGCTTCCTATCGGTCCACTTCAAAGACATAGGCAGCTTTACGAGTCGCGAAGTGTCACGATTATTCGTTAAATGGCACGCCGTTATATTCACACTCAGCGACGAAAATAAATATGAAGGTAGTGACATACGAATAAAGGAAACACAGCAATTTGTATGCCATTTGTGAATATGAAACTTTGTGGTCGCAATTAATAAATAATAATAATACAAATAATAATAGTCTCATAATAATCCACCGTCAGTATGAATGTATGTATATAATATGTTTGTATGTATATATATATGTTTGTATGCTTTCATGCATACATGTATGTATATAATATATATGTGTGTGTGTGCGTGCGTGTGTGTGTGTGTGTGTGTGTGTGTGTGTGTGTGTGTGTGTGTGTGTGTGTGTGTGTGTGTGTGTGTGTGTGTGTGTGTGTGTGTGTGTGTGTGTGTGCGTGCGTGCGTGCGTGCGTGCGTGCGTGCGTGCGTGCGTGCGTGCGTGCGTGCGTGCGTGCGTGCGTGCGTGTGTGTGTTATGCTACACGTAGACGCTTTGCGGGTCGGGTCGTCTCAGTTTAATTTTTTTTCGAAATTCACCCCGCCAGTACCCTTTCTACGAAATGATTGTTATTATTTTTGGAGTTTTTTTAACAAACATATTGGGAATTTTGTTTGCTGCCTACTGACCTAACACTAATAGTGAGTGAATGACAAAGAATTGGTAGAGCAGTTAGCGTGTTTTACGATGTGCTATTACATTACAACTACAACCTACAAACTAAACATCCACGTGGTATTTGTTTTTAAAGAGCAGAAGAATTGACACAATGAAGTGCGATTTGTTGTCCTCGTATTGGTGACGGCGGGGATGAGGCGGCCACAGAGGCAGTCCTCCCGGCCGTCACCACTGAAGAGGCAACTCACCGATGTCTTCATTCATGCTTTGCTTCAGAGGTGGCCGCGGCCGTCACCGTTTCCTCAGCGAACTTGTCACGAGCGGCGGAGACCCACGTCACGACGGCACCATGACGTCATCAGTCGTGACCATCTACATCTGGAGACCGGTCAGTCCAGTTCTCAGTGGCAATACAGAGTAGTCCTCGTTCGCTGCGGCCAGATGTTCCGATAACGCCAACAGCTAAACTACACTGACTATGCAGCGCAGTTTAACAAAGTTGATGAACATCTATTTGGGTAAATTATGCACGCACGAACGTACGCAGGCACGCACGCACGCATGCATGCACACACGCACACGCAATCAGTCATTTGTATTATACAGTTGACTATCTCTATAAAGAAAATTTTTAGACTTGCTCAATCTGTTCCATATATTCGGTGATCCTTATATCCATGGGTACTCTAACGTGTGTAGCGATACATATATTTTAGATCGGTAACAATTTCTCACTGTGTGTCGTCTTCACTAACGACAACCGAGAAGCGTGGTCTTACACGAGCGCCGTGTCGCGGCGTTTTGTGTACCATCGCCTCGACCTTCGCCACCAGGTGCCGCTGTGCGAAATCGACAACGCGATCTCAACAACAGGTTAGGGTCGCCACGCTATGTCAGCCTCGGACTTTCGACGTTTCGAATAGACTGTCGAAACTAGCCTACATGTCATTAAGGTGTAAGAATTGTAAACACGGTGTAAGAGGGTGTAATAAGGTTAAAAGGCTGTAAGAGGGTGTAACAGGTGTAAGAGGGTGTAAAAGGGTGTAAGAGGGTGTAAAAGGGTGTAAGAGGGTGTAAGAGGGTGTAGGAGGTGAAAAGGGAGTAATATGGGGGTAAAAAGGTGTAAGAGGGTGTAAGACGTATAAGAGGGTGTAAAAGGGTGTAAGAGGTTGTGAGAGGAGTGAGAGGGTGTCAGAGGTATAAACTTCTGACTTCAATTTTAGCGTGTGACAATTAATTATCACTTTGTTCATGGACTGATATTGTCTGTCATCATGTCATTCATACTTTATGTCATTTACTTGATGTATTGAAATTAAGGAAATGATAGCAATCGCTGTAAAAAGATATTTAACAACTGCATGATAAATATAATGCTAAGCTAAATGGGATCATTGTCCAGTACCCTCAAATAGATTTAACAAGACTTAACAAGACTATCATCCAAGGCAAATGCCCAGATAGCAAGTGGACAAGGAAACCACTGGCTTATGGAGAGTTCAACAATTCTTCATATACACCCTCCTGATATATTTGTCAACTTTGTTTTGAAACATATTCACGCTGCTAGCGTGCACACAAGCTGTTTCATTCATGTATTGTCCTTTGTGAGAATGAGTACTTCCTGATATCCAATCTTCACTGATCTTTTACTAATGTTGCCTCGTGTCCTCTAGTTCTAGAGTGAGAACACATATTTCTGTCAATATTTTCATACCCATTCAATATCTTAAAAACTAAAATTTGACTCCTCTTAACCTTCTTGTCTCTAGAGTGCTAAACCACATTCTTTTAGGCGTTCTTCATAACTAAGGTATCTCAGTTATGAAAGCATTTTAGTTGCTCTCCTCTGTATTCGTTCAAGCATGTCTATATCCTTCTTACGATATGACCTCCACGCTTGTATACGGTATTCTAAATGAGGCCTCTTTTTCTCTTTTCTTAGTTCTGGTATCTAGAACAGTATCTCCCATGTTATAGTTTACATCTATGTTCCCGTGTCCTGTGTGTAAGCATTTACATTTCCCAAAATTGAATATACCATCTGCCATATTTCAGACCATTTTACTAATTTGTCTAGTTTTGTAAATGTTGTTTATCTCCATAATGTTTAATCTTTTTAAACACTGTTGTGTCATCTGGAAATGTTAGTACGTTGCTTTTTATATTATTTTCCAAGTCTTTGATATACATTAAGAATAATAAAGGTCCTAATACTGATCCTTGTAGTACTCCAGTCAAAACCGACTTCCAGTTTGAAACCTCTCCATCTCCTGCAACACATTGTATTATGTCAGTCAGCCACTTTCTATCCATTTGATTATGCAATCCCCGATACAATGTGATTTTAATTAAAGTAGTAGTATTTGATATGGCACTTCGTCGAAAGATTTCTGAAAATCTAAGTAGATGGTATCTACAGGCGATCCCTCATCTATCCACTTAGTGATTTCCTCTAATAAAACAAAACATATTTATTAAGCTTGACCTGGCTTTTATGAATCCATGTTGAGATGGATCTAATAATGTATGCCTAACAAGGAAGTCCACCATATGGGCCTTAATTAACTGTTCTAATAATTTACAAAGCATTGATGTTAAACTTACTGGTGTGTAATTATCATACTTATTTCTCAAATCCTCTTTAAATAATGGTATGATGTTTGCTTGTTTCCATTCAAAAAGAACGTCTCCCCTTTCAATGACAAGTTGAACAGTCTTGCAAGTGGTATACTAATTTGTTCTACTGTTTCTATTAATAGTTTTGGCAGAATTCCATCCACTCCAGATGATTGTTATACTTCATTGCCATTATTTTCTTAGCTACCATTTCTGGGGTTACAATTAACTGCTTTAAATAATCTGATTTATCCTCCTGAAATGTAACATCTTGAACTGGTGATATACTAATACTGGCAAACACTGAACTGAAGTACCAATTTAGGTCTTCCGCTATTAAAAAACACTGATATTATAATTCCAGCACAGTCTTCTTGTATATTTTAGTTAGTTCAGTGGTGAAGTTTACCGACGTCGCCTTCAAGAATCCGTACCACTATTCAAACCGGCCGGAAGATGCCACCACTGTTAGCCGATACGAGAAATATATGTGTGGAGCGAACGTCACGTCGCATGTGTTTAAAGTAAGAGTCATTGTTTGCTTGGAAACACAAAACAAATGTAGACCTGTTCGCAACTGTACTTGATCGAGAAAACCCCATACTCAACTGATTTAGCCTATCACGAACCCGGTTCGTTCATGTCCAGATATCTAGTGGATGTGTGTGTGTGTGTGTGTGTGTGTGTGTGTGTGTGTGTGTGTGTGTGTGTGTGTGTGTGTGTGTGTGTGTGTGTGTGTGTGTGTGTGTGTGTGCGTGCGTGCGTGCGTGCGTGCGTGCGTGCGTGCGTGCGTGCGTGTGTGTGTGTGTGCGCGCGCACGTGCGTCTGTGTGTGTGTGTGTGTGTGAGAGAGAGAGAGAGAGAGAGAGAGAGGGGTAATAAAAACTCATACATCATGTACATTATAAATACCGTCTTTTTTGCTGATGCTGGTATGTTGAAAGTGTCGTGTAGTGTGAGATGATTGTTTGCTAGCGTAGCAACATATTGTCTGATATGTTTTATTATTAAGATGACAAGGATATGTGTCGTACTTCTACATAAATCGGATTTGTTACTTCGACTGAACGATTTGTGGCAGTAGATATAGAATAAATAAAATATGTAATAAATAACAATGTGAACACCAACGATTCATATGTAAGAGTGGTGTTATGTTGGAGGGGCGTTTTGCAGGAAGGCGTGCGGGAGATGGTGGCGATCACGGAGAAGATTGAAGACTTTTGGCTTAAGGTCAACCACCCGGCCAATCTACTACGCTTCGTTGGCATGTACAACGGCGTGTTCCGCCAGTTCCCGGGCCACATCAACGACAAGCTCTTAGACCACACCACTAGACCTTGGTATGGTTGAGTTTATGATGGATATAGCCCCACTTAAGATATTCAACCTACATTACTATTCTGATTCCCCAGTAAAGTATGGATCGCGTATTATATGGGAATTTATGTTAGAGCACTTTTGTATTACAGTGAGTAGAATTAATGATTTCTTCTGCTCTACAGCATCCGAGCTTCAAAGTTATGGATATGAGCAGTCGCTGACTGCTGCCTTTACGCAACAACACAGTTGAGTGATATCAGGTTTAGGAGTGTGTCTTCTCTGATTGAACTATGACATTTTTCACAGATGGTGTACGTTCATTGACGATTAATGTGATGTGCAAGTAAAAAGCAATGTGACAGAATGTTTATGGAACCAATAAAACTAAAATAGCAAAGGATAACGTGGTCTCCTGTTGGTGAAACGAGGCAGTGTGTGACACAAGGTTAACACCATTTTGTGCCAATCGGGCTTCTTACCTGACACAGGTGCTGCCCCGTCCATAATTGTTGTATTTTATTACATTACATTATTTTATATTCGCTTGTTGCAGGTATCAGAAGGCGATCGCCCACGGCAACTCCATCATTCTAACGACGCCCTACAAGTCGGTGGTGAACGGTCAGATTGTCCTCACTCTTGCAAAGACGTTGGTGCGAAAAAGGTATGGGTCTCCCACGTGACTCTCCCATGTGACTCAGCAACCTGGTTGACTGGTTGGCTTGTTGGCTGGTTAGGCCCTTCCTTCAATTGCACCCATTGTATCCAACCCTTTTTCAGGCCACACTATTCCTTACTAGAAATATAATCGGCCTTACCGGAATTGAGATTACCCTGATGGGTGTACGCGAGAATTTTGTGAAACGGTTATCCGCAGAAATACAGCGTATGATGACAAATAAGAAAATTACAGCATACGATTACAGCATACAATAACATACCAAATACTTTCCATCGAAGTAGTTACCAGCGGTTCTAGATATGCGATCGTGTGAATAGTCAGATATGATTGTTCATATTATATGTTGAACTTGCTCAAATAGTAATGAAATGATTGCGCCTTTGGCTGCACTGAAATCCGAAAAAATCTCGACAAAATTAATCTTAAACGTAATATCCAATTCTGTACTGAGGCATAGTCAAATGAACCAGTTTGTTGCGGGTCTTTGTGGGTCGTTGTTCATCCTTGGTCAGTTTCAACTTTGGAAAAGACCTCGTGCCACTACAGTTACTAATCATCCGAGTCAGATATAGGCGAATCAATACATCCATATTGGGGAAAACATCCTTGAGATTTCTCTTGATCAACATCTGATACACGTGAGGCCTTATGCTCTAGGTCACTTGTGAGAATTTCTGCAACCATTCTACCAAACTGGATGAGTTAATTCCATTACTGTTGAACAGAGGTCGGAGCCCGACTCTAGGGAAGCGACGAGAGACGTTAAACAGATAATACGATGAATTAAAATAGATTTTGTGGGGGCCCTTTTGTGGGGGCTTGTGTGAGTGTACCACTAGTACCAATGTTTATCCGGCATTGCCCATGCGCAATCTCCGCGACCCCTGCTAGTTGGCCGGCTCTTCTTTGTATACAGTGAAGCATTTAGATTCTACTTAAGTATAAATGGTGCGATGAGGAACAGTTTAACATTATGCAACAAACGACAAACTAAAAACAGAAAGACAGGGAAACATGACGATTGCAACGCCGTCGTAATCTGAAACGCCGGAAAATATTCAGTGAAATTCATAATATCTAATAGACACACTTGGGAAATAGTAAGACCCGGGAGAGCTTTGTTATGTGTAATCAGTTCTACATGCTCCGATGACGTATGGCTTCTAAATTATCGGTTTGTTTTGGGGCAATACAGAATACTAACGAATTTCTCTAGACCCACGTTTCACGTAGCCTCCAATTAATTGGGTCTATTCTAAACTGATGTGCGCGTATATGAACAGACTACGGAAGAGTCGATATGGAGAATGGGTGCCGGTCGGAGTGATGGGCATCGATTTCACACTGTGTCATCTCCACGTACTGCTTCAACAAATGTTTCCCGTGTGCAACGGCGACACACACAGGTAGGACTATGAAGAGGGCATGAGGGCATGTCATCGGCTGTTTGACTCACATTACATTTTACATTACAGTTTTCACGAGTGTTATCATTGACTTAATAATAATAATAACAGTAGTAGTTGTAGTGGTGGTAGTAGTGGTAGACACCGGTAGTAGTGGTGATAGTGATAATGGTAGCGGTGGAGCGGAGGCGGATAAAAAACTATCCAACTGTCCAAAAAAAGTTCCAACTGTAATGATTTGTCGCACTGTTACCCAGCTTTGGCAACACATGTAATAATTACATACTTAATCCTCTTGGCCCCTTCAGGAGCATAGGGCGTCAACCATGTTTCTCCACCTCATTCTCTTCTGGGCTAGACCTTTGGCCTCTGACCTGACCTGACCCCACTTTATCAAGATCTTGTAGTGTGGAGTGTCTCCAGTTTATTTTTGGCCTTCCTTGTGGGTTATAGTCCTGTGTTTGTTTGGTTGTATTTGTTGGATCTTTTCTGAGTGTGTGGCCAATCCAGATCCATTTTCTCCTCTTGATTGTAGTGCTTATTTCTTCTTGTTTGGTTTTCTTAAAGAGCTCTTTATTTGATATTTTGTTAGGCCACCATACCTTAAGGATGTATCGGAGGCGACTGTTGATGAAGACTTGGAGTTTGTTATTGAGAGACTGAGTAGTTTTCCATATTTCACAGCCATAGAGAAGAACTGGTTTAACGTTGGTGTTGAAAATTTGGATCTTAGTTTTCGTTGATGCGTAGCTCCACATCTTTTTCAGCTCCACCATTTGTACTGATGTTGCTCCCGAGGTAGATGAAGTCTTGTACCTCCTCAACAGTACCACTTTCTAATGAGATGGGTTCGGAGGATCTGCTGTTGACTTTCATCACCTTTGTGTTTCCCACATTGATCTTAAGACCCAGTTGGCTGCTTTTTTCATGAAGCCTTTCTTTTTTTGTTGCATGTGTTTATGGGTTTCTGAGAGTAGTGCTAGATCATCTGCAAAATCCAGGTCTTCTAGTTGTGAGAACAAGTTCCACTGGATCCCAGTACGATGGTGTTTTCTGTGGATATTTTCATTGTCCAGTCTATGGCTATCAGAAAGAGCAGTGGAGATAGCAAGCAGCCCTGTCGTACTCCAGTTCCAATCAGGAAGCCTTCTGAAACTTGTCCATTAAAGATGACATGACCAGTGAAACCTTCGTACATGTCCTTTATTAGGGTTACACATTTTGTGGGTAAATCATAGTGCCTCAGGAGCTTCCATAGAACTGTCCTATCTATACTATCGAATGCTTTTTGGAAGTCTACAAAGTTTATGTAAAGGGAGCTCTACCATTCAAAGCATTTCCAGGATGATACGGCAGAGAATTTTACTGGGCCCTGATAGAAGCATGATCCCTCTCCAGTTCTTACATTCACTGAGGTTGCCTTTCTTGGGGATTGTAACTAGAATACCTGTCTTCCATTCAGTTGGTATTTCCTCTTTATTCCAGATCTCATTTAGCATTCTATATAAAACGTCTGTGGTGGCCCCAATACTAGCTTTTAAGACATCAGATGGTATATTGTCAATTCCAGGTGCTTTGCCTAGCTTCAGCTTTTTGATGGCTCTCTTGATCTCCTCTTTAGATATCCTACCACAATTAATGTTAAGGTCTTCATTTGTTTCCTCAATGTATGGGATTGAATCTGGTGGAGACCTATTCAATATATCTTGGACATATTATTTCCAGCGTTGTAACTGTAGAGATTCCTTAGGGAGAAGGTTTCCCTGTTTGTCCGTGATGGGGCGACTAGTGCTCTTGTTCTTCCCTGCTAGCTGTCTGGTGATCTTGTATAACTCTCTGGAGTTGTTTTGCCTAGCTGCGATCTCAGCCTCGTTTGCGAGCTTTTCGACATATGTTTTCTTGTCCCTCTTTGTCTTCTTTTTAACTATTTTGTTTCTTTCCTGGTATTCCTGCTGCAGTTTTTTTCCTTGTGTCATCTGCTTCCTTGTTGAGTTTCATTTTAGTCTCCTTCCTTGCCTCAATAGCTTCCCAGGTGTCGTCTGTAATCCAGTCCTTCCTCCTAGCTTCCCAGCAGCCTGGGACTTGTTCACAGGTGTCTGTAATTGCATTCTTGCATCTTGTCCACTTGTCCACATCAATGTTTTTTCCCTCTTCCAATGCTTGGAACCTGTTCCGTAGTGTGATTCCTGTCGTATTTTAGTATTTTGAAGTTTTCTTATCTCAAACCTTCTTTGTACCTTGTTATCCGTCTTCTTCTTTGCTGCTAACTTCATCCTAAATTCACCCACAAGGAGGTGGTGGTTGGAGTTAGTGTCAACTCCTCTTTTCACTCTGACGTCTAGAAGCACTCTCCTCCATTTCTTGGTGATTGTTATGTAGTCAATTTCGTTTTCCGTCTGTAAATCTGGGGATATCCATGTGGCTTTGTGTGTAGGCTTGTGTGGAAAGAGGGTTCCTCCAATTATCAGTTCATTGAGAGTACAGAAATCTGCAAACAGGAGACCGTTCTCATTCATCTGTCCCAGACCTTCTTTCCCCATCGTGCCTTTCCAATTGTCATTATCATTTCCAATCTTGACATTCATATCCCCCATAACAACTTCTTCGGTAGTTTCTGGGTGATAGTTTGTAGATGTTGGTAGAAGGTCTCTTTCTCTTCAAATTCAGCAGAGTTGGTTGGTGCATAGCAATGTATAATGGTGATGTTCCGACCTTTTGATGTAAACCTGGCTGTGATGATTCTCTCCGAGACTGGTTCCCATTCTATGAGACTTTTTGCTGTATCCTTTGAGAGGAGCAGCCCTACTCCATGTGTGTGCGCATCTTCTTCTCTCTCATTCCCAGAGTACAAGTAAGTTTCTCCAGAGCTAGTAACCTTCCCAAAGGTGTTCCATCTGCTTTCACAGACTCCAATGATGCTCAGCTTATACCTTCTCATTTCTTTGGCGAGCTGTGCCCGTTTTCCTGCCTGGTACAGTGTCCTGACATTCCAACATCCAATTCTAATTTTTGACTTGAGCTGTAGCAGACTCTTCCTCCCTTGGGCGTCCTGTCGGCTTTCACCCAAGGGATTCATACGCACCCTTCCAGGACAGCTTGCTTTGCTCAGATCGAGGTGTGGTTGAGTATTCATGGTTTCGGTTTCTGTAATCGATTTCAATAACAACTGAGTGGGTGATTAGCCCAAGCCGCTGTGCCCACAAGTTTTCCGCAGTGGTCGTAGACCATTTTCCTCCCGGGCTCCATGATCAAGAGATGTGGCTGGACTGTGCTTTGTCTGACCACCCGCCCCAGACTTGTCCGGTATGGTTGGACCTGCCAGGAGTTGCCTCCCACAGGTATAGCTCAGGGGGTCATAGACAAGCCTCCTTACCATGACAAGGTAACAGTCCACATGTAATAACAGTATGTGACAATATGCCTATCACTGACTAACTTTGACATATGTGAAAATATGCCTATCACTGACTAACTTTGTTAACAGGTGTTTCATCGTCGACACTAGTGGCTATATGGTGTACCACGAACACTTCATTAGTAGATGTAACGAAGATGTTGAATATGTGCATATTGCCCACAAGGTAAATGCCATTACGATGAATTGCAAAGTTTCAAACGCTGCAGTCCATGGTAACATATACTGTTTCGCGCACATGCGGAGTTCTAGTATGTAATCGCCAGTGACATTTCGACAATGTATTTCTTTCGAATTGTAATACACTCGTAAATAAGCAAAATACAGGCATTGCTCATTATGGCTAAAAATATTGTTTCTGACTAACCGGCTCTTTTAAGTAGCATCTCGTGTAATGTCGTCGAGAGTGCACATTACTCAAGTACAAACGCATCAGAAGTACATGTGTATCCTGTTCGACGACTTGTTTAATGTGTGTACGACAGTAACAGTAGAACATACGCAACACTATAATCTATCCAAATGCCTGTAACGAAGAAGTAGAATGGCGGTGTTTTAAAGCTGGTTCTTTCGAAGTATGTGTCAACAACTTACAACAACCTACACTGTATCTTCTCAAACAACGGTTGATGTTCACAACAGGAGGCAGACGTTGCGCAACATCTGGTTCGAGCAGGGCATTTGAAGAGACATGGCTGTGTATCGCTCTTGGACAAACGGCTCTACCACACGTGGAAGGTATGCCAAAAGGAAACGAGACTAGTTTGTCCGGGCTGTATAGGGAACGAATCCTGAGAGAGAGAGAGAGAGAGAGAGAGAGAGAGAGAGAGAGAGAGAGAGAGAGAGAGAGAGAGAGAGAGAGGGAGAGAGAGGAGAGAGAGAGAGAGAGAGAGAGAGAGAGAGAGAGAGAGAGAGAGAGAGAGAGGGAGAGAGAGAGAGAGAGAGGGAGAGAGAGAGGGAGAGAGAGAGAGAGAGAGAGAGAGAGAGAGAGAGAGAGACATATAGAGAGATAGATAGATAGATAGATAGAGAGAGGGTGGGGCGAGTGAGCAAGCTAGCGAACAAGAGAATGGGAACGATTGGGAAGGAGAGAGTAGTAGGAAAAGGAAGCTATTTCATTGGTAGGTAAAGAGATGTGTGGTGCGCGTGTTTTGATGATTGTATAGAATAGCACTTTTTATCAGCTTATGTCTCGGCTACATGCGATGAGAGTGGTTTATTGTTAAGCCAATATGTCCAACCATATATCAACGTGGTATAGGTACAATTATGAAAGCACCGAACTCAGAGTATTGATTTCGTTCTCACACAGTTGTCCGGAAGCGTAAACAACCTAGACGGGTCACCGTCCTACCAACTAACAGAAATACTTGGAAGCAACGTCTTTCTGGGGTTGGTCGCAAACAACGCTCACCGAACCGTCGTCTGCAGCAGCTGCACTCGCCAGGTTGTTGTCGTGTTTCATTATATTGCACTCGCCAGGTTGTTATGTTTCATTATGTTGCCTGCTGTACTCGCCAGATTGTTGCTATGTTTCACTGTATTGCGTGCTGTTTTTCATAGACATGATAATGATATGATTATAATGATTTTTTTTTAGCTATTTTTGCGATATTTGTCCATTATAAAACTACGGTCGATACAAATATTGTATGTACTTATTTAATAATGCTAATACATCATCTTATATATTTAATAAGAGTTTGTTGATATCTATATTTCATATAATAATTCTTATACATTCTCATTGTCAATAATTAACCAGGCATCAGTCCACCGACAGACGACAGTGCGATGTGATCATGTTGAACCAAGGGACTGCCAATGCCCTTGCTACGAGGACATTGACTTTCAGTACTGTGTCAACAGGTATCGCAGGTGGGTGGTCGATGTAATTACAATGTAGAAAGCAGGTGGTTATATTTTGTGCAATTTGCCGCAGGATTTACCGAATAATAATGTATTTTCAGATGTTTAGTGTATTCTATTTCAGTACCAGGATTTTAGACAAACACCCAGCCCCTTATCAAATGCAATGATCGCTCGCTAAGAACAAAACACTTGAATGAATACGTACGAAGGAATCGTGCAAACGAATAGTTTTCGCATATGCATTGAAAAAGTGCTCTATGATATGTCCCAGCGGGTGACATGCAACACATGACGGGGCGAATCTGTGCTTGTTGCCAGGGGGTCTCAGTCAGTCGTAGTCACATAATATTTGCCAGGGTCTAGGATCCCTCTCTATGTCCTAAGGGGATCTTGAGATCCCTATGACCCCCCGTGGATCCACCGCTGCATGAGAAAGGTTCGACTACTGCGTAGTAAGTGAACAAGTCAAAAGCGAAGCCGATACCACAACTTTCTCAACACAGTTTTTTTCGTGAAGCCAATGTCGTGATAACGTGGACGATCGCCATGTTCTTGTAGTGACGAATATCCGATATGTCCTGTGATGCCGAGCAGCCGAGAAGGTGACGCCGTCGCATCGGCACGGACAAACCTTACATCGGGGCTGGCACTCTGCTACCAACAAGTGCATGACCGATGCACCTCTGGGTGCCCCGTCTGTGTAGACGGCCAGCCGTGCAACATCGAACCAACTGTCAAACCGCTGACATCGGAAGGTATCGTAGCTATCCTTTGTTAGTACTACTCAAAGGCGCTAACAAAATGAATATGTACGACGAAATAAGATAAATTGAGATAAAATAAGATTCCAATTCCAATTCTACAATGTTGGTCGAACTCGTTGGATATCAGACGGTAGCCTTTCATGATGTATGCTTGTGTGTATGTGTGTATGTTTGTATGTGCGTGCGTGTGTGTGTATGTTTGTATGCGCGTGCGTGTGTGTGTATCCTATGTGTGTGTGTGTGTGTGTGTGTGTGTGTGTGTGTGTGTGTGTGTGTGTGTGTGTGTGTGTGTGTGTGTGTTTGTACTTATATATATATATATATATATATATATATATATATATATATATATATATATATATATATATATATATATATATATATATATATATATATATATATATATATATATATATATATATATATATATAATTATTGATAACGTTTGATTCATTTGAAAGCCTTGAAAATAATTCTAAGCATAATGTTCCCATCTTGGTTTTGAAATTATTAGTTAGGAAGGATCGACCTTCATATATTCATTCTTTCAGGCTCGCACGAGATAGACTCGAATACGTTTCTCGATGTATAAACGTATGTTTATATGTCTCTTCATAATCGCGCCGTGTATTATCTCCAGTTTCAGGGAGCAACTACGTCAGCATCGTTACTGCCACTTCAGCCATTGTGGTTATTGCTGTCGTGGCGGTGGTAGCCATGGTAACCGTCTTCGTCAAGTGGCGCTGCTGTGTGTCCAGCGTGAATGCGGTACATCCCCCAGAAGTGCCGCAACGACGGCTGACGCCTCCTCCCCGCGACCTCGTCACTACCCGGGCGTACTACACAGCCAGTGACCAGCTTCATCACGTCTACTTGGTACTGATTCCAGACGATGTACCCGCAAGAAATTTAGAACCAACAATAACTAATGATCCGGATAACGAAACCCGCGAAACAAACACGGTGGCTGATCGCAGAAATACCTCGAACGAATCAAACGACGCTACACCCGTGGGACAGGCGAACCGTAGTCCAGGTTACGAACGTCGTGAAGACGGGATGGACAGTGCAGAGCATAAAACTGATCATCCGGCATGCACCGCCTCAGAACAGATGTCGAATACTCCAGGGCAAAGCCACACGGAAGATGGAACTGTTGGCAATGCATATAATAGGCTCAGTGTTGTGATCCCCGAAGAGAGTGAAGATTTCGTGTGGCTATGAGAGAGAGAGAGAGAGAGAGTGTGTGTGTGTGTGTGTGTGTGTGTGTGTTTGCGTGCGTGCGTGCGTGTGTATATTTTACCCTACCTAACGTGTGTGCGTACGTGCTAATTCCGTTGTTTCTCATATCAGTTATTTGGCGCCTAAATGTGGACACCTTGGGTTAATTATTTTGGATTTTCTTATTTATGAAATGATAATGTTATATGTTGTTCGTATGTCATACATTGGTTGCATTATACTATAAAACATAGGTTAGATCTAAGCTGATACGATATGTAAATAAAACTATACAGATATTAGTGAGTTGTGTTGAGTAAAACAGACTACGTATCTCATGTTATGCGTTGTTGTCTCCTGTGTGTCCCTCTCTATTGGTATTCTGATCATGCGTTCTGCGGTAACACCTTTCCGTTTAATATAGCTGCTAAATAGTAATTAGGTATGGATGATATGTACTACTTCCTGAAGCAACGACAATTGATGCGTTGTTTGTTGATGCATACATGCGTTCGTGTAGCACAGTGTGTCCAATTTGCTATTGTGTGGTTAATCCCAACCTTGGAGTATAATAATAAAAATAACTCATTTATTGGTTTTAGTATTTTTTTCCGGTTGAACATGAAATCAGCAAATATGTCCGTATATATATATATATATATATATATATATATATATATATATATATATATATATATATATATATATATATATATATATATATATATATATATATATATATATATATATATATATATATATATATATATATATATATATATATATATATGGGTGGAGAAGTAGAGACGGAACAACAGATACATTCAGTCATTGTGAGAACGTGAATGAGGTTGGTTGCCGAGCTTAGTTAATTAGCAGTTAAATCACCTAAGACCGATCCATTCTCAAATATTTACTCTGTACATCAAACGTCCAATCAATAAGCAAATAGTCATTTCATTTGATCGATAAACACGAAGTGATCCTCACAATGTTACAAAATAACGCAAGTGAACAAAAATGTTCAATCTAAACTTCAATCTGTCTGTATGTTTGCTGCGAGAATTAATAGCAAATATTCCCCTTCGGTAACACAATATTCATGTATTGGTGAATGTTTACGTATGATACGAGCGAACAAATGGCCCGGCTGGTTGACTGTTATTATTGGCGTGTGACCAACGTCATCTGAACTGTGAAGGCACACACATACATAGCCCATTGCCGCTACATATACGTAGGTGAAAACTCGCCTTTACACGAGTCCAGTCAAGCGTAATCAAGGTGGGTGAGGAGAATCGCGTGTATACCACTAACGCGACGGATCAATGGCTTGGAAGTAACACTTGACTCTAACCTCAGGCCCGCCGTCTGTCGTAAGCACTACGTACGCCTACAACTTGAAGCCTGACATATTTGACTAGATTTCATAAGATTGCCAGACAAAGCAACAAGCTGAACAAATAGACAAGAAAACCTTCGAGATTCCAACCATGTTTAACCTGTGTTCGTGCAGCGTACTAACGTAGTGTTTACAACGTCATCGTCTAGTTCAGTGGTTCCCAAACGTGGGCGATATAGCCCCCTGTTGTGATTTTTATGTGAGGGGGCAACAATGGGTATGTGGTTTCAAGGGGAGTTGGATGCTTTCGGGGGCACATGAGCTGTGATGAGTTATTGTTGATCATCCATATTAAAGGTACTACTTATATCGAAATCGAACTGGAATAAACACGTTTCCTGATACTTGTTTACTGAAGCTAATGCCTAAGCTACAATAAATATTTTTTATCATCTGACTGCTGACCCAGTTTTGATATGTTTGGAAGATGGCTGCGGAGTGTGACGGCTTCATGTGCTCGCTAGTTTTACACATCCCTTTGTATACAATGTTTAATTATTAGAACCAAGACATCGACTTGTTGTTATTCAATGGACACATGTTTTCACACCATACCGTACGTCATCTCATAAATTATTATCAAGCATAGATGCCGCCAGTATTCGGTGGACTGTTTGACACACGGGCTAATATACTGGCCTCACATAAAATACGGCTTGATTTCAGATTGCTTGGCATAACACTGCTCATCTTATTGAACATGCTGGGCATTCATGTACAATCTTGAATAGTGCCTCTCCTATTTCTTTGTTTTGTTACTAATAACACTAGGAGCCTACGAACCTGTGGAATATATAATTTAAGAATGGAATGCTTGTATATACACTGTATGTATATATATATATATATATATATATATATATATATATATATATATATATATATATTTGTATATATATATATATACATATATATATATATATATATATATATATATATATATATATATATATATATATATATATATATATATATATATATATATATATATATATATATATGTATATATATATATATATATATATATATAAATATATTTATATATATATATATATATATATATATTTGTATATATATATATATATATATATATATATATATATATATATATATATATATATATATATATATATATATATATATATATATATATATATATATATATATATATATATATATATATATATATATATATATATATATCTTCTATTTGTTCATCCAAGTCCATTTCGTTCCACCCCCAAATCTTGCAAGATTTAATTCAAAAAGGTAGTTTGGTATAGTCGTTCTATTGTAAATACTAGTATCTTCTCGCTGGACTGACAAACAGTGCGTCGTGTCTTCGTGTGTGCCGTTTTGGAGAAACATAATTTGATTGATTGATATCGTCAAATGTGTGCCCATGTGTTTATATCCGCATGTGGAACGTTAATAAGAAACCTCCATCGCACTAGCTACTTCAAAACCAACGTTTAATTTTCCAGCGCGCCCAAATGGATTGTGAACAAATGGGCATTAAATGAAGGACGTGGCCAGTTCGACAGAGTGTTTTCCGGTGACTGCGATACGGCATCACGGCTGTTATTTACCGTCAATATTTCTTTGTTGTGCCTTGGTCAATCTTATTTGTCGTTCACTGCTCATGTGAGAGCCACACGTGTGTGCATGGGTCTTGGTTGGCGCAGCGATCGATTAAAATTCTCGCTGCAGGTATTGACCGTATCGGGTGAATGTCAACACGCGCCTCGATGCCAGCGCGCTGGAGTGCCGGTGGTGGTCTCGATACGGCAGAACTTGGCTCGACATTTGTGGCGTCGGCGGCAGGTATTTGTGTTCGTCTTATTGACGGGTCTGCGTCGTGGTGGTAACAAACTTGTGCCGTCTAGATAATGTTATAAACGCATATTACCATCCTCAGACTTGTGGTCGACCAAAATTGGACTGACGAAATTTGCAGTATCGCTTCTGAACGGTAAGTTTAACTCATATAATTGCTTTGAAGGTAGAAACATATAATGTGTTAGATCACCGATCATAATTCATGCATTGGTTGCGTATCATAAATAGTTTACTTTCAACAACACAATGATTGTTTTAGTGCATATAACATAAATCATATATCCTAATAATTTCGCGCAGATAATGCACAGTTGCATGGTACGATGTTACCATCTCGTAATTGATATGACGTTTTACAAATGTGCTTGCTGTTATTTGAACTGGTGCACGAAAAATCTTATCTTAACGGTACCGCACATAATTATCTAATAGTTCACGGTAGCAAGACCATCTTGTGGAAAATGCTTGTTACATACAGTATCTTTGTACACATACTTCTGTTATTGATTTTATGCGAATCACATCGGAACAACTGATTAAATTTTATAATAAATGTTTGTTCCAGAACAGAACATACACCAGTTGAGTGGTTGTCGGGTGAGGAGCGTGCTTAGTGGACAGCTTATATAATTGTTTTGTTTCAATGGTCTTCATCATCATCATCAGGTCGTGGTGGCGTTGTGGTTAGAACACTGGACTCTCCATCGAGAGAACCCGGGTTCGAATCCTTCTGCTGCTGTTTAGAAGCTTTGGCAGTTTTGTTCATCCCACGTTGCCTCAGTTCACTCAGCTGTATAAGTGAGTACCTGGCTATAGACAGTGGTGAATGTGTGAACTAATAGACTTGCGCAGTAATTGCAGCGTGGCTGAAAGCTTCCCATAGAAGTCGAGATGGCGTTGGAATGAACAGCCAGGAGGTGAAGTGTAAAGCACTTTAAACAGTCCCAAGGACTGGACACGGCGCTATATAAGAACGTACCTTTGTTATTATTACCTGATTACGCAGCGTTCTTTTTCTAGCGGCCAACGACTACGCCAATGTTGTCGGCGCTCCCCCAACGGCGCCCTCTTGCGGGGAGATCCAACCCACCGGATTCCCACGAACGACCTGGTGACGTCACCGTACTGCCTAAGATTGTCCTTCGAGACATCTTAGGACGCGAGCTGGACACGAACTCTGGACAGCAGAAGCTGATAAATGCGGCCCGTTGGCGGGTAGCCAATGGACTCGGGGCCCGCCAGCCGGAGGAGTGGCGGTTGCCGCACGCCCCTCTGCCTGTCCGGCCAGACTACTCGCGCACGGCTCCCGGGTACACACACAGAACGCCACGAGCTACGTCGGTTGGTATCAGTACAAATATTTGATTTAACTAATTAACTAATTAACTAACTAACTAACTAACTAACTAGCAGACGCGTTATTTTGCCCTATGGAACATTAATCCTTATTATGGATGAAATAATTGCTTACGTCGTAAATCATTCGTATGCATAATTCATCATATTGTATTAGATGATTATCGATCAAAGGTAGTTAATGAAAGGGATCTTGTTGTTACACGCACGTACGCACGCAGGCACGCAGGCACGCAGGCACGCTGGCACGCACGCTCACACTCGCGTTCTATTTTCATCAATGTGTTTGTTGTCCTAATACCAAGTTTCTTTCCAGGAGACAACAGAAAACAAAGAAACCAGTCACAGACAAAGGTATGATAATTCTTCTGATTTTATGTGAATAATATTCGTTTATATGGTACCATCGCACACTCGCGCATAAGATAACAAACCAGTCCAGCTTGTCATCACACTACGCTCTTTACTTTTCCGATGACCTGGGGTTTCAGTCGTGCGTAGACTTCTGTCCACCGTCCTCTCCTACCACACGTACCATACATGCCTGGTGTGGCACGTTCCACGCATGCCTGGTGTGGCACGTACCACGCATGCCTGGCGTGGCACGTTCCACGCATGCCTGGCGTGGCACGTTCCACGCATGCCTGGCGTGGCACGTACCACGCATGCCTGGTGTCGCACGTTCCATGCATGCCTGGTGTCGCACGTACCACGCATGCCTGGTGTGGCACGTTCCACGCATGCCTAGTGTGGCACATACCATGCATGCCTGGTGTGGCACGAACCACGCATGCCTGGCGTGGCACGTTCCACGCATGCCTGGCGTGGCACGTTCCACGCATGCCTGGCGTGGCACGTTCCACGCATGCCTGGCGTGGCACGTTCCACGCATGCCTGGCGTGGCACGTTCCACGCATGCCTGGCGTGGCACGTTCCACGCATGCCTGGCGTGGCACGTTCCACGCATGCCTGGCGTGGCACGTACCAAGCATGCTTGGTGTCGCACGTTCCATGCATGCCTGGTGTGGCACGTACCACGCATGCCTGGTGTGGCACGTTCCACACATGCCTAGTGTGGCACGTACCATGCATGCCTGGTGTGGCACATACCACGCATGCCTGGTGTGGCACGTACCACGCATGCCTGGCGTGGCACGTTCCACGCATGCCTGGCGTGGCACGTTCCACGCATGCCTGGCGTGGCACGTTCCACGCATGCCTGGTGTCGCACGTACCACGCATGCCTGGCGTGGCACGTACCACGCATGCCTGGTGTCGCACGTTCCATGCATGCCTGGCGTGGCACGTACCACGCATGCCTGGTGTGGCACGTACCATGCATGCCTGGTGTGGCACATACCACGCATGCCTGGCGTGGCACGTACCACGCATGCCTGGTGTCGCACGTTCCATGCATGCCTGGTGTGGCACGTACCACGCATGCCTGGTGTGGCACAGCGGCTTGAGCAGTAGTGGAGTACTGATGACGAGATCTCTAGCAGGAGTTTGATCAATTCACCTGTGGAAATAGAATATAAGTATAGGAAAAAGTAATGAAAATACATGCGCTTGCGCGTGCGCGTGCGTGTGCGTGTGTGTGTACATGAATGTACACGTGCGTGTATACGTGCGTGTGTATAACTTTCAAACAGTTCCTGGCTCCCGTTCTTCCCGACCCAGGTGTCATCAGAGGGCGCAAGGAAGATGTCCCAACCGTACGAAGCCCGGTGTGCTGCGCCAACGACATGCACGGAAAGTCTACCTACCGTTCGTGTCGACGTTGCACCACGGAGACAAGTCGTCGGCGTCCACAGAAGAGAAGACACAGTTGTGGAAGCGCGATCTCGGAGCACTTCTCAGTCGCCTACAATTCTGCTACGGCTGCGAACGCAACGCCAGTCCGCAGTACGTGTGTCACAATGTTTACCTATTTCTATGCTATTTACTGTTGCATTCTGCGGCTGTAGTAGTAAGAATACACCAACAGCTGCAATCAGTTCTTCTTCACCTTTGGCCACTGGGTCTTGTCCTCAGCCAAAGTCCTCAGCTCCATCAGGTTATTCATCCAACTGAGTGTACGTGGTGTGGTCCCATTTCTTTAAGGTCACTCCGCAGGAACCTTACCATGTTTGTGCAGTGGCGTCCGGTCCGGGCTTTATATTGGTTGGCATCTAAGCTCAACACATTCCATAGCTCTATGTGCATGAGTTATATTTAATCTTTATATTAAACATCAACATCAACATCTACATCAACATTTGCCTATTTTTAATGAGTGCTATGTTTATGTCTGGTTTATTCTCCAAGAGACATTCCACGAGGGCAATAGCTATGTTCATGCCGGGGTTTATATAGTTTTCATGGAATTCGCATCATGCGAACGGGAGGTGGATTCACTTACCTGCAGCGGGTATGTCGAGACGGGTCGTCAGACAGCAGCGGCCCGCTCTTCTGGAAGGTGCTCTATCACTTCAATGAAGGTATGTAGTTTGTGAGGCGGCCCAGGCAAGTAACTCGGCGGTTGAATAGACAATGCATTTTGCATAAATTCCGAAAAACCAAAATTAAAATGTCATTGAAATGTTATAAAATGGTTGTGGTATGGTTAACCAATTGACAATGTGCTGTACGACGTTCGAAATATTAAGGACAAATCAGACCAGTCATCTGAAAGGTTGCTGCCCTTCGAAAAGTTAACAGCCTTTGTCGAGCTGCTTCGGTCATCTTTGATAATAAACCGACTGCGTCCATGTTAAAAGATAACAAATGTTGCATGGATTTCTTTTAAGGATGTTTAGTTATGATATTGTGGTTCATTAAATTAAAATATTCAGTCCTGGTCTGATAAATGCTGATGAATACACTAGCAAGCCAACAACATTGTTAGTGACTGGTGCTAGAGACTGGTGCTAGTGACTGGTGCTAGTAACCGGTGCTAGCGACTGATGTCAATTACGAAGTCAACAGAAGAAACACGGGTCCTTCCTCGTTGGTTCTTGGCTTGTTCGACATTGTGTCTGGCTGCTCGTGGACGCAATCAATATTAATGGAAACGTGTAAGGTGAAAATTAAACTGTGGTATTTTCTGACAAGAATGTTTGCAATAAGAGTAAATCAATTATTGTTAGAACTTTGGTTTTAAGCTTAGGTGCGAAGTATTAAAATTCCAATTTGTTCACTAGAAACTGGAGAATATTGGAGACAAGGCGAATGTTCGCCGGGCTGCAACCCTATGGTGTGTCAGCTTCCTATGGGAACTCCACGGCGTCTCTGCGATACGCCTGAGGGACACCGAGAGATTCTCTTCCCGCCAATCGCCGCACGAGCTTCACGTGACGTCACTACTAAGCACGGATTAGGTACTGTGACATTGTAAAGTCGCTTGGATCTCAGGATACTTCATATACATGGACACATAAATATTGCGTTCACATCAATAGTGCTATGCATTCACTTGTATGTTTCACTTTCAAAAAAATAACCACTGCATCTACCACAACTCACTGATGAGTATTAGTAAGTTTAATTTAATTGCTATGAGAATGATTGGATATCGTATTAGTTTAGTTACACAACGGACATGCATGTGTTATTTTAAGAGTTGATAATAAATGAACAAATATCATTCAACGGTAATCAACCATACACGTGACAGTATATATCTATCGATATATTGGTAAAATTATGCAAACAATAATCCATTAAAAATATGAAGATACATGTACAATACTAAACTGCTAAATATACATAAATGTACGACTACTTTGTTTTACAATTTAGTTTACATGTTATCACACATGTTCCAATACATGTATGTATACACGCGAATAATCTTTCTTTCTTCGTTTGAACGCACGCACGCACGCATTCACGCACGCACGCGCGCGCGCACACACACACACACACGCACGCACACTCTCTCTCTCTCTCACACACACACACGCACGCACGCACGCGCGCATACACTAACAGTTGCGAATGAGATAGGATATACTTAACTGCAAAGCATATCCCCTAATATAAATGAGTTAGCTAAATATATTTAATTGTAGTCTTTACTGGAGTCAGTCAGTGAAATTATATTGTGTTTGTATTTCTCAATGTGAATATGTGCGTACTTATTGTTTTGTCACTCGATGTTATTAGTATTGTAAACGTGGTCTAAATAACCTTTCGTGTTCTTGTTCTTAGTACTATCAGGTGCTGCACAGACCACTGTCCACATAGCGACCGTCGGCGATGATCTTCCGGACAACTGGACTGACCCGGTGGAACGTGGAGGGAGAAGAACTTACAAGCTGAGAAGATTACAAAGAAACGAAGGTACCATTTCACTTTCTATTTACTAGAATGTGCCAATTAAACGCCGAGGAAACGGCAGTGACAAATGAAAGGCACGCATACAGTAGTCATTGCAATGTATGTGTACGTCAACTATTGGCAGGTCAAGTAACCTTGTTGTATATATTAAACTATGTGATGTACCACAACGCGTGGTCGTCTTTAGTTTAAGATAATAACTATATATCACTGTGTATCTACACTTCAAAACTGGCTCATCTGCACGCAGAAAGACCTTTGAGCCAAATAAGTAATCTATCGGTGGACCAAATCGAAACTGCATTGCTGGACGAACTCTTGCCAATCTTGACGGGCCGTCACTGGTCACGTTCACCGGGTGGCAATCGAGGGATGAACGCGGACTCGCCTGGGGCACACGACGTTCTCCCAACGATACATAAGATGGCGGGGAGGAATGCACGGAGCAGATCACATGGGCGCATCATGAACTCTGGTGGAAGATCGATGGACTTAACGATTCCCCAATGCAACAGTGCCAAACTGCAGGTGTGCTTGTTGTTCCTGCGTTTTAATCTGAATTTGAATTATTAATGAATAGCTTTTGTTGTTGGTAAGAGCATTCAATTGATGTGTGCGGTGTAGCTTAAGTTACGTTGTCACTGGAATTTAGACTTACAGTTACTCGGTAACGCATCGGGTGGTATTCCTTTAATGGTAGCGATATGGCGGTGATTTAACATTGGCTTCAACAACGACGGTGATTACAACATCAACAAGGAATTCGAAAACACTACACAATAATGTCATAGATTGATAATCAGCATCCGCTGATAGGCGACGCAGCATAACTGCAAATTTAGATCACATAAAAACTGAAACCAATCATGATGCAAAATTACGTTGTTTTTCCCAATAAATGTTTGCTCTGTTACGGATATCGATGGAGAAAATGGTTGTCGTCAGACAAAATGTCACTAACATTAAGTCAACAGCAGATTGCTTCTGTATTTTAAGTCTGGGCACGACGTCTTCTTTACACGACCGGGGGCCGCGGAAGAGAACCATCCGCAGACGTTAGAATCTGGGCAAGACGCCGTCTTCACACGATCGGGTGTCGTAGGCGAGTTTCATACCCAGACGTTCGAATCTGGGCACGATGCCGGACTCACACGGCCGGGGATCGTGGAAGAGATTCTCCCGCAAACGGTCGCTTCAGACGACAGCTCCCACTTTTTCGGGGGTTCACTCTTGGGAGGTCTCCGAACAAACTCGGTGTCCACAAATGCCAGTGAACTATCTAATCAGGTATGTCACTTTATATGCGAACAATGTAGAATTTATGAAAATGAAGTCCGTCGTTACGAATATAGGGCTTTATAATAACATATTATGGAGTATGGATTTTTATGACACGTGTGGTATTTTAGTGAAACTGCCTGAGCTATAGCTCTGATATTATAAAATGTTTAGCTATGTTGGCTAAAGCCCCCACTTTTTTTCAAATACAAATTGCTTTAACCAAATTTTGTGCATCAAGAAAACAGATGCTCATGTCTTCTGCATGCTTCTCAACGAAAATGCTGGCAGCCAAATTGGCTCAAATGGGTAACTTTTGTTTAGCCAAATCCGATGCCATGTGGCCTATGGCCCAAATGGCCACCGGCAGCGCTAGCCTAGAGTGCTGGTTTCATGTACTCTGTCACAGCTGCTGTAAAATTAGCAGTGTCTGACGACCGTGTACAGTTCGCTCTCTAATATAAGCGGCTAAACTTGAAATGCTTCAACGTTTTTGCTGACAATTGGGGGCGGTCAGGTTTTCTTGAAGTCGGTACGTCAATTATACGAAAATCGAACATGACTATGTCAACGGATGTTCAATGGACTTGCGAAGTTTAAAACATGACAACTTTTGTATTATTATTAATGTTATTACGGTATAATTAGTATTGATATATTTAATATATTTTCAGGTTGACACTGCTGAAAGGTTAGTAAATATTGCAATTGTTCATTAATTAAACAGTGGTTATATTTGACCCAGTACATTTATATTATTATATCTTGTTGATCATTCAGATAAATGCTGTTTCCGGCTAACATTTCAATACGATCGATCAGTTTTCAAAAATGAGGAATTATTCATAACAAATGAATAATAACACATTTAACGGATATAATATGTTATGGTATTATTAAGTCATTCATTATATAGGTATAATGTATAGCCACAAAATAGTTGATAAATAATTTGTCAAAAATAAATTCACATCACGCTACTGATCAATCATGTACAAACGCACGCAGACACGCATGCACGCTTGCACGCACGCACGAACGAACGCACGCACGCACGCACGCACGCACAAAATATTGCAAAAATATTGTGGAAATATTCTTTTATGGAAAATGTTATATCGTTTTGTGATTTTACTCTACGTAACAAGCAGTGTACGCGAAATATACGAACGGTTTAATAAATACTGCATAAAAGTTACGTAGAAAATAAAGACATATTTGACATGTCAGAAGGCAAACTAGCATTGCTTCACGTGAACAAACTAGCATTGCTTTACGTGAACAAACTAGCATTGCTTCACGTGAACAAACTAGCATTGCTTCACGTGAACAAACTAGTATTGCTTCACGTGAACAAACTAGCATTGCTTCACGTGAACAAACTAGCATTGCTTCACGTGAACAAACTAGCATTGCTTCACGTGAACAAACTAGCATTGCTTCACGTGAACAAACTAGCATTGCTTCACGTGAACAAACTAGCATTGCTTCACGTGAACAAACTAGCATTGCTTCACGTGAACAAACTAGCATTGCTTCATGTGAACAAACTAGCATTGCTTCACGTGAACAAACTAGCATTGCTTCACGTGAACAATGTGTTTTACTCTTTACAGACCAACAGTAGCAGCCATGACGATGTCAGGCACGATCAAAGGTATGTATCCAAGGAATTTTCAAATTTTCACATTTTAAGCAATGCTTGCGCCGCTTACATGCAGAACCAGCCTCTCTTGCACCTGCTCGTGGCACCGCTTTAAGCCTCGTTCTGCTAAGTGTACGGTGGTTGTTCCTCTAGTGCTACGCGTACGGTGGTTGTTCCTCTAGTGCTAAGTGTACGGTGATTGTTCCTCGAGGTGCTAAGTGTACGGTGGTTGTTCCTCTAGTGCTAAGTGTACGGTGGTTGTTCCTCTAGTGCTAAGTGTACGGTGGTTGTTCCTCTAGTGCTACGTGTACGGTGGTTGTTCCTCTAGTGCTAAGTGCACGGTGTTTGTTCCTCTAGTTGTAAATTATTCCGTTACTACATATACTACAAATCGACGTTAACATGTTTAAGGGAAACGAAGATGTTATAACGTTAGTAGTTCTACTTATATTCTTCAAAATAGGCATTCCTTTTATCGTATGCAATATATTATCGGTTGTTGGCGTCGAACGTGTTCAACCAATGGTGTATCTAGGAACTAGCGGGGGGGGGGGGCAAAAGAGGAGCAAGCTTAGTCACCCATAAGCTTAGTCACCCATAAGCTTAGTCACCCATAAGCTTACCACGCTACCATGTAGTTGTGCGACAGGTTACATACGGAAAAATATCAATGGGGGCATAGCCCATGCCCTCCTAAATACGCCTCTGTGTTCAAAGCTTGTCTTTAGTCAGAACTTTCCAGAAATCACGGAGCATCGGACAGAACCTGACGTTGGATCACCGTCGTCTCCTGAACGAAACAATGACCAGATCCGTAGGAGGATGACAGCGGGCGCTAACAGGCGACAGGAAGACGGGAAAACTAACCGCAGTAGAGACTGGCTTGTCATAACAGCTGATGCGTCTACTTCAGGTTTCTTCTCAACTAGATTTCGCTGGTTTTATTGGCTTCTTACTAATGTTGCTATCTGGCACTGCATTTTCCCAGGCTGACGGAACTGTGATGTTGTTTTGCGCAATATGCTTACTATTACATGGAATATTAATACTTTACATGCTCAGCTAACCGAGATCTGTGTGGTAATGATTACGTTCATGACGTTCAACGTATTCCTATTCAATTATATATTACCGTTTGACTAAGAATAAGACGAATTCTAAAATGTTTTTTATTTTAATTTACTACACTACTGTTCTGATAGTGCTCTGTTTGCTCAGTTTTATACGGGAATGTTAGCATTTGTGTTTAGTGTTTTATAATACAATTATCATCAAATGGATATGAATAATGGATTTTGTACTGGTCGAGTGCTTAGTGAAATGGGTGATTCTATATCGTTCACTCCTGTAACTCAACATGATGTGGGAGTATGCTTAAAATTTACAATTAGTTAACTGTGTATTCCGGTGTTTAGTTTTACAATGCGTATTTCTAGATGACAACTATCTACAAAACCGCAGGACCAAAGCAACCACTCGGCCAAAGAGAACCGGGAAACATATGATTCGACGACCTAACCGAAAGACATCAGTTCAAGATGTGGCTCCGCAAGAAATACAAAACGAGGTAACACGTTTTTAGAAGAAACTGGTTGGCGATTTGCTTATTTTTAAGAAGCGAAAGTGAAAGAAGATATGAGTAAATGTGCACTTTGAGACAAAACCCATCAAATTCTAGTGTCCCATGGGACTAGTTTTAGTAATCAGTACTCCTGTTTATATATTCTATGCATTGGTTCAGTCTTTCGGTAAATTTATAATTTGTTGTTGCTGATCTATGGCTACGATACTGGTGTATCGAAACACTAATAATAATGATAATGATAATATGGCTGATGTTTTATGTGATTGTAGTATTGTCACTTAGAGAGTCGTGAATTGACAAACCGTGGAATGAAACCAGATATGAAGGACAAAGTTACGCTTACTCGATCAAGCGTTACCCCTTCCCTGAAGGAGGAAGCGCACATCGCGTCTCCAGTCACACTCTCCTCCAGTACTTTCCTCGTTAAACAAGAATCGGATCTTACGTCACTGTTTACGTCTTTGCTGACAAGATCAACCGTGACTCCCCCACCTAATAAAGATGAACCACCCCTTTTGCCCAGTATTGCTCCCAATGTTCCCCCGCCATTGGCTGATTACCCCGTCAAGGTAAGTGTTTGGTCGCAGCGTTTCAAACATCGGTAATGATCTGAAAAGTGTATCCATCTACATCATCCGGTTCTTGTAATTCTTCCCGCTAAGCTGAACTGCATCCCAATTTGTTCCCCCAGGTCACTCATCCTCCTTCTACCAACCCTCTCTGTTCATGTAATTCTCCGAACCCAGCGCAAACTTGCAGCCTCTGTCAGTGGCGTAATGATCCGGGGGCAGGGGTGCACTCGTACCCGGCGCCGGATCTGGGGGGGGGCGCCAAATCGGCGATCAATTTACCCATCAAGCGGGTAATATCATATTAAAAATCCGTGATTCCGCTGTCGTATAACCTTGGTTACGTATATTAGTCATTTGTCATGTAACGTACTTGTTACTAGATACATTGTATAGAGTGAATTCATGGGGTGTGGGGGGGGGACGCCAAATTGTGTTTTGCACCCGGGCGCCGACAACCCTCACTACGCCATTGGCCCCTGTCGTGGTTGCTATGCCAGCGACATAGTCTCAATACCACGCAGTGGATACTAATGAGTTCGCGTAGTTTTTATCGTGCGGCATCAGCCCCGCACAGTAACTATGTCAGTAAGACGGCAGGTGTATATCTGACCCATTAAATGATTAACATCATCTTCTTCTTCTTCCGCCATGCAGCAGACATTTAACTATGCATTCAATTGTCTAACCAGTCTGCATAATATTGCGTTTTCTTATTATGTTCTTCCTTCTATCAGTCTGACGAGAAAACCAATTCGGTTCTTCTTCGTAGTTTTTTCACGAATATTGTTCATTGGCAGCTCCACAATTCTAACAAATTGTATGTCTAAACATGATAATCGCAATCAGGTTTTCTTCTTCTCGTACATCGCTGGGAACCATTTTGTTACTTTATTCTTTTTGCTAAACTTATTTGCTCCATTATCTTCCATGTCAACAGCATCCCACAGATCCTTCTAAATGTTACCTTCCTCTGCCTCTCAATGCAGCAGCATCATCGTAATCGTCATTGAGTTGTATATATGTCCTATCTGAAGTATATACGATAATAAAAAAACATGCATAAGATATAGCAAATGATAGGGTATCAGTATTGCGTTTCTTGACAATTACATTGTGATTGATAACTTTGGCGCCCTCTTGCTTAAAATATAAAGGTTTTAGAAAATTATTCATGATGTTGAAAATTATTTTGATAAAGTTGAGTGTACGCAATTGCATCAATATTGTTAAACGACCCGAGTGGTCTAGATGGACAAGAACACTGTATCTTTATCTCAGTGACTGGTTGCGCCGGCAGGTGGAGCCACCACACGTGCAAGATGAGCAGGTCCCTCAGGAAGTGCCGCCAGCTTCGTCGGGGCCGCCTCTTCACAGTATGCCACCTAGCGGCAAGAACATACACAGGTGAACCGATTCGTACAGTGTGGGCAGAAAGTAAAACTGGCATTTAAGGGATGATAAACATTACGCATGAAGACTGGCAGATCAGTCGTTTGTTGAAGGTGATGATTTTTTGAAGGATGTTTGGTAAACCACTATAATAGCTGGCTATAACCTATCGAAATATGCTTAGGCTGTTTATTCCTGGTGTAACCCATTAACCAGTATCAGACAGTTCAGTTTAGCATGTCGTTTACTTTCATACTTCAAATTAATGATGGAAAACACGCAGATGAAACATTTACAAATGTGAGTCACTAGGTTAGTCATATACTACACAACAGTACAGTTACTCAAACGCTCTGCATTTTCAGCGAGAAACCAAGCCGCACGCGTACACAGAGGCAAGCCACTGCGCCTATATCTACGGACGAGCTGCAGCAAGTCGAGCACCCACTCGACTATCTCGCCAAGTACTGCATCATACAGTGAGCATGGCAGAACGACAATCATCAGTCAACACAATAACCATAATTTACAAAGACAAGCCTATTCTGTTAGAATACGAGTGTGCATTTGTGTTCATAACAATGTTGGTCAGCGTGATGTCTTCTTTGTGGTTCCCTGGTGGTTGTGTTATGGTGGATGTGGCTAATTTCAAGAGGTTTCAATAACAAGGTCAGGGTAATCGACAGAGACTTTCCACATTGATGTTCTATGTGTTGCCACGACCACGTGTTCTACCTAATACACGCATGCGTACATTTCGTTGCAGCCCCGACCGGCTACCTCGCTACGAACACGTCTTTCACAAAACCGTAACTGCACAGAAACGTCGCTATGACGGCCAGACAGGTGCAAGTGCCTTGAGTGAGCACCATCGGAAGACGATCGAGAACTTCGTGTTGATTGACAGAGCGATGGCCGCTGACGTCGCCACTGTGAGTAACGTGGAAGTGTCTGGACGACGTACTGTTGCACATAAAGCCGAATAAAAATACATACTCTTTGATGTACTTTAAATGCTCTATCACTCATATTAATTTAAACGACCATGAGTAAGGTGAAAGGAGCATGATAATAAACTTACTGGGTGTAGCATATTGGACGTAGCATGTTGAATGTAGCATGCTGGATGTAGCATACTGGATGTAGCATGCTGGATGTAACATGTTGAATGTAGCATGTTAGGTGTAGCAAACTGGATGTAGAATGTTAAATGTAGCATACTGGATATAACATGTTGAATGTAGCATGCTGGAGGTAGCATATTGAATGTAGCATGCTGGATGTAACATGTTGAATGTAACATGCTGGTGTAGCATACTTGATGTAGCATGTTGAATGTAGCATGGTGGATATAGCATGTTGAATGTAGCATGCTGGATGTAGCATGTTGAATGTAGCATGCAGGATATAGCATGTTGAATGTAGCATGCTGGATGTAGCATGTTGAATTTAGCGTGCTGGATGTAACATGTTGAATGTAGCATGTTGGGTGTAGCAAACTGGATATAGAATGTTGAATGTAGCATACTGGATGTAGCATGTTGAATGTAGCATGCTAGATGTAGCATATTGAATGTAGCATGCTGGATGTAGCATGTTGAATGTAACATGCTGGATGTAGCATGCTGGATGTAGCATGTTTAATATAGCATGCTGGATGTAGCATGTTCAATGTAGCATACTGGATGTAGCATATATGACGTAGCATGTTTAGTGTAGCATGCTGGATATAGCATGTTGAATGTAGCATGTTGAATGTAGCATACAGGATGTAGCATGTTGAATGTAGCATGCTGGATGTAGCATGTTGAATATAGCATGCTGGATGTAGCATGTTGAATGTAGCATGCTGGATGTAGCATGTTGAATGTAGCATGCTGGATGTAGCATGCTGGATGTAGTATGTTTAATGTAGCATGCTGGATGTAGCATACATGATGTAGCATGTTGAATGTAGCTTGCTGGATGTAGCATGTTGAGTGTAGCATACTGTATGTAGCAGTTTGGATGTAGCATGTTGAATCTAGCATGGTGACTACATCATGCTCAGTGGCGAACAGGGGGCGTTAGTCCATAGCCCCTCGGATTAATATTATGATATATTTAGTATGTAACCAGTTACGCCACTAAATAGTTGCATGGTAAACAAATGGACGACTAAACTTGCCCCCTTTGGCCTCCCCCTTTGGCCTCCCCCCTTTTCCTCCCTTTTGGCCTCCCCCTTTGGCCTCCCCCTTTGGCCTCCCCCTTTGGCCTCCCCTTTGGCCTCCCCCTTTGGCCTCCCCTTTGGCCTCCCTTTTGGCCTCCCCTTTGGCCTCCCCCTTTGGCCTCCCCTTTGGCCTCCCCCTTTGGCCTCCCCCTTTGGCCTCCCCTTTGGCCTCCCCCTTTGGCCTCCCCCTTTGGCCTCCCCCTTTGGCCTCCCCTTTGGCCTCCCCCTTTGACCTCCCCCTTTGGCCTCCCCCTTTGGCCTCCCCCACGTTAAAGCGTGTTGTTTTACTATAACGTTGTTTCACTATAACGTTGTTTCACTATAACGTGTCCGTCTGACTTGTGACTCGCAGTGCGGAATGCAGAAAGGGGATGACGTAGTGCGCAAGCTGCACTTCAGTCTCAGTAAGATGGTAGAAAGATTTGAAGATTTGGAGGATCAGCTGCAACAGAAATATGGTACGACGATACTAGTGTAGTAGTGTCATTGTCTCAGTCTATAGCAATACGCCCGGTTGCTCCTTAAGTCTAGTGTGCGTCAAATCTAAAGCCGGTATCATAAACGCCGAAAATAAAGGGTCGGTATTAAAAATAACTATTTTCGGTGAAAATTAAATAATTTCATTAAGTGTAATTGTTACTACTTTCCTTCCTTCCAGGCTAACCATATTATATATTGGTGGGTGTTTTGACAGAGGAGCGAGCACAGTGTCTGGTGAGGAAAACCAGGCAACAGCTTCCTTGGTTCAAACGGAAAACGCACATGGCTTCTATCTCCACCGCCAAAGAGGTAGTCTACGGATAGATGAACGTGAACTTGATTTAAATCGATGTTAGGACGTGGCTGTCAATAGTCATCTTAATAATTGAAAACCCATTCATGACCTTATTTTATTATTGCTCTCTCGACAAGTTGTAGCATTGTAGTATAGTGTATGTTTAACATTGTAGAATAGTGTATGTTTAACATTAATACATTATAGTATAGTGTATGTTTAACATTAATACATTGTAGTATAGTGTATGTTTAACATTAATACATTGTAGTATAGTGTATGTTTAACATTAATACATTGTAGTATAGTGTACGTTTAACATTAATACATTTCATGCTACTTGCATTTAACTTGCAAATCCAACTATGTATTTTCATTACACGTGCTTTTAATTATTTTAATTTGCATGTTAACACAATTAACATTGTGCACTAATCATAACATAACATGTTTTTTATTATATCGATTTGCATGTTAAAGCAATTATCGTTATGCACTAGCTATGACATAACATGTCAATAGTCATATGCTAATATGGTATGGTTAGTTAAATTTTAATTCCCACTTCCTGTTAAAAAGGTCGAGATCAACACCGATGTTGTATCGATATTTAAATATGACATAAATATAATGTTTTAAAATAAATCTATTGAAGACATATGAATACGACAATAGCCTATTTTAGTGAGATTTTGGCATGTACATTACGATTATTTCCTCCTTCCTATACGCTACTTGTAGCAAAAAAATGACAAATTGCGACGGATGGGGGGTCGACGGAAGAGGGAACATTCTAAACAGAATCGGCATCAACTGAAAGAGGAGAATGTGGCCAGGTTAGACAGCAAGACGGTCAGTTCAGTTATGAATGTGCTGCGAATTAAAGAAACGCCGGATGCGTTGATCAGCTTCAGATGCGGAAATAAAAAATAACACGTTTGGTTGCATCTTACATTGTTGCAATGTCATCAGAAGTTTGACGATAATGATATTGTTCGTTAATAATAATGTCGAAATGAATCCCTCTATCCAAACAAATTACACTATTGCATCAATAATATTCGACTTTTGACCCAAGTAAATATTATTAAAATGCCAATGTCTTAACTGTTGTATTGATATTCTACTGTTGCATCTAGAGAACACGTCTCACAAAGCACAGTTCATTTACAGTTTATTTACTGTATCTGCAAAACAATACTAGTGAGAATAATTATAAGAAGAATACGTCATGTTCGTTTTAAGTAACTTGTTACGCCTACCTCGGATATGAATATGATCTTCACTATCTCATTATTGCACCGTTTTTCAATCAAATTACCTGTTGTGCATCGAGATACCTTTATGGTTAAACTTGTTGCACTTGTGTGTACAGTCAAGTGCCGTTGACGAACTTAGACGTCTGGACCTGCACATCAGCCGACTGCAGGAGAAGCTCAGGGAGGCTGACATTCGAATTGAGCAGTTAGAAGGTGCTGTATATACCTTATTTCCATATATTATCACCAGTAGTTAGAAGGTTTTAGATTCTAGGCTAATGTTTCCACAACAACAACAATAACAACAACAACAACAACAACTACTACTACTACTACTACTACTATTTATTGATTCTTTGATGATGTCTGATCACAGAGCGTGTGTTATCAACTGCCTCTGTCATGTGATCATAAAGAAAGAAGGAAGAGTTATCAGAATGGGTGACATGGAAGCTTTTTCACTGAATGATAACAGCAGTCCGCTTTTTCAAAAAATACCGAGCTCTTGTGTGACTAGATACGAATCATTGTCACGTGAATTCAATTGTTTTAGACACGGAGAAGTTCGTGCAGTCATATAACGTAGAAGAGTACGCGAGGCGCGTGACGACCAACAACCGATCAGAGACATTCATACGAGCTCAGAGTGACCTCTATAGAAAGCTGCATCCGTCAGTGGTGAATGAATATTCGTGTTTGAGAGAACTGTCAAATAGTCGTATATGCGTTTTTCTGCAGCAATGGCGGGTCCTGAGAGATTGTTTGAAGCCCCAATTTCTCATGCACCCCCTTAACTACTTCGCAACCGTACGCGTGGGACAAAGCCCTAAATAAATGTCGTGTTGTCCCAACTTGTTGCACGGCGGCTTCTTGGTGAACAAGTACGCGATGATTGCATTGATCGCCTACTTGGCCAGTGGACCAATGCTGTAGTCATCTAAGACGGATTTGACTGTTCACTGACAGCTCAGACGGCTTCAATAATAATAGTTCTAATCCACTTTTTGTTCCCAGAGTTAAGGCAAACGTCGAAACTAGAGCTCTCTCAGTTGCCGCACCTACTCTGTGGAACTCACGCCCTGTTATCGTTAAGTCGGCGGGAAATATAGTACCATTTAATCGTAAACTAACGTTCACCTGTTTAATTAAACCCTTTAGTTAAACTCGCTTTTCTCCCATAGCTCCTCAAAGTACCGATCCAACTATTCCCGACTGGAATTGCTAACCGACTAGATACTACCTAACCCTTTTGTTTTGGTGTGCTGCTGAGCTGGGGTTTCCATAAGAGTTTAGCGCAACAGAAATATTTTCGTCGGTAATGCAGCCATTATGGTCTACCTGGGACAGTCTCAAACTATTTATATAACAGTAAAGAATAGGACATCGGTCCCGCTAATTCAGTCACCGCGCTATTCAGGTCACTTTTGCCAAATCCTAAGGGTGACCTTAGCAGTGAGGTTCCACTGTATTGCATTGTAACAACCCAAAGAAACAGAGCCCCTCACTAACCCAAACATCAATCCTAGTATACCTTACTTCTATAGAACTGTATTTATTTCATATCTCATACTTACAGCTGGACATAAAAAGATTGTAGAGTTGCCCGAGGCTTCATAGGCCAAACCATTGTGCTTGTATCTATGCATAGGATGAAGAAATGGACATTGCTGAGCTAGAAGAAGCACTGAGACACATCAATGGTCACCTCATCTCAAAGAAAGATATGCATTACATATATCGTGTGAGTGTCCTTGTTTGGAATGTGGTCTTATGAACTCATATATGTTGAATGAATAGTTGTGTTTGTTGTTAATTATCGACAACATGAACATTGTATAGCCAACAACTTGTGAGAATTATATTAAATATCATTCACTTCGTAATCTTCAAGACTTTTTATTTTTGCTAGTTTATCATAACGTCAATGTTCCCTGTTGTCAAAATAAATTCCCCAGTATGTAGTTCAGCATACAGGTGGTACATAATAAAACAATGCTCTCACTTGACTCATATGTGTAAACGGAACGTGCATGTCTTACTATAATGGTGTACTGACTGGTTAGTTGGTTGGTTGTTTGGTTGGTTGATAGGTTAACTGATTGGTTGATTGTAGATATTGGATTTGTCAGGACGGCCACGGATCAACATGCAATTGTTCAGCGTAATAGCTGCGCTCTCAGAGAAAGTCGCCCAAGTGAAGTAAGGCATCAGTAATTGAACGATACAGACCAGCCACATCTAATTGAGAATACCTGTGTGATAATACATGACAATCTATGTGCCATAGTATATTAGTTTGTATATATATATATATATATATATATATATATATATATATATATATATATATATATATATATATATATATATATATATATAATATATATATATATATATATATATATATATATATATATATATATATATATATATATATATATATATATATATATTATATATATATATATTATTTATATATATATATATATATATATAAATAAAATATATATATATATATATATATATATAAACACTCGTTATGCAATTACTAATTAAACCGCGCAAGCACACACGCACGCACGCACGCACGCACGCACGCACGCACGCACACACACACACACACACACACAGACACACACACACACACACACACACACACACACACACACACACACACACACACACACACACACACACACACACACACACACACACACACACACACACACACACACACACACACACACATACACACACAATTAGGTATTACTTCCTGTGAGGAAAAGATGTTGACACAAAAATGAGTACGTAGTAGTACATTCTATCAACTTGATTTATAATTAATCGTTTAACAAAGTTAGCTTCGATGCGACTGTACAAATAAGACTGTGACTTGTAGAACACATTATTGTGCTGATAACTTGAACTTGATCAACAAAAAGCAGAAGCTAGTTTGGTAAATGTTTAAGCTACACAAACTATAATGTGTACATGCCACGACATTGTGTGTTAGAAATGTGTCGTTTGTTGCAGTCCTTTTGTAAAGAAGCTGATCAACAAGTTTGATTTTGAAGCATTGGATACTAAAATGGAAAGGAGCAAAGTAAGTGTTGCTTTCAAATGGACATTCGTTGCTGTCACTGCAATAAGTCTTGTCACACAACATTTCTCAGCATACCTTTGAAACGAGAATAATGTGGGAAGTAATGTGTGATATACTCATTATTCTGGACAATATAAATAATTTATATTTCATATCATTATAACTGAACACAAACGCCTACATTTTTTCTCAAAACTATGGATGTTTTGACACAGGATTGCAAAATGCAGAAACATGCCTGTGCTTGCTGGTGGTAATTTCTCGCACATTTCAGGAGCTATTCCGTCTGCTGGTTCACGGCGAGATTGACATTCCGGATGGAAAGGCGTCTTCTAGCAGCGTTCTCGTCGATCTGCTGGCTGGCGGGGTAGCTGCTGCACGCACTAACCAGGTAAGACTAACAACGCCCAAGTGGATATTGCAAGCTGTGTATGCAAGAAGGATATGGGGACAGCTTAATTGCTCTCATTGATGTCGGCTACTGGGATCAAGCACTGCTGGCCGTAACCATCTGTCTCCATACATCTCATACTACGCATGTCATTTCATTATTACGCCTGTAGCAGTTCTCAGCAAATATCAGCCTCCTATCCTGTATAGTGCCTGTAACTTCATTCATTCCGCTGTAGAGCCCTACGTCAGTCAAATGCTCCAGTATAATTATGTGCATATGTGCAATCCCAATACATGTAAATCACAGTGCAACGCATTCATATTCACATGCATATTCACTTATAAGAAATTCGACGATAGTCCTAATAAAGGCAGGGGGCACATTGCCAGTCACCTTATATCTGTCCATTGCTACCCTTTCAGGTGGTGGGGAAATTTGATCGGGAGAAAAACGGAGTGGTCGATTTTCTTGACTTCCTCACCTACATCCCACTTTTCCTGGAGGTGCACACTCGCATCGTAGCCAATCCCTTCAGCCAAGACGATGATCTCTGATTGGAATCCTACGCCAAATTCTACACAGAAAGAATTCGTCGTCTGAACCTTATTTCGAAACAATAGAATTACCTGCTGGCGGGCTATGTAAAACTTAATTATTGTTTTACATGAAAGAGAATACATATTTATTTCTAGTGAATGGTTGTGTGTATGCAGTCCATCGTTTAGTTTCAAGTGTATTATGCATAATGGAAAACGTGTTATAATGAAAGTAATTTCTTCCAGCGTTTATAGAAATGGAACGATGATCACGCGGCTTGTTAAACATTATGTTCTGACCAATTAAATTTAATAATAATTATTATTGAATAACTATACAATAACTATACAATGGTAGTGATAATATTTTATAACTAGACGACAATCATGGATTATTTGTTTATGTTATTGTGTTAATCCCTCCGTTGTCGTTGGTAGCTTCAAAATTATTGAGACATAACCATTACCTGACGTCCAAAAAAATGTAAACGTTTCGTCACACAGGCGTGCAAATACCCAAAAGCTAGAATACTGTACTTTTCTGAATGATTCACAGTAAAACATTATGTAAGCACAATATAGGTGTGTAGTACGTTACTTGATAATAATGACGCATGTCTTAAAATATATCATATGTGTTTGTCGTCGTTACATAATCAACATTATGACATGTCGGTTTAACGGCTCGCATAGAAGAAAACATTTTCTTATTTGTCCCATCATACATTTCACATAATACATATATGTCCATGTTAAATTATAATTTTAAACAACACAGGTGTATATGGTTGTAAGTAAACATATTAAGGAAAACAAACAAATAGGGTCAGGAGACTCCTCTAAGACTTTGATAGTCGCTATCGAGGAGCCACCTTGCAAAATAAAATTAAACTAAATCAGTTGATCAAACATATATAATTTTTTTTAGAAGAGAAGAAGAAGAAAAAGAGAAAAAAACACCATAATAATAATATAATCTCTGTGTGTGTATGAGTATGCGGGTGCATGTGCTTGTTAATGTTTAAAGTTTTGTATACTGAGCAAATCCGTGTAAGCTGCATGTATTAAGCTTTTCCTTAACTAAAGTTGGAATATTATTAAGTAAAAATGGTAAATTATGCCGAAGACATTTCTTTGCAAGTTCGTGTTTAGTTTTATAAGTATATATTGTGAAGATTATCCTCCAGTTTTATAAATAAACTGGTAAATTGTTATGTAAATATTTATAATAAAATTTTAATTGTTGTAATTTAAGAATGTCATCTACTTTTAACATGCTGAGTTTTTTTATGGAGTGGCTCTGTGTGGGAATTATATTTACTTAAGGTAATAAATCTCAATGCTTTCTTTTGAAGTTTCATTATTCTATTTGTTTGAAAACCCCAAGCCATGATGCAATAATTAATGTGTGGTACAATTAATGAATTATATAATAACGTTTTAATTTGTTGTGATAACATATGTTTTATTCTGTTTAAAATACCAATCGTTTTAGAACATGCGTTTGAATTTTTTTCAGTATGTCTTTTCCAGTTCAGATTTGTATCAATAGTTAAACCTAAGAAATTAAATTCCTTAACTTGTTCAATATTTGTATTATCTATCTTCAGAGTAAGCGTCTGTACATTTTTATTTGCCCTTTGGAATGTCATATATTTAGATTTTGCAATGTTTAATGATAATTTATTTATTTTGAGCTACATCATTTATTAAAGATTATAAATTGTCATTTTGTATGTTATCATTAAAAGTATGTAAAGTACTTGATAAGGTTGTGTCATCAGCATAAATGATGATATTAAACATTTTACTGGCTTGTGCAAAATCATTGATATATATATATATATATATATATATATATATATATATATATATATATATATATATATATATATATATATATATATATATATATATATATATATATATATATATATATATATATATATATATATATATATATATATATATAACAGAGGTCCTAGGATTGAGCCATGTGGTATGCCAGTTGTTATTGGTAACATGTTTGATTTCAATGTATTGTTTACGGTTATTTAGGTAGCTACTGCATAAGTTCAGATCATAGCTTCTAGACAAAAGATGCTTTCAAAACATATCAGCATTGCTCATTGTTAGTGATATATTTACATGGGTACTGGCGTTGAAATATAAAGTTGGATACTAGTGTTCTTGTTGTTGTGTTGTGCTGAACGTTTGTGAAATAATGCATTAACTGAAAATACTAAAAAAACACATCGGTCAACTCGTTTTATATAAAATCTTCTGTCAATATACAACACAAACAGTTAATTACAGTTACACTATGTGAACGGCTACATAATTATATATATTTTAAATACCGGGGTATTGTTATGAAGATAACTCTGCCTGGAAAATGCTCTTTGAGAATCTCCTGCCGGTCCCAAGCCCGGAAAAAAGAGGAGGGTTGGGCGTGGGGCCAGCGACCCCATCCCCGTAAAAACAGCCTAGCTACGGAAACTGAAACAAAAGAGAAAACTGCACCGGGCGGTAGGAGAGAAGCAGGTTCTCCAGGAAATGCACCAATACAAAATCAGCCTTCTAGGTAGCATGGAGGCTAGATGGACTGGAGCTGGAAAATGACAACTGGCGACAGGAGACACCATACTGTGGTCAGGCAGAGAGGACAACCAGCATAGACAGGGAGTAGCCCTGATCATCCAGAAGGAGAAAGGTAACACTCTTCTTGAATGGAAACCAATAACTGAACGATTTCTTTATGTTAGATTTAAGTCCAGATTTATCAAACACTCAGTGGTAACCTGTTACGCACCTACAGAGGAAGCAGAAAAAGAAGAAAAAGATAACTTCTATAACAGTCTTCAGTAAATTTTGGAAGACATCCCCAAACATGACATACTAGTGGTTTTTGGAGATTTCAATGCACGAGTTGGGAGCGACAACACTAACAGGGAAAGGATCATGGGCAAACACGGAACAGGTACAATGACTGATAACGGCAGCAGATTGTGTGACATATGTGGGGAGAATGACCTCGTGATTGGAGGGACACTCTTCCAACATAAGACAATACATAAGCTGACATGGAGATCCCCAGACGGCAGAACTGAGAGTCAAATAGATCACATCCTTGTAAATGGAAAATGGAGACGCTCTCTACAAGACGTCAAAACAAGGAGACTAGCTGATGTTGGCAGCGACCACAACCTGTTGATAGGAAAACTTGCACTGAAACTGAGAAAGGCAAAGACAGGAGAGAAGAAGAAAGAGCGTTTTGATACCACCAAGCTACAAAACCCAGAAACCAAGCAACAGTTCACAATTGCTCTGAAGAACAGTTTTGGTATTCTGCAGGAGGAAACAGAGATGACTATACACAGTTTCAACATGGCCATGGAAGGAAGGACCATTTCCAACAGGTTCTCAATCGTGCAGATCCACCCAGACTTGCAGACATCCCGGAGGCAGCAGATGACCTTGAAATCAACCTCGACCAAATCACAGAAGCAGAAGTCAGAGAAGCCATTAAAGCCCAGAAGAATGGAAAAGCACCAGGAAGCGACAGCGTCTGCGCAGAAATGCTGAAAGCAGATGAACAAGAGACACCCAGAATCCTCTGCCAGATCTTCCAGAGAATATGGGATGAAGAAGACACACCAGATGATTGGAAGACAGGCACAATTATCAAGCTACCAAAGAAGGGCGACTTGGGGAACTGTAACAACTGGCGGGGCATAACCTTGTTATCAGTGACATGCAAGATTTTCAGCCGCATAATCCTGAAGAGAATATCAGCAGCTACTGATACAATCCTCCGCCAGGAACAAGCCGGTTTCAGAAGAGGAAAGTCATGCATCGACCACATTTTCACGCTACGGCAGATTTTGGAACAAAGCACGGAATGGAACAGTACGATCTACACCGCCTTCATTGACTTTGAAAAGGCCTTTGACAGCCTTCACAGAGAATCCATGTGGAGAATACAACGGCACTACGGGATCCCACAGAAGATTGTAAATGTGATCAAGATAATTTACACAGACGTCCAGTGTCAAGTCGCCTGTAACAGTCACATGTCAGACAGCTTTAGCGTAAAATCCGAAGTAAAACAGGGATGCATTCTCTCACCATTTCTTTTCACCTTTGCCATCGACTGGCTGATGATAGAAATCACCAAAAATGGAAACAGAGGCATCAGATGGACACTTACCTCGATCTTGGAAGACCTGGACTATGCAGATGACATTGGACTGCTGTCTAACAGGCACAATGACATGCAAGAAAACATGGACAAACTCACAACAGCACCACAGATTGGGTTAAAGCTCAACACAGCATAAACCAAACTGATGAGGATCAACAACAAGACACCATAAACAACATAAACAACAGTGATGCTTTGGAAGACGTTCAGGACTTTGCATACCTGGGAAGCAAAATCACAACAGATGGAGACTCTGCAAAAGATGCCACGGCTAGGATCAGAAAGGCAAGTCAGACCTTCGCTATGCTGAAGCCCATCTGGAAATCCAAGCAACTGAGATTGGAAACAAAACTGAGACTGTACAATAGTAATGTTCTCAGTGTACTTCTCTACGGCTCCGAGTGCTAGAAACTGACAGCCAAGCTAGCACACAAGCTTGAGACCTTCCAAAACAAGTGTCTACGGAAAATCCTAGGAGTATTTTGACCCAACACCATGACTAATGAAGAGCTGTACCGCAAAACAGATGCAACATCCTTGGCCACATAGATAAAGAAGAGAAGATGGAGATGGCTTGGACACGTGTGCCGAATGTCACCTGGCGCACTGCCCAAGACAGCAGATGTAAAAAGGAGACGTGGTCGAACCCAAAAGAAACAGTGTGGGTTTGATATGAGAAAGTAGGGGAAGGCAGTGTTACTGGAGCCATTTTTCATTCTTTTTATATCTAGGACACAATTATATTCCTATGTCAAAATTGTTTTTACTCGCATAAACTATGATTATTAGTAGATCATTTTATACCAAGATAATATATCTATGCACAGATATATATATATATATATATATATATATATATATATATATATATATATATATATATATATATATATATATATATATATATTTATATATAGTTTATTCAAATAGGGTTGGTAAGCTGGCTCAATTAACACTTGGCGTGGGGTAAGTTGAGTCACAATGTAGCGTAATTTGGTTAAATGCTTTATTTGTATAATTTACGTAGGCTTTGTACTAAAATTTCATAACAACTCAACCAACACATCTACCCAATGGGTACAACACGTCTCTTAATAAGTCGGTACACTTAATTAGTATAGATTTATAGGCCAATCGCAGCCGGTGTAACTAGCTGTTAATATTATGTCCCAATTTGTTCGGAAAAAACACTCGTCTTTATTCTTCAGCTTCTGCTCAATTAACCCTCCCTTGGGCCTTGGGTGGTTCAACTAGCCCCGTTTCGATAATTAAGCTTTTTTTAATTAACTTCTCATTACTGCGCGCAGTGATGTAAATAATCTTTCCTGTGCATAGGTAAACCATTTGTAAGTTCACGGAAAATAAAGTCTGGTCACATGGGTTGATAGTTTACACACCAGCAGACATTAATAACAATCACCAAGTTTCAAAAAACATCAAAACACTTTTAACTCACATTTTCTTACCGTTGTGACAAACGGCACTTATTGCATGACAATCGCGTTCAATCACTGTTATGTGTGGTACCATGTAATTGTCGCTGCTGTAGTTTCCTTGAAAACATGGGTGGTTAAACTAACCCAGTAGCTCAACTACCACTGCCCTCCCCAGTTCGTTCTCATAGAAGGCGACAAATGAATGGAAAACATTATCTACCTAGTTAATGGTTGTGGTATCTGATAAGGGCGGGCTACACATGGGTGAAACGTCGTTGGGCACTCGATAAACAAGTCTAATGTCTTCCTTGTCTACATGCTATCTAGATCGAGCTTACAGCTTTGGATGGCATTTTTTCTTTAATCCTTGTTAAATGTGAGGACTGCAGCCAACTTGACAATAGCACAACAGTGTGTGAATTATGAAAACACTTGTAGGTCACAGATTTAAACAACAATCTCCGAAGACCAACAAATAGCAAACATCGAGGGCAGCTAGAACTGAATGGATGACCCTGATCTCCAAACTGACCAGGAATTTCAAGTAGTGGCGTCGTTTAGCGGAAGACTTGCGAGCCAATAGTAATTAATACCTACTTGTCCCACAAGGGGGAACGTTGCGGCGATGTGAACAAGAAGTTTGTGGCATGTGTGCGATTGCGTTCTACACGTGTGTTATATTGTGTAATTTAATATACGCTGCTGCCAGTGAGTCACCTAAATCCGAATCAATGTATACGTGCGTCCATGGCAAAGGAGATGACAAAGAAAACGAGGTAAAGTGTTCGTATAACATGATGCTATTGGCACATCTAACGTCACGTAGACGTAGTGACGAAGGCGTCGAAGTTTGAATAAATTGTTCCACAAATTACCCCCAGTGCACATGATTTTGATCGTGACTTTTTCAGCTGCAGCATACATATTTGGGAGAGCCAACACATGGGGTAGAGAAGCGAAGTTTTGACCAACATCTACGTATTCACATACACTATGATGAGCTTACAATTTCACAGCTGCCAGCTTCAAAATCGGACCTGCTCAAGGTGACATACAATGTCATTATGCTTCAATTAATGTTCTTTAAAGGTCCCTATCAGTATTTTTTGGCTTGTCTCATTTCAGACTCATTAAAAAAATCAAACCTATCTGGTTCTGGGGAGTGTATCACTACTTCTTCTTCCGGGTATGAGTCAACCTTATCTTCAAGGCTTGTAGACTTGGTATGTGTGCACATGTGCTAAAATGCTGTAAGAAAAAGTAATAAAATATTTGGAAGAAAGAGAAAAGATGGTAGCATGCGTGTAGGACTGCAATTTGAGGAGAGGAAAAGTTGATAGCGTGAAAACTGCAATTTCAATTAATGTTGCAAGCTGGAGATCTTCTGTCTGAAAATCTCCAAACTTGGTGCTGTAGCTGCGTTGGCTGGCAGGTTATTCCAATTAGCTATTGTATGGGGTAAAAAGCTATACTGGATGAATTGCTTAGTGATTAGGGGGAGTTGAAAAGCTTCATAAGTTCCCGCAACTTACACCAGGGGTATAAGTTGGGGGAAGAGGTCCAGGGCGACTATGCCATGCAATGTCTTATAAAACATGACAAGGTGGATGTCGGTTCTCCTTTGTTGGAGGCTGCGCCAGTGCAAGTGTTTGATCATAGTGATGGCACTTGCTTCACTGTTGTAGTTGTTACAAACACACTGTGTTGCCCGTCTTTGGACCATCTCTATTTTATTTTTGTACGTTTATGTGTAGGGGTCCCATATGGCAGCAGCATTTTCTAACTGTGGTCTAACTAACGTGAAATAAGCACTGGTTTTTAAGGTGCTTAATCAATTTGATTTTTTTGCTACACTCATTTCAAATACATTTTGCGAAAAACCAGACGTACCTAGTATCCACTGCAACTTGCTAGCTTGTTTGTGTAATTTTTGTATGTAATTTTTGTGAAATCATGAGACAAACTATTAAATTAGTTAATGCTTGTTCGAGCATTAACTGAAGTGAAAATTGAAATGCTGAAAAATGCACGATTTTCTTCCTTGGTGAAATTTTGTAACTTTGTCATATGACCGACAAGAGGATGGAGGTCATGGCCATGATCAGCACAGTGTTTACCATTTTGGATATCCACTATTTTGATCCTTACGACTAAAATCAATTCCTTCGATGATTTAAAAAAAATTCCATTTTTTATTAAACAGACTGCGCACATTACTTAAACTAGTCACATATTACACATCTGGACATAAACGAACTGGATTCGTGATGGGCTGAACCATTTGAAGGAAGCAGCTTTAAGACAAAGAGCTCATAAGGAAAATCCATCATAACACAGAAATAGATTTTTAAGAGTGTTTCACTAAGATACTCATGAAATCCATCATAAGCCAATGTTCAAAATTTCCATCATAAGCTCCAATGTGTGGACAATTGGGCAAAATTAATAGAAAAGTTGTCCAAAGGTGGCTGATAATACAAACCATCGAACACTTTTCAACTACATTTGATAGATTTTTTCACTTGGTGAAGAGAAAAAATGTAATTTAAAAAAAAAGACGCCATGTCACGGAAGACACTATTTATGTGACGCACCGGTGACGTGTTGTTTTGACAAGTGAAGTTTTGACAGTTTTCAATAAAAAATGTCACATAGAGTGCCATCAACCTCAACCGAAGTGGTGTCATCGAGTATACCAATATAAAGGTTAGGGATGTACATATTTTGGTCAGACACAGTTAAAATTTGCTAAAAATTGAATAGCAAACGTTTCACGAACAACCTTGACCTTCACGGAGTCATAAAACAGCGCACATGACGGCTTATCAACGTCAGTGCTGTAAAATAGATGCTGTAGACAAACCCATAATTTACTAACTATTCCTCACTCACATTTTGAAAACTTATTTGACTGTGATAAACTGGATCTTGATGGAAAAGTGGAGTCAAGATAATATGCAGTTAGGTAAATTTGACTGTTTATGGTGGATATATGTTTTACTTTATGAGCGGTCTAACCTCGTTGTAAGTTAGGAGCGTTTTTAAGCAGTGTTTCTATGAGTGTTTTAATGATTTATTCTTAGTGAAATGCAATTTTCTGTTTTGATCATAGCTAAGGAGTGAAATCGATTATTAAGAGCTAAATTGTGCTTATGAGCTCATAAGAATGTTAGTGAACCAGTATACTGGTATGCCAACATGTCGGTACAAATTAGTATAATCTTGTTTTTATTAAAATCATCGTACAAACTATTAACATATTTCTGACTGTATCCGGACAAAATTCAGCAAAAATGGACAAAAGTAGTTCGGCTCTATATACTATTACTGTAACATAAGGATATTCACACTTTTGCAAGTTGTTCAATCTAACAATCAACATAAATTCTTTCGATGATTTTAACAAACGTATGCACTTTTTATTAAACTGACTGTGCATATTACTTAAACTATTCACACGCTACACATTTGAACATCAACAAACCTGATTCACGATGGGCTAAATCAACTGAGGAGACAGTTTTAAAGTAATCTTTTACTCAACCACTTGCTTCACTTTCCCCAAGTGGGCTTCTCCAGAAATATGTCAGTTTATTGTGGATGACACAATGAACTTCCATACATGTCACCAGGTGGCAGTACTGTACTAATATACTGGCTGACTAGAGACCTCTTGTTCCAAATAATGACATACGTGTCAACATTACCCCTTTCTGACATAAAATACAGATTTTCCCCTGGTCTCACTTTCCCACTTTTTCAACAAAATGCCCCTCATTTTTATAATAAAAAATAAATATAGTGCAGTAAAATTGACCTATTTGTAGCACGCAAGGTCATTCTAGGCACACATTGTATCAGTCTATGTAATCTCAAATGATTTCACATTTTCTTGCGCAATTGTTCGTTGTGAATGATAATGGCAAATCAAAATGGCAGCCCATAAAACAGGTTTGCATTGGCAAGAATAAATTAAATAACATTTTGGAAAATCAATCTGGAGTAAAGGGGTAGAACATCCACATTTTCAAAAATAACAGTCAATAACTTGTTGAAATAAGACCCTGTTGAATAGAAAACTCAACATATTATAAGGCCTAATACAAAATATAGTCATGAAAAATAACACAACCTCTGCTTTGCTGAAATTTATAGGAGGTTCTCATTCCAGCAGCGACAGGGTATTTTGAGTCTGTCCTGAGAGTGCGACGTCTTGATGTGCCTGTAACGTTGGCCAGGTATGTGACAATAAGGTGACAAGACATTATTTACTTAGGCATGTTTGCTCGCTGGGAGCATGGACCATCAACAAAAGTTCTCAACTGTTTATGCCATCTTAGTGAGGTCGCTCCAGGTGTTACCCATCTTAGTGAGGTCGCTCCAGGTGTTACCCATCTTAGTGAGGTCGCTCCAGGTGTTACCCATCTTAGTGAGGTCGCTCCAGGTGTTACCCATCTTCTTAATTCCCTCTTCCTGGTACCACTGCCGGTTGTTTCCAGGCAGTCCTCTTTTCATGGGGGTTCCAACTTCCTTATTTAAGTGATTGTCTGGTGATACTGGATGTTTTAGTGCATGACCAATCCACCTCTATTTTCTCATCTTTCTTCTCTTCTCCACTGGACGCAGTCTGGTCCTTTTCCTGTTTTGTTATTAACCTTGTTAAAACATTTCAAATTAATTATTCTGCACAGGCATCTACATGTATTGATGAAAGTGTTTGCTTTGTCATTCTCCATATTCCCAAGCTGTAAACCTGACATTATTATTATCATCATATTACTTTAAAGTGTAAATAGTTTAGTTACCATATGATATTATGTATATGTATGTATATATGTAATTTTTTTAGCCAAATGACAGAGCAAAACTAAATCATAGTTTATTTTGAAAACTGATTTTTAACTGATTTTCGAGATATCAGTTATTTTCTTACAATAAATGACAATTTAAAAACATCATTGAATTGTTCACATACTTATTTCTGTGGTAGATCTTCCACATAAGTGGACATGTGGCACCACTGCAGGGCACAGTGCGTGGGCTGTATAGCACTGCAGGGCACAGTGCGTGGGCTGTATAGCACTGCAGGGCATAGTGCGTGGGCTGTATAGCACTGCAGGGCACAGTGCGTGGGCTGTATATCACTGCAGGGCATAGTGCGTGGGCTGTATAGCACTGCAGGGCACAGTGCGTGGGCTGTATAGCACTGCAGGGCACAGTGCGTGGGCTGTATAGCACTGCAGGGCACAGTGCGTGGGCTGTATAGCACTGCAGGGCACAGTGCGTGGGCTGTATAGCACTGCAGGGCATAGTGCGTGGGCTGTATAGCACTGCAGGGCACAGTGCGTGGGCTGTATAGCACTGCAGGGCACAGTGCGTGGGCTGTATAGCACTGCAGGGCACAGTGCGTGGGCTGTATAGCACTGCAGGGCATAGTGCGTGGGCTGTATAGCACTGCAGGGCACAGTGCGTGGGCTGTATAGCACTGCAGGGCATAGTGCGTGGGCTGTATAGCACTGCAGGGCACAGTGCGTGGGCTGTATAGCACTGCAGGGCACAGTGCGTGGGCTGTATAGCACTGCAGGGCATAGTGCGTGGGCTGTATAGCACTGCAGAACAATTGGTTGGATGAAATGCATAACAAAAATGTTAATAATAGGATCATACCAGACCACTGCCATCACCAAAACTTCTTCCACTGCAGCTCACACCTCTGGGTTAATCCCTTACCCAGGTAAAAGGGACCTTTTAGTGTTTCATCCCAATGACACGTGCAAAGTGGGGTAAATGAAACTGCCCAGGGTTCAGAATGGCAGCAGGTGGACTCGAACACAGTCCTTGCCTGTTGATACTTTTGAACCTCTGTGGCACTTGTTGGGCCAACCTGAATGTGCATTTCTTCTGCAGGACTTGCATAAGAAAGAAGAGCGTGCTGTTTCGCAATGACCCCAGACGGTACTGTCAGTTTGGCTGCAATGCAAATACTCTGTGCGGCTCCGTTGTTGTACCACAGCGCCACCTTCAGGTAGGTCTTCATATTACAGATATCGATAAAAATATGTCCTTTAAATGGAAGCTACACTCGCATATACATTTGCCAAATTCGGTCGAAAAACATATAGTGAAGTCAGAGTTCAAACTTGGCATTTGGCCTGTGGGAGCAAATATTTACTCCAAACCTTGCTGGTGTAGGAGGTCTATGGGTGCAAGTTGCACCCTACCCACCAATTGTTTTGAACACTGTTTGATATTGTTTTATGACTGTTATTACGGGTAAAGTGTTTGTAAAGGGAAGACACGTATAAAGTTAATATAGTTTCAAAGATGACTAGTTGCATTGGTTTCTGATTGTCAACAGCATTGGTAAGTTTTGCGTAAAGTTGTTTCAAAGTTAATGCGGGTCACAATAACTTGTGCGCAGTATCGTAGTACAGTACTTACTGCTTGTGAATGTCATAGGCCTGCTGGATATCTAATGGAAGGGCCAAAGTCAGCGTGGGGCAGTCAGGGCCTGGTGTCAACAACACAGACTACCTGTTGTATGTGTCGGCTAAGGTGGAGGGCTTCTGTCAGCAAGGTGCCTTCGCCTATGCCAGTGTCTGTCAACTGGAGGCAACACTGGACAGGTAGGGAGCAGATAGCAAGTCAGTCCTTATAACCACATGTATGGTTTTACTTAATTCACATTAGTGTTGTGCACCATATACATAGTATGGTATACATAGTACGGTCTACAGTTTTACGTCGTTATGCTCTGAGATGGAGTCTGGTGTATCTTTTACACTAAAACATACTTTTAAAAATTTTGTTAAGGCTCATTGATTTTATTGTGTACGTTTTAATCCTTTACACCAGACATCAGCCAATTTTAGGTATATTTATACAGCTATTAGTTGTATGCAATTGTTCAGCATCATGAAATCTTATTGCATACAGTATACATTGAAATTAACTGCATGGTTTTTTGATATACCGATTTCTACATGTGGTCCTGCTATAAGTCTTGTGGAATTTCCTAGGAATCTCAGCCGCTCGTGGGCTTGCATTTCCATCTACATCCTGCTTTTCCCATCTCTGCTTCTACTTCTCTGTGCCTGGTCTTTCTCCACCTCTCTTTTTCCTTTTGCCCTGGGGGGCTCCATGTGACCGCGTGTCTTAAAGGGGGGGTGAAGCACTCGAACAACCATAGCCCAAACATAATGACATACCATTTACAGTATATATCACCCATATATGATGGGCGCAACGCCACAGTAATTTTGTAATATCCTTTTTAACTTTGCCATTATCTTCGCTGGGCGCTGCCATATTGCTCTGCGGGGGGCTCAGCGGCAGAGTGGTTTGAGTACGAGCTCCTGGCACCGCGTTCACACAGTAAAAACCTCTCGGAAAAACGGCCGAAACGCATGGAAAATCGAATAAAAAGAAAACTGTTGTGTACTGGATGGCTCCTGGATATATCAACTAGTACTACAAATGCAAGGAAAAAACTTTTGATCGACTTCCGAGGAAGAATTTGCAGCGGAAAAGGTGGTTGCAAATGCGGAAATTGCCATGTCCGGCAGCCGCAGGCTCTGCGAGTGACCACTTTTACGATGCAGATTACAAGACTAAAGACTATGTGATGAGCATGGACAGACGGTGAGCATCAAGATGTCATTCTTGGTCAAAGACACTGTTCCATCTTAGATCTTTTTTTTCGCATATGACCATGCATCTACAGACTATTCTGCGACAAGGAAACGTCAGATATCAGAGGGCAGAGCGATGCGTAGGAAGCGACGAGCCGAAACCAGGTTAGTAAATTGGATTACCGTTACCATTGTGACTTATCACTACGATTACAATATAGTTCCACCCCAATAAGCACAGCTGTGCTTCAACGTCAGCATATATATATGACCCACAGTAAATCGAAATGTATGAATACAATAAAGTGCGAGTAAGTGTTAATAGTTTGATATAATTACGAGTGTTTTCCAATCCGCCGATTTATTTTCGACGTGATCAGACGTACCGTCAATACGTGGCCGTACTCAAAACAATAACAATAACTCAGTAAGTGCTACAGGATATACTGCAGCCTTATAACATGGGCCATGGCGTATGTACTAGGCAAAATTATTCAAGAAAATAATTTGATATTATTTATTGACAGTCATAATAAGTCTCACACTCCTGTGTTCTAAATGCCTAGAGAGCAAGCGGCAAGCTTAAGGCTAAGCCTGGGGGGGGTTAGATGCATGGGAGAAACACGACCAAAAGACAGTATAGACTATAGTGCAACAGAAACCTACTGTTGCTGTTTACATTTCAAATTCTTTATGGAAATATTTAAATATACAAATACTTTCATTGTGATTAAGTGCAAATGCAGTTACAAAAACTTTTTAAACGTATTTAAATATTTAAGTAAAATGCATTTCACCCATGCAATGTCTAGCTGGAAAGGAAACTAACTAAGGCATCTTCATCTACCCAGTTGAACACTGTCAGATTACATGTCTGCTTTCTATAATGACACTTTACAATTTCTGTCTGAATTCTTGTGACTTGACAATGAGGCAAAATTATATAAAATTAATTTGCTTTATTGATCAGATTAAACCCCACATGTAATAACCGGAAGTTCATAAAGAGATGTATTAATTACATTTTATTCTAAGTCGACTGATAACACTGTAATTAATATCGTGGGGGGAGGGGGCAACTGTCGGCAACCCACAATAGTATTAGTACAAGCTATACATATGAAGGAAGTATATCGGGCATGGGGTCAATTCTGTTTTGTCAATTCCAAAAAATAATTTCTAATTCCGCCTTGCATAAAATCAATTCCAACTGTTAAAATCCTAGGCTAAAGAAAAATTCAAATCCAATTCGTTTTAACAGTTTTATTTGTCACGTGTGCACAATCATATTTAATTAGATATGATTAAAAAATTATTGTTTGTTAAATGCACACACACACACACACACACACACACACACACACACACACACACACACACACACACACACACACACACACACACACACACACACACACACACACACACACACACACACACACACACACACACACACACACACACACACACACACACACACACACACACACACATATCTATATATATATATATATATATATATATATATATATATATATATATATATATATCAGGTTTGCCATAAAAAACTTTAAAATGGCATCCAGCCATTTCATATGTACTTTCTGCTGCGACAACTCTCCTGGACTTTTGCTAACAAAATCAGACATTTTGGACAGCCCTGGACAGTTGGGTCATTAATCTAAGTTTTGAACAGCTTCCCCTGTTTATATCGGGTCCAGGTCATTTGCCCCCCTCCCGGACATTTGCCCCTTTGTCAATTGCCCCCCCCAGATATTAGCCCCTTGCCTTATTAAAAATCTGGACATTTGCCCCCGTCCGTAGCTTCTGGATTATTTGTAAGTTTTTTAAGAAATGTTTTTTTAACTTATTTTTTATTTCTGAACATGAATTCAAGATATATATTACCCTAATTGCAATTAATGTTCTTTGGGCCAGATCAGCCAAGTAAATTACTTTATGTAGTTGGAGATGATCCTGTAATCAAAGGATTATCTTTATTGCAATTGTGGAAGAAGTCAGTGACATTAGGACCTGGACATGTTACGACAATTCAGGATATTTGAAAGAAGCCATCTCAACAAGGTTTCTTTTGAATTGCATTCACCATGGAGAGTTGGAGTGACTCCATTTTCCTATAAAACTGGATGCACAAGTCAGAGTTGTCAGAATTCACTTATAACTTCACCATGGAAATTACTACTAGTATTTGAGGAAGTCAGAAGCTATGTTTTGAGTGTCATTCCTACACCAAGAAGGGGGACCAACAAGATTACTCTTCATTGGGAGTGAAGCCAGCGTCGATCCTGATCATGCAGGGGTGCTGTGGTCACTGATCTGATCTCCAGATCCAGAATGTGATCAACAAGACTGCCTGCAACCATATTGGTGACATGGCACAGATAGAAGCTGCCAAGGTCCGTGAGGACCTGAAAACTAAGGCAGCTAATACCAGGGGCACTCCAAACCAGCTGATCTCTGACTCGTTACTGTCCACCACTGTTTGTGGAAGCATCACCCCAAGAACCCATCTTCCACCACTGATCTGACTATCAACGATACCTGGAAGACAACTGGTGACAAGATCATCTCATACACACTCCAGGGGATAGGCCATTGCATTAGGCTAAAGTGACTTCGACTTGTCATTGAATGTTATGTTATTGTAGTAATAATGATAAAACTGCAAACTGATTTTCACTTGTCAACTATCATAGAAAAAAGGGGCAGATGTCCGGGGGGGGAGCAAATATACTAGGAGGCAGATTTATATCGCTATCAGTTGTGGTATCATTGATATTTCATCAAATTTACTGGAAAGTTTGAGTCTTCAACATCCTAATCTCCAACATGTATTCTCCATGGGGACATTTTTAATTACTACAAAGGGCAAACCCTACAGCCACATGTAACAGCATTGTACAGGTGACCAATGACATGTTTAGTATGGGAAACTTGTGGGCTGAACATTAGGCTTGGATAAACAAGGGGCTGCATTCAAGTGGGGGAGGCTTCCTCTCTCACAAAAAGGGAATGAGCAGGCTGGTGCCCTTAATTGGCAATCTCTGTAAATAAACCTTGTACACTGAGAAAGAAAATGAGGCCTGAATGGTCTGATTTTGGTTTTACTGTCTGTTACAGTAACTTAGTATTTCTTTTTGATGCAAATGCTTGATTATATTGTTCTTGGTCACAATGTTTCAATACCAGAGTAGACAGTGTCTATGCTGTAATGTTGACAACTTCCTGGCTGCTACCAGATTCAGGGTGACATGCTAATAGCAGACAAATATGATTTTAAAAGTAATATAAGTAAATATAAGGGTAAATATTAACAGTATCAAGTCAATAATTCCAACAAAATCAATTCCAATTCCCAAAAAATAAATTTTTGAAAAAAAAAATTGCAATTAAAAAAAAAATTTGAAGTCAATTCCAATTCCGGAACTGGAATTGAGGGTCAGTTCCAATTCTGGAATGGAATTGAACACATACCTGAAGTATATTCATGACAACATCTTGTCTCTGTGTACTACAGCAACAGTCATGAACAGTATAATTGAATTGAAACAAGCTTATGTCTGTGGGGCTTTTGTCCATGCACCATACTATCTAGCAGATGCTTTCAGTATAATACCTAATAATTATATATAAATTTACATATATACATATATATATATACACGTGTGGGCAGGTATGTGTGTGTGTGTGCATGCAGCATTTATAAGGTAAAGATGTCACAAGCATAGATCTGCATTTGGTCCAATAACAATATTCATGCATTATGTTATCTAAATCGAGTGTCAGATATAAAATAAGGAACCCCATAGAAAGTGTACCTATGGGTCCATATTTTGTTATGGAATTTGGACCCCTTATAGAATTTTGACCTCCCTGGCCCATTGAAAACAGTGCAATGTTGATTAGATAATATAATGCACTTTGGAGCTAGGATGCTACAATTTTGGTTACATGCGTTTGGTTATGTTACCAGTGTTACCATTAAAAACATTAAGAGATCAGTGAAAGACCCATTGGTTGAATTAACATGGTTCCATAGGGAAAATGCTTTTCCCTGTGGTTGATTACTTTATACATTCTATATGACACTGGCACTCTTATATTCTAAAAATAATATATACAAGAGAAAGTTTCTCACATTGTGATTCATTTTTATTATGCAAAAGATGAATTTTGTAAAATTTTCAAGTCACTGTATGTGTAATCTTTTCAGATGAAGGATTCACCATTGGTTCGTACAAGTACAGGTACTAGTTTTGAAGCATCCAGCGCTACGGGTGATGCCATCAATCTTTACATTACGGATGTCACCTTTAGTGCCATCACTGCTACTACTGCTGTGGCACCACATACAACTGATGCTGAAATGCAAATCGATCCGGTAACGATATTTCAAGTGCGACACTTCGCGAATGCTGCTGTAGTCATGGATGACATTATTGCACCAATGAACGTTGATCATGACTACTCCTATGTGAAGCTTCCATCAGATTCAGTGAGAACAAAGACATTGGTGCAGATGATGCACACTATGTGATAACAGCGACATAACCGAGGGTGACTCAAGCAGCTCCGACACCTATGAGAAAGAGAAGAAGTTTGTCATTCGTGAGAAAAACTTATATCACTTTTCTGCACCTGCCACACACCAAACAGCCATAAACTGTGACACAGGTTGTACTCATGTCTGATCTATCAGCCAAGGTCTTTCAGATACTGGGGTGTCTGTCAGAGGAAAGGGTGCTGATTTCTACCCCTGGATAAGTGAAAGGTGAACTGAATATGTTAGGTGTACATGTACTATCAGTCAGAATAAGTAGTGTATTGGTGTATATTTAGTGCCAGTAGTTTATTGGAACAGATGGTTGGTGTGCAAGTACTATCAGTCAGAACAAGTAGTGTATTGATACATATGATTGGTGTACATTTACTGTCAGTACAAGTAGTCTATTTGGTAGAGAATGAGACGCTTGGTTTACATTTGCTGTCGGTAGGAACAAGTAGTAGATTCAGTCAGAACAAGTAGCATATTGGATACACATGATTGGTGTACATTTACTGTCAGAAGAAGTAGTGAAATGGTGCAGATTCCAGAATGAGATCATTGGTGTACATTTACTGTTGGTAGGAACAAGTAGTGTATTGGTATGCATGATTGGTGTACGTTTACAGTCAGTCAGAACAAGTAATATTGTTACACATGATTGGTGTACATTTACTGTCCAATCAAAACAAGTAGTCTATTGCCATTGGTACAGATGATGATGGTGAAACAGTTAAAATGCCTTGGCTTTATAAAGATTAATTATTCCCTAAGCTAAACTACCAGTATATTTGATATGTTGTGGCATAATAATGATGTGTGTAACTGTGATATCCATGTTCCAAGTTGTATTTCCCAGTGGTAGAAGTCACTGTTTTTAGTCAATGTTTAGTCTTGGTTTCAGTCATTCTAGTTAGCCTTATTTCTTTGGTACTTGTTTTTCTACGTGAATAAACTCTTGATATATTTTATGTTGGTCTCAATATAAATGAAATTGTGTGTAGTGACATGCAAGATGCTGCAGGTAACATTTTTGTTGACAGTGGGATATGGATAAGAAGGCATTCACATCATTCAGTTATTAATATTTTAGTGGGAATTTTTGTAGTTTTCCAGGTTGTTTTTCGACCTGCTGCATACTGTGGTTGCCTCACAATTTGTCTATATCAGACTATCAGTACACTCACCTGTGTCAGGTCAATCTCCATAGCTAAACTTTCCATCAATTCAATTCGGTTCAGAATAGACATCACAGATCCTTCCCACATCGCAGGATGGGATTACTTGTCTTGCCTTTCCTGAGCCTGAAATATAATTCGTCAGGGTTAGTTGATAGCACTAATTCCATAATTACCATAATAGTTGCAAAACTGTGAACATTACATACTGTCAGTAGTTAATTATTGTTATTTAAATGATTACATTGCACCAAACAACAAGGTGTTGTGGTGTGCTACAGAGAGGGGTGATTACAAGTATGAATATTAATGTAATCATGATTATAGTAATTATTGCAATCACAATTACTAATGTAGTAATGATTACAATCATTATTACAATCACGATTATGGTAACATTTAAGAATATATATATATATTCACATAATGAATTAAATAAACCTTCATGTTATTATTGTCATCAATGTTATTCAACACAAAATCAAACAAAATATTAAAATACAGTCACGGTACACTTCATTAGATTAGATACAAAATAAAGAGAAAAGCCTGCTTGCATTGCCATTGTAGTTCGGACCTCGCCCTCGAGCTAGGTAAAAGAAATATGCAGAAAAAATGTGATTATTAAAATGGCGTTGATTCAATAACAATTGAATTACTGACCTGCTAGCTATACGGCGAATCAATGAGTCGGCACGCAAATCATGCAGTGACAGCAGACCAACATCTAGCACCGCTCTGTTTGTGCATATCACTACAAAATCATAGTCTTCGCCTTCGTACGGTGATGCAAGCACCAACGCGGTCGGGCACAGGGTGTTGCATAGCCATAGGCATAGCCATAGCCTAGCCCTAGGCATGGTAGCTTCCTCGGCGCAGCATGATGACTCAACGTAAACGTGCGCAGACATCAGGACGCAATTTCCACAGGTTCACCACATCACATTACCTAGTCAGGAATCATTGACAGTCAAAGCGCTGTTGTAATTTTTCCTGCATCCAACGTCAACAAAGTCAAAAGCGAAGCCGACCTGGAGTCTGGAGCGTGACTCACACACTCGGTGACACTTTACGACTGTCAACCGTTGTTTCCGTGTGGCCTGTCGAACTAGACTCTTCGTCTGTGGTTTCCATTTCTCCAAAGATAGACAACTATTACGGAAGTTCAGTAAACCACTAATCGCTAGTAACAGATCTGGTAAAACTGTCACAAGCGATGCATCCATCTTGTCAACAAGTAAAAAATAGTTCCGGTATTCCGTTATCGCATATTCTCGTTGGTTAGCGTCTCGTGTGTTCGAGAAGTGTGGCGTTTTTCACGATTTTTTCCGTGTTTTGTTGTAATTTGTTTAACTTTTTTTTTTTGGAACGAACAAAAACGCTATTTTGTTGATGTGTGTAAACACTTGTATATATAACAGAGACCCATATCTTTTTTTTCGCACCAGAATGCCTATTTACGAAATAAACTGCAAAAAAATCGAAAATTTACATTGATTAGATATACGCGACTCAAACCACTCGTTTCGACAACAAGATGGCGATACGCAGTGATGCATTTTGTCGATTTTTGTCTCGAACAAAATCAGTTTTTCAGTTTATCTCATAAATTAGCAGGTATCTGTCACCATTAATGCATATTTAGATAATATATATATTTAAATATACGGCATAACACAAAATTGCTTCAGTTCCCCTTTAATGTGCTGTGTTGGCTTCTTGAGAGTGTGGCCTATTCAGCTCCACTTCCTCCTACTAATTTTATGTTAAGTTGGTTCTTGAATTGTTGAGACATTTTTCTGCCCATATATTCCAGATGCTGTGTACAGCTTCAGTGATGACTGTATGTTTGTTTGCAGACCTGTCGTGGGATTTATCAACATCTGTCCTGACAAATTCCATCTGACACTTCAATCTAGAGCTTTCTTGAACTATGTCATTCGACATGAGATCACACATGGATTGGTAATTCAACTTCGTTCATCTTTCTGTGGTCACATTCTGCCTTATTGCAATATTGGAGGCACCATACACGAATTGCCAATGCGGTGAAAAACAAAGCTGACTATTGTAAAAATTTCATCTGGCAAAAACTAAACAATTTATCTTCCCAATTTTTTTTTCTTTTATAATCCAATGCAAGCAAGAATAGCAAGACTCCTGGAAAGTAGCGATGTGCTTTGTGTATGCCACAAGTAGGGAGGTCGGTCATATTTTCAAAAGTTCATCAAATAGGACATGTGATACACCATTGTAAAGGTCATTTCAGTGGAAAGACAACCATACATGACTGATCTCTCTGGGATGAAAACTGACCGACTTATGGGTATTTGTGTAACAGCTGTTGACTAAATCTTTCTGACGGTTTTCTAATCTGAAGAAAACATGAAATAAACTTGTGTAATAATGGAAATATTTGTTTGTATACACAAATTATATGTTATGTGTTTCCTTTACATACTATTTACAAAAGGAATTATACATATAATTAAAACAACTAACCTTTCAGAAAGCTTACAAAAGTATGCATACTCAGGCCCGCCTTTAAAATGCTAAATACTGTACTTTTATTAACTAGTGTTAATACCACCACTAGGCCCTACCAAGTCAATGTTGTATTAATGCATTACAACTACAAATTTCATTTATTAAAATTTGTATTTAAGTATATTTTTTATTTGTTTATTGCTATTTAACACATTTATATTTGTAATGTGATTGTGTGTGTATGTGTTGGTGGATGGGTGGGTGCGTGGGTGGTTGCTTGTATATAATTTACTTACATACATACATATCCTCTTCGGTCTTCAGGCAAAATCTGCCTATGTACCGCTCTTAGCTAGTCTTAGTGTGGCTTTGTAGTCATATTTGACTGCCTGGTTTCGCCAGTGTTTGTCTAGTCGATTTTTAAGCGTATTTACTGATGGTGCAGTGACGACGGTGTCCGGAAGTGAATTCCAAATATTAATGACTCTCTGGCTAAAGAAATGCCTCCTTAATTCCCGTTTACTCCGGTCCTTGAACAACTTGTGTGCCTTCGTACAAGTCTTTGTTAAACATATCGTGCGAAAAGGTAAAAATGCCATGCAAGTATTTATACACATCAATAATATCTCCTCGTAAACGACGATAGGTCAGTGTTGGTAAATTTAATGCCTTTAATCTAGATTCATAATCTAAATGTCTCAGTACTGGGACCATCCTAGTAGCTCTTCTCTGGACAGCCTCCAGATCATCAATATCATGCTGGTACTGCGGTGACCAGACTACCACTCCGTATTCCAAAGTAGGACGGACTAGTCCCTTATATAAATGTAGAAAGGTTGTCCTGTCCAAGTATTGATATGTTCGTCGTATTACACCCAGCAATCTATTTGTTTTTGACACTGCCTGCTGTACCTGTTGTGTAAATTTTAACTGGTCATCAACTAGGATGCCCAGGTCTTTCTCTACATGGCTACACTCCAGAGGATTTGCACCTGTTTCTGTTGTCAAAGTATAAGTAAATTCTGGGTGCCCATGTCCAATTCTTAGAACTTTGCATTTATCTGGGTAAAATTTTAACTGCCACTTTTCAGCCCAGTCTTGTAATCTGTCTATGTCTTTCTGTAGGTTTATACAATCTTGCCTCGTTGAAGTTTTGTGATATATTTTTGTATCGTCTGCGAAAATCTTCATGTCACATGTTACAACATTTGTTAAATCGTTAATATATAGTATAAAAAGAATAGGTCCAAGGACACTGCCCTGTGGTACCCCACTTACTACTTCCGTCCACGAAGATGCTGCTCCATTTACTAATACACAGTGTTTGCGACAGGTGAGAAATGTTTCAATCCATTTAAGAAGTTTTCCCTTTATTCCGTATCCTTTTAGCTTTGCTAGCAGTCTCTGGTGTGGTACTGACTCAAAAGCCTTCTTTAAATCCATGTATATTGCATCTACACATTCTCCATCGTCTAATATTTTTGTCCAGTCTTCCAATGTTGAGATTAGTTGTGTGGTACATGATCTCCCAGCAATGAAACCATGCTGGTGGTCTGCAATTAATTTGTTTTTTCCATGTGTGTTATTATGGCATCTTTGACGAGGATTCCATGACTTTACATGCCACTGCCGTCAAGCTAACTGGCCTGTAGTTTGCCGCTAGGTGTCTACTGCCTTTCTTAAATATTGGCGATACATTTGCAATTTTCCAGACTTTTGGTAGTATGCCTGTATCCAGTGACTTCCTAAATATGATGAACAGTGGCATTTTCAATTCTTTAGCAAGCTCTTTTAGTACCCGGGATGTATGCCATCAGGACCTGGTGATTTCCGATTTTGATATTTTTAATTCACATGAGTATGTATTAGTGTAGATACTATAGGTATTATTGGATTTGGGGAGGGTTTTTATTTATTATAATTTATTTATTTACATTTTTATTTATTTTTATATGATTTATTATATTCCAATTATTAATTTTGTTATGCTTTTTACATGATTATGGGTAATTTAACCTGAAATAAAGGCATTCATATATAGTAATTAATATATTTATATGCTTAATGCCATTAATGGCAATATTAATACGGCAATTTCATTTGTATGGCGTAGACATGGGTTATTACTTGAAATTACATATTGGCCTAACTATAAAAATTCCAACATTTAATATGTGCAAGCATACCTACATGTGTGTACACACAAATAACAAATACATGGCTAAAACATAGCAACACATACGAGACCACGATAAATGCGTGCGGCTTCTGTGGGCGATAATAGAAGATAGTCAGCCAGCCGTCATCGCCGGACGCGGGGTACCTGTACGTTCAAGCTTGGGGCAAAAATGGGCAAAGGTGTTTCTCCACAAAACTTCCAATTTTATTAAGTTAAGACATTACTTTATTGCATATGTATGGTTTCCAAGGGTTTCCGCAACCTGTTAATACTTTATTTGCTCTCCCAATATGGCAAACTTTCAAAATAAAATAACTTTCTAAATTTTCTTACTATTCGTACGAGACAAACACCAACGCAAAGAGTATAATTTTGTGGTTTCAACCATGCCAATAAACATTGCATGACGGGTAATAACGCAGCACAAGAATATAAGCAAAACACCATCCTTCAACGGGATTAAATATGGCCGCGCCCAAAAGGAAACGAAATTCCTGCTGGTGTCGTTGCTTCATCGTGGATATCTGCATGAAGCGTAACGAATTCACAATAGCACGTATTTTTATCATAAACAAGACATATTTCTCTTTCTTTTGATATCATAACTATTTTTATTCTTTAGAAAATTGTGAACTTACAAATTAGTAAACATACGCGATTTAACACAGCGTCCGAATGGCAACGCGTTCGCGTGATTTCTACCGACCTCCCTACCACAAGGTGTTTTGTGATTACTAACATGATCAAACACTTCTTTAAACATATCCAAAAGAGAGAAAGCTCTACAGGTAAGCAAAAACTTTTGGAGATGTTGAAATAAGTTCAATTAATATATAATATTTACATAATACTGGTCATCATAAATAATAATTAATATAATGTAGTTAAAATATGAGTTGCAATGTGAACTTTATCATTTGTTTATTATATACATGTTTGTGGATCTTGAATCCGGAAAAATATGATGATAATAATAATATCTGTCGTTTCTACTAGGTATTATATAACAAATGACATGTTATGTTACCAGGGCTTCTTGCCGAACCTGTTTGCTTTCTTCCGCGACGGTAAGGGCAATCCATTGACAGCTCGCCATCATATTACAAGACGACCACCCATAGTCAAGTAAGAACAGGCTGAAAAATTGGTAATGATCTGTTGAAGGGTTGCTGAGATATGGGTGTAGGGATAAAAACTGTTGTCACATAACCTGTTCCCTTGAGTATGAAAATGTTCAAAAATCATTACGCACGTACACACGCACGTACACACACGCACACACACATGCACGCACACATTCCTATGTTTTGCTTTTGAGAAATAGCTTCACCACATTACAACGATGCAACAATTCCAGAGCTGTCCATATGAAATCCTTAACAACATCCCTAATTTACCGAATACAAAATATAGCATGTATTTTTCAATTACGGGAAATGTGCATAGGAAGTTGTTGAGAGAGATTTTAATAACTAACAGTGTCACTACAGTGTGGTGAATTAATTTGCATTACTTGAAGGGGACGTTACATGGCAAGTGAACGTGTTATTCGGAGGATAGTTCGGAAGTCTTGGAAAGTAAAGATGGGTTTCATATCACTCGGAATGACATTGCTTGTCACTGAAAATGTGAAGGCAAGCAATAGATGACTGAATGTATTTGCATGATTGCATTATTATATAATTATTATATAATTATTATACTATATATTGTCATTTAGCTGGCTTGTGTCAAATTTCTCATTTATCTTAAGTGTCATCTCAAGATACTGATGTTTGATACAAAATCAATGTCACTTAACCTCAGACCATCATCTCCATCCACCCCATCCTCCTCATCCACCCCCATCCACCCCATCCTCCTCATCCACCCCATCCTCATCCACCCCATCCTCATCCACCCCCATCCTCTCCATCCTCCCCATCCACTCCCATTCTCCCCATCCAACTCATCCACCCCATCCTCTCCATCCACCCCATCCTCTCCATCCACCCCATCCTCTCCATCCACCCCCATACTCCCCACCTTCACCCACCCTGCCCATCCAAATTTAAAATGCTAAATGAAACAGCTGGGGAAAACATCTCCCTCATTGAAGTCTATTTCGCTTACTGTAAGACATTGGTGTTTAGAGATAGTGGCGCTGTATGTAGGAAATGTTCTCAGAATGATTGCAGAAAGTTACTGAGTTGAGTTGAAAAATGATGTGCCTATAGCATAGCTAAGTTTGACCTGTAAATGTTTGCCCATATTTGTAAGATACTCAGAATGAACTCGACCAACGAGTAATGGAAGCTGTCATTGCTGTACAGAGAGAGGTTCGGAGGCACTTTGGCTGCTCACATCTGGAGGGAGCCGAACTAGAGGACCAGGATGTCAGTTCTGGGACAGGGTCACACTGGGAGAAGAGGCTTTTTGAGGTGCGCTCACTTAGGCACATGCAGAATGGGCTGCATGGAATGGGGGGGGGGGGACTTTGGGAAGAGATTCTGTGAGATATTTCAAGGCTTAGAGAATTTCATGAAAAGTCACTTTAATCTGGGCTTTATTCATTTAGAAATTATTAACATGGATGTGTCAGTAGTGTAGGACACCTCAGTTTGGATACCCCTTGGAAACAAGGAGCTCCCCTTGAAAACAGCCTCCCTTGAAAACAGTCACTCTTTCACAGTCTATTGTTTAGTACATCTACACATCTTTATATCTGACCAGTCTCTGTAATCAGGCCACCCCTTAAATTAGGCCACTTTATCTCAGTCACTTGGCTCATTAGAGGAGTTATATGTGCATGCATCCAACTATGATTTGATATATATATTGTGAAAACAAAACTTGGGAAAAAAATTGACCTCAATGAGTAAGACACATATGTAAATCGTGCCGTGGTTGAGTCAAACCAATTCGTATTCAGGGAAGAAACTATACAATGAGTTTAATATCATCAAACATTTTCAGACACTAACTGTTGGGTTTGGCACTGTTTGTGGTTTCAGAATGAGGTAATGACAGCTTCTGTTTCTCAGAATCCGGTCTATTCCCGCATTACTTTGGCCTTGCTTCAAGACACTGGGTGAGATATAACCTCTTTCTGTTTTATGTCAATATCCCTTTTCCAGTTCTCAAACCAATTTCCCTCTTCCTCTTCTGACATTCATTATAACTATTCCAGTTCTCATGTTGATGTCACATTTCCTGTTCCGATGTCAATTTCAGTTTTCCTTATTACAAAGTGGTTACACTTTTCATCATTACACTGTCATTACACAGTTACTTATTACAGTACTATTACATTTCTCCTTATTACACGACTGTGTTGGCATGGCATTGTTTAAAATAACTATGTTGTACAAGTTACTTTCATATGTTGGAAGTTTTTCTTACACAGCCAGACTTGCTTAGTCATACCAAGAAAATATCCACCAAGTAAGTTTCTCCATTTTTTTACCCTCTTCTGTGCTACAGGCTACAGCCCTAAACCCTGTTCCTTGAGGTATGTATGGGAGTACACCACTTTACTAGTTTGTTTATGTGTAATGCCATTAGGTACGCTTCAGTGGTAGATTCCATTTCAGGTGGTACGATGTGGACTATGAAAAGGCTGATATGTTGTATTGGGGTCGAGGTCTTGGATGTGAGTTTGCAATGACCAGTTGCATGGATTATATGGAGAGGCAGCACGCAAGGTATTGTCTGCTTCAAGGTGCACATTTGATGACATGTTGTTGTTTTGCCAAGCCCGCTTACTACTTACACTGGTATTTTATTCACTGGATGTTTCTGATAGTTTCCTTTTGGCTCTAAACAGAACGAGATCATAAATTCATAATGAATGTCACCGTTCCAGAAATGCATAACTACCATAACTGGTGAAACCGTTCAACAAGTTAGGAGAATAAATGATTATTGTTCTTTTATCACAACTATTAAAGTTAACTCACTTCAATGTTACAACCATTGGTTGCCTTCTTCAGGAACTTAATTCTTGGAATTAGTTCTTCTGATAACCAGATGGTATTGCAAGCAGATTGTCCTATACTGAAGAAGAACTAATTCCCAGAATCCTTCAAATGTTTTTGCTGCATATCGCATATGTCATATTGCATAACTGCAGCATCTATAATCTCATCACAACCTTCTCACATTTATCATACCAAAAAGTTGACATTGTTTGCCACATTTTCAATTACAACTCACCCATAATTTTAATCAGGTCTTCCAACATTTCTATGACCCAATTTTTAAAATTCTTTTCAAGATTAAAAAAAATTACAACTCATTAATCCTTGCTTCTGTTGCCCTAGAAACAGATCTGTTCTGCCCTACTGTGATGTCGTGTCAGGTGGTGGCGTTATCCAGTCTCGTTGTAATCCGGAGAGAAATGCACTTGTCAGGTGTAACCTAATGAAGTATACCAAGAACCTTCCGACTCGGTATCAGGTAAATATTTGTTCTTTCAGCCATGCATTGCAAGTTATTTTAACCACCAGTGACATATCTATCTAGGATCTCGCAAAGGGGGAGGCAAGTTTAGTCACGAACCCATTAGTATACCGTGTGTGAATCTGTGACTTTTTATGTATCTGGCATTAGGCCCAGGCTTTTACATTTATCCTCCATTATAACGGTATGCAGTGAATATACGCTGACAGTGATAACCCTTTGTAGCGTCGCTGGTATAATCTGGCTTTTAGGGCGCTGCATTGACATTTCCCAATTTACGGTAATAACTGTGCGCAAGAACGGATGTGCAAACGGGAATGCGGGTTATCATATTTTCCCGTGTAATGGGTGTTCTTCTGTCTGGGTCAGAAATCGCATATGGTTTACACGTAAGTGAGACATGCACCCTTGGGGCGGAGCATTATGTTTGTACGGCACTCTGTCATTGTGTTTGTACGGCACTCTGTCATTGTGTTTGTACGGCACTCTGTCATTGTGTTTGTACGGCACTCTGTCATTGTGTTTGTACGGCACTCTGTCATTGTGTTTGTACGGCACTCTGTCATTGTGTTTGTACGGCACTCTGTCATTGTGTTTGTACGGCACTCTGTCATTGTGTTTGTACGGCACTCTGTCATTGTGTTTGTACGGCACTCTGTCATTGTGTTTGTACGGCACTCTGTCATTGTGTTTGTACGGCACTCTGTCATTGTGTTTGTATGGCACTCTGTCATTGTGTTTGTATGGCACTCTGTCATTGTGTTTGTATGGCACTCTGTCATTGTGTTTGTATGGCACTCTGTCATTGTGTTTGTATGGCACTCTGTCATTGTGTTTGTATGGCACTCTGTCATTGTGTTTGTACGGCACTCTGTCATTGTGTTTATTTGTTCGTATTTGTAGCTATTTGTTGATAGCGTATTCATTACAGTATCTACTTTTGACAGCGAGATGTCTCAAATGTCCTAGACCTAGTTAAGTTGGGCAATGACAATGGCATGCTAGCGTTTGTATATAGTCCTAGTGGATGGATTAATGAATGTATAATGTGTTACCAAGAACGAGTTGCGGAATGCATAATAGAATTAGTACTACGATGACAGTGTATCGTGCAGTGGCATTAGGTTTCAACGAGTAATGTTAGTAGTAGTATTGTTGGCAGTATCAGTACCCCGATGTGGAATTATGTTCCCCTGTTGTCATTAGATGGCAGCACTAGTCATGTTACAATGTTCAAGCGTTACTGTTGTGTACTGAATGTCCTGCAATAAGTTACTTTCGGGTGTTACATTTATTTGTGAAAGTTTTGTTGCATGGTCGGTGCACTATTATAAGTAGACGCACAGGCATCGTGATGAGTATTATTATATTAGGTTGTTTTAACAGTCCAACCTGTTAACACGATGGTACCTGGAAGTGGACTTCAACTGGACGGCTGGGCCATGTTTTCTTATTAAACCACTTTATTTATATTATGTGGAATACGGTGCTATGTTGGCAGTAATAAATTGTCCAACGTTTTGCCAGAATCTTAGATGCTATTTACATGGTAATCCGTGTTAGTAATGTGTCTTGGCTGTGTGCAGGCTACTGTTTGTTAGGATATTAGGATGTAAAGTGTGGTGGCGACATGATAATATTCTGTGTTCTACCCATGTCAGATATTGTAGTTCTGAGTAGCAGTCGCCGTTTCCGCCGTAGTTTCTGTTTTGGCCATATATCATCTTGGTTAAGTTAAACACACAGAAATTAAGTACATTTTAGTTAGTCTGCCATATAATGTTATGTCTCAGTTAATCGTTCTTATGTGTGAATAAACCTTATATATATATATATACATATTCTGTTTGCCTTAGTGTAATTCGATTGGTTTGGGGACCCGTGGAACGCTGCAGGTCACACATACTATCATGTAGTGGTGCAACAGCTTAAAAAAATGTACGCCTTGGCCCAACGCTCCCCTAAATAAGCCACTGTCTACCACAATCAGTGTCAGTGCCCCCCTAAATAAGCCACTGTCTACCACAATCAGTGTCAGTGTGGTCAGTTACTGAATTGTAAAGCTTTTTAAAATCAGAGCATACTTTCCTGCACAGCGTAAGTTTTGTTTCAGAATTTTCAGAATCTTTCTGGGGTGACATCTTCTGATATTGGCAGGTGTGGAGGGATGATTACGTATGCTGACTTCTGCCCTTACTGGACGGTATGTATCTCACAAGGGTTTGCGAAATGAAGGCTGACTTTGCACAGGAGTAGTACATATTTCCAACCACAAGTCTTTAACAAGGTCACATACCTTTATTTAGCCAAATGGTGCTATTTAATAAAATTAAAAGAAGCTAAGCAATCATGCGGTGTAGAAGTGTGCAACATTTTGAATGAAAGACCAGTTGAGAGTTTTCATCTTTGCTTTTAATAAACTGTTGATCAGCTAATTTAATATAAATTCAATCAAGACATTTGACAAATTGGTAACTCCAGTTAACTCACTGAATGACAAACTGGAAAAATCAGTCTGTCAAATACAGATGAATTAATTCTTTGTGGATTTAGTTAAATAAACTTAACATGATGGGTTTATTCAATATGGTTTTCCACATTATGTGTACTATGGATTCTGTTGCAAAATAAAGAGTGTGGCTGACTTGCATACCCTCCATAAAACATCTAGATCATTTATGTAATTTCCCCCAAAGATTTCACCAGAATAAAACAAAGTCAATAATCCAGAAGATTGGATAGGATTGACCTCACTAACCCAACCCCCCCAAAATTGGAGGCACCGTACATGCATTGCCAAAAGCTGACTATTGTGAAAATTTCAACAGGCGAAAACTAAACAATATACCATCCCAATTTTTTTCTTTTATAATCCAGGTGGACCCTGGACCCACCCACATCCAAATATTTTTTGGTTATGGAAATGTTTATATTTATATTTTTATATATATATAAATATATATACAAAGCCCCTAAGGTGACATACTGTAGGTACAGTAGTACTGTATTCGATATATTAAATATATATACCCTAATTAGCATACACCCCCTTTTTTATTCAGCAGGATCAAAAATGATTGTATTTTGATTAGTGTGGAACAACTGAAAAGTGTCACCATCTGGTGTTAAACACGTGGCACCACTTTTCAGTTGTTCTACCAAATGACACTACTAGTGTTAAGCAGTTACCTTATTGTGTAGAGAAAAAAATGTTGGTGTGTGCTTATAAGAATTTGATTCTTTGAAATTTTTCCATTAATTTTTTTTAAGCATACTGTACCCTTGTTAGGTTGAATATAATATATCTTTATGTTTATTGCACTTGATAATGGTAAGAACTATGGTGGCAGATGTTTACTCGGCCCTCCAGACATGGCAAGCAAATGGGAAGTGAATGTTCTGTAGCAGACAATCAGCCTGGTAAGTATCAGTATCATAATTCTATACTAAAGATCCCTCCTTAATGCTAATTTCCGACTGTCTTGTTTCAGCCTCATTTCACAATAAATCGAACCTGTCTAGTATCAACCATGACTACTGGGCCAAGTCGAAATTCAGGAGCAAACGGCAAAGTGGCTATGCCTATAGTATAATATAAGGCTATTGACACTTGCTGGTTACCCGATCTAATGATCAGAGTTAATTCTTACGATGATCTTAACAAAAGTACCCACTCTTTTATTAAGTTACCGCGCATGCACATACATTACAGTTCACACACAACAGATTTAGCCTTCAATGAACCTGATTTGCAATGGGCTAAATCAGTTGAGGGAGCTTTAAAGGTACATGGACATAAGTCAGTTTTTGCTACGAAAAAGGTCACAACATTATTTTCTTCAAAGACTGTATATTAAATACAAAGGTACAGTATTGCATATTATTACTGATACTTGAGCACAATAAAGTTGGATGATTAAGTAAAATATTCCTGTGGGTATGTATACAGTATTTCTAAGAACAATTGGATCTTAACACACAACTATTAAGTGATAATATTTATTTTGATAGTAATTTATTACAGTGTAGTACTTAGCATTATATCCTGGTTTGAATTTATTTCAATATAACTGGCAGCTTTTACACTAGAAAGTTCATGTAACTTGTTTTATTAAATAAACAATGGTCTGGAGCCATTCAGACAAGGGGATTTAGTTGCCAACAACAGCGTCGGATTTGAAAGGTGGCTTCTGAAGTGTCACTAATGTAAGTGCAGGGTCCTTCATAGACAACAAACATGTTGTGTGTGTGTGTGTGTACGTATGTGCGTGCGTGCGTGCGTGCGTGCGTGCGGTGTCTTCAGGTGGCGCCACATAAACCAGTACCAGCTGATGGTGTCCTGCTCAGGTCAGAGATCTCGTGTCAAAAGACAGTTACCACCAAAGTCCACCATCTGACGTGACCAGTGCCACATGGCAGATTCAGTCATTTAACACTTACTTTAAACAGCATGACCGTATGTTTAGTTATTTGCCTAGCTAACGCACCAAAATAATGGAAATGTGTCCTAAGAAACAATAATATTAAAAATTAAATAGACCATGGGTGTTGCCATCTTGTGATGGGCAAGCAAAGCTATGCGTCACACTAATAAACAAGTAAAGGTGACCAAACACTGATCTGTAATCATGTCAATATATAGGTTGTTTTTTATTTAATAGTTCAACTTATATTATAAATATAAAGAACTAGATATATTTAACGTTGTGACTTTATTTCTTGTGGCTTTTCTATGTGACTTTTCCTGTTTTTATTTCCTGCATTCATTTTAAGATGTATATATGGTACTGGATGGTAGCAAATTGACAGACCTTTCAACAGTCACCTGTCTACTGCTGAATGAATATCTCTATGACCTTGTTTGTTGTGCCTTTAGCAGCATGATAGAAAGAATTGTACCGGTAATCACTAACATCATTATTAATGTTGCTGGCAGGCAATGGATCTCTTAATGTGTCAAAACTCGATGCCCTGTCAACGTTATCAGCTAACCATATCTTAGATATGCTGTAAAGAATTGATGCACTAAAAAACACACATACACACACCAGTATGCACGTATGTGTGCACACGCTTGCACACACACACACACCTAGGTGATATTCGGCTGTATTTTGACATGAATGGGAGGTCATTGTCAGACACCATTCCCATTTACCATTCAAGAAAATGTTGAGTTCTATGAATTGTGAAACCCAAACAATTTGCACGTTATATATACCTTTGAAGTTCTGTGATTCTGTCTATTGAATAAAATCCTTGGTATTATCAGATCTCGTTCTCTCTTCTGGGAAATGTGCAAAACATAGTCTGAAACCAAACACAATGCAGGGCATGACAACAGAAAATGCTAGAACAAGGAAACAGTCCTAGGATAAGTAATCCCTTAAGGCCTGTTTACATGAGGGATTATTTGTTGGGTCCTATTTGAAGCAGTAGCCAATCCGCAACCAGCAGCTGGTGCACCCGTCGTCACCATTCATTGTCATGTTACACAGTGTTGCCCAACCAATTGTGGCACAAATTGTGTAAACCGGCCTTTATTCCATGGACAGGAGGAGACTAATTGGAACACTTTGTTTTACCAGACAACAACATTCTGCTGGAACATTATGGCACACACTCCATATGCTTGCACCACTCTGCTATGTGGTGCATCCACAATGGCACCACTCGTCTCATGCCGGTCTACTCTGGCAGTGGCTGCTACAAGGTAAGTCTGTCCATGGAAACGGTGTCAGAAAACTTCCAAGTCTCCTGCTTTGGGAAGTAGATTTCTTTTTCCAATTATTTTGTAACATCTGTTCTCCTTCTTTTTCAAATAATCTCCTTTTTGAAACAATTCCACATTTTCTATAAAAAAAAGTGTACATATTCCATAAATGGCACATTTGAGACCTACGTGTTTCTAATATTTCAGTATTGTGGAAGGGAATTCCCCCTCCCACAATCCACCCTCCATCCTTAATTGTATCTATAGCAGAATGTCATTCCTCTTAATTCTTTGATTGACACCTCTGGTGTTAAAACAACTGCAATATTAGTGTTGCCATAGTTGTTTTGGGGGAAGCTGCAAGAAAACAATTAAAAACCTTTGAAACCATAGGGCCATCTTCACATGGGTTCTAAGTAAACTATCCATCTTACCTGTCAATTGTGTGGAAACAAAGGACTGTTAGATTGAATTAACTCAAAATGAAATGGTCCTGGTGGAAACATAAACTTGTATCTAGCTTTTTTCAGTTTTTTAAAACTATTTTCCCATACAAATGGAACTGTGATAGTAGTATAAGTATAACTGGTCATAATGTATGTAGCACAGAATACATAGAGTTAAGTATTACATCCAAATCAGTAGTGGCCACACATAAAACGCTTGATGGGAGGGGGAGTCGACATTGAAACATAGTTTATGCACCATAAATTATCAACACAAGATAGATCTGAGTGTCCATTTAATAAAGTGACCACGCTATTACCATATTGTGTGCTCTGATAGCATATTGTGTTGCATCAAAAGTGAATCTGTATGTTAATAAAATGTTATTCCACATTATCTCGCCTATCCTCTTTGGGCTTGCAATGCACTTTCTCTGGTGCACGCTGTCTGCATGCCAACTGTTTGCATTCATTCCATGACTTCCAGCCCAGTTCTTGTTTTTCTGTTTGTACATACACCTTACCTCTACGCTAGATTGTCTTTGGGTGAACTACTTTCCATTTGCTTTCAAGTGATCGTGTTAGAACCGTTAGGCGATAGAAAATGAGCCTGAGGCAGTGGCTGTCTTCTTCCATTTTCAGGACATGTTGGTATGATATCTGTGCTTATCTTCTTAAGTTTTAATTAGTATATTTTCTCTTGACATTACATAATGGTCATCTAAATTTTAGTATGATGTTTTATTTCACAGTATGAGTGTGACCTGAAGACGCCTGGCCAACTGTTTGTGTATGTTTCAAACAAACGCTTCATCTGCACCAAGGCCAGACAAGCACTGGAGATCAATGTCCACGTCAATGGAACTGTGGTCAATGGTACACTTGTCTGTCCTTCATACCTACAAGTATGTCGGGTGAGTTATAATATTGTGGCTGTGCACGATACAGATTTGTCGGACCGCAGGGTCATTGGATCATGCCAACTAGTTTATATATATTACACTGCCAAAAATAATTTTCTTATACAAGAAAATATTTCTTGAAACAAGAAAAGTTTCTTGAATTAAGAAAAAATGTAGACATTTTTTCTTCGCAATTTCCAGATATGTGATTGAATAAGGAAATTTTCTTGAATGAAGAAGATATTTCTTCTTAAGAAAGATTTTAGATAAATCTTAATGCTATAATTTTTTTCTTGAATTAAGAAAACATTTTCTTACTCAAGAAAAATATTTTAAATAAATATTCTAGATGAAGAAGTTTTTTTTGAGTTAAAGCTGCTTCCTCAAATGGTTCAACCCATCGTGAATCCGGTTCACTTATGTCCAGATGTGTAGTGTGTGACTAGTTTAAGTAACGTGAGCAGTTTAATAAAAAATGCCATTTTTTTTAAATCATCGAAAGAATTTACTTCAGTCATTAGATCTGGTAAAGATCAAAATCCAAAATTGTAAACGATGTGCGAGTCAATGCTGATCATGGGCGTGACTTCAATCCTCTCATCGATCACACTACAAAGTTTCACCAAGGGTGAAAATCATTATTTTTCAGCATTTCGATATTCACTTCACTTAATGCTTCAACAATCAATCAAGTAATTTAATAGTTTGTCTGATGATTTCACAAAAACTACGTACAAAAGTTGCACAAATGAGCTAGAATGTTGCAGTGAATACTGTGTAGGTTTGGTTTTTCGTAAAATATGTTTGAAATGAGACTAGCAAAAAAATTAAATCGAGGATGCACCTTTAAAACTGCTTCCTCAACTGATTTAGCCTGTCGCAAATCTGGTTCATTTGTGTCCAAATATGTAGTGTGTGAATAGTTTATGCAACATCCATAGTCGATTTAATAAAAAATGCATATTTTTGTTCAAATCATCAAAACAATTGACTTTAGTCGCTAGATCTGGTAAGGATCAAACTAGGGGATATCCAAAATGGTAAACACTGTGTGGGTCAATTCTGATCATCGGCGTGACCTCCATCCTCTCGCCAATCACATGACACATTTACAAAATTTCACCAAGGAAGAAAATTGTGATATTTCACTTCAGTTAATGCTTGAACAAGCATTAACTAATTTAGCAGTTTCTCTGATGATTTCACAAAAACTACATACAAAAGTTTCACGAGCTAGCATGTTGTAGTGTAGGTAGGTTTGGTTTTAAAAAAAATTGTTTTTAATGAGACTAGCAAAACAATCAAATTGATTAAGAAAGCAATTCTTACTGAAGAAATAAATGTTAAATAAATATTCTTTTTGCAATCTGTGCGCATCAATATTTTCTTTCCACCCACAAATTTGTAATTTAATGCATATTGGTAAAGGAAACAATATTGGCAAAGTAATAAGATGAAATGTGAAATGTCAACAGCAAAGTAATTCACCATATAGAGGGGCTGCACTATTGCTAGCATGTTGTTCTGTGTTAATTTGTTGACTCAAACTTCATTAATTTTGATTTACTGATGAATAATGTCTGACTGGTCAACTGTTTGACAAGAAGGCCCTACACAGCTTTAAAACTGCCAGTGAATATAATTCAACATAAAATAGGCTTGTTATCAAATGCATGTCAACGCAAAGACCATTTTCCAGGATCACATTCACATACAAATGTTTATGCATTATATATGCATCATAATTATATTAGCAAAGCTACATGTTCTAATATAAGCATCATTCAATGTAATACAACTATATACACCAAGGTGTTACTTAGAAAGTGGATTTACAGGTCAGACAATGATTCTAAAAGCTGGGAGGAGTCTGCTAACTACAGGGCACTTTTTCAAAGTCTGACAAAGAGCATGTTTTGTAACTGTATTTACAATTCATACAATGTGAATGTTAATTTTATTAATGATGAATTTATTAATGAATTTGGGCATTTGAAATATAAAATGTTTGGGGGTTGCATTCAAATACATGCTCTCTGTTGAGTCTGGATTAAATTTTTTTAGCTATTGCACGAACAGAAAATTTTTAATGTAAATGTTTGTGGTTTTAAATCAAATGCACTAAAAATGTAACGACTGCATATGAATGTGCATGGCTACTGCATACCATCCAAACTGTGCATTCAAATGCATTTGCATTTGTTAACAAGTCCGCTACCAAATAATATTTAAATGTAATATTACTGATTATCATTTCACTCAAATATTTTTGATATATTATCAGATCACATGCGATATGAGTGAAATTTCCATCATTAATTTTTGCTACGGACTCTTGGAGTAAAAAATATGTTGGTGCTATTGCATTAATTATTTCTGATGGACGGGTGCTTATAAACTACTAGAGCTAGGATACGATGTAAAATATCTGATCCAAGCATAATTTACAGTAATCAAGAACACATGAAATAAAAATTTATTAATTGGGTATACAGCATAAGTATAATCTTTGTTCAGTACTTTGATTTAAAAATACTGTTAATGTGTGTGCTCTATAAATGTATGCCTGACATGAGATTTAGATTTAGGTCAGTCTCCTGACATAACACTTGTGACATACATGTAGTGAGAGCACACTCTCAGTGCCCCAGTGGTCTCATTAAGGGTCTGCTAATGAGGATTATGTGAGGGTCACCAGTTTCCACATCTGGATAATCTAGTACCAGGGTGGTAGTAGAAGCTGTGCTGCTTATACAACTAGTAGGAAATACATAATAAAGAAGACTTCTGGATGATTTGATTTCTATCATGTTCATTCCATGAGACAAAAGGTAAGAATGTTGTCCAGGCATATTGTTTTACAGCAATTTGACATGTGGCCTGGCCATGCAATAAACACAGTGAGTACATTTTGTGTGCAGCAGCCGGGCTGTTTGAAAAATGGCAGTTTGTATTTGTTATTATATTCAGTACTTTCAACTTGATCATGAATAAAAATTAAAATACCCATTAACACGTCATCATTCTGACTGTTTTAACTTTCATGATAGCTAATTTGTAATAAAATAAATCTATGGATGAAATCCTTGGCTTTCACATACTAGGAAGTTCACTAATTGTATCTTCTGGCAATGTATTGTTCCTTCTTTGATGTGTGCAGCATGACATGGACATCTAAATCATGTCATTGCTACTGTGTCTTTGAAATTGTTCAAATTCAAATAGTTTTAAAATTTCAACTAATTGTTACTACAGCAATCCCTCTTATAAGGTCACCCGTTCTGTAGGGGTACAAGGGCTGTAATGTGTGTGTTTGTACTTTACTGTGCCAGTAGTCCCCTCTTACAAGGTCACCCATTCTGTAGAGGTACAAGGGCTGGAATGTGTGTGTTTGTACTTTACTGTGCCAGTAGTCCCCTCATATAAGGTTACCCGTTCTGTAGAGGTACAAGGGCTGGAATGTGTGTGTTTGTACTTTACTGTGCCAGTAGTCCCCTCCTATAAGGTTACCCGTTCTGTAGAGGTACAAGGGCTGGAATGTGTGTGTTTGTACTTTACTGTGCCAGTAGTCCCCTCTTATAAGGTCACCCGTTCTGTAGAGGTACAAGGGCTGTAATGTGTATGCTTGTACTTTACTGTGCCAGTAGTCCCCTCTTATAAGGTCACCCGTTCTGTAGGGGTACAAGGGCTGTAATGTATGTGCTTGTACTTTACTGTGCCAGTAGTCCCCTCTTATAAGGTTACCCGTTCTGTAGAGGTACAAGGGCTGGAATGTGTGTGTTTGTACTTTACTGTGCCAGTAGTCCCCTCATATAAGGTTACCCGTTCTGTAGAGGTACAAGGGCTGGAATGTGTGTGTTTGTACTTTACTGTACCAGTAGTCCCCTCTTACAAGGTCACCCGTTCTGTAGAGGTACAAGGGCTGGAATGTGTGTGTTTGTACTTTACTGTGCCAGTAGTCCCCTCTTATAAGGTTACCCGTTCTGTAGAGGTACAAGGGCTGTAATGTGTGTGTTTGTACTTTACTGTGCCAGTAGTCCCCTCCTATAAGGTTACCCGTTCTGTAGAGGTACAAGGGCTGGAATGTGTGTGTTTGTACTTTACTGTGCCAGTAGTCCCCTCTTATAAGGTCACCCGTTCTGTAGAGGTACAAGGGCTGTAATGTGTATGTTTGTACTTTACTGTGCCTGTAGTCCCCTCTTATAAGGTTACCCGTTCTGTAGAGGTACAAGGGCTGTAATGTATGTGTTTGTACTTTACTGTGTCAGTAGTCCCCTCTTATAAGGTTACCCGTTCTGTAGAGGTACAAGGGCTGTAATGTGTGTGTTTGTACTTTACTGTGCCAGAAGTCCCATCTTATAAGGTCACCCGTTCTATAGAGGTACAAGGGCTGTAATGTGTATGTTTGTACTTTACTGTGCCTGTAGTCCCCTCTTATAAGGTTACCCATTCTGTAGAGGTACAAGGGCTGTAATGTATGTGTTTGTACTTTACTGTGCCAGTAGTCCCCTCTTATAAGGTCACCCATTCTGTAGAGGTACAAGGGCAGTAATGTATGTGTTTGTATTTTACTGTGTCAGTAGTCACCTGTCATCAGGTCACCCATTCTGTAGAGGTACAAGGGCAGTAATGTATGTGTTTGTACTTTACTGTGCCAGTAGTCCCCTCTTGTAAGGTCACCCATTCTGTAGGGGTACAACGGCTGTAATGTATGTGCTTGTACTTTACTGTGCCAGTAGTCCCCTCTTATAAGGTTACCCGTTCTGTAGAGGTACAAGGGCTGTAATGTATGTGTTTGTACTTTACTGTGCCAGTAGTCCCCTCTTATAAGGTCACCCGTTCTGTAGGGGTACAAGGGCTGGAATGTGTGTGTTTGTACTTTACTGTGCCAGTAGTCCCCTCTTATAAGGTTACCCGTTCTGTAGAGGTACAAGGGCTGTAATGTGCGTGTGTTTGTACTTTACTGTGCCAGTAGTCCCCTCTTATAAGGTCACCCGTTCTGTAGAGGTACAAGGGCTGTAATGTGTGTGTTTGTACTTTACTGTGCCAGTAGTCCCCTCTTATAAGGTCACCCGTTCTGTAGAGGTACAAGGGCTGTAATGTGTATGTTTGTACTTTACTGTGCCAGTAGTCCCCTCTTATAAGGTCACCCGTTCTGTAGAGGTACAAGGGCTGTAATGTATGTGTTTGTACTTTACTGTGCCAGTAGTCCCCTCTTATAAGGTCACCCGTTCTGTAGAGGTACAAGGGCTGTAATGTGTATGTTTGTACTTTACTGTGCCAGTAGTCCCCTCTTATAAGGTCACCCATTCTGTAGAGGTACAAGGGCTGTAATGTGTATGTTTGTACTTTACTGTGCCTGTAGTCCCCTCTTATAAGGTCACCCGTTCTGTAGAGGTACAAGGGCTGTAATGTGTATGTTTGTACTTTACTGTGCCAGTAGTCCCCTCTTATAAGGTCACCCGTTCTGTAGAGGTACAAGGGCTGTAATGTGTATGTTTGTACTTTACTGTGCCAGTAGTCCCCTCTTATAAGGTCACCCATTCTGTAGAGGTACAAGGGCTGTAATGTGTATGTTTGTACTTTACTGTGCCTGTAGTCCCCTCTTATAAGGTCACCCGTTCTGTAGAGGTACAAGGGCTGTAATGTGTATGTTTGTACTTTACTGTGCCTGTAGTCCCCTCTTATAAGGTCACCCGTTCTGTAGAGGTACAAGGGCTGTAATGTATGTGTTGGTACTTTACTGTGCCAGTAGTCCCCTCTTATGCATATATGACAGATATGCATGCATGTATGCACACACGCACACGCACACGCACACACACACACACACTACACTCACATCAATTGGCCCACATTTATTTGTAATTATTATTTCAGGTGTAATTTTTTTCAGGAGTGGTTTCACAACCTTTGCTTATATTTTGTACATTCAAATTATATATGCTATGCAGCGACTGTTTATATATTGTATATACATAATGTATCGATGTATGCCGAGTTTGGCTGTTCATAAAGTCATATACAAACATTCCTATGTTTTCTGTCTTCAGCAAAACTAGCCAACATTCCTAGTCTTAATTCTTTATTAGGTATTTTTGTTACGCACGCACGTACGCTGGCAGAGTTTTAATATGAAGTAAACATTACGTTGAGAATACACCTTTACCGTAACGTAGAGCAGTTACTAAGCCAGATTACTTTGATATTTTATGATTCAACAGTCACCTATATATACAAACATTTTGAGAAAATGAATTTCAAATCCTGCCTCGAAAAGAATAATGGTTTCAGACTATAGTATTATACCTAGAATTGCAGTAACATGGATGCAGCATCTTGGTTCTTCATGTTTTAGGCATCAACTACAAGGATTACACTAACAACTTCTACTGAAGACAATGATACACACTCAGAGAGTGTCACAACTCCAACAGGGACACATGAGAATGACAGTACAATAAACATTGAGGAAAAGAGAGACTTTGTTAGCGCAGTATCTGTTTCCACTGGTCCGTTGTCTCTCATTTATGTGTTGTGTGTGGCCATTCTAGCAACAAGACTCTTCAAACTGTAGTGTTCTTGTTTGGTTAGGTTAACTCAGTAGTGTCTCGATATGACACTGGACACTAACGTGTGTGTGCTTGCATATGATCAATCTAGAAAGTTTACCCATCACGCTGAAGCACATATCTGTTTACCGATTTACTAAATAAAACTGCATATTCTCATTTATTTCTCCAGTAGTTTGCTCATTGTCTGTTTTGTTATCTCCTGATTACATTGTCGTCAGTTGCTGCACATAAACTATTAACCAGAACCAGTTTTGTTAACAGTGTGGCAGTTGTCATGGTCTCTGTCGGACTGGTAACACGTGAAGCTCTTGTTGCTATTGTAATCGATGTGGTCCACAGCTTTGTCAAATTTGCAATGGTTTCTGGTCGGTTTGATTATAATACCGTTTAGTGATTGTCATTACCCAGGCAATCACCATCAGAATAGTCCAAAAAGGCATCATTACCTTATTCTAGATAGTTCAAATGAATTATCTTCACATTGTAATTGTGTCGAAACTAGATCGTGGATGCTGCTGCTGCTGACTGGGTTTGTGCATCTCTGTGGTATATTCTGCTGAACAAGCTCATGGCAAGAAAAACACACCAAACTAAAACTAATCTGTGAAGCCAAACAAGGGGCTATGCACCTAAATGGGATAATAAAAACTAACCATGTATTGGCAAGTATAGGAATAGGTGCATATAAATATATTTTCATTTGGCAAGCGAATTTTGCTAGACCGACACTCCTGACATAGGGTTATCTAACAGTATGGCGCAGTCCGTGAAATTAAGATGCTGCATGTTCAACAATGTTTTTTAAGTAAATCACTGGTGTGAACTTATTAACTGTAGTTGCAAATGGTTATGTTTTAGTAACTCTTAATGGTGCAAAGGCTCCCAAACCGTTACTTTTGTTTCCCTTTAACTCTAATTGTATATATTTGCATATTAATTCACCAGTTCATCAATTCATAGTAAACTATACTTTATTCAAGTACATGAACCATTTCTACATAGAATACAAGTCAACGTGTAGGCCCCTAACTCCCTAAACTACGTTGCACAGTCTGTATGCCATATAATTACGTGTTAAGTACGTATCACTCTATTGTTCATGCTAAACTTTAGTCTTACCTGTGGTCGAGTCTCCCGACAATTATACAGGGTACTATGTTTTACCAGGCTGTCATTTCTGATTATATACAATAAAAGGTGTTTTCTTATTAGTACTGGTTAATGTAAAACGCTGCTGAAGAATCAAAGCAATGGAAGTCCATTTTGATATTGCTCCCAAAAGCAAATTAAGTATGTGCTAAACACACCACTACCATGCACTACCCAATAGCTACGATTATACAATGACAAGGAAAGTCTTGAAGGTTCTTATTTAACATTGCCTACAAATTATATTGTAATAAAACAGATGGCATCGGTCACAAACAGGGAAGACCGCGGGAAGGTTGCCACCATCTTCCCCACATTCATATTATCTGCTCCCCTGTCCCGTCCGGTGCTGTTTCTTCCAAGACAGGTCCTGCACCCAAATCCACCAGTTTCCAGTTGATGTCGAGTGACAGATCCCTCACTACAAACAAGAAGTGATGACGAACGTTAATTTTAATTATTTATGTTGCTTCATATTCACAGTTAATACCAGTTCCACACAAAACAAGTTCCAACATTAATCATTACGTTCATTTCATTGTGACTGTACGCAATCAGTTAAAACGTATCAGGTGTACTGTAATTGTATTCAACTCAGTGAGTCAGTGGCATAATCGTAATTACAACCTGTATACTACAGAGATGCCAACTTCCAACCATAAGTTGGAGTAATGATGTCGCGGCAAAGCCTCGACGGCAACTGACGAATGCGGTCGCAGCAAATGTTGAAGGTGTTTGCGGACGAGTGTATGGGGGTATTCCCTCTCCCACTGGGGGAGTGTATCCCCTCTCCCATTGGGAGGAGTGGGGGATGATGTTCCGTGATGCATTTAAGAGCTGTCTGAGCACTAATCTGGGTAGTCCAAAATTAAGTTTTTAAAGAAAAATATTAATAATTTTCACTGAACATCAATATGTCATAATGCCTTATTAAATGGTTTCATTACTAGATGACAGGCTTTCATTCCAATAGCAAAATATGCATAAAAATCATCATTACCAAGAACTGAACGTGGAGTACAGAAGTTAGAACTGGTGTACATTTATACAAAGATGCCATAGGGGAGAGTTGCCGGGATTGGACCAGTTCCTCGATCGGACCAGTGCTGTATATTCCATATTACTGTATACCATGGCATCCTTTATCGATTATATCATTCATCAGTGGCATTTCGGATGATACAGTAAATTTTGACGAAATAGCAGTATTTTTATAATATTTATCACCGAAAGTAGGTTTATCTAAGTCCCCGACATAATAATCAGGCCGTGACCAGTTATCAGTATGGCACCCTTGGTCACACTTACGGTCAAAAATATGTGTCCATCAATAGTATAGGAGCCTACCGTATGTGGCGATAATAAGAATTTTAAAGTGGATGTCTTCTGCTTGTGATGACAATGCAATATTTTTAACATGTGAAATTCCACGACTGGACCACTGCAGTTACCACAATTGGACCAGTGACCCAAATAAGGGTATGCCATCATTAGATGTGTGTAATTATTCCAACACAGTTTATTGATTACCAGAAAGTAATATTAGACAAGGGAGCAATTATAATAGTGCAAATAAAGGAAGTTGCTAAGTGGTCCAATCGAGGGAACTTGTAATAGAACACATTTAGTCACAGGTAAATATATATTGTTTCGGACTACCAAAGACTTTATTAGGGCTTACATAAATTTAGTGCCAATGGTCATATATAAACGGAAGAGGATGAATATAGCACTGTGACATTTCGTAGATTTTGTTAAACCAACAAAGGAGGAGACTGTTGTGCTGATACTTGATAGCCACGTGACCCACACAAAGAATTTGGCTGCAACTGATATGGCTCGGGAAGCTGGAGTGGCCTTGGTCTCACTTCCGCCACACACGACTCACCGATTCCAGCCTTTGGATGGGGCTTTTTCGGACAGTTTGGGAAATACGACGATGATGCAGATGAGAGAACATGTAGGCAGACCAGTGACAACATGGCAAGTCGCCAGAATTCTTAATGTGGCTTACAGAAAAGCGGCATCCGTTCAGAATGCTGTTAGTGGCTTCAGGAAGGCAGGTCTGTGGTCAATGACCATAATACGTATTCCAAGACTCTGACTTCACTGCTGCTACGGTAACTAATGTAATCACGGAAGTTGCACAAGAGCACAATCCTATGCCACGTAGCTCTGATACCAGCTGTTGCAGCTCCAGCACTGACAGCTGTCGCGTTGCCATGGTGACTGCACAAGAGCACAACCATACGCCAACTCTGAGACCAGTTGTTGCAGTTCCAGCATTGACAGCTGTTTCCATGGAAGGCATAGTGCGACGAGTAATGGGTGTGATGAAATACTCTATTGTGCCAGTTGCGAGACAGAACATGTATGATGGGCTCTAAAGGTGGTCGATCATTTCCATTAGCCTATTCCGGAGCCATATTGACAGAAGACTATGAACTGTTAATATGTCATTTGACTATTGATCAATTTTATGTTTCTAATGAACACTAACACTCACGTATTAATTCAAAGTTTGGTCTACATAATTTGTTTGTCCAGTTGAAGAAGACATGGGGCATTGTGTAGGCTGGATGGAACAACACAGATTATGAACACTGGTATTTATTAATATATTGTATTTAACTAATGATAACTATTATTGTTATAATGAACACTATATGTTACTTATGTATCAATTCATAATTATGCTTAGTCCTATAGTCATTTTACTTTTGGTCCAATTGAAGACATTGGGTGGTCCAATCAAGGAAACCATGGCCACGATTGGACTGTTTTGTATTTTTTTTAAATAATGTTTTTAAAAATTCATCAATGATTTTCTGGTGATTAATAGCTTGTTGTTGAAAATAAAATATAAACTCTGTTAGTATATTGTTTACATCAATTACATTTGTTTTCGCGTCTATATTCTATATTCAAGATTATCATTAGGGGTCCCAATCCCGGCAACTCTCTCCTACATGTATTTTAAAACATACATTTTAACATATAAATAACAATAGGTATGTGACAAAAACACAACCTACAAGGATAGACATCAATTGAGTACCATTGTAGAGCCTGGAAAAAACTTTAAAATACCTTTGAGATCTTTGTTCTAGGTTGAATATTAGACAAGTTCTGACATTTTGATTCTTGGGGTTGGAGAGCGAGATCGATTTAACCAAAATCATGACTTACATTTCTATGATTTTAATTCATTACAAATAATACAAAGCCAATATTTGTTTGATATTTGTTTTGTAAAACATATTTCATTAATGATTATTAGTAATGGTACATTTATATATATATATTTTATTTTGTATATCTATATTACTATAATATGAAGTAGTATATTTACATAATGCATATTGCATGTATTCTTTTGTCTAAAATAAAAGATTGATTGATATTGATCAAACTCATTGGGCCTGGTTGTGCTAAGTTAGTAGAATACTTAAATTATTACGTAATTTTTCAAAAAACTGCACAAGAGATATTCTAAATCACTAGTTAATTATTAATTAATTGCTGTACTGAACCTGCAGTAAACTGTACATACAGGAAATTACAAAATGTCAGAATATATAATAAACTGTGTTATATTTATGCAATGATGACATTGTTTTTTTGCAAAAAAAACATTTAGCACTCTATATGGAACACCAACTAGTATATATTTCTCCAATAATTATTTTACCATAGTCACCAGTGCAAGACTATTTTCGTGTTCTTTGGCAGGGAAAGAAAGCCCAAGCTCTGCCAAAATTACACGAATATCTTCCTAATCATGGAAGTTGTGGCTTTTTATTGAAATGTATTGGTCCGTTGAGAGAGCATGCTAATTAGCCATTGTTGATTTATTAATTGAGTTACTATTAATGATAAATGACTAATGTATATTTATGATCCTACTTAATGTGTTTTGAAATTATACAAATATCTTTATAATGATGGAAGTTCGGCATAAAAAAGGTGTTGACCTGTTGCGTTTGCACATTAATTAGCCAATATTTACTTATTAATTACATCAATAGGGTTATGAAATGACTGTGTGATGTATATTTTGTGACCCTGTTTAATGAATTTGTAAACCCTGAACAAATTATAAAGATGTCTTCATAATCATGGAAGTTATGGCCTTTTATCAAAAGGAGTTGGCCTGTTGAGTTTACGCATTAATTACCCAGTACTGACTTATTAATTGCATCAATTGAGTTATAAATGAGTCTGTGATGTGTATTTATAATCCTGGTTAATGAATTTGTAAACCCTGAACAAGTTATACAAATATCTTTATAATCATGGAAGATATGGCCTTTTATAAAAAGGTGTTGGCCTGTTGAGTTTGGGCATTAATTAGCCACTATTGACTTATTAATTGCATCAATTGAGTTATGAAATGAGTGTGTGATGTATATTTATGACCCTGGTTAATGAGTTTGCAAACCCTGAACAAATTATACAAATATCTTTATAATCATGTAAGTTATGGACATGTGTCAGTCAGTTGACTTCACGCACTAATTAGCCAATACTGACTTATTAATTGCATTAACTGAGTTACTCTTAATGATACGACTGGATTATGCATATTTATGACCCTACTTAATGTGTTTGCAACTCTTGGAAAAATTATTAAAATATATGCAAAAATAAAAAAGTTATGCAATTTTAATCATACATTGATTGAAAGAAAACACAAAAATTTGTCTTTTTCCTGTATACGAGATAAAATTTTTGTTATAATTTTTACCGTATTGAAATCGCAATATCTTTGGATCTAATAAAGATATATTTATAAAATAAGCAGTTTTGGGTTCCTTTACATTTCACCTTTCATTTAAATTGCCAATGTTCTATCATGATACATAATTTTTCTTTGAAGTGCCTACTGTTGACAATATCGTCACGGGAAACAGACGGGAGAGTAATTATTGACTGACACGCCGTAATAGCGTAATGGAGGGTCAAATATCATAATGAGTAAGCCCAAATCGTAATGGTTGGCATTTCTGATATTGCATACCTGCCAACTCTCATGCAATCGGCGTGAGTTTCATGCATTTCTATGTAATGTCACGCTCTCACGCCCAGGGCTTACTATATCACGTATTAGCGCCATTTGAGATAGTTTTATTGCACATCGGAAAACATTTGTTTTTGATCCTGGAAGCGTTCCGAAAGCTTTGCTACCAGCAGTGGGGTTGAGCCAGAGAGCAAGCCTAGCAATATACAGAACCCGCATGCCAATTGGTCATTCTGTATAGAAACAGCCAATCAGCGCTTCCGTAAGGTATCTGTCCATTTCTACATCGCATCCGCCATTGCCAAGAGGACAGACGGCCGGATGGACTTCAGAGGCAGTCTCTTCCTGGATGGAACTCTGACGTTTCTACTCACAACCAAGATGGCCAACCCCAAATCTGCAACACCTTGTTACAAGTGGGAACCGTCCAAAGAAGTCTTGGCCAAAGCAGAGGCCACCAAGGAGTACAACACACAACACAAAGAGTGAACTTGACTACAGCAGTTTCCACAATATATGAATAGAAACAACGCATGTGTGCAATATTTTATACTTTGTTTCTTAAATGTGATATTATTTCTAATTATTTGCCTGTGGGAAACTTGTTATCGGAACAACGTCCAGCTGCTTATACTGTTCGCAATGTATTTCATTACATCTACATTTAGCGCATTTGTAAATGAAACATTATCTTTAAACTAACAAATATGGCTACTGAAAACATTATTTTTTCAACCCTGAAATGCTGAAAGTAGCTGCATTTTGATTCTATATTATAAACATTTTCCGGGGAGTTCCCCCATACCACCAACAAGAGGGGGAAGGGCGTTGGGTGCTCCGCATCAATAATCTCACACATTTCAAACTCGGGGCTGGCAGCTCTGATATTCTAAAATCAAGTACTGCTGAATTTAAAGACGTGATTACATTGTAACTTGACCAAAACGTTACACGTAAATCTTTACATGAAGCAGCGTCTTTAGCCGGTGACGGGCTGATGTCATTGCTGTTTTTTACAGAATAATTGTACGTATTGTTTTAATGTAATTGTACACAAGGCAGTACAACTAAATATCATTACGACTTTATACAAATTATACACATTCAAAAGTTAATGAATCTGCTGTGTCCCAGTGATTGTTTCTTTGCATATTTGACGTTCCGTGACGCCAGTGGACCATCATCAACCACATGAAAACTCTACATGGACGATGTGGGCATCTGATGCACAAACGGCATATCAAAGACACTGCAACATGCGAGTACGACCACGACCAGCAAACCGTTGACCACATCGTCAACCACTGCTGCATGTTCGCCTTCAGTGGAGGAATCTCCAAGGTCCACTCAATCCCCCCCCCACAGCATCGAGATCAACAACCTGAAACTCTGCTGCTCTATCCATAGGAAAGAAGATTCGTCCTGTCATACTTACGTGAATCGACAACATGCCGCTTGACGTCTTCTCCTGCTTCTCGCAAAGACCTCAAAGTGCCAGAAGCCAACTTTTCTGTTATTCTTTTGACGCTAACATCAATGAATTGCTGAAAAATAATCAAACAACCCGTTGAACCATGACATAACTTTTATAATAAATGTGTGTACATGCTCCCATGAGCTTTAAAAATGTAAAGCTTTAAAATGATATTGCCTAATGGTTAATTTTATCGTCGTATCACCAGTGGTTTCTGTCCACACCAACCCCTGGTTGATAAATATTTGTATTTTATACAAGTAGACAGTGCAGCTGTTTAAACAAATTGGGTATCACTGAATGTAAGTTGTCCTCTAGGAAACTACGTTTATATACACGAGTTGCACACTGGTGTGTGTGTTCAGTTTTGTCTCCATCTCGAACAGAGAAATAATACGTGGCCTAATAATTTCAGCTGCATTCTTGCCAAATGAAATACTTTACCTTTGCCAGGATCTCATATTGACGACCTTTAATGAAGTTCATCAGCGCATCCTGTCCGCTGTCTTCTGCGACATCCAGTGGTGTTTTGTTGCGTTTGCTGACCAGGTCGAAGTCCACTCCGCGTTCATCCAGTAGGCACGCATTCTGCAGGTCTCCACGCATTGCTGCAAGGTGCAAAGGATTAAGCCCAGCAGAGTCGACGACATTGACATTGGCCCCAGCCTCCAGCAGCATTTTGGCAACTGTTGGATTTCCTCGATATATGGCGACGTGTAGCGGTGTCATGTCTTGTGGCTGGATCAGATTTTGACCATTCTCCTCGAGATACGTCTCAACCTTCTTGATGATTTCTCGTTCTTGTTCGTTGCCCCAGCCCGACTTGATGACACGTCCGAAGTGTGCCACATCGATATTCCCGGCCCGCGTCTTCTGTAGAAAGACGCTGACGAGTTCACGGTGAACCTCGACATAGTGCCAGGCGTGACGTCCCCTGTCGCGCCCACGTACGACGTACGACTGGTGGGCGATAACGTACAAGTCTTGAGCGTCAATGAGTCTCGAAAGTAAGTTGGCTGCATTGAGTTTCTCAAGAAGGGTCTTTGTCAAACTCTCGTCTCCACTCTCTGCCGCATAGTGTAGGATGTTGCGGAGTCTTTTGTCAACTTTTGTCAGATCCGGACGTCGACTGAGGATGTACACGAAGCAGTCGGCTCTCTTCTCTTCGACGGCACGCATCAGAGCCGTCCTACCCAGACCATCGGCCGATTCGACGCTCATGTTACATTCCTCCACCAGGTAGTGCAGCATCTGACGACGGTCGTTGAATGCGGCAAGTGGCAGCACTGACGATGGAAGATGAACACTGAAGATACTCAACATCTGCAGCACCTGGATACAACCGTTTTCAGCGGCATATTCAACAGCGAGTTTGTCACTGCCGTCCTTTATCGACAGGTCTACCGGTTGACGACGACGCATCAGGGTTTCGACAAGGTTCGAATGGCCCATCTTGCATACCACGTGCATCACGCTCTCGCCGATTTTATTCACGTTGTGCACATTCACTCCGGCCTCGACGACTGCTGTCAAGACGTCTACGTTACCACCAACACATGCCCAGTAGGCGACATTGCAGTTGACGCAATCCTTTGCTTGCACCTGTTCGCGGAACTCGCGAATTATGGTTCTGACCTCCTCTACGTTGCCACTCCTTGCTGCCTTCATCAAGGGCTTCATACTCGCCTCCCAGTCGTGGTAGAATTCCAGGTCAGCGACCATCCGGCTGGATTTGCGCATCTCTGCAATTCTGCGTGATGTGCAACCACTGTACGGTGACCTGATGTCCAGTGACACGGCAACATCATACAGTCTCAGCAGACAGTCCTGTCGCATGAGTGGGGCCAGGAAGGTATAACGGCCATGGATGATGCACAGGTTGAGAATGTTGTAACCCTCCTGTGTTGTCACAGTGGCTAGGTCGATCTTATTGCGTTGTTTGCGCAGTTGCACCTCGAACTCATAATGGTGGTACTTCTGGTCCTTGGTTATGTTTTCTAAAACCTGTGCCACAATGACGCCGATGCCACCACTTCTCTGTTGGTGCCGTGCCGCCCGCCTTGTCGGACGTGCGTCTTCTTGCGCAGGTGACGGGGAACTTGACGAACGATGGGAGCCATTCACAGCTGCTGGCTGACAGGTGTCGCTTACAGGTGACTGCTGGGGTGTCGTGGCTTGTCTCGTATCATTTCCGATTGACGATTGACCAGTGCTACCTAATGGCTGACTCTGACCAATTATAGTCTCTCTTGGTGAGTGCACAGAAGGAACTACACATTCAAAGCTGTCAACTGCTGCACCATCTGGGACAGACAAACACGGTTGGAAAAAAACGCTTGATGCTGCATTTATCAATCTTTGCTATGGCTGTATTGATTATTTAGTTACAACAAGTTCTCTATATTGGTTCCTTAAGAAGAATCTACTACTACCTACCACCACTCTTCAGTTCAGTTTATTTGACATGTTATGTACCTCTCAAGAAACGTGATGATATTCTCGGAATCTCAGACTGACTTTTTCGTCTTTGTTTGCTATTTTTAAAACTTATATTACATTCAGCAAACCTTTACCCGAACTAGCAATGAATCTATGCTGGTCTGAAGCGAAGCTGATTGCTCAAAACATTATCAAGTTTGTCATGTGCACCAAATTTTAAAACACTACAACCAGTGACCATTGTTGGAAATTCCAACCAACGCAGCCCCAGAACCAATAGAACCAGTGTTGGAAATTCAAACCAACGCAGCCCCAGAACCAATACCATTCTTTCATAATTTAATTCCTGTTCTGGTTATCTTGCATTAATTTCAGTTGTCTTTGTCTTAACAATTTCAGCGATTCTTTCTTGGTGAAGAACCGTTTAATTTTTAATGATATCCGCTACACCCAGTTTAAGAATTTCATTATACCGGTGCTATCTTACCAGCACAATTGAGGGCATGAAAGCAAAACAACTACCTCTGGCAATCGTTTTATAGACTTCTCCAAAACCTTCGACTGCATCCACCAGGAACACATGTTTGAGATACTTTTGGCCCATGGGATACCGCCCTCCACTGTAGATATTACCAGAATGATCTAAGATGATTCTTCTGCAACAGTACTATCCCTGAGACCAAATAATTCCAAATGCAAGGAGACACCCTTTTCTTCTTCATTACAGGATTGGACTACATCCTACTTTATGCTCTACAGGACATTGCCATCAACACAGATGTCCTACTGGAACACGCAAAATATACAATAGCTCCTAAGTCAATGAAGGACTGTCTGGAACATTTTTGGGAAAAGTCTGGAAGTCAGCTCTTGGTCGTGATACCAAACTGGCATTTTCAAAGCTTATGTTAAGAGCACCCTATTGCACAGATCAGAAGCATGGATAGTCACCTGCAATGCCAAGATCGAATAGATGGATGCAATACCCAGCTTCTGTGACGTGTGCTTGATGTTAGATGGCAGGACCAGTATGACTAATGCCCAACTGTATGGTGACCTACCACCTTTTTGCGAGAACAAGAGACAATTGCAATTTGTTGGTCACTGCAGGAGGGTAGTTGACCAACCAGTTTCTATGCTAGTGTTTTGGAAACCTCATAGAGGTACTGAATAGCTGGGTGGGACAGGAAAGATATATATCATGTCCTCTGATCTACTTGCCAGAGCCCGTTGAGATCTCGTCACTGTTTGAAAACAAGAAAGTGTGGAGAAAACACGTTATTGCTTCCATTCCATGCAAGTACAATGGATAATGATGGTAGTGGTGGTGAGGTGAACATGTACTCCAATAAGTTATTTAGCTGGGTCAACAATACATGATTAAAGATTACTTTGCAGTTGATAAGATCTGTTTTACCAAAAGTTGCAGCTTCTATTTACTTCTACTTACCAACAGTGTCCATTTCTCCACGTAACTGTAGAAAGTCAGCTTTTTACTAAAACATTAAGAGAAAAACATTCATTAAGAGAAAAACATTAACTGTGTACATTTCAAAATAATTTGTATTACATTCCAGCTATGCCATATATCATGGCATGATTCCAACCCCAGGTCTGATATGAACAATGCATGTCATTCTGGAACTGGTGTTTTGTTTTTAAAGTAATTGGAATTTGTGAAAATGTAATTGGTATTTTCAATTACCTTTTCAATTACATCACGTAACTTTTTACTCTAATGATTTGTTACAAATAATCAATAAATTTGAATATATCATACTTGTTTGCCATTATGTATCATACACAGTATACAGAAATTAAATAAACTGCTCTAAAATATGTTATTTTTTTCATGGATATGGATACTAAGCTATGGATATGTATATGGAAATAAGAATGGAGATTTGTATTTTAGAATTAGTATTGTTGAGGTGGAATTGGAATGTATAATGGGTGTGTAATTGGAATTGATAATGCAATAGACCAGTAAACCGATAGACTCTGTAGTAACCAGTCACTTTTAGGCAGGACAATGACGGATACAACTTGCCCCAAACATTGTGGTAATGCAACCCCAACACACCCATATGCCACAATGAACAGGTCTCTGCCATGGACTTTTAAGTTTTATACCTGCCAAGTCATAGTACATTCTGATATAAATTAGAAACATTTAGGTAATGAGAGATAATAAAAAATAATAACTGGGAATGAGTACATTTTCATGAGAAAAGTATGAGCAGAGTACATTGGTGATGGCTGAGTATGTGTATTTTTTTGTGTATATGTATGAGTACGATTACATAGCTAAAAGCTAAGTACACCGGTATGAGTACATTTCCACGAGAATGAGTACGAGTACATCTTGTATGATATAGCATACTAAAAAAATAAACAATAGAAGCAACTCCAATTGACTTGAAAATCAATGGCATTAAAAATTAAACCATGATATATGAATCAATAAAAACAGTAATAATAAATAATTAAATATATATAAATGGGATGTAAAATCTACATTTCCACGAGAATGAGTACGAGTACACCTTGTATGATATAGCATATTAACAAAAATAAACAATAGAAGTAATCCAATTGACTTGAAAATCAATGGCGTTAAAAATTAAAAAGAAGGCTATCTTTGACAAGAGTAGTCTCGTTCATCTGACTCTCGCTCGGCTTCGTAAATCCGCCGAGAAGAGAGTCTGGCAGCAGACGTGTGGTCTCATTGTTCCCCACTGTCACCATTCCATTTTGTGTAGGTGTTCCCGCGAAACGCCAGCAACCAATCAGCGTCATTGTCGAGATGTTACACTAAACTTTTTTTGCTTGATTTAACTTCAGTCGGACAGTTGTGTCAATCTAAACACAAAGTTTAAAGTTAATTCGAATTGCATCCTATCAACTGATAAAAATATACTCTTATTTTATGAATTAGTCAAATGACTGGCTGACATCGTAATTAGCTAGTTATGTATGTGCCCAGAATCTTTTTTACTTCACTCACGATGAGAACCCCACTCTGCATCCAAGCGAAAATGTGTACGACAAATGGTGGTGCCACAGCAAGGACCTGGATAATCGAGGCTATGGCAAGAGGTGTATTCGTAACACTCAAACAATTATGGAGATCTACCAAGTATAGCACAAAACTGAAAAATCTTCAAGAGCAGTGTTGTAGTATTGCAACTGTATTTTGTCTGGATTCCTCTAGACCACATGGGTCCATTAATGTTTGCTGAGAGGGTGGATTAGCACCTGTCAATTTCCAGGGCTTCGTGTTGTAACCAGGCTACAAATTGGCACCAGACAATATTGGAGCAGGTTGTCTGACTTCAGTCACCAAACTTCTTCAGAAGACCATTCAGCTAGAAGTACTTGGCAACGGTCACTTGTCAGAGCAACATAGGCATTTTATGGCTAACTGATGAATGACCCTTTCATTATGGACTTCCTGGCTTCATTAAACAAACAAAAGGATTACTGTCTGAAGTGGTAACTAGTACAACTCTGAACTGTGGATATAAACTAGGGGTTTCTGACTGGGAAGACAATAAAACAATGTTGCCTCTTGCATTCAATATGCAGACAAGTTATCCATATTGTGAAAACTCTTTACTCTAATTACAAAGGAACAGTTAATCAGGGACTATTACAGTGCAATTCATATCATGGTTATTGCAAGAACATAAACAATTGTTACGTTAATTCATATGCAGGTAATACAATTTTCTACCATAATTTTTGAAATCATTTTCGCAGTTGTTAATGATTTCATAAAATAAGAAATATGAATGAGTACTGAAAAAATGTACTTGAGTACTCGAGCTAGCCAGGAAATTACGACACCAAAAGCCCCACTTCCCAGGGGGAAAAAACTAAATATGTACCATCACCATAGCCTAGGACCCCGAGTACACGTACAAAATTTCAGCCTTTTTGGCATAGGCATACATGCGAAACTGAGGGTACAAAGAAACAAATACAGCCACTACTCTGCTTGGTGTATGGAAGTTATGCCACAAGTCACATGTCCTAGAGGCTAGACGACATGTCATTAATTTGGAGTGTTATGTCACAAAATGCTTGGACGATTTGTTACAAATTTATTGGAAGTTTTTATTTGTTGTTCACGCATTGACCATAAATCGGTGGTCATTTGTGCTAAAGTTGTTCACTATATTTGCAGTCTACATTGAAAACACACTAATATGGTTGCCCCCATGGAAATAATAATACATTCATGATGAGCCGTGTGTCTTGCTTGCTGTGTAGAGTGGGCGTAGCATGATGATCATCTGTGGCCATTTTTCCATCTATTAACACAAATTGCAAAGACCTGGCTATAATTTATTCAACCATCAGATCATCCATCTATTCATCCATGCACACACACACACCCTGTATACAAGTTGAACAATATTGACCGTGAAAATAACAAGATAGCGATGTGACAAAGAAATGAATAGGAATATAGAGTGAGTGATAGTTAGGTTGAAAGAAGATAATGGTAAATTATTAGCTATTGTCCCTGTCCCTGTACAACTTGATGATAAAATGCTATTGTATATACAACAGCTGCCTAGTGAAGTGAAACCAGGGTGCCACAATTATATGTATAATCATTACTATTGGCTAACAAATCAAGCTAATTCGACCACAATAAAACACATAGCAAAAGTTATATTTGCATATGAATGGTGACAGGATAATAATGCAGTAATATATTGTTTTTAAGTTACTGTTTACAAATTAAATAAAGTAGCAAATCTTTTTTAGCTTCTGATGCTTTATAGTTATATGTCAGAAAGGTATTATGTTGGAAAGGTATTTCTGATGGTTTCTGACACTTTAGCCTTGCCTGTGTCCAAGTTTAACAAATATCTACATACATTCAAGAGTCAACATTTATAAACATTTATTTATGCACAGTATAGGAAACAAAACTTACTGATGCACCCATTTCAGGCATGACGAGCACTCAATGGAATTTGTTCCACAGCCCTTGTTGCAGATTCCACACATATACTTTGGTGGTGCCATTGCGATTCGCGAAAGTTATATTTGGTAACACAAGATGATATTCAAAGTTCAAATTGCATGGTCCATTTCAAGATCAGATGTGATCATTCCCAGAAATTATACAAACTTTTATCCAGAGAAAAAGGGAGATTTGGATGCATATGATTAGTTGAATTAATTAATAATAGAATATGTGGGTGGGGCTTGCATTATGCACCTGTTGGAGCTGTGACAGGGTGAACAATATACTTTTATTAGTTGTTATAAATCTCATTATAAATAATCACAAAGATAACTTATATGTGATTTGTGTTGTTACATAACGTCTATAATTCCTCTGCTTTATAATATGATTGTGCATTATAATATGGTTATGTTAATGCTTGATGTTTAGCTGTGACCAGCTGTTTAGGGAGTATCTTTATCTAAGCTATCTAAGCATGACAAATAAAAAATTACAACTATCTAATAAGAGCAGTATACATACAGATGAAAAAGTGTTGGACTCACGATAGGCCATGGATTGTTTCCTTATCGTTTATCCACTTGCTTATAGTCTTGGATACATGTACACGCTTTCGCTGACTACAGTCAGAAGAGAATGAGAATATGTGGCTGTGCTTGTGACTTTTACTGTCATATACCTTAATTATGTAATGATGTGAGTAAGCATGACTATGGTATGGGGTCTATGCGTGGTTATGTAGCATGTATGCCTACGACGCTGTCTGTGCCTTGGGCACGTGTACCCTAATGTTTACGTGTAAACATTAGATTTTCATTGTCGGCTGCATGACGCTTGCCATATATTTGAATTGAACTTGGTTTTTTTGGTATATTAATCTAACTCTCACCGTCAGATTTGCAGTGACGTGAAGAGCTGTCTGTTGTTTTCGTCAAGGTCTGTACTTCTTGGTCATGTACAATGAAAAAGGGCAGTTTTGTACCACTTTTTTCCGAAAATTGACGGCAGTTTCCCGGAAACTTACATAACCACGATGTGCGGGGATTTTACACAGGAAGACGAGTCATGCGCAGTAGATGTTGGAGGAGCCATTTTGTAAATTGACGGTCAGCGCGATGCTAGTGATCTCGGCCTTTCGGGATCTCGGCCTTAGTGATCTCGGCCTGTTTTGGTGATCTCGGCCAGTGATCTCGGCCTGGTGTCTGGTGATCTCGGACTGGTCTCTGGTGCTCTCGGCCTCGTGTTGCAAAACATAATTAAGAGTGCTTATGCCTTCGAACTAATTATAGTTGTAATATGTACTTATTGTTAGGTATCTATGGTCGTTATAAAAAAACTCGCTGGCAACACAGACTATGCGGAACAGGTATGTCGAATACGTTGATTTAATTTGTATCGGTTAGTTTATGTACATAACAGTTAAGGAAACTGTTCTTATCCACCTGCAATGTAACGTGATCAAATTGCAAATTCAAGGCATTTTGAATATCCAGCAAACAATGAGTGTAGGCTGTACAGAGACTTTATCGTTGTGGTGTGTACTGGCAATTTAGCAATTATATGTTTACTTCCCGACAATGTTGTCTACCTTTCCCTTTGTTCAGGCTTGTGTTAAACAGTAATGTCTGGTTTCACGCGTGCTCAACAGTGCAACTCATTGTTTCACTCCCATTTCGACAACAGCAATCCAGTAAATCCTACAACAGTCTTCCTTTTATGTGCTTTGTGCACTGATTGGAATGCACCCACCCCACCAGATCTTAGAAAATGTATATCGTAATGTAATGTTAGTATTTAATTATTAATACCTATATTTTTTTGTCACATTTTTCTGCAAAACATGAAATTTAATTTCAGTCTTCACTGTGCTTGAGTCCAAGGCCACAACCGAACCACTGCAGGCCTTGGTGGCCTACATCAGGGAGACGTGGATTGGAAGTCGTGTTTGGCCTACTACCAGCTGGTCGGTGTTTGGGCAGAGCGTGCGGACCAACAACGACTTAGAGGGGTGGCATCACGGGTTCAACCGCAGAGGGAGACAGCAGATGCCGTTCTACCAGCTTACGGGTCTACTCTTCGACGAGGCAGCGCAGATTAAGGTCACCCTGTGACTGGTGTCCGAGGGGAAAGTTCGAAGGCACCAGAGGAAAACTTTCAAGGAACTACAGGGGAAGATCTCCCTCCAGTGGGATCTTTACAGGGCGGGCGACAGGACTGTTATGCAGTGCCTGAAGACACTTTCACGTTTATATGGCCCCGTCGTGCACTAATCTGTCGTGCATTATCTACTCTGTTTCTGCTCTACCTCTATGTCTAGCTTGTTACAGAGGCACTCACAAGCTTTTATCGCATGTAATCTGCTAGATGAGCTAGGATTACACCCTTGAAGTCCTCGGTGTTATCATAACAGTTGGTTATCTACTCTGTTTCTTTCTGCTCTGTTTCTCGGTGTATAGTATGTATGATATGTAAATATGCAGATATGTAAGATATGCAAATAGGTTGTTTACTATATGTAAATATGCAGATATGTAAATAGACAAAGGTGTATATTCAAAAGCATTTTTTTCATCATGTTGTACAGAGAAGTTGTGGTGCATCTAATTCTAATCATCTACCATTACCTTCTTCGAACCTAACTACGACTAATTCTACATCCATTTTCATTTCTTTGTCAATATCATGTCATTTTCACTGTCAATATCAATATTCACATGTACACAGGGTGTGTGTGTGCATGGACGAATTAATCACTGCCAGGTGTTTGCGATTTTTGTTAACAGGTGGAAGGACGCCCACAGATGACCATCACCAGACGACCGCTCTACACAGCAAGCAAGACAGACAACTCATCATGAAGCTTTTATTATTTACATATGAGTGTTTAAGTTTTATTACTTCCATTAATGTGTAAAGAAAATTTTCTAATTATTAGTACTTAGCAACATCTGTTCTACGTATACATGTTCTGTATTTGTGCGTACATTATCCACATTTAACACTAGTGCATTGTACTAATATGACATTGTTCTTTGTTGTTTGTATATGTATCAGTCTTTGATATTAGTGTGTTACATTATTCTGTGATGTTAGTGTGCTCCATTAGTCTTAGTAGGTTCAATTAGTCTTTTATATTAGTGTGATACATTTTTTCTGTGATGTTAGTGTGCTCCTGTAGTTTTTTTATTACTAGTATACCATTACTCTTTTATATCACTGTGTTCCAACTGATGTTAGTGCTCCATTTAGTCTTTGTTGCTATATTATGTTCCATTAGTCTTTATATATCAGTATGTTCCTTTAGTGTTTTATATCAATGTGTTCCATTAGAAGATTACATCTTGGAATTATTTATGTGGTGGCAGATCTGAATTTTAAATTATGCAGACATTTCAGTAAGAAGCAAGCATGTGCTTAATAAATGAAATGTTTTTTTCATATTTGCCTGAATTGTTTCTTTTTTGGTTGTATTAATTACTACCAAAACATTGGCATAAAATGACATACAATATACGAATCACATATCATGTATATGTAACAAACATTAACCTGAATAGTGGAGACTGCTAACATAATGAACTTTACATACATCACTTTATTTGATTTCGACGAATTATACAGCGCGAGTACCATCTATAGCGCTCGACGATGGGCGATAACAAGTAACGTCTAAAACGCGTAGATATACGGCAGAGTCCCTGCCAACATTACAACAAATAATCATCGATTTATGTTCACTGCGTGAACAACATAATTGAAACGTAAAATTTATTTTTGACAAATCGTCCAAATCTATGAATTATCATCGTCTACGACATATGTGACTTGTGACATAACGACCATCCATACGCATATCGCAACATTGCTTAAAAGTGGCATAAAAACTCTTAATTATGTATCACAACACGAGGCCGAGATCACTAGAAACCAGGCCGAGATCACCAGACACCAGGCCGAGATCACATAGACACTCTTAATTATTTATTGCAACACGAGGCCGAGATCACCACAGACCAGGCCGAGATCACCAGACGCCAGGCCGAGATCACCATCGCGTTTAAAGCTAATTTTTCGGATGAGTAATCACGGACAAAGGCACTGCTGGCGGCTTGTTATTGTGGTTGGTATCGCCACAATGGCGGCGCATCCGGTTGGTGACGTCACGTGAATACGGTCTATATTGCCAACAATCTGTGAAGTGATGTAATAACTTGCTTTATCATAATTAAACATTATGTATGTATGTATGTATGTATGTATGTATGTATGCACATATCCTATGCATATTCATGAGATTGTTTTTTTTATATATAAATGTGTACGACACATTTTCGTTACATGTGTGATGCATATGTAATAGACTTAGTAATGGACAGTTTTCTTAGTTGATAATGACTGTTTACATAACAATATCACATTTTAGTACACACTGTAATAACACAACATAATGAAGCAAATGATAAAACAAATAGTTGCATGTTTGACATACTTATTTAACATGCTCAAGTTTGTATTAACAATTAGCTATGATCCATTTAACTTTATCTTTAATAACAATTACCCACAAACAAAAACAGCATAATTTGAAAAAAACAGTACAGTAGAGTACTAAACCGTATTTTTGGAACTTACTGTGTCAAACATGCATTTTGCAAACAATGTCAGTTATACTGATCCATAACTGTGTGCCAATCCGAGGCTGAACACATGCAAATCAGACATTTTAAAGAGGTGGGTCAATTATTATTAAATTAGTGTTGTGTTTCCCCTTGTCACATTTTGCATGTCTTGTATGTTTGTACTACACAAGTAGTCGTGTTGATTTGGAAATAAACAAATTATCATTATTTTGGGAAAGAAATGAAGGTTTTAGAAATTTGTATTGCGGGTGTGAAATTGAAATTCAACGTTTTAAAAACTGTATAACTTTTATAATCAATAATGTTGTGCTTTATTTTTCATTTCATTATAGATTCATGTGAGTTTTCCTTTTGTAATATCTTCAAACATGATTCAATGGACCGTTATAACTAATATGTCAACTTATAACAGTTGCAATGTTTTGCTTTAAGGTTTATATACAAACAAAGTACTCAATTCCAATTATTTTCACATGCAGTATTGTCCACTGTTTTGCAGAGCCAAAAGTAATGTTCATACTTTGCACAAGCAATGGTACTACACTGTAATAACCTTGCGATGGAGTCGAACATACAAGACAGTGAGCATCACATTTTAAGGTGTTGTATACATAAAATCAATTGATAAACACATGACACTCCTAAACAAAAACTTCTTCCAATTGAAGATTTGTAATGTTCTGACACTTCCTTGTACTTAAAGTTTATATGTAGCTCCCTTTTTTAATGTCTTAGATGTCTTCCTCCAATCAGCCAACCTCTCATGGACGGTGTCGGACAACTGATGCTTCATCACAGTTTGCGGGCTAATGCGTAGTTGCTTTGCAATGCTGTTCCAACTATGGCTTTCTTTGTAATAATGACTCATCTGCTGCTCAAGTGGCAACCAAGGCTATGGAACCACATCTGTGAAGTACAAAAGTGCCATGTGTAAACTGGAAGTGAATTATATTGGACTTACAAAAATGTGTCTGTGGACCTCCTAAAGAATAACCGTAAAAATCATGAGAACTGTTAATTTAAAGTCACAAGAACAGTTAAATTTACATTTGCTATTATATATTGTTTGTGTATGCATAATTGTATGTTTTTCATCCATGTTTCCATATCCTATGTGTATGCATTTACACCTCCCACAATTGTATAACATTTGCCATTTTTCTGACGATTTAACTAATTTATGTAGATCATCCTGTAAACTGTGTTTATATGTATCATTTGTAACCTTTCTGGATACTTTTGTATCATCTGCAAATCTCAGTACTTTGCTAGATATGTCATCTTCTAAATCATTTATACATATTAAAAACAGTATAGGGCCTAATGCTGATTCCTGTGGTACCCCACTCAAAACAGATTTCCAGTTTGATATCTCACCATCTACTATTACTTTATGTCTTTTGTTGTGTGTAAGCCACTTTTCTGTCCAGTTGATTAAATCCCTACCTATGCCACAGGCTTTTAGTTTTAAGTAACAATCTTTGATGTGGCACTTTATCGAAAGCTTTCTGAAAATCTAAGTAGACAACATCCACTGGTGATGTTGATACACTTCACTACTATCAGTTTCTGATGAGATGGTAAATACCATGGTATTTACCACCTTATCAGAAATACCTTTCTGACATCTAAATGTCAGAAAGTCCGTTTTTGAGACATTTTCTTTAAACAAAATTATCATGTCATTTTGTTTAGTGTGTAGATTGTATATTAAATCAGCATAGTAGTGCATTAATAACCTGTTACATGTCATATAAAATTGCAACTTTTACTCTATTATGTTTGCATTTTCAACCAATTTGTTAGCAGATAAAAATTATAACAGATCTGTGTAATTGTTGCAGCATGGTTTCACTTGGCACAAGTTGGCAGCTTGCTTTTAAAAGAGCAAGATAGGTGTCAATCACAATTGGGAAAGCATGAAAGAAGTTGGTTGGGTGTAGGTACCAGTAATAACATTGGAGAGGACTTCAACTTTGAAATCCCCGTGCAGCCCTATTACAGTACTCTGTCATAATTATATAACCATGGATATAAGGAACAGTTTGACCTAGTCCCAATGTGTTCCTTGAACTTCCTTCTGAATATAGTGAAAGTTCACTGTATATATTTTCTCCAAACAGTGAAATGAAGTCAATAGACATTTTATTATCACTCTTCCATTTCATATTTATATAATTAGCAAAATTATTTATATAGCATGTATTAGATTCTGACAGTTTCTTACATCAGAAACCCATCAGAAACCAGTTTCTGACATTGTCATGACTGTCAGAAACCCTACCCTGACTACTATTCAATCAATCAATCGTGAGTTTATTTGGTTACTCATTTACAATGTTGTTACAGGTACGGTCGTAAATAATTTCATTTAGTAACTCAGGAGATTCTCTGGAAACCCCAAGGGGCTTATTACGAGAACCACCTATAATTAGGTATAGTAATCTTGTCATGAAATGATGCTGCAAATTGGAGATTATGTTAATAATATTAGATGTGATGCAAATAAAACATTACAATGAGGCATCTTAATCCAGCAATCTAGCACAATCTAACAACATGTGGCAAAGTGATAATTGAACAAAATAGTGAATATTCGTTAGTGTTTGCCAAAAAAATATGTTAATAGTGGATGTGACACAAATAAAAAATTACAAGTCGTAATCCGTCAATCTAGCACAATATGACGATGTGAGGCAAAGTGATAATTGAACAATATAGTGAAGATTTGTTAGTATTTGCAAAAAAAACTAAAAAACCATGATTCGTTGAAGACAATGACATGTATGTGTACCTACTACCTACATCAGTACAGGTTAAGCCCGAATCAAGTCTAAGTGGGAAATTAGGACATGTTGCAGTATGTTGAGAGCGGGCATTGTTTTAACTTGTTTTTAAATTGGTTTTCTGATATAGAATTTTGTATGTGTTCTGGTATGGAATGCCAGAACAAGGGCCCAGAGTATTTAATTGTAAATGTTTGTGTGTTTGTCCGTGCTTCATGCATAAAGTAAGCATTGCTGTTCCTAGTATTGTAATTGTGGATTTCTATATTTCTTTGAAATAGTGTTGAGATGCTGTTTGGAAGTGCTCGACTAGTATGCTTTTACACAAGTAGCCCTAGCTGCAGTTTATAAATATCTAAAATTTTTAGTCAATTGTTTTGTTTAAATAGCGGTTCAGAGTGAGCGAGGTAATCACAGTTGTTAATGATCCTAATAGCTTTTTTGCAGCATTCTGATCTTGTTAAGTTTTGTAGAGTATGTATTAGCCCATATTAGAGTACAATATTGTAGATGGGGAAGTACTAAAGAACAGTGAATCGTTTTTAAGATGTATGAGGGGAAGAAATGTTTAAGTTTGCAGAGTATGCCAATATTTTGTGCAAGTTTAGTTGTCAGTTTGTTCAAGTGCATTGACCAATTTAAGTGATCGTCTATATACACACCAAGAAATTTAGTGAAGTTAACTTGAGGGATGGCCGTTCCGTTAATTTGTATTGCTTGATATGAGATATTGTACCTTTTATTTACTGATGTGAATATAATGTAGTGGGTTTTTAACTAATGTTTAGGGAAAGTTTATCTATGTAGAACCAATGTGTTATTTTTTTTATTTTCATTATTAACCTTGTGTATGAGTATAGTTAAATTTTGATGTGAATGATACATACTGGTATCATCTGCAAAAAGAGTGAAACTCATAATAGTTGAGGTGTTGCAAAGGTCGTTAATATAAAGTATAAATAATAGTGGCCCTAGTATAAAGCTGTGTTATGTTAATTTGGTGAATATATTATCTATTATTACTGATTGTTGGATAAAATCCGGTTGCATAAATATTGTTGGTGAAATCGTTAACTTGGCGTTTTTCTTCTCCCGATATATTGAGTTTAAGATACTAAGAAGTTCGTTGTTGAAGCTATCTATATTAGTATTTGGAGGTTTATATACAGAACCTATTATGAAGGTCTTGTTGTTTGTTTTCATCTCGGTGAAAATGGATTCATAATGACTATGGTCATATCTCTTCATTAAGTCATGTCTGATTTTATATCGGTGTTTGTTGAATATGTAAATGCCAATCCTGCCTCCTCTCACTTCTTGTCTGGGATACGTAACCAGAGTATAACCATTCATGTTATAGCAATTAGTGTCATCGTGGTCGGTAAGCCATGTCTTGGTTATTTTTAGTGTTTCTAGACACAATTCTAGTTTTCAAAGTTTTTTCATAGGCTGCATGTATTAACAGCTAAGTGTAGAAAAGTGGAGTTTTGCTTCAAGTTTGTGTGTAAGCTGATCAGTTGACTGTCTGTAAAGTACTCACAGTTTTGCATAGATGTTGATATATTATTAAAAATTAACGTGTCATTTTCACTTTCTGCATGACATCAACATTTACGTTATAATTCACGGGAAATGCCACATCATGACATGGCATAACTATTATTATCATAGACATATATTGTTACGCCATGAAATTAAATGGCATCCTTTTTTATTTGCCTTTAGGTTCAATTAAATGTTAGTACTATAGTTACTTGTCTGAATCTGAAGCAATAGTTTCAGCTCTTTGTTGCTCTAATTATTGTCTTGTACTTATACTTGTAGACATGCAGTGTAGTGTTTATGTTGTAGTCTTATGTTATCGTTATGTCATGAGCAAGATCCGAGGACCAGTCCAGTGGCGTGAACGTCTTGTAAAATTTCAACGAGCCTGTGTGCAGTGTCCTGAGGTGACAATGCATCTGAACTGAGGTTAATTAGCATAATTATTATGCCAAAGTTAGCGCTGCGCACCACAAAAGCACGATGTCAACAATGACCACCAAGCCATATCTGATCTCCCCCTTTCAACTGCATCCGTTTGGTGCAGAAATCTGGGGTATTGACTTAAAAGAAAACATTGATCACTCTACCATTAAGCATATTCAACAGGATGTTAAGAAACATCGAATATTAATCTTCAGGGACCAAGGAATAGTGTCCGGCTCTCGACAGGTTGAAATTAGCAGGTGGTTTGGTGAACTTGAAATTGCTGGATTTGAACGGCACCAAAAATCTCCAAGTGACTTCATACTGCGAGTGTCGAACGATGAAGAAGAAGGATTCCGAGATTTCGGAACATCCGGCTTCCACATCGATGGCAGCTTCATGGAAATGCCAAATGCATACTCGATCTACCACATCATTTGTGTTCCCACCAAAGGAGACACAGGTTTGTAAGACATATGTCAGTTCATGTAGGCTATTAATAGTTTCCCTCAATCTTATATGCTTTGCTAGAAATACTGAACATTGACCAGTGAAGTATGAATTGGAGGCATAGGTAACATTAAATTAACATTAAATAATTATGTAATTATTATATTGCACACATCCGCCAACACGCCCAGTGCATGCGCGAACACACACATTTCCATATTCGTGACATGAATTAGAATAGAATACAAGAATGCAATGATTATTTTATTTCACACGCAGTATGAGTTAAGGTATCTGTATGAAGATTTTAAAAGTAGATGTTTATGTTGTGTTATGTACAGCTTTACAATTACAGCAGTGGTTTTTGTTGTCAACAACATAAACCACTGCTATCTGTCGACCAGTGTTTGTGCCGCTGAATGAAGTGTACGAGGGTCTGACAGACAGAAAGAAGGAGTTCTGGCAGCAAATTTGGATACTGAAGAAATATCCCTACATTAAACGTCACCGAGATACCCCAGGGCACGTGACACACCCCCTTGTGTATACACACCCTACCAGTCAGCTGACGGTAAGTGGGGCAAATTGAATGTACTAAATCACTACTGTTTACAAATCAAAATTACTGGTATACAGAAGCTTGCGTTATATATTTCCACAAAAGTCATCACGAAATCAGTCTTCTTTATGGGATTTGGTATCACTATATTTTGGAAATAAAGCATCTTTTGATCTACCACTTTTCCAAATAAAGCGTTTCTGAAATTTGAACTCATTAGTCCAAGTGAGCAATGTCCATTGTAGGTTTTGCTCATAAATGACGTCTCGTGGCTATGCAAGTAGCAGTAGGTACCATCAGACGTTTGGGGACCTGTGGTTGTCAGTGGTGACACTGATAGATTAGTCTCCGACTTGTAACATGCCCTGGTGCAACAGCATAACACATCATGGTACCTACAACATTGTGCAGGGATCATAACACACTATAGTACAAATGATAAGTAGGGTATTTCTATGTTTTATATAAACAGTTACTGCGAAACTTCAAAACTGTTAGTTTACATACTGATGGAACAGACACCCTGATTAAATGTTAATTGATTTAAATTAAATGGGTCCTAATGCACCCTCATTCGTAACTACTAGACACTGGTACAATTACTCCAGTTGATGTGTTATGACAATGGATATAGGTCCTTCCAAAGTTCACATTTTTTCGCTCATCTCAGTCTAGAATCATTTCCCAAAAAAATCCAGTCTATCTAATATCGACAATGACGAGCTAGCTTGTTTGTGCAAATGTGTTATTTAATTTTTATGAAATCATTAAATTATTTTTTACCAGATACCGTAAAAATTCAGGGAAATTTGGCAAAAGTGGTATGGCTCTATATATATAATATAACATAAGACTTTCACAATTTTGCAAGTTACCCAAGTTAACGATCAAATCCAATTCTTGCTATGATTTTAGCAAAGTATGCACTCTTTTATTAAACCGACTGTGCAGTGTGCATATTATTAAGACTATTCATGCACTACATATTACTTAGACTGCATTACATATTTAGACTTTTCATGCACTACACGTTGCTAAGACTTCATGCACTACACGTTACTAAGAATATTCATGCACTACACATTACTAAGACTATTCATGCACTACATGTTACTAAGACTATTCATGCACTACACATTACTAAGACTATTCATGCACTACATATTTGAACATTGATAAATCTGCTTCTCTCTCTTGTTGGCTGCTTATAGACCCTGTGCCTGCATCAAGGGCGGACAAAGGGCTTCCTGCGTAACAAGAACACCCCACACGTGAGTAGGGCGACACAGCAGGAAACTCAACAACTTCTCACAGAGATTGACACAGAACTACATCGAGACAATGGAGCATTGCAGTATGCACACAAAGTTAGTTTGTTTAAACTTTGTTATTATGTCAAAATAAGGTATGGTGTCTACATATTTCATCATATTTCTGTGTATCAGACTATCAGTTGATGTTATTGTTAAATGTGTATGTTGCATTTAACTTTAGTAATGTAATAAATTAATTTCAAGTAATTAATTGGTGCTTTCAGTTAATTTTACTAGGGTTGGGGTCAAGTACAAGGGATTGTCTTAATGCTGGCATAGTCTTAATACTGGGGCGGGCTTATTACTGATTCTATTAATATTGAAACGGTCTTAATACTGGGACGGTCTTAATACTGGGATGGTTTTAATACTGAGATGGTCTTAATACTGAGGTCTTAATACTGGGATGGTTTTAATGCTGAGACTGTATTAATACTGAGATGGTCTTAATACTGGGGCAGTCTTAATTAATGCTGTCTTAATACTGAGGTGGTCTTAATGCTAGGGTGGTTTTAATATTGGGCCAGTCTTAATACTGGGGTGGTCTTGGGTAATGTTTGGATGGTCTTACTCTCTATGCTGGGATGGTTCAACAAATTATTACTTGGTATGCTACAAATTATGTGATATCGACAGAAAGTAGTGTAATACAAATAACAAGTTATTATTTGGTGTACTACAAAGTGGTGTACTACAAATTATGTGATATCCACAGAAAGTAGTGATACAAATAACAAGTTATTATTTGGTGTACTACAAAGTGGTGTACTACAAATTATTTGATATCCACATAAAGTAGTGTAATACAAATAACAAATTATTATTTCTTCAGTGTATTTACTCCAACCAGCCCCTTCTGGTGCTAACATAGGAGGGTGGTACTTGGTGCGCATGATAAAGGTGCATATAAATGTGGGAAATTAAAAATTTTGAAAAAAAGGCAAGATAGACAGTGTTCACAGCTAGTTGGAAGGGGTGAATGGAGGGGAGTCTTATTATTTCAGTGGGGAGTAGATTCCAAGCTCTTATGACTCTAGGAGAGAGTATGCATATGTGTTGATGCGTGCTTGTATTTGTATATATTTATCAGGATCGCTGTTTCGTGTATGTACTTTAAAACAGTGTGTTGTGACGACTGCAGTGGCAGGCCGGTGACCTGATCATCTCTGACAACCTCGCTGTCGCACACTGGGCTACTCCCGACACCCAGCTTCCCCCTTCACAAGTTCAACTCCGTGTTATGCACAGGACCATTGTGAAGGGGACCACTCGACCTACAAAGACCTGGACCAAGCCATCGTGACCATAATATATTGTTTGTGTCAGACTTTTACATTTAGGTTTTCGTACCTTGGTGTTTGGGATATGGTGGCTGTGTCATAGAATGTCGGACTTTCATTCACCCCACTTTGCCTGTGTCTTTTGGAAGAGACACTAAAAGCCATTGGTGGGTGATTCCAGGCAAAGCAGGCCTGAGAGGTTTTTAGTGCAATGTTGCTAAGCTTATGCTTTGGGCCACTTTTCATCTTTTAATGGTATCACCAGGCCCCTGAACTTCAGTATAAAATTATAATTATAATTGCAAGCAAAATATATTATGGTTACCTTATTCATTGAAATGTTTTTAGGTATTATCAGATCATATGTTCAGTAGATATGTAAGAAATGTCTTCCTTGAGACATCACTATTTCAATAAGGGACAGTTGGTAATGTATGCCTATTAATTATATTAGCATTCTTCCTCCTCAGTTCACTTTTTTGCTTGCATTGTTTCAAATTTATTTTGCCAAAAATTTAACCTATCTAATGTCGACTACAACATGTTAGTTCATTTTTACAGATTTGTTATTTAGTTTTGGTGAAATCATCGGACAAGCCATAAAATTATTTTTAACTGGGTCATATAAAAATTTGACAAGAAAGTGTAAAAGTGGTCTGACTCTGTATACTGTGACATAAGGCTTGTTACACTTTCATAAATTACCTGATCTAATTATCAAAGACAATTCTTTCGATGATTTAAACAGAAGTATGCCCTCTTTATTCAACTGATTGTGCATATTACTTAAATTATTCACACACAAAATTTTAATGCACCTTATTCGTGATGAACTAAATCTATTGAGGGAGTTTAATAATGCCGGTTTTTTGTAAATAAAAAGGTATGTTCTTAATGCATTGTGTGGTATCTGGCCCATATGACCACTCGAAGCAGTTTATACTCCACTTCCACTAACTCTACTTCGATGGGAAGCATTCAGCCATGCTGCAATGCAAAGGATATCTTTACACATAATTCCAGTGTGGTCTATAGTAGGGCCCAAACCATACATCGGTGTATCGCGATACACACCGCACGGGACAAAATATCCGTGTTGTGGTACACTATGATGCAACAGCAGTAGGCAAAACTTTGTCTTGTCACGTTTGTGAAGCAATAAACATTCAACGCAAACCAAACCTGCCTGTGTATCAATAAAATAGCAAAATATAACGTGTAGTACATTTCCCACATGTATATCTAACTATAATCTACGTAAAATCTTTACACTATTATTTTTTTCAATGCATGTGTGCAATTTGGACCTCTTGTAAGTGACATGACATCTGCTGTAGCGTTGCCTTGTCCACGTGATAAATAAACGTGTTTTACTGTTGTTGTATCATTCTAGTCAGTGACTCGTATTGTGACCTCTGTATCATGATATGTATTGTATTGTGAAGTAGTGTATTGTTTCAGCCCTAGTCTATAGCCAAGAAGTTATTTATACAGCTAAGTTAACTGGAACAACGAATCCCATGCATGGTTAGTGTTCTGTGCTGAGCACTCCACAAACTGGATAAACTTGTTATTGTTCAATGTCTAGTATTATAATAATCTTCTGTGTTGAAAAGTGGTCACCACCATTGAGCATACCTGGGCCGAGTTTGCCTTGCCAACCAACACCAACCAGTGGTCGGTGAACAAAACCAACTTACTATGATGTGTGATGTATACGTACATGTCCATCCAATTAATCTAAGCTACCGGCAAGCACATACTCATCGGCATACATCTTCTAATGTCCGTAAATGTAACATCAATAACACCAATATTGATCAGTATACCAGCACAAACGACAATAATTGTCTATTATGAAACAAAATGATACAAAGAAGATGAAAGCAATACTTGCAATGCTCTTGTTATTATCTATTTGTTTCTTATGTCATTATGTTGGTTGACCACTGAGCTTCCATCGCCTGCAGGCGATGGTAATGTTGGTTGCTCGGTGTGACATCATTCTGACCAAACCAGGTCAGACAGAATGTGTTTGCCTTCTGTTGGTCGCAACTAGTGCAATCATTGGTCGGTGTTAGTTTCTAAGTAGAACTCTACCATGTGATGTCAACAACAAGAGAATGCATAGAACAAGCAGCTTCTAGAATCGGTGCAAATCACAAGTAACACTATTTTATTATCAGCAGGTGTTTTAATAAATAGTGATATTTACATTAAATATTAACACTCAAAATAACTTTACTTTACATGTTGCATAGTTGCATAATGAGTAGTTTTAATCATTTCACTTACATCACATACTGTGCAGGGACTGGTTTCACAAAATACAAACCATTGTACGAAGGCTCTCGTATGTAAATCAGTTAAGAAAATCTTCATAGTTATGTCAAATTGTTCGCAACGTTGTTCATGTTTTCTATAATTGTTATGTATTCTTCGTCAAACAGTTATAAATGTTTTGTATTGGTTCTGCTGCACAAATACTTCATGAAACCAGCCCCAGGACGGTGAACCAATGTGGAAAAAATGGTGGCAAAACATAACTCTTTCACCTAGTTCTACTATCAGTTGCTGATTTATCTCACATTTGTTGTTAAAAATATAATCAATTAGCCCATGGCACTTGGAAATCGTATTCAAACAATGAGTCAAAGATACCAGTGTAATTATAAAGCAATAAATATGTGATTACATTGGCCTTTTCTTAAGAAATGGTGGTGCAGCAAAATATGGTGCTTTTGGGAATAGGGAATTTGACACCAATTTCAGAAAAATTCCTAAATCTGGGGTGGGTCCTAACTTCCCCCTAGCAAAATGTTAACACATTGGAACATCCCAAGTATTGGATGGCAGTTTTCTGATACATTCATGACTACGTGTTGCATTTGAATTCCTTCATGAGACGACTGGTTTTCTTCGTGTGAAGACCCGAGATGTGTCGCAGCCTCACCAAGCCAGCGTGACCGCCAGCAGCCAGCCACAGGTGGCAGCCCAAGTTGGGGTTCCAGCACACCTGAAACAGGGCCAGCCGTTACAATTGTGTCATTTATGCAATAACCAACACAAGTCCGATGTAGTAGAGATTGAAAAGGGCCAAATAAATGACGTTTTATTGCAAAGTGGACTGCTTATCACGCAGCCACTTTGGGAAGCACATTAACAGGAATGTGAGCTCCTCAAAGCAAACCAGACAGGAACTGAACACATGTACAGCCCCGCCGGCAAGTTTCTCATATCCCACATTCCTACAGGCATGACGATAACATATATACATCAAGAAGTTGTCATGAACATTTAATGCAAAGAATACAGACATTCCACCACCAATACACAAATTTAATTACAAACAGGTGGGGCCATTTCGCTAACCTATATAAACATAAGCCAAGAATACCGATGAAGAAACAGGAAGCCTGTCTGCGCAGAAAACCCCATGAACACCAACTACTAGGGGATAAACCCCTGTGTTCATCTAGTATAAAGCGAAAAGTGGGGAAAGCGGTTTCGACATCTTCCAACTTCCTATTTCATCAACGATGTACAATCGCATTTTACACTAAGTATTGAAAATAAGGAAGGAAGGTGGGGAGGAGGGCGGATTTCGAGAGACAAATTTTCTAGACACAACTTCGCGATGCAGAGACTGGAACAGGAGTGAAAGATTCCAGCTGCTGGCTCTGGTTTGAACTGGTTTCCGTTAAGCCGTGATTGGCTGAATATCGTGGAGTAATACAAATTATTTGGCCAAAGAGTTCCGGTGTAGTCTCGGACACCCAGGGCAAGACTTGCCTTGGTTATCTCATAAAATCTGTTATGCAGCTGTAAGTTGCATAAATCCATTTATGCAATAACCAACACAAGTCCGATGTAGCAGAGATTGAAAAGGGCCAAATAAATGACGTTTTATTGCAAAGTGGACTGCTTATCACGCAGCCACTTTGGGAAGCACTTGTGTCATTTATGCTGTATGATCTGTGACTGTTCACAGTGACTTAAGCACACATTGTGAGCAAACTATCCACCAGGCTGTGCGCAGTCTTAAAAGGTTTTAAATTGTAAAAGGTCTTAAAAATGGGAATTTTTATAGAAAGGTCTTAAAAAGGGTCTTACATCTGATTTCACCAAAAGGCCTAGATCCTACACCATAATTTTACACAACAGGTCAGACCTGCCATATCGGAACACGTGGAAGGTCTGACCATGAGGAAACGAAGTGCAACTGTTCTGATGTAGACTGACCTTGTGGATGGCCAGCAGCGGTGGTTGGTCCAGACTGTCTCGGGGCATGTCCCTCGCAAACGACATTCGCTCCTGAGACTTCTCCAAGATGTGAGCCTGCGCAAAGACCATTAAACAAGCTAAAACCAAATGCTAAAAGTTTTAACATGCTAAATCATGACTGGCAATTATAAGTGATATCTTGTTTGAATTAAGTAAAAAAATTGTATTTATGTAATAACATTAATTAAAATGAAACTCTACAAGAAACATTTAGCTGGAAATAATTAATTAAAGAGATTATACAATAGCTGTTATATGGACGGTATGAAGGACCTTAAAACTTCTTGTAACTTTGTAATCCTCTTCAGAAAATTTTGCTACTGCAAGCAAGCTGATTTATGCTGAATGGTAAACAATCCATAGTAAAGATAATGATGGTGCATCAAATATAGTTACTTTACTTACCATGTCTAAATCGGAATAGACAAGGCAATAGTTACAGTCTTTGCCACCAGTCACTGTTTGTTTGTCGCAGCTGTGGTTCATCACTGTCCCCGAGATGGCGTCACTAGAGCAGGCCAACTTTTCAACAGAATCATCTCCACAACCGCCAGTTTCGGTTAAACAGTTATTGCATACATCTCCACAGTGTTCTGAATCTTTGGCGACATGTTCTTTAGGTGTACATTTAGTCCTGTCAGTAGTGTTGATAGTTTTGTTATTGCACACACCAGCAGCAGTGGGCATGGCCACATTGGTGTTAGTTCTTCGGCTAAATCCACCAGTACATTTTGACTTATTAATGTTGGTGTTTCCTGATGTACTTTCTCTATTAGCACTGCTGGCGCCACCTTCAGTCCTGAGATCATCACCCTTTGAATTGCTTCCTTCACATCGTATCATTTCCACATTCACACCGTCATGGCCGACACTCGTTGACTCTCTCCCAGCATGCTCCTTTAGAGACTGTGGTGTCCCCTTGTGGTGATCATTGTCAGTATGTTCTTCCAGTGTTGTTTGGAAGATAAACTGTACAAAAATTACAAAGCTAGCAGTCATGAAACTACACATTTTATAGAACTCTCATGCCACAAAATTATAATATTACACTGTGTTGCAAAAAAAACAAATGTTAAATAAATTGTAATTATTTAATTTTATAAATGTGCAGACAAAGAACATTTCCTGAAGGGGAAGATTGATTGTGGGCTACAAAAAAGGAATAATAAATAAAATCAGATAATAGAGGTAAAGCAAGTTAAACATTTTCTCAGAAGAATATGTTTTCTTTTACCACATATCACTAAGAAAAAAATAGAAAAACAATTTAAATAGTAAAATACATTTATTATGAACTATCAAACAAGATATACACTAACATGATAAGTTAGTCATTCCGTAACATGTCAACACTATAATAACAAAAAGCCTAAATAATCAAACAAGGTATAACATAAATTAAAATTGCAAATTATATTTGAAAGAAATTAGAAGTTGTACACAATTAAGATATTTCACTCACTGCTTCTGTATGCATGATTGCTTGCAACAATAACATAAAAGTTAAGTAACTTATTTTTAAAGTCAAAATGGCATTGATTATGCATGAATAAATGAATAATTGTTTAAATAATGCATGCAATAACCAAACATCCAAATTACAATGAATCATCCAACATTCTCTCTTGATTTTTGACCTAAGTTCCTAAAAATGTTTTTTTTTAAGTTCAGGTGCCAATCAAAATCATTGCAAATTTATGCTCTAATTTCTGTTTATGGCCCCAAAATATCAACAAGTACACTTACAAAACGGCGAGTTGTGAACCCTTTTAAGCGGCGGTAGGAGTAGACCATTTCAGGAAGCCAGATGCCAGCCACCTCCCCCACAGCACTCACACTACTGACTGCATTCACCCAATCACAACTGGAGACATCCTGAAACAAGGAGGTCAAATGAGAATACATTGGTGAAGTATAATATGGTAGAATAAAACCATATACAGGGTATCACACAATAAATGGATACTTCAGTTAAGTGTTTACCAGAGAGGATATTAGTTCATTACCAGTTCCAGATGCTAAATTTCAGGAGATTAAATTGGACTATTTAGGACAGTTAATTGTAACTCCAGAAATCATACCTAAAAAAATAAAGGCAATAAATCACCTGGAGTGGATGGAATTCCTTCAAATCTACTTATGGAAACAAATTACCATAGTACACCACTTGCAATAGTGTTAAACTTGTCATTAAAAGCTGTTGAAGAGTCAAAACAATGGCAGCCCATTTTGATTTGTACCATATGGACGGTTGGATGCGAGTCTATTACACTCGCATCTAACACACAATTTTTTTTTATTCTTCAACGACATCTGTCGAGGGATCAAAACAATGAAAGCCCACTTTTGTGTGTTAGAAGTTAGTGTTCTAGACACATATCCAACCAACCAGGTGGTGCTGATCAAACTGGACTTCCATTCTTTTGACAGCGATTAGCATGGTAAACAAAATCTGACCAAAGTATTTAATAGATCCAATGCTCATATTAATGCAATGTGTGTGAATAAAAATATACTTGTAACATATAATATTATATAGTACACCACTTGCAAGAGTGTTCAACTTGTCATTAAAAGAGGGAGTTGTTCCTTTTGAATGGAAAGACGCAAACATCATAGCATTATTTAAAAAGGGTTCGAGAAATAAGTCGGAGAATTACAGACCAGTGAGTTTAACATCAGTGATTTATAAATTATTAGAAAGGTTAATTAAAGACCATATGGATATTATGTACTTATTATATACTTTTTATATATTAAGTATCTACTTAGATTTTCAGAAAGCTTTTGACAAAGTGCCATGTCAAAGATTACTACTTAAATTAAAAGCCCATGGTATCAGGGACGGCATAATTGACTGGATAGAACAATGGCTGACTGACAGAAGACAGCGTGTTGTAGTAGATGGGGAGGTTTTTAAAGCTGTAAATAAATTTTGAGTGGGGTATCACAAGGATCAGTATTAGGACCTTTATTATTCGTACCATATATCAATGACCTGGACGATAATATAACAAGCAATGTACTGAAATTTGTAGATGACACAAAAGTGCTTAGAAGGATTAATAATGTTGGTAATAAACAACATTTACAAAATGATCTAGTAAATTAGTTAAATGGTCTGAGAAATGGCAGATGTTACTAAATTTTGGGAAATGTAAATGCCTACATACAGGACACGGGAACTTGGATGTAAACTATAAAATGGGAGATACTGTTCTAGGTACTACTATAAAAGAAAAGGGATTTAGGAGTAACAATAAGTGCTGATATGAAAGTTTCAGAGCAGTGTGGGATTGTATCTTCAAAGGGTAATCAAATTCTTGGGTTGATTATGAGAAATATGACATACAAGAAAAAAAGCTAATTATACCTCTGTATAAAGCAATAGTTAGGCCTCATTTAGAATACTGTATACAAGCTTGAAGACCATATCGTAAGAAGTATATAGATGCTTGAAATAATACAGAGGAGAGTAACTAAAATGATTTCAGAACTGAAGAATGACTGAAAGAATGTGGTTTAACAACCCTAGAGGCAGTTAAGAGGAGATAAAATTGAAGTTTTTAAGATATTGAATGGGTATGAAAATATTGCTAGAAATATTTTTTTTTCACTCAAGATAGAAAATAGAACTACAGGACATGAGGTAACATTAGTAAAGGATCAGTGTAGATTGGATATCAGGAAGTACTCATTCTGACAGAGAATAATTAATGAATGGAACAAATTATCTACAGATTGTGTAACTGCTAGCAGCATGAATATGTTTAAAAACAAGGTTGACACATATCTCAGGAAGGCGGATTACACATAGATTAAAAATGTTGGACTCTCGATAAGCCAATGGCTTCCTTGTCCACTTAGCATGGATGGCAATCATATTAAATCTACAGGCAGATACACTTGATCAGACCTGGTAAAAATAACTTTATAGTTTATCTGACTATTTCACCAAAATTAAATAACAAATTTGTACAAACGAGATAGCATTTATGTCATAGTGGATACTGGGTAGGTTTGATTTTCTGCGACATGAGATGGGCACAAAAATCTAACTGAGGAAGGACCTTTAAATTTTATGATTACTGTTTCAAGTTACAACCTATCTTGCTACTAGACTCACCCATATACAGGAGTTGTGTATGGTCATTGGACGGACATTCAGACCATAGTAGCCATTGTCAATCACATGTACCGCGTTGTGGCCAAAGCTGTAAAAGATACATTCATTTTCTCAGAACTCTATTTCTTTTTCCATTTGTATATAAGTGCACAGGCACCTCGGTTTGACCTCACTACAAAGTTTCTAGGAGTCAGGGTAGGATGTTGGATATTGGGTCACAAAAAGAGTCTCCCACCAAAAGTGGTAAAGTTAGCATGTTCTATATCCCCTTGTATATATGAATGGATGAATCTTTATTTATTTATTTTCAAACCAACATAATTAGAACTTGTACATTCAATTCAATTCAATAAATATAGTTTTTAAGTAATATCACCAGTCTTTTTTCATCGTAAATAGTCTTGCATTAAATACATAACTATTCATTCAATATTTTAATTTTTCTTTGAAAACAAGTACATTCTGGTACAAAGTTATCAACAAACCATCCAGGAAGTTTTAATCCTGATAAACACATTCTTTTTGTATACTTCATAGTATCATCATGTTTACATACCAGTAACAGTCATCACCGGAGGCATAGACGAGTGACCAGTGTGGTGGCCACACAAGGCTGGTCATCTGACTACAGATGGTCTTGTTGATTGGACACTGCAGGTCGTTTGTGTCCCACATCTTCATGGTCCTAGCGGGGACAGTACACTATTGTTTTATCCATTAAAACCAATGTTAAAAAGGCAATTCCAGGCTGTGCTCAAAATTACAATTCAGCTTTAATAAAAACTGTCCACTTTAAAGTTTATTTTGTTGCCAACCTGCAACAGTGTTTTTGTCCAATCCAAATACTACGATTTTGTTTTCGAGAAAATCAACACAGAAGAAGCTACCCGTCTTTTGTTGCCCAAAAACCAGGGACCCTTCCAAAACTGATGTGTGTGTAAACTCCCATACATGCGCATTTTTCAGTTCAACAATCAACTGTATGTGACATTTAAATATAGTACACACTGACATTACTTGACTTTTGTTTGATGCAAAATAGTTTCAGGAAATTAAAAATTAACTATTGGATTAGTTTACCGAAGTCCAAACATAAACGAAGAGGATAAAACAAAAATACAAAATGCTATAAAGGAAGTTAGTAAAGGGGAATGTATCATAATGGGAGATTTTAACCATGGACACGTACAATGGAAATCTCTAGAGAGTACAGGGGGTGAGAACCAACAATTTAAATTTTTAATTAAGGAGAGCTTCCTTACTCAGCACGTGTTAGAACCAACCAGGGGAGAAAATGTATTAGATATAGTTTTATCATCACAAAAACAATTAGTGGACAATGTAAAAATACATGAACCATTGGGTACCAGTGACCACAATCATTTTGACATCAATGTAAAATCAGAAAGTAAAAATTAAAAAACGTATAGGAGAAACTTCCACAAAGGTCAAAGATATGAGAAAATACTTAGCAAAGCTAGATTGGAATAACATGCTGATGAATAAGACCGCAATTGAATGTTGGAATATTCTAAAATATGAAATTGAGAGTATCATCGATAAATTTGTTCCCTTGAAAAAACAAGAAAAACGGTCTAAAAAGAAACACTTGTCAAAAGAAGCTATTAGAAAAATAGTGTTTAAGTAAACTATGTGGAGGGTTTATAGGTGTACCAGAAAGGATGAAGACTATGCAAATTACAAAGAGGCACTTAACCTAGCTATAACTGAAATTAGAAAATCTAAAAGAACCTTTGAAAAAAAATTGGCAGGTAATATAAAAATGACAGCAAGAGTTTCTATGCTTACGTAAGGAGTAAACAGAAAGTTCGAGATAAGGTCAGACCACTGGAAAACAACAGTGAAAACATAATTTCAGACGGTTTTCAAATGGCAGAGGTACTGAATGAATATTTCAGCTCAGTTTTTACCACAGAAGATATCAGCTTACTTCCAGTTCCATTGACTAAATTTGAGGGCAATATATCAGACCATTTAGGGCAGTTATTTGTAACTCCTGAAATGATAGCAAAGAAAAAATTAAGAAGATGAAAGATAATAAATCACCTGGAGTTGATGGGATACCACCAAAACTGCTTAAGGAAATTGTTGAGCATATTAGTACACCACTTGCAAAATTGTTTAACTTGTCACTAGAAGAAGGAATAGTTCCTTCAGAATGGAAAGAGGCAAACATTACGCCGCTATTTAAGAAGGGATCGAGGAACAAGCTAGAAAATTACAGACCAGTGAGTTTAACATCAGTTGTATATAAATTACTTGAAACATTAATTAGAGACCACATGGTGGAATTCCTCGTAAAACATAAATTAATAAATACATCTCAACATGGGTTCCTAAAAGCAAGGTCATGTATAACTAATCTCTTCTGTTTTTTTGAAGAAATTACAAAGTGGGTAGATGACGAGTCACCAGTGGATGTTGTATGTTTAGATTTTCAGAAAGCTTTCGATAAAGTGCCACATCAAAGATTGTTACTTAAGCTAAAAGCCCATGGCCTAGGTAATGATGTAATCAACTGGATAGAAAAGTGGCTTACACACAGAAACAGAGAGTAATAGTAGATGGTGAGATTTCAAACTGGAAAACTGTTATGAGTGGGGTACCACAGGGATCAGTATTAGGCCCTATACTGTTTTTAACATATATAAATGATTTGGAAGATGACATATCTAGCAAAGTACTCAAATTTGCAGATGACACAAAAGCAGCAATATGGGATTGCTGCTTTGAAAGGAAATCAAATTCTAGGGCTAATTAGGAGAACTATCATTTATAAGGAGAAACAGCTAATTGTACCCCTGTACAAAGCAATAGTTAGACCACATTTGGAATATTGTATTCAAGCATGGAGGCCATGTCGTAAAAAGGACATAGACAAGCTAGAGAGAATACAACGAAGAGCAACTAAAATTATTCCACAATTGAGAGACCTTAGTTACGAAAGTTGCTTATTACAATGTGGTTTGACAACACTAGAGACTAGGAGACTAAGAGGAGACAAAATAGAAGTGTTTAAAATAGTTCTTTAAACTTAAAGAAGGCAGTAGAACCAGAGGACACAAAGCAGCATTAGTTAAGGAGCAGTGTAGGTTGGACATGAGAAAGTACTCTAACTCACATAGGGTGATAAATGAATGGAACAAACTGCCAAATGATCGTGTTAATGCTAGTAGTGTGAATATGTTTAAAAATAGAATTGACAGATATTTGATAAGGGTGGGCTACGCATAGATGAGAAAATTGTTGGACTCTCGATAAGCCAATGGCTTCTTTGTCCACTTGCCATCTGGAACTTGTTGTTTGGGATGGCAATCTTGTTAAATCTTGGTAAATCTTAATAAGATCCATAATCCACATATAAACAGCACAGCCAGCATGCAGTACCTTTGATAATGTTTTTGGGTCAGCAGGCGGCATTCCCTGTTTGTCTAGTAGCTCCCTGGGTGGCAGATATGGGAACACCACAGAATGTGGCACGGAATCGTGGACCCCAATCACCATGTTATAACGAGGCTAGACTACTACAAATCTGACCGTCAATGAACCTGATTCAGTGACTGCTGATGTCACATGTACTACAGTGGTCTCTTGCTATATGAACTCCTGGTGGAAGGAACAACCTCATAAAGGGAACAACTTTAAAAATCCTGTTCTGATTCAGAAATTCAAAACCTTCCTCTTACCCAGGGATATAAGGAACATCGGTTATATAGACACATTTATTCCAACATGCTCCATATAGTGAGAGTCCATTGTTATTAATATCACGAATTTGTCTATGAACATTGCAAAGCAGTTCACATAAACCACAATAATTGTCGCACCTGTCATGTGAGCAGGTGCCAAGAAACTGACGATTCTGAGGACAAAACTTGACTCCAGTAGTCTGAGCGGTGTGAGCAGCAAAGTTCTCGAATGGCCTCAGTGTAGCACCCTCTGTTGGCGAACTTGTGTAAAGTAGTGACGACCTTGAGTGTAGATCCCACAATGCAACAGTACCTGCGGAACAACCAACAGAACTGTCCATGAGTGTGGAATTATGAGATGCCTACAGAATTTTGGAATGTTTGGATATCAATTTAGTTGGATTTGCAATAAATCTGAATAAAGAAAATAATTTGACAGCTATCTGTTTAATTCAAATGTTTCAGTCTGAATGTCATGATCACATTGCTTACATAGGGGAATGTAAATTTACTTTCTCCTCAGGTATTGGAAATTGTTGATAGTTGTTCATGAACACACTGAACAGCAAGACCAATATTCATGAACATGCTGAACAGCAAGATTGATATTCATGAACATACTGAACGGTATGTTCATTATGTATATTCATGAACATGCTGAATGGCAAGGTTGATATTCATTAAAAAAACTGTGGTTCGTTAATACACATTAATTTTGTGTGGTCAAGAATAGAATAAATGTAGTCTACCCTATAAAACATGACTTTATGATAAAAACTATCAGACTCTGTACTTTACCATAACGTCAACCGTAGTGGAGCAGATACAAAGTTCATATGTCCAATCTTTTCGTACATAGCTTTTGGATTTGTGTTGGGAGTTACACCAAATCTGATATAATGGCAATTAATAGAAATGTTGAGCACTTGATGGGCGTCATGTTCTCTGCTGTAGCCATGCTTAATAAGAACTATCCTGATTGGATGATTGTTTACAATGTAGACTGACCGTCAGCAAAGCCAGCCACAATCAGAGAGCGGCCATCTTCATAAATCCAGTCGACACACAGACATTGACTTCCCACTGAAAACAATTATACTGGTGATTGCGTGCAGTCTTCTGCAGACCTGACTCCCACACCACAGCGTGGACTTTTTATTGTATTTCTCGCAATGTTAATTCCAATGTTTATGAGCAGAAATATCAAATTCATAAGTGCATCATTGACTTTCATTGCTAATTTGTATTTCATGAACACATACCATTTTTCTATATACAACATACCAACCAAACTGAATTATGTTACCATATGTACCTAACTTTAAATGTTAATTAACTTCTGAAAATGATCAGACATGCTTACTGCCAACAAGATACAAATGTCAGCATTGGGATTCCTTCAAAAGCAACTTATGAAGATGTGAATTAAAGTAAGGTTTCATGCTCTTGAGTTCTTTTATCTTCAAAATCTAAAACATGACAGAAATTACACATAGACATGAGAAGACAGATGTTTATTAACTCAGAGTACAGCAGATTAATGTCCATAAGTATTTCATATTATTTCAATTTTTCCATAAAAAACTAGTAACAATATAAGACACTCTTAGTTAATTACCATAAAAATTATGTTAACTAAGTTATAGTTCACAGTCACAGTTTTGTACCTTCATCAGGAGAATATGTTGGCTTGAGATTGAGGCACGGCCTAACCGTGTAGACTGGGAGTTTTCCCACAGGGTGCCTGTCAGTCAGTGGACAGCTGGGCTGGGGGATACTGCAATGGTCAACATTTATACATTGAAATGTATCAAAAACATGATAAAAGAATGTGGTGCTTTTTATTCCTAGTGTTGCAAGACGACATCAATTAATTTTACGGTCAGATGGTGTGTTAACCTTTCCACCCAGATTTTACATAGGAGTGACGACGCTAACAATCAGGAATCTAACTATTATGCCTCTACACACATTTCCAACAAGTCTTCCATGTTACCTTAGGATGTGGGTCATTCCGTCAGCACATGCCAATGCTAGCAATCCTAGCCTGGGAAAATGGCCATTCTGAAAGAAATAGTGGTAGTATACTGGTAAGACTGAATAAATATGAAACAGTAGGTCTGAAAGGCAAATACTACCATCAAATTCTAATAAAGCTCATTAAAAATATTGCACCAAACATCCCATAACATGACATTATGTATCTTCAAAGTGAAGGCTCTCTAAAAGTGGAGATGCACAACGATTTCCATTGGTTAACGGAATGACTGTTTTACAGGACATTGCAATACTGAATTTATTAGCATTTATAAGATACTGGTTGGTTAAAAATAACATCCATATAAAACATGTTACAAATCTTTCTCCTCTTGATAGTTTTGAAAATACACAATATGGCGATGAATTAAAAGATGCTATCTTTGCAACACATTATTCATTTATACTACCACAACAATGGCAACATGGTCCTACCTGCAGCTCCACGTCTGGGGAATCCCATGCTCCATTGGGGCACCACGCCAGGCCCCAGATGGCGCCATAGTCTGCAGCAACAGCAAGATACAGCCGTGGCTTTTCAGAAATGGTTCTACAAAAATGTACAAGTGTCATGACACAACATAATATTGTTGCGTTATGTCAAAATGTTAAGTAAATCAGCAAAATGACTGCATTCATTCAGTCAGACCAACAGTTCGCAACCTTTTTCTTCTTGTGTACCATGTGACCTGAAACAATCGGCTGGGTATCCCTTCAAAGTGACATAGAATAACAAAATAACGTTCAACACTGAGTTCAGTGATCTACATTTTATTAACGAGGTAAAAATAACTGTACACCAAATGAAGGTAGGATAAGAAACCAGTATTTGAGAAACCACCTCAACGGAGGGCTGAGTTTGCCTGGTCAGGGTGTCGATTCGGCGAACAGTTTGGGAAAAGGAAACATGGAGATCATCCTTCATCTAGAGGCGGGCACAACATTTTGTTTTCATGCAGAACATTGCCGAGAATCCTTGTTTGCAGATCTGATACGATTTGCTCATCTTAGACAAAATCTTTTTCAGGGGAAGAGCTTCAAATGCATCACATGCGATGGAGTCATTTACAAATTTACAAAAGTCCTGCATGAAGTCTGAGTGATCGCAGCTTCACATTGAACGGATGAAATTCGAATCCAGTGCACTCAGATGTGGGAAGTGCGTCTGGAACTCTTCCTTAATGGAAGGCAGGTGCGTCTGCCCAAGTTGCCCCATGTTTCTATGTTCTGTTTCTTCATCCTAGCAGCATATTGACGTTTCCTTCCTTGATTTTTCCGTCCCACCAGCTATAGCTTCATGATGAATGCATGTACTGCTGCTTGTTTTTTGTTATCATTCATGTCATTTCTGAGTTGATTTGGGCGCTCTGACCATGAGAGGGTTAATGAAAAAATCACACAAAAAATAGAAAATAAATTTAACTGATGAAGAGCACCGACTTGCCACATATCCTGACTGACTCACAACAAGTGGTTAGTGGCGAATATATTGGACAACAGTGGGTTATATAAATAATTTTATGTCTGCCTGTCTGTCTGGATTAGATTGAATGCAAATAAATAATAAAGGCAGCAGCTAAATTAATTGTAAACATCTCCAAGAGGATCGTTTACCCCTCCTGTAGTGTGCCGCAGTCCCAGATCTGTAGCAGAGCTTTGCTTTTGTCAAGGCCTCTCTCCACGACATGAGTGACATCGTGGTGACGATGGCAGTACACTGCCAGGTACTGATGACTTGTTGCCATGGTGACTGGAACTGGACACCACGCGGCAGCCCAGATCGGCCCACCCACATTGAAAGTGGCACCACCTGGTAGGAAAACATATCAACAATACACATCATAACCTTCTTAAGATAGCTGGGGTAGCTATGTGAAAAAGGAGACACAAAATGCCAAATTATATCACTTTGAGAAAATCCCAAAAGAAACATGACATACATATAAGTATGACAGTGTCACCGATAACTTTAAGGAACATTTTGGTTAACATAAACGAATTACGTCTGCTACACCACAATGAATAAGCTAAGCAAAAGTTGAATGACAGCCTGAAGTGGTAGTGTATTTTTGACACAAACCCTTCACCAATCGTAATTCAAATCTATGTAGAGTTGCCTACATGTAAGACGCGTTCATATGCCAAATTGCAAGTGTTGTAGTAAAAAACAATTCAATTAGGTAACATTTCCTGATTGTTACCTGATTGTTAATGATAACAGAAATGTCAATAGATACACATATCATGTTTGAAATGTGACGATTTTCACTGGCGTTTTACGTATTGTTGACAAAACATAATGGCCATTTCTAATATTGACCTGTTCTCTTAATTTGCCCCCACAATGGTTACAAGTTAGGTTACATCAGGTTAGGTTACATCAGGTTACACCAGCCATGTGACAAACATGTGGCAGTGTGTGTTTACGATCATTTTGTTTGGTCCGTTATCCAGTGGGGTCACCAGGTCACATCTGCTTTGTCGTTTCCTTTATAGTTTCAAAGGCATAATAAACTACATTAGCTCTGATATTTGCTGGTCTAAGGACATGATTTAGTTAAGTAGATATAATCCTGATGTGTACTGGAATGACAGTCACATTCCAATACAAAAATTATTTGGCAATGCATGTACAGTGCCTCCAAATTTTTAGAATTTGTTTTTGGATGGGGTCAATCATATCCATTTTTTATTATTGGAATGTTTTTATATTTACAAAGCCCCTAAGAAGCTCTAACCAAACAATTTATGGCATGGTTGGTCAGTAAAGGTAAAGTCATTCCCCAGGTATTATGCCTTAGGAAGCCATGAAGGCTTATCTGGCCAGTGCTTAAAACTGATTTCTGTAGTGCGAAGCAACTTAGAGTGCAGTTCTACTGACTCTCCTGGACGGGACACTAGTCCATCGCAGGTACCTTCCAAACAGTGTTTTTACTCATTTGCAGCTGTGTAGACTGAGGCAAAGTAGGGTAAACAAAATTGCCTAAGCTTCGAAAACAAACCGTGCTAGGCCACGGCTGCCCCCTTGGTTGGTCAGTGTCCAGAGGTAAAACATCCCGTTCACATGTTCAACGTTATTCAATGCTGTTATATTACCTGTCAGTGGAGAGCGAATACAGTGCTACCACCTCGTAGGAATACAGTGCTACCACCTAGTAGGAATACAGTGCTACCACCTAGTAGGAATACAGTGCTACCACCTAGTAGCTATTCTGAATGTACAGTCAAAATTGGCAGTTAGTGAAACACTACTATTCAAAACAAACTTATTTTAAAGGGACTTCCTCATTTATTTTTTTGCTCGTCTCGTTTTCTTTTATAATTTTGAGAGAAATCCAACTTATCAAGTAACCACTATGACATGCTACCTCATTTCTGCAAATGTGTTATTTAGTTTTAGTTGATGAAATCATCAGACAACGTATTAAATCAAGTTTGACCAGATCCAACCAAAATGCTGTGAAAAAGGGCAAAAGTGACTCAGCTCTATGTACCATTCACACTTTTGCAAGTTACCTGATATAACAAGTGAATTCTACACTCTATTATTAAACCGACTGCACATTACTTAAAATATTCACACACTACAGATGTGAACATTAATTAACCCGATTCACAATGGGCTAAGTGAACTGAGGAGGAAGTATTTATGAATGATTCGTGCAGACAATGTTACAACTGTCTCACCATATAGTACGGCATCAAACAACGCCAGCCTCGTCGTAGCAACTTTGGTCTTCTGCTTCTGCACAACACGGAAGCTAGGCGATAGTTGTGACACTGGCAGGCAGGGTGCGCTACACCAAACAAAGAATGACGAAATCAGCGGTTTTTACAATAAAGATGTTAAAATAGGTAATATAGTTTATACCATAAAATATGATTTTAAAAAATGATAAGATTTTGTACCTAGCATGTTCATCCATCTGTTGACAACTTCGAGTTTGCTCGTCCCTTACGTTTTGATCCAATAAAGACAATTTTATTATGTTAAAATCCTCACGAAATCCAATCAAACAGGTGGGTTTTAGGTGATGGGCAAAATGTTGTTATATTTCCTACTGAGTTACTGCTAAGAAGGAGCGAGTTCAGGTTTCTGAGGATGTAGGCACAATAGGAGTTTTTGTGTTATTATTAATTTGCTTATTTTCTCACACAAAACAAATTGTTGTAGGTTTCAATAAATATAAAACTTTTTTGGCATGCAAAAGGTCTACCAAGATCCCACAACACTCTGCATTTAGACCCACGCACTACCTAGCAATTAAAACTGCACTAAATTTTATAGCCACAATTTATTTTGTTACTTTACACGACATTTATAACACCCTGCATAAAGCACATAACTACACAATACTTTTGATATTCATTACTTACACATTGTCCACCAATGTCCAGTCGTCTGATTTAGGCCGCCACTCCGGCATCACATCTGTGGACAGAAGTTTCTTGCGCCAGGCAAGGGTCCAAGGAAATGATGATGGGAAGATGTGGCCGTCGCTGTACCCACTCAGAGCAAGCAGTTGACGAGTCGGGTAGCCGGCTGATTCAGCAGACTTTGGCTTTGGCTTTCTCTTCCTTAAATCTCCTGTGTACAAAACACAACATGATTAAAACTCCCTCCTCAGTTGATTTAGCGCGTCACGAATCAGGTTCAGTGATGTTTAAATATGTAGTCTGTGAATAATAAATAATGCAGTCGGTTTAACAAGAGAACATATTTTTGCTAAAATCATCAAAAGAATTTACCTTATGTTAGATCATGTAACCTGCAAGTGAGACACACATTATATTAAAGTATATATAGGCGGAGCAACTTCTGTTATTTTCCCATTAATGTTTTAGCATGGACCGGTAAAAAATAATTTAATAGTTTGTCTGATGATTTCACCAAAACTGAATAACAAATTTGCGTAAACGATTTAGCAAGTTATAGTGGACACTAGGTTGGTTAAATTTTCGTGGAAGGTGTCCGAAATGACATGAGTAAAATTGAGTAGGAAACTTTAAACTTCTGGGTCCGTTAACCCTGCTGACGACACTGAAAGAAAACATGAATCCAACAACCAACCAAATTGCCTAAAACTCCCTCTACAATTTGATTTTTCGCTTGTCTTTTTTTCTGAATTATTTTGCCAAAATTTAACTTGTCAAGTATCGACTATAACATGCTAGTGCATTTGTACAAATGCTATTTAGTTTTGACAAAATCATCGGACTAACTATTAAATAAATTAAAGTTCAGCCAAACTGAAATATGGCAAAAAAGGGCAAATATGTCAATCTGTAGCCCTCATACAAGAAATAAGGATATTTGCACTTTTGCAAGATACTTGATCTAAGTAAATTCTTTTGATGAGTTTATCAAAAGAATGCACCCTTTCATTAAACTGACTGCACATGTTACTTCAACCATTCACTCAATACAAATGTGCAACACCCCAGTCTGTATACACTGCAACACTTGACTGGGCACATCTTACATTCATGAACAAGTTCTTGGCATTAGCACAAATGTGGAATCAGCCAAAACTATAACTTAAGCCATACGTAATAAATTGTAAACACATTAGCAGAAAATATTATTTTCCTGGATAGACAAACGACAGACACGCTTCTGTAGCTGTGAATTCACAGTTATAATCCATCCATCATCAACCTCACGTCTGTCACTACCACTACCTGTCTTTTTGATGGAATTAGGCTCTGGAAGTTCTGTGTCAGATTCTGTTTCACCACTTGACATGTCATCGTCACTGACATCACTGTCAGCAGAGTCATCAGTGTCGCTGGCATATTGTTCTGCCTGTGCAGAAAAGATGGATTTACAGTTTGTTAATTAAAGAAACAGTAACAATAGGCATAATATTATTATTGTTGCTGTTAGTTATGATTATTTATTATTATTGTAGATGTTCATATTTAGTTTTCAATTATTTTAATATCTCATGCTGGCCAATTTCATTGCGCTGGGGAATCCATTGATTAGCCAATCACTGCTGTCATTACAGTTTTGCTCAGCAAGGTATGTGACCATCACATCATATAAAAAGCATCCTTATGGGTGCATATATTAAATAAATATAAGTTTTTCACTAAAAGCAACCTTTCTAACAATTTGTTTGCACTGCAACGATGAAATAGCTGCCTTGGAGATTTAGAATACGGATCTCTTGTGCAAACGTTTCTTCAGAATTTTTTTACAACGGCATATGAACACAAACATATTCACCAGTGGAATGTAATAAACGATCCCAAGTATAATTACTTGCTTAATGTAGACTTAATTGCTCACACAACATAAAGAGGAACCAAAACTTCAAGGTGCAGCAGGTTATATTTTGTAGGAAACCTGTTGTTTTAGTTCTTGTTACCTCATTAAAAAAAATTGTGTGGTATCAATCAAATGTAAACTCATTTTATGCAAACATATGCAATCAAATATCAAATGTTGCAAAACAAAAGTAAAAAGATATAGGTAAGTTGTTATACTGCGCAGCATCCAGTCCTTGGGACCAGTCAAAGTGCTTTACACTTCACCCCCTGGCAGACCTGTTCCTTTACACTTCACCCCCTGGCAGACCTGTTCCTTTACACTTCACCCCTGGCAGACCTGTTCCTTTACACTTCACCCCCTGGCAGACCTGTTCCTTTACACTTCACCCCCTGACAGACCTGTTCTTTTACACTTCACCCCCTGGCAGACCTGTTCCTTTACACTTCACCCCTGGCAGACCTGTTCCTTTACACTTCACCCCCTGGCAGACCTGTTCCTTTACACTTCACCACTGGCAGACCTGTTCCTTTACACTTCACCCCCTGGCAGACCTGTTCCTTTACACTTCACCCCTGGCAGACCTGTTCCTTTACACTTCACCCCTGGCAGACCTGTTCCTTTACACTTCACCCCCTGGCAAACCTGTTCCTTTACACTTCACCACTGGCAGACCTGTTCCTTTAAACTTCACCACTGGCAGACCTGTTCCTTTACACTTCACCCCCTGGCAGACCTGTTCCTTTAAACTTCACCATTGGCAGACCTGTTCCTTTACACTTCACCCCCTGGCAGACCTGTTCCTTTAAACTTCACCACTGGCAGACCTGTTCCTTTACACTTCACCCCCTGGCAGACCTGTTCCTTTAAACTTCACCACTGGCAGACCTGTTCCTTTACAGTTCACCCCCTGGCAGACCTGTTTATTCCAACACCAACTCGACTTCTCTGAGAAGCATTCAACCACCACCACAATTACTGCATACGAAAAAACTACTCATTCATATGTGTCCACCGCCGTCTATAGACAGGTTCTCATTTATACAGCTGAGTGAACCGAACTAAAGTGGACTAGTGGAGTGAATGAAATTGCCCAAGCTTCAGCGAGAGGATTTGAACCCCGGTCCTTTCAAATGAGAATCCAATGTTCTAACCGCTACGTCACTGTGCCCTACAAAGTTAAACCGACTTCTAAAACAGGAAAAATATCTATTACGCATACAATTTAATAATGATAAAATCAATACAAACAATACGAACCCAGTCGTGTTTATTCACGTGTGTTTCGATGTCAGATTTTTTCTTGAAGATGGCATCGCATTTCGTACATTGATAAGTATCACTGGTGACCTCTGGTGGTGCATGTGGACATGAGTAGTAGTGCCGAGAAACCCAAATAATACTAGAGTTCACCACACCACAGCCCTGACAAGAACACAGACAGCAGTGTCAGGAAGATAGTCAGTGGAAATGTACTTGATGAAAATACACATATGCAATGTGATTCTATAACAATTGTAAGTCCTAAACGAAATAGTCGTCATGACAACTTAACAGAATATCCCCACCTCGAAGCAGCACGGTGCCTGACCATCTGTTTTCAGCTGTTCCTTGAACTTGGCCATGGTTTCACTTGGAATTACTCTTGAAACTATTGTGTATTTCTGTCAAGAAAAAAGAACTGTAGAAATTGTGCCTTCCTCTGTCATGGTATCTAAGAAGGGAAATGTAATTTATAATGAGAACTGTTGTGTCCTGCCAATTTTAAGCACAAGATTTGTACAAAGTGTACCTATCACAGGAGCCAACACAGATAATCAATGACATGACACTGAAGACTGGATGAAAATGGTGAAATATGGTAAACTTAAAAGAAAAACATGTGGCATCCTTTTGTTTATTGCCACAACCTTTTAGAAAACAATTTAAAAGATAAATACTAGCATAACAAATAACAGTGTAACAATGACAACAGTTTTATACAAAGACGACTGATTGTAAGTATGTCAATGTCAAACATGTGACAATTAGCCAAAAGTATGCAGACAAAAATATATTCCTCACAATGATGAACAGATGTGTCAGAGGAGTGGTATCCTAGCAACATACTGGTATCCTAGCAACATACCTGTACATTGTCTTCTTCAGTCTGAAGTAAATCTTTCTGGTCCAAGTTTTTGATGTGATCAATTGCTCTACAACACAGATCAATAAAATCATTCATCTAAGTCAGGTACGGCCGAAGTTGTATACCGGTATGTACTAACGTATACATATTAGAAATAATGTGAAATTTCCCAGTTTTCTTCAATATGCAATATCTCAGAACACATTTCACTTACTCGTATGACATTTAACAGGAGTAAGTTTCATAATAGATCCAATAGGTACCAAATTTCATTAAAATTAGATAGGCACAAGAACACTGCTGGCTGATTTCAAACCAACACATCTTTCAAAGTCATGCCTGTTTCTAGAGCTGCTGCTAATCACAATTGTTTCTAGGTTCGTGTGCTGTTATCTAGAGAATCCCCTGATTGTACCGAAATTATTGTAAATGTACAAGCAAAAAAGCAATACAATTGTAGTCTGGACTTACCATCAGACATACAACCAATATTGATAATATGTACTTATCGTGTAAACTATAAAGTGCAAAAGTCACAAGTGTCACATAAGCAAGGTGTACCGGAATTGTGCTACAGGCCTAACGCCTACGGCTAGTCTACAAAATCATGTGACATATAAATATTTTACACAATTATGTATAATAACAGACAAAGACAGGGATTAGAATCTCCCTTCAATGGCACCTGCTAATCACAATTGTTGTCATCTTTCTGCAGATTTTTAATCAACTGTTGATCTGTCTAAATCAAACAGCTATGAATAAAAAATAACCAACGCATCAGAAGTAATATCTACCCAGTAAGTATACTTCTGCATTTGGTTGAACTTTTTACAAACTGCTTAGGATAAATCTTTCGAAAACAAACATGTATCATGCTATGTGACTTTCAAGACTTAAGCTTTTCCATTCCCTGGCTGAGCATAAGCCATTAATGACTTCTTTCCACTGGACATAGTTTGGGCCTCACATTTCCAGTTATTTCCATCTACAAGCTGCTTTTGTCACCTCTGCTTCCACCTCTCTGTGCCAGGTGTTTCTCAGCCTCCCCTTTGTCCAGAGGGTTCCATGTGAGTGCCTGTCTTGTGCTGTGTTGTGTTGGCTTCCTGAGAGTGTAGCCTCTCCAGCTCCACTTCTTGAGAGTGTGGCCTCTCCAACTCCACTTCTTGAGAGTGTGGCTTCTCCAGCTCCACTTCCTGAGTGTGGCCTCTCCAGTTCCACTTCTGGAGAGTGTGGCCTCTCCAGCTCCACTTCTGGAGTGTGGCCTCTCCAGTTCCACTTCCTGAGAGTGTGGCCTCTCCAGCTCCACTTCCTGAGAGTGTGGCCTCTCCAGCCCCACTTCTTGAGAGTGTGGTCTCTCCAGCCCCACTTCTTGAGAGTGTGGCCTCTCCAGCTCCACTTCTGGAGAGTGTGGCCTCTCCAGCTCCACTTCCTGAGAGTGTGGCCTTCACAGCTCCACTTCTTGAGAGTATGGCCTCTCCAGCTCCACTTCCTGAGAGTGTGGCCTCTCCAGTTCCACTTCTGGAGAGTGTGGCCTCTCCAGCTCCACTTCTGGAGTGTGGCCTCTCCAGCTCCACTTCTTGAGAGTGTGGCCTCTCCAGCTCTACTTCCTGAGAGTGTGGCCTATCCAGCCCCACTTCTTGAGAGTGTGGCCTCTCCAGCTCCACTTCCTGAGAGTGTGGCCTCTCCAGCCCCACTTCTTGAGAGTGTGGCCTCTCCAGCTCCACTTCCTTCTGGAGAGTGTGGCCTCTCCAGCCCCACTTCTTGAGAGTGTGGCCTCTCCAGCCCCACTTCTTGAGAGTGTGGCCTCTCCAGCTCGACTTCCTTCTGGAGAGTGTGGCCTCTCCAGCTCCACTTTCTGAGAGTGTGGCCTCTCCAGCCAAACTTCTTGAGAGTGTGGCCTCTCCAGCTCCACTTCCTGAGAGTGTGGCCTCTCCAGCTCCACTTCTTGAGAGTGTGGCCTCTCCAACTCCACTTCCGGAGAGTGTGGCCTCTCCAGCTCCACTTCCTGAGAGTGTGGCCTTCACAGCTCCACTTCTTGAGAGTGTGGCCTCTCCAGCTCCACTTCCTGAGAGTGTGGCCTCTCCAGCTCCACTTCCTGAGAGTGTGGCCTTCACAGCTCCACTTCTTGAGAGTGTGGCCTCTCCAGCTCCACTTCCTGAGAGTGTGGCCTCTCCAGCTCCACTTCCTGAGAGTGTGGCCTCTCCAGCTCCACTTCCTGAGAGTGTAGCCTTCACAGCTCCACTTCTTGAGAGTGTGGCCTCTCCAGCTCCACTTCTTGAGAGTGTGGCCTCTCCAGCTCCACTTCCTGAGAGTGTGGCCTTCACAGCTCCACTTCTTGAGAATGTGGCCTCTCCAGCTCCACTTCTTGAGAGTGTGGCCTCTCCAGCTCCACTTCCTGAGAGTGTGGCCTCTCCAGCTCCACTTCCTGAGTGTGGCCTCTCCAGCTCCACTTCCTGAGAGTGTGGCCTCTCCAGCTCCACTTCCTCCTACTCATTTGATGTTCAGTTGGTTCTTTCCCATAGTGCTTCATTACTAATTGTTGGTTACAAATGTGAAATCTTCCCGTTTTTTCTTCCGTAACATTGTGTAATACTGAGATTGTGTAATACGCCATGTCTCTCATCCATACAGTAGCTCAACTTTACTTTGGCAATATGTGATGACAGTTAATCACCCATGTCACAGAAACATAATTTGGTAGTTGTTTGTGAATGCTTAGTAGCTTTACTGGCCACTAGGTTCGAAGAGGATAGGTGAGATGACTTGATGTATGCCTCATAGTACAATACATGGCATGCTGTCTTTAGTCCTACTCTACATCGACATTTAATTTCACACTAGTTCCTTGGACACTCACTTGGTGGCTGCCTTCCGCCGCACTCGTCCAAGTGGCGTGAGGCAGACCTCCTCCTCCACAGCCTCCTTTGCTGGCTGCTTCTCCTTGCCCTTCGGCGTCTTCGGTGTGTGACTGTGGCGCATGTGTTGTGACAGATACATCGTCTTAATGACATGTCCGCACAACTCGCATGTCATTGTCTCATGCTGCCAGAGGGAGACACTTGCAAATATTAATACAGTCGACTCCGCATAACAAAATCACAGACAACAGAATCAGCCGTTTAGCAGAATAAAAATGGCTGGGACAGCCCTATTCCGCTGTGTTTAAATGCCCTGCTTAACAGAATAACTTTGTCACTCACTAGAATCAGATACATAAAAAACAATACATCGTAGCTTGAAATCAATGTTTTTGACACAAAAAACTATATATCATCATACAAGTAAAACAATACATACCAATTTATAAAACTTTGTAGCTACTGTGAAGTAATTCAGTACGGACAAAATAACACTCAATGTCTGACACACTGTATATTCATGTGCACATCACTGAGTGCATTTGTTGGGGAAGTTAATTTAAAAGTGAATCAGCCGCTCAGTAGAATCAAATTGCTTGGTCTTGAAGCAGGGTTGAAAAAAAATCATGATTTTTTTTAAATTAAAAAAATTAGATTTTTTTTTATTTAAATCAGTTTTTTTTATTTATTTGATTTTTTTTATTTATTTTATTTTTTTGAAATCTGGTATACACAATGTCATAAAATATTTTACTATCAGGCTATCTGGTGTCAATACAGCTACACAAGTGTGTGCACTTTGTGCTTTTGTATTAAAAAACACACAAAACTTTGTTAATCTCGATGCTTGTAAACAATTATTTGTGTTAAATTCATATAAATCAGTGATTAAAAAAACCGGAAGTAAAAAAAATCATAAATCAATGTTTTTTTAAATTTTTTGGAGTGATTAAAATCATGATTTAAATCAATGATTTAAATCAAATGATTTAAATCAAACAACCCTGTCCTGAAGTAGTTATGTTTAGCAGAGTCAACTGTAATAGGTACACTGTTTTACCGTGAATTTGAATTCTTTCAAAACAGCGGGTCATCAAATTGTATAACTACCTTTTGCTGCTACGTTCACTTTAGTCCCACCTCACCTAGCACTATCCTTGTTAGGTTTTGTTGCAGACAAACATGCATAATAGTTTACATATTAAAAAATAAATTACAGGTTGAAAAAAAATATAATTATGTAACATTTGTAGTAACCAAAAGCCTTTACATGAATATGGAAACATTTTCATTCAAAATACAAGTCCATAGGACACAAAGGTGTATAACTGAGCTACATAATATTTTAGTGCACTATGATTATAAAAACATATTAACATTGTACATACAAATTATTTAGGCAGACATATCTTTGAAAGAAAGTGTCAACAATAAGATTCCAAAACAGGAGAACACTTAGAATAGGAACCACTGAGGTCATCACATGTACCATAAATAGGATAAATGGACAAGATTGGTTTTGCTTATCAATATTCATATTATAAAAAACTCTGCCGGGGCAGACTGTACTTATCTCCCTACCACACCAGTCTGTGTGGAACTTATAGTACAGTAGATGTACTTACCTCCCTCCCACACCAGTCTGCGTGGAACTTGTAGTACATTGGATGTACTTACCTCTCTCCCACACCAGTCTGCATTGAACTTGTACAGTGGATGTGCTTACCTCTCTCCCACACCAGTCTGCGTGGAACTTGTAGTACATTGGATGTACTTACTTCTCTCCCACACCAGTCTGCATTGAACTTATACAGTGGATGTGCTTACCTCTCTCCCACACCAGTCTGCGTGGAACTTGTAGTACATTGGATGTACTTACCTCTCTCCCACACCAGTCTGCGTGGAACTTGTAGTACATTGGATGTACTTACCTCCCTCCAACACCACTCTGTGAGGAACTTGTAACACAGTGGACATACTTACTACTTTCCCACACACTTACTTCCCTCCCACACCAGTCTGCGTGGAACTTGTTGTACAGTGGATGTACTTACCTCTCTCACACACCAGTCTGCATGGAACTTGTAGTACAGTGGATGTACTTACCTCTCTCCCACACCAGTCTGCGTGGAACTTGTAGTACTGTGGATGTCGAGTTTCCTTTCCGCATTTTAGGCATGCCAGTTTTCCAAGGATGCGAAACAGCCGCGACATATTGAAGACACCCTCTGGGTTAGCAGGAGTCCACTGCGCAAAGGGTTTATGGGTGTCAGCAATCAACGGTTAAACATCATTGCGATCACAGGCAATTCATATCGTTAAAACTATAATTATGCCACTTTCTGCCTTCACAGCCGATTAATTTTAAAAAGATTATTATCACAAAACAAATAAATTTAGGTGGAATATCTCATCTTCTGACACTTTGCTAAACATAATTGTGTCATTTTTACGACCATGTGATTGTTTAGTAAAGAGTGCTGTTGCCTAACAGATTTCATCAGAGGCGATGGTTTGTCAGGAATAAAATTTAAACTGACCTGACGTTTGATCATATTTTAGACGGGGTTGTTGATGAGGGGTCATTTATAGTGTCGATATAAAAACAGTCGGGAAACAAGGGTAGTAGATCATGGAGGCCATTCATTTGGGGTTCCACTCGATACAAAACTAGCTTTACCTGGAAGTAATTTTGTCATACATTAAAGTGTTGTGCTCTGATGTTTAGTGCAGTTTATTAACAAGACCTGTATCAATTAGAAAGTGGCACACGTACCACACGGTGATGGGCAGTCATCAGGTGTCTTCGCATCACTAGTGCAGTTTCAAACTCTTCCTTGCAGTGCAGACATGTCCGCTGCTCCTGAAGGAAATACACAATTTCTAAATTATGGGATCTAATCAAACAAAATATTACAATGGTTCAAATATAAGTTCTTAGGATACAGTAATTCCACTTTTTTAAAGAAACTTGTTGATAAAATGAACTTGCTAAAGATCCAATTTGTTAAAAATCGGGGTTTACTGATTTGGGGTCAAGGTCAAAAATATTTGCAACAAAATAGTTTTTAATGTCATCTGATGCATATCTATGGATAGGATAGTCTTAGCTTTATTTTTAAGACCAATATTAGTAGTGTAGCACCATTAGGGCCAAAGTTATGTCTACATACATGTTAAGAGGCACATTTTTTTTTACAAGTCTGAATTCAAAATAAGTAAAACATGTCTACCAAATTCAATTAAAATTGGAGGGGTTGAGAACATTTTGACCGGTTTTTTTATTTTGCTTCAAAAAATGTATTAGAATTACGATTATGGTTGTGCTTCAAAAAATCAAATACAATGCTTCATAAAGGGTCAATTGCAATGGTTCATGGGTTGATTGAATTGCATTTGGTAAAAAAAAATGTCATTGTTACCATATCTTTTTATAAACTACATTTTATAAAAAGAAGATTTGCACGTATTAGTTCTGCTCGTTTTTAGACCGGTCTAAAGGTGAATTCATGCACTCTTATTGCCAGGTTTGGGTCAATTACAAAGCCTCATTAAAAAGTTGCAATCAGTGTTCTAAAAAAATATTATCCCAACCCTGGGATACATGCAGGGTTTATAAACGTTCATAAATGTAACCTGTGTAGAACATTGGACAACTACAACTATTATTTAAATAAGTGATAGTAATTGTTAAATGTGCTGTTTCACAAATATGTCTTTATCAATGGCGGCCCCACTTGAATGGCAGAAGATGATTGTAGTATCAGTAGACTGGTGACAATTCATTTAGTATTTTGAGCGTCTGTTGAAACCTGCAAACATATAACTGGACTTTCATCCTTGCTTTCAAGGATGAAAATCATGAAATATTGCACCAAACTGAAGCACTGGCCCCACCTTATCATCAACTTTCACTTTCGGTCGCTTCTTTTCACTCTTGCCACCTTTCTTGGTATCTCTGAGGTTTCCGACTTCTTCCTCTACAACATCCTCTGGTCTTTCCTTCAATTTCTGTGGGATTCTTCTACTCTTTTTCGGCTTCTTCCCAAGGGATTCCTCATCTGATGTTTGTGAACCAAAACTGGTATTTTGCTCACTTTCCGGTCTCACTTCAATATGGTCACCCATTATTTTCTTAGCTCTTCCCCGTTTCTTCATCAGTGGCCCAACCATGTCAGATAAATCCCTTTCCTTATCTGAGGAACATGGGACATCATGTGTTGAGGATTCTAAAACACCATCATGGGTTTGGTTTTTTCTGGGCCTTCCCCGTTTTTTTCTTCCATGGTTGGTCACTAGGGGTATATCAACCATGCTGTCATGGCTTCTTTTCCCAGAAGTCTGTTTCATCGTTTCAGATGAATGTTCTGACTTTGCCTGTTTCCTATCCAAACAATTGTCTTGATTTATCTCACTAGGTTGTCCACGTCTGCAATCAGATTCAGTGCTGTATGAACAAGTTGCTTTCTCGTTTGAACTGTTCATTTGGTTAGTGGGAGAGAAACCATCCGAAAGACTTTCGTTCAGGTGGTGACTTCTCCGTGAACGTCCCCTCTGCCTTACAGATGGCGATTCCATAGATTCAGAATGTCTGGCCCCAGCACTGTTATTCAGTTTGTCCCTATGTGATATGTTTTGGAAGTCCTTTTGTAAACTGCCATTTTCTTCTAAACTTTGAGTATTCTTAAGTCGACTATTAAATTCATGGTCTGAATGTGGTGGCTTGCTCCAACTAGCCTCTTCTACTTGATGGGCTGAGCACGATGTTCTTCTAGATGTTGTTGGCAGTTCTCTCCCTTTGCTGCTGCCATCTGTCTGACCACTGAGAAGTTCTGACTTCGCTTCCACTGAATATACATCTTGGCTTTTATCAGGTGTTTTTACTGGAGTTACAGAAGTGTCACTGTTTATGCTTTTTCTTGTTCTTCCTCTACCCTTCTTGGGAGACGGTTCAACATCACTGGCACCACTGCTGGCTGCAGTAGAACTTTGACTCTCCTCACCAGTGAGCTTCTCTTTCTGGTCTTTTGGCCGATCTCTCAGGCTTCCTTTTCCTCTGACAACTCTTTCACATGGTGATATCTCTGTGACATTTGTTGATCGTCGACCTGTGGGCAGCAACATTTCAATCAGGGCTGGGTTCAATCATAATAAAAAATACTTAAAAAAATCGGTTACAGTTACATTGCTTCGAAACAGTCAATCACAAGTACAGTGCTTGAGAAACAATCACAGTGCTTCATAAACAATTACAATGCTTCATAAAGGGTAAATTGCAATAGTTCATAGGTTGAGTACAACTACAGTGTTTTATCGAAGAAGATTACATGTTTCATTACTGCTCTTAGACCCGGTTTTAGGTGAATTCATGCATCTTGCTGCCAGGGTGGGGCTTAATTACAATTACATCGCAATTAATAACAAATTATACAATTGAAACCAACCCTTAGATTCAATATCAATAATTTCTGATATAATAAGATATATTATTAGTTGGTATTCTTACTGACACTATGAGTTATGTCAATCCTTGGCACATCTCCAAACCATAAAACAGTGAAACTGTAAAGAAAAAATGGTAATTTGTTATGGTAACCCGAGCGGCTATGCTATGCTTGCATTGAATTGAGTAGTTTCAGTAGAAATGCTCACAGAAAAAGTAGTAATTTCTTCACAAATTATAATTTAAATACTAAATATTCCAGATTAATTTATTTGGAGATGTTTCACGATTTTAGAAATGGCTGTTAGGACATGCTCTGCATCAGGTTAAATTGTAACACTTTTTGAGACATCATAAGATGTGTTATTGCACAAATATGTAAATCAAGGGTTTATTTATGTACTTTTTATATGCGGGAGATATTTGCAGTTTCATCAAAGCTTTGATAAGGTAATAATTCGAACAGCAATCCAGAATTATGCTGTTTTTGTGACAACCAGCCCATTTCCCCTATATGACTGTCACTTTCATTTGCATAACACCAATTCACAGGTTTTTATTTTTTACAGAAAATGCTGTACGTAGGATTTAAAGTTTTTATCAATGGAACAGCTTAATGACAAACCTTATACCTGTAAAAAGCACATCAGATGACACAATCAAGTCCAACATAACTTACTTCGTTCTGGCTTTGTTTTTTTTGCATCAGAGGATTCCCTCTCCTGGTTGCATTCTTTGAGGCCTCCGCGAGACCGTCTTGTTGACATGATCAATGCTTCACCATCTGTAGGTGTGGCAAAAGAGAATCATTTGTGAGCAGGAAAACTCGTTGAGACAAATTCCCTAACATAGGTTCTGCTCAGAATGGAAACTTTACTACAAAATGTTACATAAATTTCTGTAGAGATTGAGAGTAATATACATATTATTCTTAGCATAGGCACATGAACCTTCTTGCTGTACCAGATACCATCTTATCATTACTATCAACACATCAAGAAGCAGAAGAAATAGGCTCCAAATAATTAGATTATGAGTACATTTGTCACGACTACTGTGCAATAATTATATTTCCCAAAATGAACCAGCACACAATGTCACATGATGTTATGGTTTTCATCATAAGTTTATAAAAAATTTGCACGGTTATTGTCAAGTAACTTTAGTGGTATACATTTAATAATGATTACATATGTAAAATACATGTTTATTACATGTGTTTCTTGCATTTTAACAATGTTCCAAATTTCCCAAACGAGTTAGTTTTTGGCCCAGCAGGACTACTCCCCTACTGGGGCATTTAACTAACTTTGAGAAACTGTTAGTGGTTGTACAAATAAGCAATATCTGCTGGTTTGTTCTCACAGTGGTTGGGTGAATTGCCACTTTGTTGGGATGATCCATCTAGGGGTCAGACCACAATTGACCTTCCTGTTTATCATGGCTTGGGGTTTTCAAACAAATAGAATAGTAATTATAATTACACACACAGATCCACTCCATAAAAACTCAGCATGTTAAAAGCAGATGACATTCTTAAATTACAACAATTAAAAAATGTTTATTATAAATATTTACGTAACAATTTACCAGTTTATTTACAAAACTGGAGGATAATCTTCAACTATGATATACATAATTATGATGCACGAATCAAGAAAATATATACTTATAAATAAAATTAAACAAAAATTTGCAAAGAAATGTCTGGCATAATTTACCATTTTTACTTAATAATATTCCCACTATAGTTCAAGAAAAGCTTAATATACACAGCTTACAGGGATTTGCTCAGTACGCAAAGCTAAATTTTTTACAAAATTATCAAGATTCATGCACAAAGCAAAATTGCTATATATGTATGCAACAGTAAATAATACAACCACCTGTCACCTTATACTAAAATGCGCCTAAGCTGCAAACACACATAATCAAGTGAGAATATTAATACACGAACATACATATGAACATGCATGCGCACGCGCGTGCGCACGCACGCACGCACACACACACACACACACACACACACAATCAGAGATGATATTATTATGTTTTATTTTTCCTTCTTCTCTTCTCAGAAGAATGTTTGACCAACTGATTTAGTTTTATTTTGCAAGGTGGATCCTCGATAGCGACCATCAAAGTCTTAGCGGAGTCTCCTGACCCTATTTGTTTGTTTACCTTAATATATACCATGTTTACTTACAACCATATACACCTGTATTATTTAAAGTTATAATTCAACATGGATATATACACAGGCCATTTTGCCAGTCTTGAACATTCTAAAAAATATAAACGCGTGAACGGCTTCCGCAGAAACCTTCGCGTCTATGACAGCCATTAGTGGCCAAATTAAGTTTTTTCAATGACAAGCCAATGCTGGCTGATATAGTGACAGTCATTATTGACCCATTTTGTTTTTGTTAAGCCAGTGCAAGTTGAGCAAATGTCAAATGACAGCCATTATTGGCCAATTTAGGTTTTTTCAATGGCAGGCCAAGTCCGGTTTAACCATTATTGGCCAATACTAGCTGTGCAGCGAGGTTGGTGTTATCACCTGCACAGTAATACTAATAGAAGAAGAGCCAACACATGAAGGTTCATAAAAAAGTAACTTGAAACTTTATTTTAAATATATTAACATAGAAGTAATGTTTGAAGCATCTTAAGACTTTAAGTACATGCATGCAAATACGTCTAATATGAACAAATATGATTACGATCACACTAAAAATCAAATGCTTGACACTAAAAATAAAAGAAGACAACAAATAAAAATAGAATATATAAAAACTGGGTTAAGAAATGGACAAACTCTAAAAGGCTTACCTCTAGCCTTACAACTCTAAGAGTAAGATATAGCACTCAGTAATATAACTGGTTTTGAAAGTAATACATTGAAATATTACTTCTTTGATAAAACAGCAACCATCCAGATTCAGTATTGCCTAGTACTGAAAAAAAAACAGTATGACCTAATCATTCGTGGTTTGCCTGCTGTTTGAGTTGAGGAACCAGGAAACTGCTGCTGACAGTAGGGTCTACCCGCCGGTTATGTATGTGAATCGGAGCATGAATCAGACTCAATTTTGAAGTTTACCGCTATCATGCTTGGCCACTGCAGAGTGCCAGCGGTGGGCGACATTATAGAGGTGTCTCAGTTACTAGCGGCAGGCATATCAACATTATGGATCTCCACCAACATAACAAAGGATGCTGACTCAGACTGTTCAGGGACAATCGCAGGAACGCTGCTTTTATTTACGTCTACGAAAAAGGCATCGATTGTCCTGAACTTTGACGTTGACATATCACATCTTTTCACTCGCTTGGCAGGTGCCATTTTGAACTCGCCCCACGACATCTGGGTCATGGGATTGTTTCTTCAAATGAGAGCGGCAATGGGTAGGCACTGAGAAACGCATTTCCAAACCAATGACGTACATGATTACAATAGAGATCAAATGCAGTATCATTATTTTCCAACGATGTCAAGGTTAAAAATATATATTATTATAGATCAGCGGTATTCGCTATTCTGCCGCCAACAACATTCGTCGAATCACGACCGCGTGTGCTAAGCCTAAGAGTCACTAAGACAGTTCAAACAATTATATTATAAAAAATCTCATCCTGTAAAAAGAAAAACCCATCTTTTATTTTTATATTACCCATCGTGGTAAGACATTTGACCCAGGGGCAGACGGGTCCCTGGTTAAAGGCCTGTATATATATATATATATGTATTATGTGAAATATATGTATGTATTATGTGAAATATATGATGGGTCAAATAAAACATTTTTCTTCTTCTTGTGTCACACGAATGTAGGGCGTATTAAATTGTGATATGTGAAATTAAACAATTCATATGATGTGACATAAGTTCAGTTGAGCAGGCATATTCACAGGTTTGTTTGTAGAAGCTATTGTATATTGACATGCATCGCACGTGGGGACGTTTTAAAAGAGCTGGAGGTATGTGATTTTGACAAAACTCAATGAGATGATGGCAGTTGCTGTGAAAAATTTTCAGAATTTTTGGTGTTCACGTTTTCTTATAATCAGACAAAACGTTAATATGGCCACCAGTGCAATTTTGTACTGTGGTCTGACCTCTATCAGCCCTGGCGGTAAAACCACGCTGTGTAAATCTAGTGCATAAGCTAAAAGCCATGGATCGATTTTTTAAGAAAACAAAGAAGGGATCAAAGAAATCCAAACTTCAGACAACTAAATTACAGACCTTGAAAAGCACTACAGTATTAGGAAAGAAACCAGAACAGCCTATTGGACTTATGTTGAGTCAGTAATTACACCAAACTAGGATGACCACAAGAAATTGTGGTCTTTCATCAAACACAGGTCTTTCATCAAACACCTCTTAAAGAAAATGGAATCTTGAAGGACACTCCCCCGGACAAAGCTAGGATCCTAAACGCTCAGTTCAGTTCTGTGTTCAAAGAGAGCCCCTTAAATCCACCCCACAGGAAGCTGACCCAATACAACAGTATACCCCGATTTCCAAATTGAATATCACCACAGAAGGCATTAAAAAACTCCTAGAAAATCTAAACCCTAACAAAGCAATAGGACCAGACAGGCTTCACCCCAGAGTCCTCAAAGAAACAGACAGAGCAGTTACTCCTATTCTACAGATAATATTTTTTAAATCCCTTGAAAATGGTGAGGTACCGCACGACTGGAAACAAGCAAATAGAGCACCCATCTTTAAGAAAGGAGAACAATATTGCACATCAAATTACCGCCTCACTCACGTGCGTGTGCAGCAAACTAATGGAACACATAATCTCAAAACACCTATTAAACCACCTCGAAGCCAAAAATGTCCTCTTCGACAAGCAGCATGGATTTTGAAAAAAGCGATCAACCGATATACAGTTGCTAGCCTTCACACAAGATATCCTGGCCAATCTAAGCGGCGGAAGGCAAACTGATGTAATTATTATGGATTTCGCCAAAGCGTTTGACAAAGTAACACACCACAGAAACTTGAGAGATACGGTATCACTGGCCCTGTAAACACTTGCGTTGAAACATTCTTGAAGGCTAGAAAGCAACGCGTGGCATGTGAAGGTATGTATTCGGACTGGGCTCCGATTATCAGTGGAGTCCCACAAGGTTCAGTGATTGCCCCCATCCTCTTTCTTATCTATATAAATGACCTACCTAATAACCTCAAATCAACTGTCCGACTGTTTGCTGATGACACTATTATCTACATGACAATATCCAATGGTACTGACGTGACAGCCCTTCAACAAGATCTAGACAAATTGGCCAAGTGGGAAGAAACATGGCAAATGGAGATCCATCCCCAGAAATGTAGTGTACTCCACATAACCAGATCCCGTAACCCGAAATAATACAAACAATACACTCTTCATGGCCTACACACAAATGTACAAAAACAAAATAGAGATGGTCCAAAGACGGGCAGCACGGTATGTTTGTAACAACTAAAACCGTGAAGCAAGTGTCACCTCACCTCACCTATCCTCTTCGGGCCCAGTGGCCCATAAGGCCGAAGTGAATCTCCTCCATCTTGTTCTGTCAGCTGCTACACGCCTGGCTTCGTTCCAGCTATTCCACCCCAGTATACGTCTTTCATTTTCAATAGTTGATCGCCACGTTGTCTTTGGTCGCCCAACCTTTCTTCTACCTTAAGGCGTCCAGGTCAGTGCAGTCTCACAATTGCTGTTCTTGTCCACTCGTAGGATATGTCCTACCCACTTCCATCTTCTTAACTTGACCTCAGTGCTGATTGTCTTCAATTTTGTTTTTGCCAAAATATCTCGATTTGATATAACGTATGGCCATCGAATTTGTAGGATTCGTCTTAAACACTTGAAAAAATATGTATCTAACTTTCTGTTGTCTCCTTCGTTAATTTTCCATGTTTCACTTCCATACAACAGCACTGGTTTAACAAGTATGTTAAAAAGCCTCAATTTAGATCTCAATGTGTGTATATTTGAACTCCATATCTGCTTTAGTTTCATGAAGGATACCCTCGCTTTACAAATTCTGTTAACAATGTCATCGCCGCCTCCTCCTTGCTTACTAACATTCGCACCAAGGTAGTTATACTTGTCCACTTCCTTTAGCTCTTGATCATCGATTAGTATTCTGTTTTCGCACTTGCTGTTTGTCCTCAATATTTGAGTTTTCTCTTTATTTATTCTTAGTCCTGTCCTTGCTGCAAATTGATTCAGTTGTTTTGTCTTTGTTTGCATGTGTGTGTAGCATGATGACATGAGTGGTATGTCGTCGGCAAACTCCAGGTCCTCTAGTTTTGACAAAACAAAACAAAGGGGAACCGACATCTGCCTTGTCATGTTTTATAAGACATTACATGGCATAGTCGCCCTGGACCTCTTCCCCCAACTTATACCCCTGGTGAGACCCTCCCGACACACGCATTCTGAAGCTTTTCAACTCCCCGTAATTATTAAGCAATTCATCCAGTATAGCTTTCTACCCTGTACAATAGCAAATTAGAATAACCTGCCAGCCAACGCAGCTACAGCACCAAGTTTGGATATTTTCAGACAGAAGATCTCCAGCTTGCAACATTAATTTATATTTTCCTCTCCTCAAATTGCAGTTCTACACACTATCATCTTTTCTCTTTCTTCCAAATATTTTATTACTTTCTCTTACAGCACTTTAGTATGTGTGCACACACACTGAGTATATAAGCCTTGAAGAAAGGGTTGACTCGTACCCGCAAGAAGAAGGAACTTACTCAAGAAAGTCCTGGGTTCGAATCCCTGTGCTGTGGCACCGATTCTCCTAGCTAACATGTTAACATTCACTTACTCATAGTGTATGGTATACATAGTCTCAAGTCTCAACTGGTTATACTCCAAACAGCCCAAACTTGGGCTAATGCAGGAGTTTGTGGTGGACTGTGCACATGCGCTATGGGTGGTACATTCGACTAAAAGACTAGTAACTTTAATGTTGCTGAAATGGTTTTATCTTACAGTTTTATTTATTTTATGTATAGGATGTTAAACAAAATTTTTTAATAGGTTGGTTATGTGTATGGAATTTCTATGGATACTGTCGCTGTCTTGCCACATGCACACATAGACAGTCTCCATACCCACACCATGGATAAGTTTACGCTGCGCACTGTGTTTTAAAGGCAGTTTAGGTGAGGAGGTGTGGTGAAAGGGAGTTCCATAATAGCTTCTTGAAATGATTTTGGGTTTTTTGTTGGTAATTTTTGGTGGAATCATATTCCATATGCGAATGGCTCGGGGATAAAATGAAAAGACCATTGCATTTATACGACACCTGGGGGCTATGTATTGTCCACGGGTTCGAGAGCAGGTTAGTAGGCCTGGTTGAGGGATGATCTCAATAATGTTATTTAGAATTTTGTAGAAGGTTGTGGCTTGTTTAATGATGCGTCCTCGTTCAAGGCTTGGCCATCCAAGGGCAGTAAAGCAGGATTGCGACAATTTGGGTCTTGTTGTCCATAGCAGTCATCCAGTCGTGGACTGTCTCAAAGAGTTGAGATTCACAAGACAGTCCTGACTGGAATCCATGTTGGCAGTGGAGAATGATGTTATGCTTGTGCAGGTGTTTCCACATATTGCTTAGTATGATAGGTTCCATTACTTTACAGAGCATGCAGGTTAGTGATATGGGTCTGTAGTTAGCAGGGTCAGATTTGTGGCTCTTTTTGTGTATAGGAGTTACTAATGCTTGTAGCCAGTCGTTAGGAAGTTTACCTGTGTTGTATGATTGTTGGAAAATATGGGTGATGATGGGAGCTATCTGCTTTGCAGTTTCTTTAACTTTAAGGACTCTGCCTCTGGCTGAGAGTTCATCTGGGCCTGGGGCTGTAGCTTTGTTCTGCTTTAGATTTTCCAGCTGCTTTATTACGCCATAGAAGAAATTATACAATATCCAGTTGACATTAGCATGGGCATAGACAACGAAATTAACAAGCAACATTTGTGAAAGGGCTACAAATTCAACGGCAACGTCGACAACGAACACGTTGCCGTTGCCGGGCACTGCCTAGGCCCTGGCCTTGGTATACCCGTGCCGTGGCCCTAGCCCGTAGCCGAGTCAATGCCGCTGCCTTGCTAATTCAGTGCGTAAATTACTTCTCAAACTGAATACAGCTTAATAATTCAGGAAAACCGCACTGCTCTATAAAACAATTAAATATTATGATAACTGAATGTAAAATTAACGTTGCAGCCGACGAAAAGTTAACCTGGCTACGAGTTGGAATCGAACCACGAACCTCTCTTGAAGTTGAATTCTGTTGTTGCGTGATGTGTAAGTTTCGATGATTCTCGCTAAGATCTCGTATTGGTACAGGAACATTCTGACAGAGGGCACTGCTAACTTGCAGACCGGGCGTGTAGGTTAATAATTAAGCAAGTATGCTATTTAATAAGAATAAGATCCAAAGGTCATATGTCATGATTAAGAACAATCGTCGATGCTTAAGCACATAGGGAACGGTTGAAATTACGGGGAATCCTGGTGTTACATGTGGCGCCACCTTGCGGCAATGTCATCAATATTGTTTGCGTGGGCCGCTTCACTTGACACGTTGTTCTATTTACTTCCAATTTCAAGGTAGTTATTTTCCGTATCATTATTTTTACATTACTGCAAAGTTGTATTTGCCGTACTAAAAGTTTCTTATTTTGCAGTGCAGTTTTTGTAAGCGATTATTTAGTCACGCCATATGGCATATGTACTCCAACGGCGCCAGTGTCAGTGACAGTGACAGTAGTCGGTCTCACGCAAGTCTGAAATAATGATATACTCCATACAGCCCAGTTTTGGGCTAACGCAGGAGTTTGGACCAAAGGCTTTTAGTGTCTCTTCCGAAAGACAGGCTGGTGCTCTAACCATTAGACCACCACTCCCCACGTAGTCGGCCTGACTAAAAAAATTATTAACTGTCAACAATGTGTCAACAGTGACAGTGTCATGAGATACATGCCTGATGTCATAAGCTATGTTATGATGTTATATTTTACAAACAGCCCCATGCCAAGCTAGGGCTAATCCATGAGTGTTTCATAGTAATGGGTTTATATATATGGAGAGAGACCACAAGCAGCTGTTTTGTGAATCCTTGATAGGTTGCAACTTGCACATTTACCTCCTGTGTGGGATCTTAATAGTTCTTATAATTATATACAATGGCATGTAGAAATTAGGTAGTTTCAAACTCATTGGCCCAGTTTGGAAGCTGATAACAAATGCTGTGGGAAACTGATGCTGTGTCTAAAGGTATTGTCCACTTTGTGACCCAGCTATTAACCTGACCTATAAGCTCAGGTTATTTGGAGAGAGCATAAGTAGTGTGATGTTGTACAAACCCTTGTACACCCTAGTGGAGGTGTGTTGGGTTACCAATGCAAAGGCAGAGAACTCCACATCAGAGAATAGCAAGAGTGAAATGGTACCAAAAACCAAAAAACCTTTCTAACAGAACTATCAGTTATATATGGTGTGTGCACATATACCATCAGATTTTAATATCTTAGACTTACATTTATTTTACCCTACAGGTGATGTCTGAGGATTGTCAGTATGAGCCCCTGTCAACAGTTGAGCCGGAGTGCTCTCAGCCTCTCTCTGGTGCTAACAACACAAAGGTTTACAAGCAAGGCCAGAAGTGGTGCCTCCTGTGGAGAGCCATTAACCTCATCATGACGGCATTCTTTCTGCTTGCAACCTATGTGCAGGTTTTATTATTTGTACCACACCACAGTTAAATGTTATGTCGCAAAGTTGATAATGTATGTTCCTTGTTGTTGCTGCCTTTATAAAGAGGTGCAGCAAGTTCATGTACTGCTGCGCTGCCCAACTCATCCCATTCCACTTGTCCCTTTCAGCAGCCTTCTCCCTCCACTTCTCACCCTCCTCTGCTTTTCTTACAAGTTACATACCTCTTTATGCAGTCCTCCCATCTTAGTTGCAGTCTAACCTTTTTCCTACAGCGTCACTGTTTCATCGCCTTTGCTTTCTCATGTAGTCGGCCCACCTCCATCCACACCAAGTGACCTGGCCCTCCTCCATCCACACCAAGTGACCTGGCCCTCCTCCACCCACACCAAGTGACCTGGCCCTGCTCCATCTGCATTAAGTGACCTGGCCCTCCTCCATCTGCATTAAGTGACCTGGCCCTCCTCTATCCACACCAAGTGACTTGGCCCCTCCTCCATCCGCACCAAGTGACCTGGCCCTCCTCCACCCACACCAAGTGACCTGGCCCTGCTCCATCTGCATTAAGTGACCTGGCCCTGCTCCATCTGCATTAAGTGACCTGGCCCTCCTCTATCCACACCAAGTGACCTGGCCCTCCTCTATCCACACCAAGTGACCTGGCCCTCCTCCATCCGCACCAAGTGACCTGGCCCTCCTCTATCCACACCAAGTGACCTGGCCCTCCTCTATCCACACCAAGTGACCTGGCTTTCCTCCATCCACACCAAGTGACCTGGCCCTCCATCATCCGCACCAAGTGACCTCACATCATCCAGCGTCTTACTATTCTTCCAATTAGGCTGAACTGCATGTATGTCTGTGTGTTATTCGTGAAGATTTGCTTCTGCTTCCAGATTAATGACCCAGACCCATACATCTGGATAGTGAGTATGTTGTAAATTGGAAGAAGAAAAAAACGTATCAATTTTGGGGGGATAATTTGTTATTAAATTAATATTAATTTGGTGAATTATTACCTAGCGTTGACAATTAATAAAAAACTCTACTTATAGTATGAGACGTTACACATCATTTAAAATGAATGGTTTGACAGAAATTCTGCATTTCTTATTACAGATTTCTTTAAAGATTTTATTGACTACAGACACACCACCTAGGAAACAAACATCATCATAAAATGTTTTATATGAGTTCAACCAATTGTTTTCCTTACATTTTGACAATTATGAATAGATGCATTGTTTATGAAAAGTTCAGTTGACATATTTGTACTATGGGATTGTGGGTAAGAAGAATAGTTGTCATTTGTTGATAATTGGAGGTAAGCTCAGGTAATATGGAAAAGTATATGAGGTGCATGTCTGCAAAATGCATTAAACGCCAAAATCACATCAGTTGAGTTAACAGTGGTTTTGTGCTGCCATTATGTTGATAGTAGTAGAGGTCGAAATGTTTTGCAGCAAAATGCATTAGACACCACACTATTGACTGATGAAATAACATTGTTCGTATCTATCACTTTATAACAATGTGCAACAGAAAACACGATTTACCTCAAATTGCACAAAATGAATATAACACGCTTTGTGGATGAATGCCTCGTATTTGCTTTCATTCGTGCAATCCACAGCTGACAGTTTATTCTTGCAGCCTGTTTACCTGACGGCCGCTGTCCTTACCTTGTCCATTGTCATAAAGCCAGATGTTACAGGTAAGGATGGCACCAGAGATGTTTACAGCTAGTAACGTACACAACAGCTCAGGAAGTGTGCACAGTGTAATGTAAGTTTATTATAATATTTATGGTTAAAAATAAAAAAATATTAAAAGAAAACATAAGGCTCGCACAAAACTTCACCAGTTCCCTCTCTCTTGGGCTCTCCATGGCGCTGTGCCCCATGTCAGCCCAGCAGCCTTCAGTTCCCTCTGTCTTGGATTCTCCTTGCCGCTGTGTCCCATGTCAGCCCAGCAGCCTTCAGTTCCCTCTCTCTTGAGCTCTCCTTGCCGCTGTGCCCCATGTCAGCCCAGCAGCCTTCAGTTCCCTCTCTCTTGGGCTCTCCTTGCCGCTGTGCCCCATGTCAGCCCAGCAGCCTTCAGTTCCCTCTCTCTTGGGCTCTCCTTGCCACTGTGCCCCATGTCAGCCCAGCAGCCTTCAGTTCCCTCTGTCTTGGATTCTCCTTGCCACTGTGCCCCATGTCAGCCCAGCAGCCTTCAGTTCCCTCTGTCTTGGATTCTCCTTGCCATTGTGCCCCATGTCAGCCCAGCAGCCTTCAGTTCCCTCTGTCTTGGGCTCTCCTTGCCGCTGTGCCCCATGTCAGCCCAGCAGCCTTCAGTTCCCTCTGTCTTGGATTCTCCTTGCCTTGTGCCCCATGTCAGCCCAGCAGCCTTCAGTTCCCTCTCTCTTGGGCTCTCCTTGCTGCTGTGCCCCATGTCAGCCCAGCAGCCTTCAGTTCCCTCTCTCTTGGGCTCTCTTTGCCACTGTGCCCCATGTCAGCCCAGCGGTCTTCAGTTCCCTCTGTCTTGGGCTCTCCTTGCCGTTGTGCCCCATGTCAGCCCAGCAGCCTTCTGTTCCCTCTGTCTTGGGCTCTCCTTGCCGCTGTGCCCCATGTCAGCGTAGCAGCCTTCTGTTCCCTCTGTCTTGGGCTCTCCTTGCCGTTGTGCCCCATGTCAGCCCAGCAGCCTTCTGTTCCCTCTGTCTTGGGCTCTCCTTGCCGTTGTGCCCCATGTCAGCCCAGCAGCCTTCTGTTCCCTCTGTCTTGGGCTCTCCTTGCCGTTGTGCCCCATGTCAGCCCAGCAGCCTTCTGTTCCCTCTGTCTTGGGCTCTCCTTGCCGTTGTGCCCATGCTGTTTTCGCTGGTAGGTCATTGGTCACGGAAGACCATGTCTAAGCCACATCTACCTACTTCTGGAAGTACAGTTGATTAAAAGAAAATATACAGTTACTGCCTATTTGTAGTGTAGATCTTGTTTTTTTAACTTATGTTGCACATGTAAATATTGTTTTTCATAAATATAATATATTTTTTACCACAGCATTTCTTAATGCATAGAACAGAATTGTCTAAATTGCTGGTTTTGTTTCTTTCAGACAGCGTGTATTGGAAGTACGCCTCAGTCATTCATATGTCCATTTGTATCAGTGGCTCCATGCTGCTAGTTGCCACAGTGATTCAATTACTAGCTGGTCATGTAGCCAACCCAATGCAGCATGAGGAAGGAAGGTAAGGATTGTGTTAATAATACATACCATTGGACAGTTTAAATTCTAGTTTTGTGAAGAAACTGTGAGGATTAAGAATAAGATTTTTTTGCTGTAGTAAAACAGTATAAACTAAAAAAAGCAGCATCACCTCAGATTGTTGAATGAGAGAGAGAGCCATTCTCACTGCAGGCAAGGACTACACCAGCCCAATGGAATATGATTGGACAAAATTGGAATTCAGCTGTCAGCACCACCTTTTGGTAATGGCAGGTGGTATCATAAAGGAAATGTACAATGGTGTTACCATATCATTTGATGGCAGAGATGTATATTTTCTACTAGATTTAAGACCTTTATGATTACAAACACTATACATTATAAATCAAACAGTGTGGAATGATGCACCCATGGCTTTTATAATAATATAGATTCTTACCATTGTAAAATAATTGTGTATTTATCCAATTGAACTCAAATATAAGTTAACTGCAACTTCTTTAAGTATGTTATTTGATGTTTTATTGTACAAAAACAATTGACATTGTTGAGTCTAAAAAATTAAAAAATTATGTTGTTGTTAAAATCATACTTAATTATGAATAACGTGAACAATGGTCTTCGTTTCATGTACATAAATATAGGAAGTAATATTGTGAGTGGTTGTGTCTTGTTATTACAGAGAGTTGGGCGGCACAGTGTCAATCGTTGTCTGGCTCGCCATCTGTAGATTCACATCTTTTGGAAGGTAGGTCCATGGAGCATTAACAAATCAGACCATTATTATGTTTAAGACCAACAAGATAATGTGGGATTATTATGTTTAAGACCAACAAGATAACAAATCAGACCATTATTATGTTTAAGACCAACAAGATAATGTGGGATTGGCGACTAACTCTCAATCTCTAGAATCCAGGTTCAAATTCTCTTGCTGCCATTTTGAAACTGACAATTTTGTTCACCCCAAATTGTCACAGTTCACTCAGCTGTATGAGTACCTGGCTTCAGACAGTTCACTCAGCTGTATGAGTACGTGGCTTCAGACAGTTCACTCAGCTGTATGAGTACCTGGCTTCAGACAGTTCACTCAGCTGTATGAGTACCTGGCTTCAGACAGGTCACTCAGCTGTATGAGTACCTGGCTTCAGACAGTTCACTCAGCTGTATGAGTACCTGGCTTCAGACAGGTCACTCAGCTGTATGAGTACCTGGCTATAGACAGTTCACTCAGCTGTATGAGTACCTGGCTTCAGACAGTTCACTCAGCTGTATGAGTACCTGGCTTCAGACAGTTCACTCAGCTGTATGAGTACCTGGCTTCAGACAGTTCACTCAGCTGTATGAGTACCTGGCTATAGACAGTTCACTCAGCTGTATGAGTACCTGGCTTCAGACAGTTCACTCAGATGTATGAGTACCTGGCTTCAGACAGTTCACACAGCTGTATGAGTACCTGGCTTCAGACAGTGGTGGATATGTGAACTTTGTGGCTTTGTGCAGCATGGTTGAATGCTTCTCAGAGAAGTCGAGTTGGCATTGAAATGAACAGATCTGCCAGTAAAGTGCTTTGAGCAGTCCCAAGGACTGGATACCGCCCAATGTAAGAAAGTACTTTTTTTATGATTAGGCAGAAAAGGCATCAGGCTTTAGTGGTCTGAAGGACTATCAGGATTTAGAATGTTGGCATCAGCTTTTGACAAGTAAGACTATCAGGTTTTGACAAGTAAGACCATCAGCTTTTGACAGATAAGACCTTCAGGTTTTGACAAGTAAGGCCATCAGATTTATACAAATGAGACCATCAGGTTTTGACATGTAAGATCATCTGATTTTGACAGCTAAGACCATCAATATTTGAAAAATGAGTATGTTAGGCATTGGTAGGTAGAACATCTGAGGTTGGCAAGTATGACCATAAAGAGATGTGACAATAATGCTTTGACAAACGGGTAATCAGCTGCATTGTTCGCAGTGTCTTTGACATATGCATTTCTACTTGACAATTACTGTTTTTCCTCCCTTGCTGAATATAAACGCCCTCTTATAATGGCCGTTTCGTTGGCATTATTCTTTATCTATCATAACAAATATATTGCTTGGCTATTAAGTCTCAGGAACCTTGATTACTTTCTTAGCCTCTTTGTACCTACCTGGTAGTTGGTGCATAAGGCCACTTAAGGCCAACTTCCAAGAACTCTCCCTGTTGGTTCCTCTCTGCTCCAACTGTCCTTCTCTGTGTTGACTTCGGTTGTCCACTTTTTGTTTTACCTGCAGGGCCCAGGTTAGTGTTATTGTTTTACCTGCAGGGCCCAGGTTAGTGTTATTGTTTTACCTGCAGGGCCCAGGTTAGTGTTATTGTTTTACCTGCAGGGCCCAGGTTAGTGTTATTGTTTTACCTGCAGGGCCCAGGTTAGTGTTATTGTTTTACCTGCAGGGCCCAGGTTAGTGTTATTGTTTTACCTGCAGGGCCCAGGTTAGTGTTATTGTTTTACCTGCACGGCCCAGGTTAGTGTTATTGTTTTACCTGCAGGGCCCAGGTTAGTGTTATTGTTTTACCTGCAGGGCCCAGGTTAGTGTTATTGTTTTACCTGCAGGGCCCAGGTTAGTGTTATTGTTTTACCTGCAGGGCCCATGTTAGTGTTATTGTTTTACCTGCACGGCCCAGGTTAGTGTTATTGTTTTACCTGCAGGGCCCAGGTTAGTGTTATTGTTTTACCTGCAGGGCCCAGGTTAGTGTTATTGTGTGTTGTTATTCCCATCTCTCCTAAGTGTGCGGCCAATCCATCAACATCGTCTGACTTTGATGTCTTCTGATATCAGTGGTGGCATTCAATTAATCCAATGATATCTGTACACACATGCATACATATGTATATAAGTACAGAATATGTACATATACACACATGCACACATACACGGGCATATATCTATCCCTTAATTTAACAGGCTGCTTGTTAATTTGAGCAATTTTCTTATGCGTGTTGACTGTATTAATAATATATGCAGTAATGCTATTATAAGTTTTCATGTGGGCGTGCATGCATGTTTCCATGCACATGCTTGCATTGTGAGTGCATTATGTGACCATCGTGTCAATTTATGTACAATATATGTCTTGTTTGTTTCACAGCTCCGTCCCCCGGAAGGGTTCGGCCAATGCCCTTCTGATCATGACTGGCATGCTGGGATTGCTGCCTCTGGCCGTGTGGACGTTGTGTTTCATCGGTGGTCTGCACACAAAGCTTGGCCACTGCAGTGGCATGTTTCCGGGCCTTCTTGGATCTGCCTAAGTGTCCTTGTATGCAGTGTCTCCAAACAACTGATAACAGGCAGTTTAAAGGTCCCTCTTCAATTCAGTTTTTCGCTTATCTCGTTTCAGAATCATTTCAGGAAAAATCAAACCTCTCTAGTATCAACTACACCATGCTAGCTCGTTTGTACAAATATTTTATTTTGTTTGACTAAAATCATCACATAAACTATTAAATTATGTTTGACTGGTTGCGTTCCTAATTCGGCGAAAAAATTACAAAAGTGGTCTGGTTCTATGCATTATAACATTAAACCATTCACACTTTTGTAACTTACCCTATCTAATGATTAAAGTCAATTCCTTCGATGATTTTAACAAAATTAGTCACTCTTTTATTAAACGAACTCCACACATTACCTAAATTATTCACACACATCAGATTTGAGCTTCAACGAACCAGATTCACGATGGGCTAACGCAACTGAGGGGGGAGTTTAAAAGCAGTGTAGTTTTTTTGGTTATACTTTCTTTGATTTTTGTTGTAAGGATTATAGCATTTTGTTATTAATGTTTTTGTTATGTATGAGAACTGGTGGTAGTGAAGGGGTGGTCTCAAATTTTACAAATAGATATTGTTATACAAAGAACTGAGGGAAGCGACATAGCTGTCTGGATTAATCTTTTAAATTAATTTTTCCTACGCTAATTTAGTATTAACATTCTTCTTGCTGTAGAAACGTCAGTACTATTCTTATCCTGGGGCGATATTTTGGACAGATCAGTGCTTGAATAAAAAAAATTATTGCTCATTATGGATAAGTTTTTATGCTACCAGTGGAAACTCAGAAATAAGATTGCCTTTGGGATCAATGTTACGGTGTCTGGATACTGACTGAAGTAGTCTTATGTCTGAAATATCAGTATCAACAGTTTAGGCTTTGGGAAAAGGTGGTTACATTTTGGAGGTGATATTTTTACCAGGTGGTCATTACGCAGTATTCCACTGTATATTAATCAGGGCAACTTATATATTATTCAAGCCACAGTGTATAAGGCATGCATTGTTTAAAAGTCATTCCATATACAATGTGATACTAAATTAAGTGCATTCCATGATTTCAACAATATTGATATGTTCTTTCTTTCACATGCACACACCTTGAGAAGTTATCACTGAATGTTTTATATTGTATTGTACGTTTAGACTCAAGTGATTTAGTGGTAAAAAATTGGAGCAAATGCCATAAGCACTATATTTGGTGGATACTGGCGCTATACCAGACTTTGTTATTATTATATTATTGTTATTGTTTTATTGTATAACAACTTATGTATGTGCAAGTTATTTGTTTTACCTACTGAATATCTATTCATAATGATAACGACATATATTATTTATTATGGTTTACTCACAATAACTAGTGTTCTTTCTATATCCCAGAAATAGCTGCTGGTTAATATCAATGAGGAGACTGATAGAAAATATGTAATATTGTTTTTAAACAAATATTTTTGTAGATAATTCATGTGTGTATTTGTATAGTTTTATTTACAGTGCATGTGTATTGAATGTTTACATTTGAGTATAGTTTTACATTTTCTACTCATAGGGCTGTTGTTGGTGCTTTCTAAACATGTAATATATAATAATTTAAGTGTATATAAATTTAGTGATGTCTGGTGAATTTAATGATGACATCCATATAGCATTATGAAGCTGCAGTTTGCTGTAGATCTCTTGGACATGTACTGAGATATATGTTATATTATGTATTGATTAAACATATGATTACATCTTTCCTATTAATTTTTTATTAGTTTCTTCAATAACATTTCTTACAGTAGAACCTCTCTAAAGAGATGACCTATGTAACTAAGATAAAATGGCCTGACTAAAGGATTGGCCTGATTACAGAGGCAAGTCGGAAATAGAGATGTGCAGATCTGGTCAACTTTTGTACATAGCCAGGTACATGTACATGCATATACTTTGCCAATTGTTCAATACTCTTATTTTTGTGATATTTTAAATACTATTTTGTTTAAAACAAATGTCATAGTTTTATTAAGTGAACAAAATTGTAAATAACATGATACTTTCCCCTTTTTTAGCAAGTGGCAGCACATTGTATTTTTTTGCAAAATGGTATTCTGAAAAGAAATTATTTGTGGCTATGAAGGCCTATAATAACTGATGATATTTATTTTTGAAGTGAACAGCAGTCAGTGTTTAGGGAGTCAATTGGCCATTTTAGACAGTTATGACTGACTGCATTATGGATTAGACCGACCGCTTTACAGAATTAGTTAACACAGGTTTCAATGGAAAAATAAAACAGTGTGATAGAATGACCAATTTCAAGGGGTGGCTGCTATGAGGGGTTCTACTGTATTTCAATGATGTGTGCAGCTGAATACCATGATGGCATCACGGTATGTTGCTGACCAGTAGGGACTCGGTTTGATCCACTCGGTTATTTCATGGAAATTGGGTCGAACTTGCCGGCTTGTCTAACAGTTGGCATATGTTAAGGAAGTAATTTAGTACCCTGCGCGGGCCTAGAATTTGATCCCAAGCCCGGCCCGCAATTAGCAGTTAGAGTCCAGGCCCGCAATAATTTTTCAAGCCCGGCCCAGGCCCACAAACTAGGAATTAGGCCCAGGCCAGACCGTGATTGTTTGGCCCAGGCCTGGCCCAGGCCCGGCCCAGCCTGCAAGTTTCAGGCCCGGCCCATACCCGCGGGGCAAAGATGGGTAAGCCCGTGGCACGCAAGCCCACGGCCTGCTAAGTTTAGAGAAGATAAACCTATAATCTTATAACAAAGACGAGGATGAGTTCTACAAATCCAGCACCACCAACTTCTTCAAACTTACGAATATCCTGAAGAAAAATAAAGAAAAACTTCTTAGTGTCATTACTATTAAATATGATAACATTTGTTATATTTGGCTTTAATGTATTGGCTTATGGTTATTATTATTATTATATACCGAACTTATAAAGCGCTCTTTTCATACATAAAAGCCTGCTCAAAAGCGCTGTACACAATGAATAGAATAATCATAGACAGTAAAACAAAGCATAAAAAAAACGATAACATGATAAAAAATTTAATATTATAGAAGACTGGATATAATAAAATAAATATGTATATACTGTGTTAAAAATGTAATAAAAAACTGACTAGAAAGAGTTTAACAAGATTTTAACAAGATTTAACAAGATTGCCATCTCGAACAACAAGTTCCAGATGGCAAGTGCACAAGGAAGCCATTGGCTTATCGAGAGTCCAACAATTTTATCATCTATGTGTAGCCCGCCCTTATCAGATATCTGTCAATTCTATTTTTAAACATATTCACACTACTAGCATTAACACAATCATTTGGCAGTTTGTTCCATTCATTTATCACCCTCTGTGAGAAAGAGTACTTTCTCATGTCCAACCTACATTGCTCCTTAACTAATGCTGCTTTGTGTCCTCTGGTTCTACTGCCTTCTTTAAGTTTGAAGAACATATTCCTATCAACATCCTCATAACCGTTCACTATTTTAAACACTTCTATTTGGTCTCCTCTTAGTCTCTTGGTCTCTAGTGTTGTCAAACCACATTGTAATAAGCGACTTTCGTAACTAAGGTCTCTTAATTCTGGAATCATCTTAGTTGCTCTTCGTTGTATTCTTTCTAGCTTATCTATGTCTTTTTTACGATATGGCCTCCATGCTTGAATACAATATTCCAAATGTGGTCTAACTATTGCTTTGTACAGGGGTACAATTAGATGTTTCTCCTTATACATGATAGTTCTCCTAATTAGCCCTAGAATTTGATTTCTTTTCGAAGCAGCAATCCCACATTGCTCTGAAACTTTCATGTCAGCATTAAATGTTACTCCTAAATCCTTTTCTTGTGTGGTTCTACCTAGTACAGCATCCCCGATTTTATATTCCTCGTCCATATTTCCATGTCCTATGTGTATACATTTACACTTCCCAAAATTGAATAACATTTGCCATTTTTCTGACCATTTAACTAATTTTTCCAGATCATCATATAAACTTTGTTTATCTGTATCATTAGTAACCTTTCTGAATACTTTTGTGTCATCTGCAAATTTGAGTACTTTGCTAGATATGTCATCCTCCAAATCATTTATATATATTAAAAACAGTATAGGGCCTAATACTGATCCCTGTGGAGTTAAGCACCAAAATGAGCCTGGAACAAATGTGTTTTTAGCAGCTTCTTGAAAGTGTTCAGAGTTTTTGCTTCACAAATGTGAGCAGGTAGCGCATTCCACAACTTAGCTGAACACTGGAATTTTCTGTCGCCGTAAGTAACTGTTCTAGCCCTTGGAACTTCTAATGTCACTGAATCCATGGATCGTAGCGTTCTTCTTGGTTGGTACACATTCAGCATGTCCGATATATATCCTGGAGCCTGTCCATGTAGGGCTTTATATGTGTGCATCAGGATTTTGAATTGCACACGATAGTTAACAGGTAACCAGTGCAGGTGTTTCAACACTGGTGTGATGTGACTGTAGCGCGATGTTAGGGTAGGAAATTTGTTTATCTAACCCTGACTTAACCCATATGCAAGCCATAACCCCAATTTATATTGTTAATTGAGTTAGTTCAACTAAGTTAACATAATTTAATATGATATTTCAATTAAATGTCACTCACTGGCACTGATACCCAGTGGCATTTCCAGCAGGCCTGCAGTCACTAGCCTGAGACAGACAAGTTCAGACATGTGTGAATGAATTAGGACTGGGGAGAAATACCAATTACCAACTGCATTGGGTACTGGGTAGTGGGCTAATGGCCTAGTGGGCACTTGGCAGTGTGCAGGTCATTCAGGTGGGCAATGTTTGGAGGGAAGACCTAGACAATAGAATGTCCACTGGTAGGGTCAAAGGGTGATAAGTTGATGGTTAATCATGGCTTGATTGCCTCTGCAAATATTTCTAAAGTAAACATTTGGGGCTGGCTACTTCCAGCCAAGTGAACTTATGGGGCATTTAGCATGCAAGGTCTCAATTTGCAACTATATAATACTAAATAAATAATTTTAAGCATTCATTAACCGGAATTACAATTTATAATAAGTTTTTATTAAAAAATAAAGTAATAATCGGTGTTTTGTATGAATATTTTTATTATGTCCAGGCCCAGCCCAGGCCCGGCCCAAGCCCGATGTGTTTAAATTGTTTTCAACCCAGGCCCTGCCCAAGCCCGATGTGTTTAAATTGTTTTCAACCCAGGCCCGGCCTGGGCCTGCAGTATGTAGGCCCAGGCCCGGCCCGCGGGCTGCAGGCCGGGGCAGGCTTGGACCCAAAGCCCGGCCCGCGCAGGGCACCAGGAAGTATACATGTGCCTTTTGAATGCTTTAGTAAAATAATAAAAGATCCCACTGGTACACAGCGGCATCACAGCTGTGATCTCTAAACAACTAACAACCTGGAATACTCAGACAATCCTGCTAGAACCAAGGCACACAAGGATGACTTCACATGAGGATATGCACTAAGGGGTGATCTCAAAACAATAATCTTTGTCACTAAACAACATTGATTTCATTGGGATTTGGCATCTCGTTTGTGTTTTTTGTAATGTTCCATAAAACATTGTTTATTTTCCGACCACAGTCCATACGGATACAGGCAGTTATGGCTTACGCGTTATGTGATGGCTGAATTCATTATTATGTGGATGGTATCATTGGTATGTGATGGTAAGAGCACGAAGGACGAGAATATTGTCATGGGTATCCACACGTGAATGTAATTCAATCTCTTGTAGATGGTCTGAGGTGAAATGGCATTGGTTTCGTTTAGTAATAAATAAACATCTGTATTTTGAGATGGCCCCTAATGCAAACGAATGTCGCCATCTGGTAGACAATTTATATACTATGTTTAAACACCAGGTGGCAGAAGCGTTCTATTGAGTATCATTGGTTATCCAGGCTGCGTGCTGTGGCGCCACCGTTTGTCGTCCGCGCTAAATTTTGGTCGCGAATTTATGAAGATTTCTACTATTGCTAAACTCAAATCAAAATAAAACATTTTTCCAGCATTGAAAACGTTGACATTGTTACCAACGGAACAACAAATAGAATCCGGCTCCCGATGATTGCACACGGTCGGTTGGAGTAATCTTATTTGGGTTTTGGGTAACCCAGTTTTATTTTTAACCTTCTTTGCTAACCGATATTGTGCACTTGCGTAGGGCGCCCACCGACGCACGCCCATGTCGCTGTTGTTGCGACTTATCGTCTCCAGCCGTGTTTTGTTAGTATACGAACCATTTTATCGAAGTACTGAAGCAGAACAACAAGCTGAAAGAAACTAGTGAGTGAGTGAGTGAGTGAGTGAGTGAGTGAGTGAGTGAGTGAGTGAGTGAGTGAGTGAGTGAGTGAGTGAGTGAGTGAGTGAGTGAGTGAGTGAGTGAGTGAGTGAGTGAGTGAGTGAGTGAGTGAGTGAGTGAGTGAGTGAGTGAGTGAGTGAGTGAGTGAGTGAGTGAGTGAGTGCGTGCGTGCGTGCGTGCGTGCGTGCGTGCGTGCGTGCGTGCGTGCGTGCGTGCGTGCGTGCGTGCGTGCGTGCGTGCGTGCGTGCGTGCGTATGGGGATAAGGTTTATTCGACTCCTAAGCAGATGTCTATACTGACTAGATACGATAACCACTACGTGCCAACATAGGACTTATGCATGTTTAGTTGATACATGCTACATATTAAACGAGGCCTTTAAAAAGTGGCCGAATTGAAATGTGTCATGAAATACAACTTTGAGCCATCGTCACCACATGCATGGTCAAAGCTTGCTATTCTATTAAAACATTTTCGGCTTTTCATTTTCAAAATGACAATTTAAACTAAACATTTTCCGCTTTGGCATTCTTGAGCTTTGTTGCTGTTGCTGTTGTCTATTATGTTAATACACTAACTTTGGCAGTATCTCCTCCCAGTCGCCTCCTTGCACTAGTAGCCTCTGATCTACCAATTGGCGATGTATTTTAAAAATTATTATTTAGAGTTTTTTACTATAAATGCTTTTTTACCTGGCAGTATCTCCTCCCAGGCGCCGACGTCCACCCGCCTCATTCTGTGTTCGTTCTCCTCCCTGCACCCGTGGCCTCTGTTCTACCAATTGACGATGATAAAAAAAACACTCATGAATTTACTCATAACGCGCATTCGTCGCTATCATAGGGACTATTTGTGGGTAATGGCGGACGGATCATAAATGTGGTATGTGACCAACAAAAACCACAGAGTGGTTGAACACTCAAATCGCCCACCGTGTCCGTCTTTGTCCGACAGGTAGAAAATAATGAAATAATTACCTTCGTGGTTGTTTAATGACTGACCCCCCCCCCGAGTACTTTCACATCGGATACGTTGGTTAGGTCGGTGGTTCGAGTTCGTTGGTTAGAGTTCGTTGGTTAGAGTTCGTTGGTTAGAGTTGATGTTTTCTTTACTACTTCCTTAGATCTTTCATTCGATGATAACATTCACAGGGCTGAGCTGAGGTTGAGGGATATCTGCTTTGGGTGTGTTTTTTCTTAAAGTTGTGTGATTTTGTGTGTTAATGGAGTATCAATGTGTTAATGGAGCATCAATGTGTGTTAATGGAGCATCAATGTGTGTTAATGGAGCATCAATGTGCTGTGAAATGTTGATGAAAATCAAATCGTAGGACAACTTTTGCAGGAATCCATAGAAACGTTATAATGGAAGCCTGTTTGAAACTCAAGTTTGGTTTCACCCCTTTTGCTACATGGACGGATGTAAGCAGCAGCAGCAGCAGCAGCAGCAGCAGCAGCAGCAGCAGCAGCAGCAGCAGCAGCAGCAGCAGCAGCAGCAGCAGCAGCAGCAGCAGCAGCAGCAGCAGCAGCAGCAGCAGCAGCAGCAGCAGCAGCAGCAGCAGCAGCAGCAGCAGCAGCAGGGGAAGGTGGGGCCTGTCCGCACGCTGAGGCATATCTGCACATCTTGTTATTGACCAAACCGCGTAGTATTTGTTGGTTTCAAAACTGTTTTCTACGGTAGCATCTAACTCGTACATCTAACTCGTACATCTAACTCGTACATCGAGCATGTAAAATAGGTGGGACATGAGATTCTGAGGTGGGATGTGCTAAAGACAGTAAACTTTTAACACGATAGTTTGTGTAGGTTATGTGTACATGTATCATGAAGTGTATAATTATAATGTTTGTGTAGGTTTGTGTACATGTGTCATGGAGTGTATCATGGAGTGTATCATGGAGTGTATAATTATAATGTTCGTATTCTGTGTCCTTTTGGTTTTCTTCGTCGCGTGGTTTTCCGTGTGCACTGGAGTTGAGACAGACCAACACCACTTCACAACTTAGGCCATTGTATTATATAAACTACAGGTGGTTATGTTTATATTATTTATTTGGGCACATTTAACCCCAAAATAATACCTATGGATATACCTAACAAGCAGTGATGGTCTGCAGGCTGAAATTTACCATTGCAGTTCGTATTCTGCTCTGTAAAAAGGATTGAAATATGCGATGTATATTCGCACATATCTGTGCGGATATGCCTCAGTACCCTGGTTCATATTTGTACACCAGTGATACGTATTTTGCCGTTGCGCCGCTATAAATTATGGTAGGCTTGGCCTCATCGAGATACTAGAAACGTCACTGGTAGTATTATTATTTGACAAACCGTTGTCCTTTTGTATATTCATTGACATTTTACTTGATCTTTAATTATCACTTGAAAGCAATTCAATTTTATGAATAAAAATAAATATATTATGTCAAGGGGTCAGTGTATTTCGATAAACCCCTAGGGGGGTGTAAAAAAACTGTCCCATTTTCTAGCCGCTGCGAACGACTTAAAGGTTGGTGGGTTCGTTGGATCGTCGGCCAACACTTTAGTTCTGCCTGTAGTTACGCCCCGGGCTTTTGAGTAGTTCTGTGCAGGCGCCGAACATATTACAATGAAGGTAAATAGGAATTACACTCTCAACCCAGTAGCACCAGAGGCAAATCTGTTGATTTCTGAAGATCGTCTTCCGGAACATGTCCACCCGTTGCATCTCTTTGCGTCGCCCGACAACCGCGGTGTGAACATCCCGGTCTCCTGAGACACCAGTCAGCAAATTACCCGCCTCAACCCCCGAAATCACCGACCGCTGACATTAATCCAGCGGCACATTTGATGTGGCCAGCGATGAGCGGCGCTTCATTAGACAACGATAACGAAATGAAAGGTGAATTAATTCGCACCCCGCGTCCACATATGGGCATCAACCCCGCGCGCTAGCGGATGCTGACCGCGCCGAATTCGGGTGGCCAGATATGAAATCACCCCCGCGAGTGAGGGCGATAAACGCGATTAAAGGTTGCTTATTCACCCTGTGGTGTCCGGGGCGGGATATTTGAAGTCGGGCGTGTGTTCGACTCCCCGGGGCGACTAGGGGAGTAGATGGAAGGTGTAGGTATCGGAGTTCTTCGTTGCCCGCCACGCATTTACGATTCCACCCGCGAGGTAGCCATGCATGCTGCGTTAGTCGCTGCGTTGTGGGCCTCCGAGCTTGGGTAGAAATAGGGACAGATAACATAATAAGCTTAGTATTTAATTTAGCACCCAGATAAATACCATTGGTGTAGCTTTAGGCGCAGAATTCGCCTTGGGTGTTCTTTACTAAACGACACGATTTTGTGTTCGTCAATCGGGGTTGATTATAAAAAATATTATTCACGTTGCAACTAAATATTTACGAAACATTTGTACTGGATTAGAAATCATAGAAAGAAATTAATTAGCTTCATTTTTAGCTGTAAATTAAAGCTGGACGACCTCGTTGGTTGGTTGTAGCATGATAACCCTCGATCGGTTAGTTCCAAGTCGGAAGGACACGATACCAATTGCTACACTGGCACACTATGGCAGTAGCAGCGGAGTTCTGTTTTAAAGAAAGATTGCGTCTACTTAGACATATCCAGCACCATGCCCAGTATCAATGCAATTTTCTAGCTAGTCTATATGTTCTAAATATCCCGAATCGCCCCTGAATGGTGACGTTTAAGATTTTGAATCCGTATTTTGCTTTTGCTGTTGATGTACGATAGTGTTTTCAGTCATTTGGAAATGTAGTACATATGTTTGTTGTATGCGTCAATTCAGTATGAGCTAAACAAAATATTTTGGAATTCACTCACTGTCCAACCTTGTATACTTTATGGTATTCGTACAGTATATGTTTAAATCTCCCTCCTTAATTGATTTGGCCCATCGCCAAAATTATATTTGTTGATGTTTAGATGTGTGGCGTACATGTAGTGTGCCTGTTGTGTACATGTGGCGTGCATGTAGTGTGCCTGTGGTGTACATGTGGCGTGCATGTAGTGTGCCTGTGGTGTACATGTGGCGTGCATGTAGTGTGCCTGTGGTGTACATGTGGCGTGCATGTAGTGTGCCTGTGGTGTACATGTGGCGTGCATGTAGTGTGCCTGTGGTGTACATGTGGTGTACATGTATAGTGTGTCTGTGGTGTACATGTGGTGTACATGTAGTGTGCCTGTGGTGTACATGTGAATAGTTCAATTAATACGCGCAGTCAGTGAAATAAAAGAATGCGTATTTTTTTTAAATCATCGAAATAATTGACCTTGATCATTATATCGGGTGTAGTGACTTGATCGTTATATCGGGTATAGTGACTTGATCGTTATATCGGGTATAGTGGCTTGATCGTCATATTGGGTATAGTGCAAAAGTTTGAATAGCTTTATATGCCCTACTATAGAGTAGCATATGGAGCCGCACCACGCTTTGTCAACGAATTTTAACCAGAGCCCGGTCAAAAATAATTTAATTCGTCGTAGACCATACTAGATAGGTTCAACGTTCGCGAAATGAGCCTGGAACGAGGCGAATAAAAACATAGAATTGAGGATGAACCCTTGATGCGAACGTTGGTCAGAGACACAGACACATACGCAGCGTTGTCGCATGCGTTGGCTTGCAGTTGAAACAGGGACGTCGTTGAGAGCATATTTACATTAATAAGCATGTCATAAATCGAGAGAGCGGCAGGGAACGAGTTTGTTTAACGCAGCCTCGATAAGGCACTTACCTCCTGGCAGGTGGCGCGTTTACGATGCGCGCGCCAGCTCGCGCCCTTGCGATGGTAAGATTAGTGCGATGTAATCTCGGTTTAATCGGCTTTCTGTCCGTGTCCTGGCTGTGTTGGCTTCGGTAACAGTAAACAGTGAATACGAACTAACATCCGAACACGATTCCGCTTTCGGTAATGGTGGCATTTTTATTAAGTATAGGATCCGTGCGTTCATTTCCCTGCCGACACGGTTAATCCGACGATTGTTTGGAACAGCACCCTCTACAGGACTATTATCGCAAATATCGCAAAATGCACGTAACTGCCACGGTTCCTCCTACCTCAGAATGAACATCGAAGGATTTTGTCGGATACAACTTGATCATGCGAGGAATGTGTGTAGTGGCTGGGGCATATTATTGAACAATCTTAAATCAATATTAGGCCCCTATAACTTGGTGGTTTAATGTTCGAAACTTCCCTCAAATTGGTCAAGACGCCCTCACGAATTAGTGAGTATTGGAAGCTTGACGCGTTACCGTAAGAAGAAATCCCGACACACACACACACACACGCACACGCACACGCACACGCACACGCACACACGGACGCACACACACACATATTACCGGCGTCTACAAAAACTATTTTTAAAATAAAAATGCTGATGACACATTTACTTACATTATTTTTATTATCATTACATAATAAGTTACACACGCCCGCGCGTACAAACACAGAAAACATACACACATACATGCACGATATGTTATGAATAGTATGTGGTTTTCGTGGTTAAAGACACGGTTCCCAGTCAACGAGAAAACGAGAGTGCCGGATCACAACAATGTCATGGAGTTTTGTTATTCTGTAAGAGAATATGGAGGAGCTTCCGCGCTCGGGACCAACGTATCACTCCATGTCTCGTTGGCCCGTCGTTGTCGTTGAGGTGACGGTGGCGGGGCGAGCTCGCAGTGAATGTTCTGATTGCTACTGTGATGTTCGAGCAACAATGAGCTTTTATGCCTAGGCATAGCTATTCCCCTATTGCGCTCTTTGTTCGGGGAGACGGCATGTGTTACTCTTGCCCACGCCAGCACGTTGCCTCGTTTCGCCACTGCCGAGCACCGTACACTGGACATCGAACACGGGACGTAACTGCATGGGCTTTCGGATTTATTGTAAAAAAAAATGTTATGCATGCTTGCGTACGCGTGCGTCCATCTGTGCGCGGGCGAATTACCTGCACAATTAGATACTACTGCTACAAAGTTATAATTGTATTAATGTTTAGTGTAACATTGATATCGTCACCAGTGATCCTAGTAAACGTTCTCAGTAAGCGGCAGTGCGTGGATCTTGCAACCTGTTGACATATCAGCTGGGACGGGTAGCGGCGCCTCTTTCCCGGGTAAATAAACATTTGTCTTTGCAGGATGTTCTCGTAAAGCTGTCGCTATAAAGATGACAGTTACGGAAACGTCGTCTCTATCGTAAACCAATCTTCGCGATTCGTGATCTTTGCGTGTGTAGACGTGCGTGCGCGTGTGCGCGTGTGCGCGTGTGCGCGTGTATCTGAGCATGTGTAGGTGTACGTGTACCAGCGTGTGTGTGCGCGAGCGTTTGTATCTGAGCATGTGTAGGTGTGCGTGTGTGAGCGTGTGCGCGCGCGTGCGTGCGTGTGTATCTGAGCATGTGTAGGCACAGACTCACCCACCCTTCACGGCACGGCGTGCCCACCAGCAAATACACGTCATGCAATCACTGGCTCCCCCCCCCCAGCCCTTTCTCCCAGTCCACTCTCAGCTCGCCCGTTGACTGCCGGATCGGTCGAAACGAATTCAGGACAAAACCCCATCCATTATGGTGAAATGAAATTGGATGACCCGTTATGTTAATCATTCCTTTTTTGATTGGTTCCATTAGATTGTGTTATTCACGTATTCGTTTGTTGGAAGTGTTTAAAGTGCTAGATGATGTCGTATCGTCTGCATACGTGATAAAATTAAACATTTGACTAACTTGTAATAAAATCATTACTATTTAATAAATAATAGAAGTCCAAGGGCTGAACCTTGTGGAACACCGATTGTCATAAGTACGTTTTAATTGTTTTTCCAGGAGGGGCAAGAAAGAAGAAATAATCAATAATATGTGTGTGTGTGTGTGTGTGTGTGTGTGTGTGTGTGTGTGTGTGTGTGTGTGTGTGTGTGTGTGTGTGTGTGTGTGTGTGTGTGTGTGTGTGTGTGTGTGTGTGTGTGTGTGTGTGTGTGTGTGTGTGTGTGTGTGTGTGTGTGTGTGTGTGTGTGTGTGTGTGTGTGTGTGTGTGTGTGTGTGTGTGTGTGTGTGTGTGTGTGTGTGTGTGTGTGTGTGTGTGTGTGTGTGTGTGTGTGTGTGTGTGTGTGTGTGTGTGTGTGTGTGTGTGTGTGTGTGTGTGTGTGTGTGTGTGTGTGTGTGTGTGTGTGTGTGTGTGTGTGTGTGTGTGTGTGTGTGTGTGTGTGTGTGTGTGTGTGTGTGTGTGTGTGTGTGTGTGTGTGTGTGTGTGTGTGTGTGTGTGTGTGTGTGTGTGTGTGTGTGTGTGTGTGTGTGTGTGTGTGTGTGTGTGTGTGTGTGTGTGTGTGTGTGTGTGTGTGTGTGTGTGTGTGTGTGTGTGTGTGTGTGTGTGTGTGTGTGTGTGTGTGTGTGTGTGTGTGTGTGTGTGTGTGTGTGTGTGTGTGTGTGTGTGTGTGTGTGTGTGTGTGTGTGTGTGTGTGTGTGTGTGTGTGTGTGTGTGTGTGTGTGTGTGTGTGTGTGTGTGTGTGTGTGTGTGTGTGTGTGTGTGTGTGTGTGTGTGTGTGTGTGTGTGTGTGTGTGTGTGTGTGTGTGTGTGTGTGTGTGTGTGTGTGTGTGTGTGTGTGTGTGTGTGTGTGTGTGTGTGTGTGTGTGTGTGTGTGTGTGTGTGTGTGTGTGTGTGTGTGTGTGTCTGTGTGCGTGTGCGTGTGCGTGTGCGTGTGCGTGTGTGTATAAAGTTAACATATACTTTGAGCTCACGAATATACATCCGAAAAAATTCCTGGTCCAGATCCAGGGGGCAAATGCACCCTTGCCCCCCCCCCCACGCGGACGCCCATGTTCAGTTGAACGTTAGGTCTGAAACCATACTGATGTCCGGGTTTTTTGTCCTTAGTTATATTAAAGTGCATGAGGGGGTTATATCCAGAGGGTGTTTTGTCATCGTGGGCTAAGTCCGAGAAAGGTTTATCCGGAGGAGGTCATGTCCGGTTACCGGTCGACACATATCAGTGGCCCGTCCCCACTACTGACCGTGTCGACCGATAACGTGATCGCCGTCAAAGAGCCAGGATGTTGATCGACATACGGGGAGCAGCAGCATCGCGAGGGCTTATCACACGGCTGATTGCGCGCACACGACACCACTTTACGTAGTAATTGACCACTGGTCAATCAGAAAGAAGATGCAACATACACGTGCGGTTCTTAAGAAGAATATTGAGAGACCGAGAGTTTCGCGGACAGAAAATAAAAGTAATAACGAAAGCATTAGTAGAATAGGAAACAAGTAAAAGGAAGATGGTGCGCAGGATGGAGAAAAGACAAGCAGATTGGCCACGTGATGAGAAAGAGAAAATTACACCAACACCAAGTGACAACAGCAAAAGTATTAAATTATTTATCATAATCATCAGTCTCATCATCGTCGTCATTATTACACAATTATTCATCGACAACGCCGACCACCCGCAGGAAGACACAACTCGGACCAGCGCTGAATACACTTTCGAATATTCTGCTGCTCTGTTTAGTGTAAGCCTATAGCGTTTTCCTAAAGACTGATTTTATTAAATACATTATTATCGCGAACATGATGCAATGAGTGCGGAAGTAGAATGTCAACCGATCCCTGCCCCCACGTGACAGGTGCACAGCTGGGCACACAGGGACACAACGACGTCGGACCCACTAGCCGAGGCCGTGGTAGTCGCAGACACACAGGTGGTCTTGCCTGACGCAGATAGTCACAGGCCACATCCACTCGCGTGCGTCCTCCGTGAGACACGTGTAGCCACCTGTCTGGGCGGGTGCATATTGCAGCACGTGCGCAGCAGACGACACACTGCGAGGGGGTGCTCACATGTTTTGATGCAAGTGCTCATTTGACAGAACGGTTTTGTATATTACAGTGGTCTTGATCTAGGACAGTACAGTAAAAAAAACAGTTACGATATTCCACACAAAATGTATACCCAAATTCGGATGAATGCGTGAAGGGTGACTGCTAGAGGAACACAAATATTGACTAAAATAATAAAAAAGTAAACCATAAGTGAACAATTGTAAACAATTACGTACATTTGTTCGCAACACCAGTTTTATGTAGCATGTCATCCCGGAGGATGGGTATTTTTGTTAGTATGTATACATTATAGCCATAACTATAACGTTGTGCAATAGACATGCACTTGCTGATTCGCTTTTTTACGCTTTTGTGCATTGATATGAAGCTACTTATAAGTTGACTCGAAGCAAAGTTCTCTCTGTCATTATGTAGGCTTCCAGGAGCACGGATGACCACAGGCACGAAACTCGACACCGGTACCATGGTTACAGGACACCGCGACCTAGAGTTCTAATTAGTTAATCCCGATTACCCCACGCATTAAATAATTACTTCCGAACAAACATGCCACAGCTACTTGACGGGAAGTACTCCAGTAGTAATACTGTTGTCAATGTAGCCAAAGCTAACATTTGATTACCAAGAAAACCTGCGTGAGGAACATGTTCCGCTAGAACCAGAGTTGTCCAGAAAGCAGCGCGATGTTTCACTTTCACCAATGAGAAACATTCATGTAGTAATTGCTTAACCGAACTACAAATATTCTACCGTTGACGATGACAACAATGAAGACCATGAATATGAATGCGTCGAAGATAGAGAATAGTTGTGGCAACATTAATTTAACAGCTTGTCCGATGATTTCCGGTTTTAGATGGAATACTGTTTTGGGGCAAAATGTCTCGCTTAATTTGTAAAAAGAAACGTATCTCACTGTGAAATAGACTGCTTGTACGAGGACAATCTCACGACATTCTAGGCACATTTTATGTTTTCTGTCTTAGGTGATTTCACATTTTCTCGCGCGTGCGTTCACCGAGAAAGAAAACGGCTCATCAAAATAACAAACCGTAAAACAACACCAGATCTAACAACACGGTAAACACGGCTGGAGGAGGGGGTAACGTTGTTTGGAGGAGGGTGTAACGTTGACTGGAGGAGGGGGTAACGTTGACTGGAGGAGGGGGTAACGTTGACTGGAGGGGTGTAACGTTGACTGAAGGAGGGTGTAACGTTGACTGGAGGAGGGTGTAACGTTGACTGGAGGATGGAGTACCATTGACTGGAGGAGGGTGTAACGTTGACTGGAGGAGGTGGTAACGTTGACTGTAGGAGGGGGTAACGTTGACTGGAGGAGGAGGTAACGTTGACTGGGAGATGGTGTAACGTTGACTGGAGGAGGGTGTAACGTTGACTGGAGGAGGGGGTAACGTTGGTTGGAGGAAATTATAACGTTGACTGGAGGAGGGGGTAACGTTGGCCGCTTTTGATGAGCAGATTTCATAAAAAAAGTTAACATTTGCACAAATGAAATGTGTATCATGCCGTACTCGATATACTAGATCGGTGCGAAATAAAAACGGGGCGAACAAGAAGTTTACACATGGTTTCAACAACAAATGCGAAGTTGTCTTCGCGGAGACATTCTTGTTTGTATGAGTTAAGGTAGTGTCTTACGTGATTTCCAGGGGCGCGAGTATGCCGTAACCCAGCCACGTTCGCTCCAGTAGAAGGTACATTAATCAGAACATGGCATACCCCCAGGGTTCATAATTCTGGTTGTAATTAATTCACGCCACTTTACGCAAATGTGAGTAATCCAATCAGTGTCAGCCTTCGGTGGAAACAGTGTGAAGTGGATCTGTTTAGTGGGAATTACTTGGCGAAATAAGATGATGTACAGTAGAGTGGAGCCGGGTTTTTTTTATGAATGACCATTTGCAGATTCACACATATTTTATTGACCTAATTTAACACATTAATGTAATGTTCGTTAATGTATACATATTTACATATTACCTTTCTTATAAAATAATCAAATGTTAGCCAATGATTGTGATTAAAACCTCTGTCAATGGATCTAGATATTATATGATGTGAAGTAGTATTGACATGTCATGCGTATTAAATAAATCGAGGCATTGATTCAGCTGGACCCATGGCAAGACGAAGCATTAACTCTGTTGGACCCATGGCAAGACGAAGCATTGACTCTGTTGGACCCATGGCAAGACGAAGCATTCACTCTGCTGGACCCATGGCAAGACGAAGCATTAACTCTGCTGGACCCATGGCAAGACGAAGCATTGACGCTGTTGGACCCATGGCAAGACGAATCATTGACGCTGTTGGACCCATGGCAAGATGAAGCATTGTCTCTACTGGACCCATGGCAAGACGAAGCATTAACTCTGCTGGACTCATGGCAAGACGAAGCATTAACTCTGCTGGACCCATGGCAAGACGAAGCATTAACTCTGCTGGACCCATGGTTAGACAAAGCATTGTCTCTACTGGACCCATGGCTAGACAAAGCATTGACTCTGCTGGACCCATGGCTAGACAAAGCATTGACTCTGCTGGACCCATGGCTAAACAAAGCATTGTCTCTACTGGACCCATGGCTAGACAAAGCATTGACTCTGCTGGACCCATGGTTAGACAAAGCACTGACTCTACTGGACCCATGGCAAGACAAAGCATTGTCTCTACTGGACCCATGGCAAGACAAAGCATTGACTCTGCTGGACCCATGGCTAGACAAAGCATTGACTCTGCTGGACCCATGGTTAGACAAAGCACTGACTCTACTGGACCCATGGCAAGACAAAGCATTGTCTCTACTGGACCCATGGCAAGACAAAGCATTGACTCTGCTGGACCCATGGCAAGACAAAGCATTGTCTCTACTGGACCCATGGCAAGACAAAGCATTGTCTCTACTGGACCCATGGCTAGACAAAGCATTGACTCTGCTGGACCCATGGCAAGACAAAGCACTGACTCTACTGGACCCATGGCAAGACAAAGCATTGACTCTACTGGACCCATGGCTAGACAAAGCATTGACTCTGCTGGACCCATGGCAAGACAAAGCACTGACTCTACTGGACCCATGGCAAGACAAAGCATTGACTCTGCTGGACCCATGGTTAGACAAAGCATTGACTCTGCTGGACCCATGGCAAGACAAAGCATTGTCTCTACTGGACCCATGGCTAGACAAAGCATTGACTCTGCTGGACCCATGGTTAGACAAAGCATTGACTCTGCTGGACCCATGGCAAGACAAAGCATTGTCTCTACTGGACCCATGGCTAGACAAAGCATTGACTCTGCTGGACCCATGGTTAGACAAAGCATTGACTCTGCTGGACCCATGGCAAGACAAAGCATTGTCTCTACTGGACCCATGGCTAGACAAAGCATTGACTCTGCTGGACCCATGGTTAGACAAAGCATTGACTCTGCTGGACCCATGGCAAGATGAAGCATTGTCTCTACTGGACCCATGGCTAGACAAAGCATTGTCTCTACTGGACCCATGGCTAGACAAAGCATTGACTCTGCTGGACCCATGGTTAGACAAAGCACTGACTCTACTGGACCCATGGCAAGATGAAGCATTGTCTCTACTGGACCCATGGCTAGACAAAGCATTGTCTCTACTGGACCCATGGCTAGACAAAGCATTGACTCTGCTGGACCCATGGCAAGACAAAGCATTGTCTCTGCTGGACCCATGGCAAGACAAAGCATTGACATGCTGTACCCATGGCTAGACAAAGCATTGTCTCTACTGGATCCATGGCAAGACAAAGCATTGAATCTGCTGGACCCATGGCAAGACAAAGCATTGACTCTGCTGGACCCATGGCTAGACAAAGCATTGACTCTGCTGGACCCATGGCAAGACAAAGCATGGAGTCTACTGGACCCATGGCTAGACAAAGCATTGACTCTACTGGACCCATGGCAAGACAAAGCATTGATTGGCAAGACGTCGTAGGAAAAATTCGGAAAAGGTGTTCTTGCTCATCATTTAATCCTTTAGTAATCCTGTGTGCCCGTCGTGGTGGAAACACACGTATCACTTTGACAGTTCTATTGCTGAGTGTATATAATTCTCTGCATGGCTTTTTTGATAGTGGACTTATCGTGTATGGAACTTTATAAAATAATATTCATCATACAACAAAACGGAAAATATAGTCTTGTATATTTAATATCAAAGTTCTTAATATAACGGTAAAGTTTAAATATTTTTTAATCCAGTTTCAAGTTGCCAATTATGTTGCTCGATGGCGGGCATATAGCTTATGCGACATCTTAATCCATAAGACAATGCCATTAATCAGCGTTTAGAAACAAGGATTATACAAACGTGACTAATTGGCCTCACACTAAATGTATGTGCGTGAGATAACATGGGCAGTGGCAGGCATCAGTATGCCGTAACACGGAGATTAGTGAGTCGGGTGACGATTCAATGGTTGGTTGACTAAGGAGACAGCAGTCGTTAAATTCAAATCAGTTCCCGTCTCGATCGGAACCGGTTTATTTAACTGGGCACTTTGGGCATCCTATCGCAGCGGGCGACCGGGAGATTGGCCGGGAAATGGGAGGACGAGGAGGATGTCATTGCGGGTGTTTATACAACTGTACCCGGTGAAGGCGGGGGTTTGGTACGGTCTCGGGTGCATCCGTCGTGGAACCTGGGGCCGGTTTCATGTCGCCTACTTAAACTACGCAGTTACTTAGCGCTACGCCATTGCGTAAACTCAAAATTTTGCATAGCTAAGTAGTTGCGTAAAACTAAGCAAGTCGAGTTTTATGTAGCGCTCCTGACCTATTTCTTAACTAAGATTGCGCGTAAGGCTATCACGTGGTTAGATGAGTCGTTATCAACGGGCAATCCCCGGGATTCCCCTTCCCATAATCCCGTTAGTGACATGGCGAAAGCATGCGACACAGTCGACAGCGTTAATACTCGCAGCATGCCACAATTTTACAGTATAAATTGAGGAACAATGCGACCAATCTGCGAAAGAAGCAGAAAGCGATTGCTTATTATTTACTATGCCGGCTATATACATCGTTTAAGGAGGTCAGCAAACAGGCCTATGCCATTCAATAGTGTCAGTGTCCAAATAATTATCAGACTTCCAGTGTTTATTATTGTATTAAAGTTATCAAAAAGAAAAGCACAGTCTGATTAACACAACTTATTTTATTAATGTACATAAGGTTTTTCCATGTTCTTATCCAAAATCTTCAGTGAACGGTCTGCTTCACAGCTTGATGAATGACAGTTCCAGTCTCTGATGCGGTTTTACAACCCTTAATGAGGATTCCTGCTGATGTGTCAAGTGTTCGTGGAAGAGAACGTATCGCGATACGAGTCGGGCGAACGAAGCAGCCATTCTGTGAACTGGTTTAGACACTGTTGCCTTGCTAGTTGCTAATGCCAAACAAAATCGCCGACAACCACTTAAAAGTTATTATATTGTACACGCAAATAAGCGCAAGGCGACAAGACTTTGGAGCGTTGCTGTGAGCCAGCCTTTTTGTGTAGAAATTAAAACGTTGTCAGCGGTCAAATCGACTAAGTCTATGATGTCATCACGACAAAAACGGTACCTATTAAACACTTGACATCACCGTACATTTCGAAAGGGTGTGTTTTGTCTCTAAACAATCCATTCCAGCGTAATCCTCATCTTGCTGCCTCGTTTAGTCGACGTACTTGTCGGAGAGCCGCCATTTTGAAAGTCCCTAAGAACTACTTAGTTGACTTACGCCACGGGGGTAGGAGGCGCAGGCTAAGTAGGGTGTTGCGCCCACTGCGTAGTCTAAGTAGATGACATGAAACGCGTAAATTCATAAGACAGTCAACTTAGTGCTAAGTAAACTTTCTTAGCCGCTAAGTAGGCGACATGAAACCGGCCCCTGCCGCGCTGTCTATAGACATACAGACACACTAACTAAGTTCAATAATCTCCTTAAAAACTCATTTGTGTATGAGGACACTTTCTATGAACGTGTATTTTAGCTATTTTAGCTTAATTAATCTTAATTTAATATTATTTTTTATTTTACCTATATATATATATATATATATATATATATATATATATATATATATATATATATATATATATATATATATATATATACACACAACCATAAAAATAATAATATATATATATATATATATATATATATATATATATATATATATATATATATATATATATATATATATATAATATAATTATTATTTTTATGGTTGCATGTATGTTTTTGCAATGACACTATGAACGGATTTGTCGCGGATATATAGCGATTGACCAGTTTTAGTAGTAGTAGTAGTAGTAGTAGTAGTAGTAGTAGTAGTAGTAGTAGTAGTAGTAATAGTAGTAGTAGTATATTATTAGTAGTAGTAGTAGTAGTAGTAATAGTAGTAGTAGTAGTAGTAGTAGTAGTAGTAGTAATAGTAGTAGTAGTAGTAGTAGTATATTAGTAGTAGTAGTAGTAGTAGTAGTAGTAATAGTAGTAGTAGTAGTAGTAGTAGTAGTAGTATATATTAGTAGTAGTAGTAGTAGTAGTAGTAGTAGTAGTAGTAGTAGTAGTAGTAGTCGTAGTGGTAGTAGTAATAATAATAATAATATATCGGTACGTAAGATTTAATTTACCGAAATGTCGTCTTCTTGAGTGATTACTATTTAATTGTCACTAATCAGCCACTAATCGACTTTACATTTGCGAAATTGGATATAGGATGGCTTGCGACGCCAACAAACTATGCATGTTAAAAAATTACGTACGAAATGTTCCGCATAATTGTTTTACCCGATGGGTTTAACAGGTGAAACGGTTTAGTAGATAAGCATTTAAAAAGTTGTGAGATAAGAGAGACGCCGCCTAGCCGACAGCTGTGCAGCGACGAAGGTTGCACCGACACGGCGTCTCCCAGCCACCACCATCTGCTCATAGTACCCGGTCGGTTAAACGACTTTCCTCAATTCGATTTTTCGCTCGTCTCATGTCAGAATCATTTCGCGAAAAATTAATTCACCAGGTTGAAATTATTATTGTGGCACATCCAAACTTGTTTTTTGACATGTTCAAAACTTATTTTGACATATCCAAACTTGTTTTTACCTTTGTAGAAATTTCATCCAACATTCATCTAACGTCAATAGTACCGATGCTATCGCTTTGATAAAACGATGAGCGTTTCTACAAATGTAATGACAAGTTTGGATATGACAAAATACTCTTTTCAATGCGAAAACGAACTATCCTGAGAAATGTTCACTGTTAAATTACCAAGTATCCACTGTACGACATGTTTGGTATGTTTACATGGTAGTTTGTTTGTGCAAATCTCTTTTAGTTTTGGTGAAATCATCGGATGAACTAATTATGAATTATCAAAAATCAGCTGAAATGGGAAAGTAGCTATGCGCCATACTCGTTAACATAAGGCTGTCCACAGCTTCACACCTGCGCAAGGCACCAGATTTAATGCTCTCGATGATGTTAACAACCGTAAGTTCCTTACGTTTCTTTAAAGCTGCTTCCTCCAGTCATTTAGCACATCTCGAATCAGGTTCGTTGAATGTCAAACCTGTTGCGTGTGAACAGTTATACGCGCAGTCGGCTTAACAAAAGACGTACCAATTGCTCGACATGCTTCTAACTCCAGATCCGATAATGAATCAAACACATTTAACATATCAATGACTGAACTATTTTGACCACAGTAAGAGGCACGATGGATTGGAATACTGGTTATATCCAAGCAATACTGGAGGGAATAATGGCAGAGAAATTAAGCAAAATGCAAGTTACGACAAATAAATGGGAGAAGGACAGTGGCTAGAGTCTCGTAGAGGGAGGCCATGGGGGGAGCCTACAGTCACCCATTACTTTACCATGCTGACGCAACAGATTGCACTCGTAAAAAAATAAACATTTGAACCAAAGGGGGCATGGCAATGGTCCCCGCTAAATACATCACTGGAGAAGGACGTCACATATGTCTTCGGAAGAAGGACATCGTACATATATATATCTTCGGAATGGTATAACAGCGACTAGATGATATGTGAGAAATGTGTCGGTTTGGCAAAAAATGTGCAGCAACGTCCCGAATAGGATAGGCCTATAAGCAGGTGGAAGACGAACGTACAAATACAAGTAATACGTATGACCTAATCAACCACTGAGTCGCACATCCAGGTGGAGTGGAGTGTATCGTGCTACGTATAGAGTGTCCGCTGCTAGCTGAACTTTGGAATGTTGTTACACTTAGTGACGACGGGTGATTATTTGGTCAAACACGACTATCGGCGGTCGCTGACCGGTCGTAATTCACGCTGCTAGAACAAGCAGGACGTTGATGTCATGTTTGTTCAGACACCTGTGTGAATTAACAGTTCTGATGACACAGTCCTTCCGTCCAACTGTCTTGTCTTCTCTGTCGTCTACTTAGGAACTCATTCACTTATTTTGTTTTCTTCCTTCCTTCCTGTCTCCTTTTCCTACATTAACTCCCTCTCGTTCCTTCACTTTAATAATATATAGTGACGATGACGATGACGATGACGATGACCATTATAATGATGATGATGATGATGATGATGATGATGATGATGATGATGATGATGATGATGATGACCATTATAATGGTGATGATGATGATGATGATGATGACCATTATAATGATGGTAGAAGGGTCCGACGGCTTTCAGTGTGTCAACTTCCGAAAGACATCTACACGAAGTTGCCTAAGCTTCGGAACCCCAGTCCTCCCGACTGACAGCCCAGTGTTCTAACCGCCGAGCCACTGCGCCCAGTGCTTTCTCCATCCGCCCGCTAAATGGTCCACCAACAAACACATATCCACATCCTTGGCGACTGTGCGGACTTCATACAACAATGGTGTCCGCAGACAACGGTTCGTCACACACGGCTGCCTTTCAACGGCCTCACGGGGCTTTGTGTGTCTTACACTCGATGCCGGGCCAGTAGACACACGTCGTCGGCCTTTGAAGACACCGGCCGTGGTCGCGCAGGTGCTGACCACAGTTGACCACCAAGCTCTTCCGTTCGCGCCTCCAAGTTATTCTGCACTCATCTGATTGGTGACGTCATAGGTGACACGCATCCGGCAAGTGCGACGGTTAGTCGACCGGCTTTGATGTCCTCGCGACGAATAAACAGAATGATTGTTCGCGTCACCAGAAGTGTTATTTAGATTGCACTGCATGCTAAAGATTATAGCCAGCAGCTCGACGCGTTGGTGGACGGAAGGAAACGATCGCTGTAGTGAACAGCACAGCCTTATAGAACACCTGCTAGGAAACTCAGTGGTCAGATACTGAAAATATATGTAATTTTATAAATGAGACACCAATGAAATTCCGAAATAAAACATGCCACATCCCAATACGATACATTAGATTTATTATTATTATTATTATCATTATTATTATTATTATTATTATTATTATTATTATTATTATTATTATTATTATTATTATTATTAGTAGTAGTAGTAGTAGTAGTAGTAGTAGTAGTAGTAGTAGTAGTAGTATAGTATTAGCAGCATTAATTATTATTATTATTGCTGAGAAACGCTGTATACAGACATATGTCCACGGGAATATATCACAGAACAACAAGTCCACGGATAAAATGCCACACGACAATAATTCCACGACAAAACAGTATTGTTTCACGTACAAGATGACGTCATTCTACAATATAAAGGGAGACGAAAGCGTAACAATCATTCGACTTAAGCACACGGATGTGGTACTCATTGTATTAAATTATTTAAACAGAGTTTACCAATTTGTCTGCGCAGTGGCGTATAATGACCCGGGGGCAGTGGGTGCACTCTCACCTCGGCGTCGTGTCTGGGGGGGGCGTCAAATCGCCATCAACTTACCCATCAAGCGGATAATATCATATTAAAAATCCGCGATTCTGCTGTCGTATAACCTTAGTTGCGTATATTAATCATGTGTGATACAGCGTATTTGTTATTAAATACGTTGTAAACAGTGAATTCATGAGGGGGACCAAATTATGTTTTGCCGACAACCCTCACTATGCCACTGTGTCTGCGACACAATGCCGTTGACACCTATACAGTGGACATATCCGTTGGCATTTCGTCAGTGATTCGGAAAGCCTGGCAGATTGTGTTCGAGACTAAATCGAAACAAAAGTCCTGGTTGTGGAGGCCATGCACCTAAACGAGATAACAAAAACTAACCACGTGCAATTGAAATGAAGGATATCACGCCAGTGGTTTACTCAGTATGTGTTCTAAAAGTGGAAGATTCCGGTCATTTCTCCGAATCACGGAGGGCTGACAGGTTAACAAGCGCGACCAAAACCACTTAATTGTAGTTACGAATGGTTATGTGGTAGTAACTCTTATAGGTGAACAGGACGAAAACTATAGTTTTATTTCGCTTTGATATAAGGAGGAATTCGTTTATTATTGATCGATATAGGTAAGTTTGCCGAGTACAGAGAAGATTTAAGGTACTTGCAGTCTGACGAAACAGCTCATTTGTCAGACAGAACGTTCTATAAATAATGTTTTCACTTTACCAACTTCAGCAACATCGCAGCAAAACACCGAGTCTATAGTTGATGTTACATAAATCTGACGAAATTGTGCACCCAATAGTTTGATCGTAAGTTTGATGGACACCCCATTTTGCATATTAGCATTATTAAAATGCTTAATAATATGTCCTAATTCGTTTTCTATCGACATGCTACATTGTTATTGTAAACTAAGCAACGTCAATCTAGCCGTGTTTAACAATATTTAACCAGATTTAACAAGCAAAAAACCCAGATGGCAGTGGACAAGGACGCCTTTGGCTTATCGAGAGTCCAACGATGTTGCATTACTTAGTGCAGTGATATCCAGATGGACGAGTGGCTAGTCAAATAGTAGACAATCGTGGCTTCTCAAGCATACGGGACCACATCATAAAAGTGGCAGTCAGTAGACCGCCGTTGTTTGCCGACAGTCCGTTATATGGGTGCGCGAAGACGTCGTTTATTGCCAACACTTCTGGAGACATCGTAAATCACGTCTTGGGAGTGGTCGGCACTGTCCGTGACAGACAGAGCAGCCAACCAGACGTCAGATCAGTGGCCCGTCCAATCAGCTGCGACGCCTTCGGTCGGATTATCAGCCGCCGGCTTTCATAAATCAAAACTGTGGATTGGGTCCTGGTCGAATTAGTCGGACTGTTACTGCACACGCGACAACTACAACAACGACGACACACGACCTTTATCACGGGCGATAACGTCAGGATAATACAAGTGACATCGCAACATTTTGCAAGTAAGTTGTTTATTATTATCGTGCTGTACTGGAGTAAGACACTGAATGTTTATCCGTTCCTGTAAACAATAACGTCGTCACATGAACGATAATTTCCCGTATTAAGATTTTATTTTACTGCATATCAACGAATATGACTGTATGTTCATCTATTAACCTTGTAGACTTCGACTACTTCCAAACTGATGTAAATTAATGGTTAGTGTGAACAAACTGATGTAAATTAATGGTTAGTGTGAACAAACTGATGTAAATTAATGGTTAGTGTGAACAAACTGTAAGAAACAAACAGCTATGTCTATGATGCCCGCATGCTTCGTTCTCGAAATGTTAGCAGTTGCGTTTTTTGTTGTATGAAGTGATGCATAAATAAAGTATGACATTGGTTTGTAGCAGTAGTACTGTCTGGTGATAATTATGTTGAAATCTACACGCTTAAAGCGCGTTCGTTGAAGAATAAAGCAAACATTTATGGCGGACGTTTTTCCGCTTCCTTTGTTCTTGGCCGACATTGTAAACGGCTTACTTCGTTCTAACGGATTTAGTGCGATGTAAATTTAACATTTATATAAGTTTCTATACTTATCACCTGAAACAGAAATATTTTCTTTTAACCCGCTGTCTTTATAAACTCGATTGTGTTCGTTTGTTGTTTGGTGAGTGTGCTCTTTGTTAAGCGTAATGATACGTAATGATACGCAGATACGATGGTTTCAGCCAGTTGTAGAGGTTAGAACTTCATGACAAATGGGAAAGCATTTCAAAGTATATTGCACAAATACTATTGGAAACAAGTTTAAGTCTTTTTAAATGTCATTTATTAGAAATGGCGTAATATTAGATAATATTAAATAACTTCCACAAATATATTTTCTTGGGTCGTTTCAGGGCTCATCGCATTATACCCTTAAATCATAAATTGAAAACGATTTTAAAATATTTTGTTTGATTGAATTTTGTTTGTTTGCGTAACCACGCATTGGAGATTATTATAGCCTGTGTCAGTTTCATCGTGAACCTAAAACTCACGCACCGTTATTTTATGTATATTTTGATAGCAAATCGCAAAGATTAAGTTATTGCCGTATATACATGGCCATTTAAATATAGTCGTTTTTAATCATAAAATAGTGTTACATAGTGTAAACTATACACCAAACTATATACATACATATATATATATATATATATATATATATATATATATATATATATATATATATATATATATATATATATATATATATATATATATATATATATATATATATATATATATATATTCTAACATGCATCTTAATTGATCGCCCAAATGTGGTTTAATGGAATATCCGTTTTAATGACACGCGGTTTGAAAAAAATATATAATTGTAACGTTTTCTGTTTCATTTGAATGTTTCTCCCCGAATACCATGTTTACATTGCATGCTGAAAGGCACGGTCGATATCCATAAACAGATAACGACAAACGTGTATTTAAACATGCGGGCGCTCAAGAAGTTATAAATTAAAAAGTTTCTACTTCATGGTAAATTACGTCAAACATTTCTCGTTTAATAATGACCAATCTATGTAGTGTGCTTCTTCGTCGAAGCTTCTGCGCCTTAGTAAAATATTTAATATTTAACGAGGAACATTGGTTGTAATAATATCTACGAGGTTTCTTACGATACTGACATGCACAATGTTGGAATATCGGTGGTAATTATATTTTTCGTCTCTGCTATATACACGCGTGCCCATTGTTGGTGGTCTTCGGTTTAATATTATGGATAGCGAGGCTGAGTTGGGTGTCGAGTTCCGTCAACACACTCCGTCCCCTGCTGCGCCAATGCGACCCGGCGGATTCCACAGTCAAAACACCCCAAGTGCCCGGTAATTCGTCGCTCGTGTCATCGCTGATAAGACATGGGTGGGCCGACGGGGTTGTTAAGTTGTTATAAGGGGTGGTACGATATCACCCGTATCTGTAAACACGGCGTTTAGATCTTGCCACGGCCATCAGTAGTGACGAGAACGTGCGAACACTGGGCTCTTCCTGCTTAATCGAATAACAACTGAGTAGAAACTGATTGTTATTTATACACGAACACGTGTTGTTGTTACTACACGAACATACATGCATGTACACACACATATAAACATGCATACTAGCAATAGTTCAAAATAATAGTTCTGAAATAAAGCCAGAGGAATAAAAAAATTAAAGACTTCGTGTATAAGTAAATTATATTAACACGCATAGCTGTAAAATTATATACACACAGTATTTATATTAATGAATAATATTACTTTATAATATTATATATATATATATATATATATATATATATATATATAATATATATATATATATATATATATATATATATATATATATATATATATATATATATATATATATATATATATATATATATATATATATATATATATATATATATATATATTATATATATATATATATATATATATATATATATATATATATATATATATATATATACATATATATATATATATATATATATATATATACATATATATATATATATATATATATATATATATATATATATATATATATATATAAATATATATATATATAAATGAAGTAATATATATATATATATATATAATTATAATAAGTAATATTATTCATTTATATAAATACTGTATGTATATAATTTTACAGCTACGCGTGTTAATGTAATTTACTTATACATAAAGTCGCACAAAATATAATTTACATATACACAAAGTCGTTCATTTTTTTATTCCTCTGGCTTTATTTCAGAACTATTATTTTGAATTATTGCTAGTATGCATGTTTATATGTGTGCGTACGTGCATGTATGTTCGTGTAGTAACAACAACACGTGTTCGTGTATAAATAACAATTAATTTCTGCTCAGTTGTTATTCGATTAAGCATGAGCCTACGTCCTTCGCGTTATGTTTTAATACACGCGCACACGCACGCACGCACGCATACACACATATATACACACGCACGCACGATATATATATATATATATATATATATATATATATATATATATATATATATATATATATATATATATATATATATATATATATATATATGTGTGTGTGTGTGTGGTGTGTGGTATGTATATATGTGTGTATATATATGTATATATATATATATATATATATATATTATATATATATATATATATATATATATATATATATATATATATATATATATATATATATATATATATATATATAATAAACACACACGCATACACACAACAATATGATACAATTATATTATGAAATATAAAACGAGACATGACGCTGTATTTCTAACGTTTTTATTGTCACTTTCGATGATAATGATTACTAAGTCGCCAAACGTGTCCCAAATGACGATGTTCAAATACCTTACTTTTCAGACGTTGACCAGATCGACCGATGAATGACATATCGCAGCCACTCGTGTCCCGAGCACTCGACCTCCCTGTCCATCCTCGGTCCAGCGTCTCTCTCTTTGGTCAAGCTGTCGGGTGTCTGCCAACGCAACTCAACTCGGACGCCTTGCAGATGAACCAGGTGGCGTTCACCCATGCGCAGATGTGGAACTCGGGACACGTGATTATGACGGAATTGTGGCAGCTACAACAGCAACAGCAGCGGCAACATGTAAGACAGAATATCTCTATCGTAAAACAAAACAGTTCAAGCTATACACGTAGCGCACTTGACACTGAAACGGTGTCGTACCTGTAAACTTAACAATCCCAAATTATGTGATTTTTCAAGAACTTACTTTACGCTGTCTTTATAAACTGACATTTCTGTTTAGGATTTATAACATATTAATCGTTACTTAATGCAAATTTAAACAAGTGTAATAGGTATAGATAATATCGACACATTACCAGTTCATATACATTACCATAATAATAACAAAGGTTATTGAGATGATTTTACGGAGGTTCTAGATTTTTGGTTAACTCTGCAACAAATATAGCGTTCATCCTACCTAAGGCGAGTAGACAAGTCATAACAGGCGTTTTTAAACATTTGATTGCTATACTCTTACTATAAAACGTGATGTAAAGCAGTAACAAGTGTTTTAATAAATGACAGCGAAACGCACCTTTCGGCAGAAAAGTGAATGTGTTTTAAATAGTTTTCAAATAATATATGAAATTTATTTTTAAATGCATTTATATTATAACAACTACATCTTGTTAATAATAAGAAGGTCCTATTATGAAGGCCCTGTTCGGGTATCGGGCAATAAGAATGAATTTATGTAACATTTATTATGTGTTTTCTTATGGATAGAGAATGTTTAAATGTGTGGTCGTTGACACGTTTAGATGCTATGGTTGGCTTACTGCGAACAACTCCGCCGTCAACACGCGGTTCACTCACCTGACGACAGCGACAAAGCGGCCTCGCCGAAAAGTCACAAGTTCGACTTTGCTCACCTTGCCGAGTCAGCGACGAGAAAAGACGAATTCAGCAACGACATTGACAGAAAGGCCGCCAGCCTATCGGACAGCGGAACAATCTTCTGCAGAAGTTCGGCGCATCCTGCCCGCGTGACGTCATTCGACTTCCGGCGAGAGATTGGAGAGCGTTTTGCAGCGACGCTCGGAAAGACGCGCGGCAAAAGAACGCGGTGAGTGAACAGTCCGTCCTCCGTCAGGCGTGCCAACATTTATCTTATCACTTTACGCATTTTTATTTCATTTAGTATGAGAATTTAGAATGTTTGTCAAGAAATGTCTCAGTTTCAGTTGCCTACAATTGTGTTGAGTTTTACTAGAAACACGATAACGATGGCTTTTGTACGGAACAATTTTACGTCTCTCGAATGCACAAATGCCACGTATAAGAAGTCATATACAACAATGACATCACCCAGCCTATAAATCATATATACCAATGCGCCAGCCGTCCATTTTTTATTTAATTTTAATTTAATAAAGTTGTGGTAGTGAGTGGCGCCACTGTCGGGGGAGGGGGTGTGGATAGTTTGCTTGTGTAGTAGTAAAACCGAACCGGACCGAGCCGAACTGTCGTCGTTGTACGGTGTGTTATTGTTGTCACTTCGTCTCCGTCGACACCTGTTGAGTATTTGCGAGGGCCTCGTGATTTAGACATTAAAATATAAAAACGTTGACAAAAATTCTTGAGAAGTTTTGGTTCGTTTTCGATATTAAGTTTCTCAAGCATAACTAAACGGTTACCTTGTTTAGCAAAGTGGGTTTTCGATGTTTACTAAACAAGGTAACCGTTTTATTATGCCAAACGAAGAACTAACCGCACATCTATATCAATCTGGATATCTTTCAATCACGCCGTAATTAAGACGCGGGCTCTCACTTGGGTGAGGTATGGGGCTGAGGCGAAAGACGTCACCTCGTACGGCGAGAACCGGGGAACCTATTGCCCCAGGTCGCCCCCAAGTAAGCTCTAGTTAACACATTGCTGGCATTCTCCTGCGACACATCGACTAACCAACGTCGTTCCCGGCACACCCCCGCTGTGTGGTTGTAATCTCCAACTGTGTACCACACACTAGAGCTGAAGTAAACAGAAAACATTCTTTACACCGAGATACCAACTTGACGTTTTCATCATCATCACCAGTCCAGTTTATGCGTGGTATTATCCTTAGACGCCATATCTTGAATCCCTGCATACCAATGCCATTTTTTACTTTTCGTCCTCCTCATATCGTTGTCACTGTCGAATTTCACACGACTTCAATTTGACCATCCTAGCGGGTTGTTTTGGAGTTCAACCTTTAATATCGTGGATTGTTCTTATATGTTCTACTTGTCATATTCAGCAATGTTGACTTTCAGTCTATTATTACAATTATATATAGGCTCCATGTGTTTGTTTTCCTGTCATTTCCTTATTGTTATTACTGCTTACAGTGTCCTCTTGTTGTTGTTATTACTGCTTACAGTGTCCTCTTGTTGCTGTTATTACAGCTTACAGTGTCCTCTTGTTGTTGTTATTACTGCTTACAGTGTCCTCTTGTTGTTGTTATTACTGCTTACAGTGTCCTCTTGTTGTTGTTATTACTGCTTACATTGTCCTCTTGTTGTTGTTATTACTGCTTACAGTGTCCTCTTGTTGCTGTTATTACTGCTTACAGTGTCCTCTTGTTGGTGCTATTACTGCTTACAGTGTCCTCTTGCTGTTGTATGATTGCTGTTTATACAATCATTGTCATTGATAACATAACACTCAACTCAATCAAGTTTGTGTTTGTTTAATTAACCCTTAGTCACAACGTAATTATATGAAATATCATACTTTGTTGGGGCTTTCCCTTGACTGGAAATTCTAAACACGTACACTTATAGTTGTTATCGAATAATCATGTTATATAGTATAAACTATTATCTATTCTAACGTATTGACCGCCCACACGTGTTTTAACGAATGACAATTAATCTTTATTAAATATAATATTATATTTATGAACATCGAACTTGCCGATCTGCATGATAAGTAAACATTCTATTCGAGTCGAAGCATTCAAATGAAACAAACAGATAACGGTCAAATCATATGAATACATCGTGGTTCATTAAAACACATTTTGGCGGTCAAGATCTTAGAATGGATAAAGTTGATAATATATATTATATGATTTTACGATAAATAACCTTCAGAGTTTACCCCTATAGAATCACTGGGGTATTTAGGGGGGGCATTGGGCCATGTCCCCTTTTGCTTTATGTTTTTCGCATTTTCCTTTGCGGGGCTACATCGTAGCATGGGTGACTAGGATTGCCCCCTTAACCTCCCCTTGACCTCCCCTTGACCTCCCCCTAGTTCCTAGACAAGCCACTGTTTATAATCGTCCTCACCAGTAACCGTGTGTCTGCAGGGTTAAGAAGCAGTACATCTGTCGGTTCTGTGGACGACACTTCACCAAGTCGTACAACTTACTGATTCACGAGCGCACGCACACGGACGAGAGACCATACCCGTGTGACGTATGTGGCAAACGATTCCGGCGACAGGACCATCTCAGAGACCACAAGTAGGTCTTGGTTCACTTTTATATATAGTTATATCTGATCATTTCTATTGTTGTTATTAACAATGTGTTATAATTAAAATGTTAAGCAAATCATGTTACCATAATACATTACATTGTGATATAAACAAATAAAATGTTTTGTAATAGTTCTGATGATAATTTTACGAGATCATTATATAATCGGTGACAACCTAAGTAAAGTTGGTATTAAACAGCATAAAGCATTCAGATTACCAGTTATACATTAACGCCATATAAGTGTCCTTATGTCTTCGTTTGGTTTATGTATAGTTAAATACCAACGTTTCATAAGGTTTCTAAAATCCGCGAAATAGATAGTGCTTATATGGCATGCGGTGGCATTGGCTTTGTCGACGTTTCAAACGTGTATTGCTATGCTTTTCGTGCGTGCGTGCTTGCTTGCGTGCGTGCGTGCGTGCGTCCGTGCGTGCGTGTATGCGTGAGTCTGTATGTGTATGATAGCTCATGATTTAACTGGTGTGTGTCCAGATACGTCCACTCGAAGGAGAAGCCATTCCGCTGTGACCAGTGCGGCAAAGGATTCTGCCAGTCTCGGACGCTAGCCGTCCATAAAGCGTCACACACGCCGCGGGTAAGTCGACTCGTCGGCAGCCGAACAGGGGCCGAAATATATGTTAACAGACAAAAAAACACATATTGTATTTTTCCTAATAGCAGCGGAAAATTAAAGATTATCTTGATCACATCAAATGTGGTCTTATTATAATTACTATTATTATGGAATTCATATTATTATTATTGTTTTTTTTCTTCGTGTTATTATTATTATTGTTATTATCATTATTATTATTTTATTATTATTATTATTATTATCATCATCATTATTATTATTATTAAATGTGGTGTTGACGTTAATTCCACGATCGGTAACCGCATAGGCAGCAATACGGAACAAACAAAAGAAATTAGTATCCGAACAACATATTTAGCTAATAATATTGACTTTTCTACGCAACTGAATGCATTATCTTTCTCAATGTCGACACCAGTTTTGTCCGTTGTTTATCTCCGTTCTTCTCGCGTCTGGCACAGCTATGTGGATACCCACAAATAAAGGTCAATATTAACTTCGTCTAAATTTTAATTGAGAGAACAATAATGCGTGGTGACAATCAAACCACGATAGACGTAGCTATCGATGTTTCTCATAAAATGCAACTGTATAAAATTAGTATTACTGAAAATATGAATTTACTCTGCTTTCATGTCAAGTGGTAATTGCAGTTGATTCCGCCATTCCCTATTGATGCTGCATTAAATACATCGCTTATGTGAATCAGCCACTTAATTAAACCAAACTGCTCTGGCCTGAAGTTTTTCTATTAAGCGGAATCCACTGTATTAATATGTAGCTTTTGACATAATGCTAAATAAAAGCGGTCACCTTTCGGTTTGTTTTTGTTTTGTCTCAATGTTTTAAACACGGTAGTGATGTTTAAAATTAGGCGTTATTTCTTGTGTATTGAAATACCAAAAAGAATAATTAGGTTGTAATTATACAGTGTATTAAAACTGCATATTTGTTGTCACAGGAAGAGCCGCCGAAGTGCCTGGTTTGTCCGAAATCGTTCGCACAACACGAACACGCGCACACGCCTGTACTCATGCACAGTGATGTACAGACAGGGTCAAGCTCTCTGCTGTCATTCGACCCTCAAGCCACCCACCACGTCAGCTGTCGCCAGATGTGTCCACACTCACCACCGTCACGTGGTATCAGCCGGAACTGTCCGACTGACGCTCGGGTCGCTCCGGAATGTTTTGGACGACCCTTTACGGTCGAGATTAATTCGTCGCAGTGTAACGAGAGAAACGAAGCCGAATGTGCGGACAACTTGACGCGAAGATTGTTTCCATCCTGCGATGTATTTAATATATCTGATTTGGGCAAAGGATGTCAACAAAACGGTTTGGCGAGCGACGACGAAATTACGTCTTCGAAAGGAAGTGAAACCAACAGTAACGACGACAATGTCGACAAACCGGTGACAAATCTAGAATTTGGTGACAGGGACTCCGGAGTTGACGAGGATGAGATGATCGATGTCGAATCGTGTTGACTTCCAGACAATGGACGTTGAATGGGCGCGATGTTTCGCTTGTCAATTAGCTGTATCCCGTAATATTGGATGCTTCGCTTACACACATTGTTCTACGCCATGTGCCACTGCCTAATCAAAAGGTGCTTTCGTTCATATACAAGCCGGTCCAGTCTGGGTAAAATAAAACAGTCGCATGGTATTACAAAATGCGTGTTGATTTGAGGCGTTGTTTTGGACAAAACAGGAGAGAATTAAACATGTGAACGCACACAATCGGTGCCGTCGTATTTCCTTATCCCACGAACACGAACATACTCACACACATACGCACGCACGTACACACACACACACACACGCATGTTTGTATGCTTACACACACGCACGCATGCGCATACACATGCTTACACACATACATGCACGCATGTCTACTCAACGTCAAGTATATGAAGCCAAACACATAAAGCCAAACACAAACAAACACAATCCTATCCGTAACTTATAACAATCGATGATTGGCATCTTAATATCAAATTAATATAATAGTTATATTCTGACGTGATATCATTACTGCTTTGTGCTAATATTGTCCGCAATTGATCAACTTTACAACAGAGTCGAATTTGACGAACATTTCATGCAACAGTTTGAAACATTCCACAGCGTTTTTACCTCCACTTGAAAATTGGTTAGAAACTGGTTAGAAGTGGCGTTGTGGGCGCAACCTTAGTCGTGTTTTACTTCACTATTATTATTGTTATTGTTATTATTATTATCATTATTATTAGTATTATTGTTTCACCCGCATGACACCTGTGCTTTCTCTTGGCGGCCACTAAAGAAAACATTCCCGTTTTAAATCACTAGCCAGTGTAGCCACGAATGGCGAGACAAAGAAAACATGTCTTAATTAAATATAACCTGCGTTTTGCTTACAAACACCGTAGGTAGCCTATATGACATGTTCAGACTGATTTTTATGCAAAGCATCGCGCTGATTAACGACAACCTGGCGTGTCGTGTATCAAAACGATTGCTCAAAGTTAATAAGTCACTTCACACCGTCCTGTTTGAACAGCCGCCAGCGTGTGTAGGTGGTGCCGTCCTGTTTGAACCGCCGTCAGCGTGTGTAGGTGGTGCCGTCCTGTTTGAACCGCCGCCAGCGTGTGTAGGTGGTGCCGTCCTGTTTGAACCGCCACCAGCGTGTGTAGGTGGTGCCGTCCTGTTTGAACCGCCGCCAGCGTGTGTAGGTGGTGCCGTCCTGTTTGAACCGCCGCCAGCGTGTGTAGGTGGTGCCGTCATGTTTGAACCGCCGTCAGCGGGTGTAGGTGGTGCCGTCCTGTTTGAACCGCCGCCAGCGTGTGTAGGTGGTGCCGTCCTGTTTGAACCGCCGACAGCGTGTGTAGGTGGTGCCGTCCTGTTTGAACCGCCGTCAGCGTGTGTAGGTGGTGCAATGTGGTAGAGGCTTCCAGCGTGTGTAGGTGGTGCAATGTGGTAGAGGCTTCCAGCGTGTGTAGCTGGTGCAATGTGGTAGAGGCTTCCAGCGTGTGTAGGTGGTGCAATGTGGTAGAGGCTTCCAGCGTGTGTAGGTGGTGCAATGTGGTAGAGGCTTCCAGCGTGTGTAGATGGTGCAATGTGGTAGAGGCTTCCAGCGTGTGTAGGTGGTGCAATGTGGTAGAGGCTTCCAGCGTGTGTAGGTGGTGCAATGTGGTAGAGGCTTCCAGCGTGTGTAGGTGGTGCAATGTGGTAGAGGCTTCCAGCGTGTGTAGGTGGTGCAATGTGGTAGAGGCTTCCAGCGTGTGTAGTTGGTGCAATGTGGTAGAGGCTTCCAGCGTGTGTAGGTGGTGCAATGTGGTAGAGGCTTCCAGCGTGTGTAGGTGGTGCAATGTGGTAGAGGCTTCCAGCGTGTGTAGGTGGTGCAATGTGGTAGAGGCTTCCAGCGTGTGTAGGTGGTGCAATGTGGTAGAGGCTTCCAGCGTGTGTAGATGGTGCAATGTGGTAGAGGCTTCCAGCGTGTGTAGGTGGTGCAATGTGGTAGAGGCTTCCAGCGTGTGTAGATGGTGCAATGTGGTAGAGGCTTCCAGCGTGTGTAGGTGGTGCAATGTGGTAGAGGCTTCCAGCGTGTGTAGGTGGTGCAATGTGGTAGAGGTTTCCGAAGAGTTGGTGGTTTAATATTAAATATGCTTTAACACGAAAGCAAACGTGATTAGTTTTAAAGGTACACTTATTACAGAAAAAAACGAAAGATGTTGAAACACTAACAATTCAAATGTATCTTTAGTTGTGTATGAATACATATGTATGTATTCGGGTTTTGGGAAAAGGTAAAACATCAGTTCGAAAAGTAAAGGTAAGTTCTTTAATATCCGGTGCGTAAGTTCGCTCAAATCGCTTTACACTTGATCCTTATAGCAGCTCCTGACACACCATCTTAGCTGTCGTTACCAGCATTTCGTCGGTACTCGGCTCCGATTAAACTGTGCAGGTTTAAAATATGATTCGACTATTTGGCCGCGTGAAACTCATCTGCCTTGAATCAACAGATGGCGGGGCCTCTTCGTACTTGGTCAGTGGGCGATTTCACGGCGCGAATATGCTCACTTTGGTGTGACCTGTCTTTGATGCTTGCTGGACACCCTGCTGGCGAGTGTGATAGCAGTAACGAGTCACGTGCGGACTAAAGCAAAATGATGCGTGACTTCTCGCTGTGAAATCTTGAAACAACGCTGAATGCTTTGCAGAACATTGAATGAAACAATCACTATTAAACATTAGGTTGTACACACGCCATATTTATTTTATAATTTATAGTGACACATTATTGGAATTCCCATATTATTCCAAATGTATGCCGATGTCTGATTATCTGGTGGTGTCAGGCTCAGATGTAGAAGAGCGAGTGAGTGAGTGAGTGAGTGAGTGGGTGGGTGGGTGGGTGGGTGAGTGAGTGAGTGAGTGAGTGAGTGAGTGGGTGGGTGGGTGGGTGGGTGGGTGGGTGGGTGGGTGACATACATACATACATACAGACAGACAGACAGACAGACAGACAGACAGACGGACAGTACTGTGTGTATGTATGTGTATGTGTGTGTGCGTGCGTGCGTGCGTGAATACATACATGCATGCATGTATGTATGCATCCTCACCTTCATCCCAGCTGAGAGCAGCCGTCTTAACGCTGTGTCATTAGCGAGTGTCCGATGTGGTCTCTGTCGTCGACAGCTGTAGACGCTCCACGAGTCAACAATTAATGGGCCATTTACAGCTTCGATAAGAGATTACTCGAACCTACACTGCACGCGCGGGTCACCTCGGTGGAGGGTATTGGAGCGGCAGCGGCAGCAGCACTGACAACATGACTGCCATTTAGTGCATTTCATATTAAATCTTATTAAAATACATGATTTAACAATAAACGTCCACAAATAAATAACGGGTACCATAAATAACATAAAAAATGGCGTCAAAACAATAGAATAGAATAATAAACACTTAAACGTTGTCAAGTGTATGTTAGTGCAAAACTAGAAAACAAACCGAATATAAAACAGATTTACACGTCTCTTAAAAAAATGTTCTAGATGCAGATCTTCTGGGATTTACCCGACTGACAGCTGGTACTGAAGACGGTCATCATGAATATTACTCAATACTTTACTGCCAAATCGCAGTTTCATTTTATGCACGGAAATTGTGCATAAACATTCAATTGTCTTACATTTATGAAGCATTTCGTCGAGGGTTGTACGTACTGGGAATCTTTATATGCAGGACGGGGGGGGGTGCATGCATGTTTGCCTTGCTTGTTCGTATACTCATTCCTTCGATCAACATACGTCGGAATGGAAGCATCAATATCTAGTCATTAATTAAAGTGCTCTTTCACGCCACTATCCCTGCATGCACAGGGGGTCCAACTCTAGCAAGAAGGAGGCGCCCTCACGGATGATTAAGTATTTTCCCTTGGGCAAAGTGGGACGGAGGCACGCGCCATCCCTGCAGTGTTATCACACCCGTCAACGGGGCGCGAGCCAGCGGGGTAATTTACTGGAGAATCGTCGCGTTTGTAAAATGTTGACATTAATATCGCAATGTAGATTGTTTATTGAAGTTAAGGTAGGGGGGAAGCATGTGCCAATGTCAGAAACCCGTCAATAGCTACATAATTAGGTTTGTGTAGACGTGTCACGTCAGTATGTTATAATGTGATTAGTTTGGATCTGTTTGTCTGGTTTACAAATCGTAATTATAAATGTGTAAGTTCTGCATAACTTTTCTGCATGTACAATACTTATCGATGTCCATGACGTGATAGCCCCTGGAGTGTTGGAATCGACTTAGGTACTTAAAGAAGATGTGATTATTGAAACGGTTCGTTCAGTTGAAGTGTTATCTTTCTTTTTTTATGCACGATTGAGTTCAACCGAAACTGCCAATGTCGTGCTTAATATTTGTCACCGATCGGGTTAGTATTCCTTTAATGTGTGTGTGTTTTAATGTCCAGTGCAAATGGGAGATTTAACGGGTGTGCGTGCGTGTATATATTGAGCCTATGTTTCGAATAGATGGTTACGATAACTTACTATAAAATTGCTAATGGTGCGTTAGAAAAATCTACATTACGCTGTTGAAGAGTCAAAACAATGGAAGCCCATTTTGATTTGCATCATATGGTTGGTTGGATGTAAGTATATTACACTCACATCTAACACACAAAAATGGACTTTAATGTTTTTAATTATTCAACGCCATCTGTTTAGGGATCAACACAATGACAATCCACTTTCGTGTGTTAGAAGTTAGTGTTCTAGACACATATCCAACTAACCAGGTGGTGCTGATCAAACTGGACTTCCATTCTTTTGACAGCGATTAGCATGGTAAACAAAATCTGACCACAGTACTTAAAATATTCAACGCTCACATTAACGCAAAGTGTGTGAATAAACGCAACGTGTATGAATAAAAAGTATCCTTGTAACATATAATATGATGACTGTGTACTTGTTAATATATTATTGTGTGAGTTTCGTGTGTCAGCATGCAGCTGAAAAGTGTGTGTGATCTGATAGGTGAAACAAAATTGCCATTTTCCTGTATACATTTGATAGATAAATGACCAACATGGTATCGTACTAAAGCTGCGACAATGACATCAGTTGCAAGCAGCTTCATTTCCCCTGTATCCCTGTGCATGTGTACCACTCACTAGTTGACGATCACTGTGTCCTTACAAATATATATCATTGATTGGTTACGTGTTATTCATGTCTCATTTACGAGTAAACTGTATATGTATTTCCAATTTAGCACAACTACATTTACCATTTTCGTAATGCCATCTCCTACAAGTGACATTATGACATAATGTTAAAATTGTTACAACCAGCCCCGGTCTCGTCAACAGTAAAATAGTACGTGAGAAAAATCTAGTAGCTGCCTTCCGCGATAACCACTCGTCTCGTCCGCGTGCCTTGTCGAATGACGCAACCTTCACTGAGTGTTACGTAAACACCGAGGAAGATCTTCAAAACCTGCCACAATTCACACTGGAGTGTGTGTTTTCGCGCTACTCCTGGGGTTTAACGTCCAAATGATCGCCTGCAAAGCAACAGTAAACGCGGCCGAGTGCTCGATTGCAATTGTTCGCGAGATGTCGTCTGCTTGTTCTGCAGTCAGAAGCCGACGCGGAGATGTTTGGTGTTGTCTTCAACCTCGGCGTCCGCTGGATCAGTAAGTGGCTCTTCACACGTAGCTGTTTGTGTCGACGTTCGAATCGGGGCTTTACACCCGGGAAAAGACTGGCTATTTATTTGGAACACCAATAAGGATTTACATCACAGTTAAACCATGATTTGTAAACACCCATGTGAATACACGAGATTACTTTTTACAACAAGAATTGTGCGCAATGCACTGTGCATGTAAGGTAAACAAAACTGCACGTTTATGGTAATTTGGTAAACATGTCATTGGTTAAAATACGTTATTCTTACATGTTATCTGCCTATTAGACGTACATTTTTACATCTACCTATTAGACGTACATTTTTACATCTACCTATTAGACGTACATTTTTACATCTGCCTATTAGACGTACAGTTTTACATCTACCTATTAGACGTACATTTTTACATCTACCTATTAGATATACAATTCTATTATATTTTGCTGTTTTCTCTTATTATGTTAATTAATAATTATTGTTATTTATTATGGTAATGATGATGGTTATTATGCCTATAGTATTGATGTGTATTATACATATACTTATAACTATGGTTACTATTGTAATCATAATTACGAAACTTTATATGCTGTTTACATTACGTCTATTGCATCACCTCGATATCTAATAATAATAACTCACATTTTTGCCAGACGTTTTTCGTTGTATTTTGCTTCTGATTTCGCTGCAAACGCTAAAGCTAACTTGGACTGGTGTTCATGTTTCAATGGTGTAGGCTCTTCGGTTTTATACCAACCATCGGTCGAACAAACAGCAACTAAGCTATGTGGAATCTGACTGTTTTATGTGGAAATACAATGCATCGAAGTCAAGTTACACAACTTTCGACGATCAATTGTCTGAAAACAGCCTAAGCTAGCATTCACATTTTACAGAGAAATGCGTTTATCGCGTCCCGCCACCTAGTGATCAAATTGAAATAAACGATAACTACGGCTATGGACGATTGGGGCGCTACAAACTCCAGCATATTTGGGACACACCATCGCAGCATCAAGAGCTTGAACAGAAAGGGACGGAGAATGAGACGGTGTTCCTATATCCCGTGGGATTGTTTGAATGCTCCATTTAGCCACGTTGTGCAATAGTTGGGGCACTATCAAAGATAATGTGATGGTTCCAAACATAAGAGGATCCAGACGGTCAAGTAAGGAAAAAATACCGAGAACAATGACTCGGAAGAGAAAAGGAGAACACTTGGCTACGTTTTGCATAATTTTGTAGTAACAAAATGTAAACTGAATTAGGTTTTACCATCTCACTTATATGACCATTCATTGTGAATGAGCCTCTATACGAACAAGTCAGACGACTCTGCGTTGTGCATTTTCCTATCAGGGTGTATTATTGCGATTAAACGACGCCAATAAATCCACAAAGTCAAATATACGTTTGTATTTTTCTACAAAATGTCTGAGGCACATTTCGCCCAAACGACTGGAGTGAGAGCATTAGACAGGATAAACGACGCATTATGACGACAGCTCTTGTGAAATATCCACATAATAATCTTCATAGTTTCCCTCTTCCGCAAACATCGGGATTATCTCTAATTTGTCCAAATTAAACCGAACCTTCTTGTTGACGGGAAGGTTGTTTTTCATCGTGGGGAACTGAAATGCAAGAGTACAAGGTTAGACAATGTTAGACGAATTGTACTTATCAAAAAGCCTTTTAAAAGAAACCAGTCAACGATTAGCAGCTACATTTTAAGTAACTAATATTGTAGGGTTGTTTTTACCATATCCAGGCTAAATATCTTAAGTATCTATGCGTTATTCTAAACGTTTGAATTATTGTTTCACCAAGAAGCAGATATAGATTGATCGATATACAATGTTCGTATCGACACAATTCATCACCACAAAAGGCAGCCTTTTCAAGTCACCGTCTTCATATTATCGTCGTCATTGTCATCATCATCACTATGATTATCATCATTAAACTTAAATATTAGTTATGAAGAACGCCAAAAATAATGTGGATTAACAAAACTAGAGACAAGGAGGTTAAGAGGAGATCAAACTGAAGTTTTTAAGATATTGAATAGACAAGAAAATATAGATAGAAATATTTTTTATCACTAAAGAAAGAGAAGTAGAGGACATGAGGTAACATTAGTAAAAGATCAGTATATATTACAGATTGTGTAACTGCCAGCAGCGTGAATATGTTTTAAAACAAGATTGACACATATACCAGGAGGGCGAGTTACACCACCACCTACATCCAGTAACATCACCACGAGCAAGATACGTGTTTTTTTATCACCACGTCCAAATTGTAGCTCCTGAATGCAGGAACGAGCAATCCATTTGGGATTCAGCTATTACTATTCGCTTAGAAACCGGGCCCGAGACGTTGTTGACTATAATAATTCACACCTGTTAATATTCAACAAGGTACGGTGCCACAAGCAACGTCAAAGCCATCGTCTTGCACCCTTTTCGCGGAGTTTCTATTCACCACACGCTGCAGACTGCCGCTTTTCGAATTGCCTGTAGAAATATTTAATCACGTATCAAAAAAGTACTTCGGGCCCAGTTTCTGAGCGCACTTAAGCCTAACATTCTCCAGTAGTCTTTTGTCAAAATAGCGGTCGCTGTTTTCTACGCAATTGTTCGCTTCCAGTGATTTTATATTGGAAATGTAACGACATCACCACTGCTATGAGTGTTTCGGAAAGCGGATAAAAACAAATGTCAAATGTGTAGGGACGCATGACAATTTCCAAACGAGATCTTCAATGGAATGTTAGACTCAAATTTGTTATTCAAGAAACCGGGCCCGGCAACACAAGTGTTATTAGACGCCATACAAGGAAGGCAACAATATGATGGTATTTTGTATTGTTTTCCGTTTGCGAAAATTAGTAGAGCACAGAAATATGCGGTCGAGTAGCTGCTTGTTAATAGCTTCTCACTTGCTCGTGGAGTTTGCAGGAAACTGGTCGCCTTTCGTGAGCACGCTAATTGTTGAGTTCCAAGATGGCGCCTATAAAACGTTTAACGTGAGCAGATGAAAGCGAATACCTGGCTACAACTCTTCTGTCGTCCTCTGCTAATAATCTCGTCAATATACGAAGGAATGCTGACGGAACGAAAAATAAACATCTCACGTGCGGTTTAATTTATACTACGGCATAGTTCGGTAAAACACACTTTAAGTGCCTATTTCAAAGTATACCTGTGTGATGACATGTAAGAGTTACGTTTAACATTCTAACATGAACAGTGTTCACATGCTCATTCATGTCCAGCCTTGCGCGAGGACAATATAATATATTTTGAAACAGCGGTAGCTATTGTGAAGTTTGAAAGAAATTTAGATTTACAAACAATGATGCACGACCAGACTGCGAATATACATTGCCTACACAAAATTACTCTTTCCACATTTAACTAATTTACTTAATGCATAGTTTCGTCTCACAAAATATAGTAACTCTTTTCTTTTCTTTAAACTGCCAAACATCCAATTGAACCATTTCACAAGCATGGTTTGAACTCCATACATGTTAGTGATATTACTTACTGAACATAATCGAGATGTAATTTGAACCCCTCCTGTAATTTGAAAACCTCCTGAACATAATTGAGATGTAATTTGAAACCCTCCCGAATGTGGGCTTGTTTAATTTTTGTTCTACTTTGTTTCTATGAATAAGATCGAGACTGGAACACTTCCTAAATTAAACCCCGAACATATGATAACAACATAAAACGTATATATGCCGGTAGGCCTGTTTGTTGGTGTCACGAGAGTGTTACCAGCCAGATAACATAACGAATGCCGAAGGTATTCGTTATGTTATATGAGTAGTATGTGTGCAATTCTCAAAAATGAGGAGATTTTTAACTAGATTTAACAAGATTGCCATCTCGAACAACAAGTTCCAGATGGCAAGTGGACAAGGAAGCCATTGGCTTATCGAGAGTCCAACAATTTTCTCATCTATGTGTAGCCCGCCCTTATCAGATATCTGTCAATTCTATTTTTAAACATATTCACACTACTAGCATTAACACAATCGTTTGGCAGTTTGTTCCATTCATTTATCACCCTCTGTGAGAATGAGTACTTTCTCATGTCCAACCTACACTGCTCCTTAACTAATGCTGCTTTGTGTCCTCTGGTTCTACTGCCTTCTTTAAGTTTGAAGAACATATTCCTATCAACATCCTCATAACCGTTCACTATTTTAAACACTTCTATTTGGTCTCCTCTTAGTCTCCTGGTCTCTAGTGTTGTCAAACCACATTGTAATAAGCGACTTTCGTAACTAAGGTCTCTTAATTCTGGAATCATCTTAGTTGCTCTTCGTTTTATTCTTTCTAGCTTATCTATGTCTTTTTTACGATATGGCCTCCATGCTTGAATACAATATTCCAAATGTGGTCTAACTATTGCTTTGTACAGGGGTACAATTAGATGTTTCTCCTTATACGTGATAGTTCTCCTAATTAGGCCTAGAATTTGATTTCCTTTCGAAGCAGCAATCCCACATTGCTCTGAAACTTTCATGTCAGCATTAAATGTTACTCCTAAGTCCTTTTCTTGTGTGGTTCTACCTAGTACAGCATCCCCCATTTTATATTCCCCGTCCATATTTCCATGTCCTATGTGTATACATTTACACTTCCCAAAATTGAATAACATTTGCCATTTTTCTGACCATTTAACTAATTTTTCTAGATCATCCTGTAAACTTTGTTTATCTGTATCATTAGTAACCTTTCTGAATACTTTTGTGTCATTTTGGGTAAGCTTCTGATTGAAATGGAGCGTTCTGATTAATCGAGAGCATTCCACCGCCAGGACGCCACGGTATAATCCCCTATTATCGCTCAAATGAGGAGATTTTGGATAAGCATCTGATTGGTCGAGAGCAGTTTCACCGCGCAGGGGGCGCCACATGTAATCCCCTATTATCGCACCTGATGCACCGTTTTGCGGTAATATTGTCGCCAGGGGGCGCTACGGGGTCAAGTGTGACGACGGTTCTGATTGGTCGAGAGCCGTCACGTGACCTATGATGTCACAGCTCATTTGCATAAATTAGCATAAACTGCACCTTTTTGTTGTGAAACCGTCGCCAGGGGGCGCTACGGTTCAATTGTGTGGACGGTTCTGATTGGTCGAGATCAGTCAATTGACTTAGACGTCACAGTTCCTCATTTGCATATCACGTGACCGCTCTATGGAGGCCGCCATCTTGTTTTGCTGCCATGTTGTTTTGGATTGATACGATTACCAGACGGCACTAAGGGGCAAGGTCTAAGGTCAAAGGTTACCGACCTTTTGCGTTGATACAATTGCCAGTTAGGGTTAGGATTAGTAGCTCTAATGGAAAATTCGAGAAATAAAGTGATAAACTGTAGGAATAATTGTCAGTTAGTTAGGGTTAGGGTTAGTAACCCTAATTCTGTCGTCTGTAGTGAACCCTAATACGAACCCTGACCCTAACCCTAAAAGAACATACAGGAAGAACGGTTGTGATGACAGTGGCGGTTCGGTTTAATACTGACGATTATGGCGCGCTTTTTGAGACGTGTCTAGGTACAAAACCGTTTCAAACCGGTTTGAACCGGTTTCATGTAGTTTTTTTCTTCTTTTCTGGAACGTTCGAACGACGTCATGGAATTTTCCATGCTCACGAAAATAAACAAGATCCCACATTTTCACCCTGCTAGCAGGCTGAAACCTAGCGAACGAATGTTCGTGCATGCAGCGGGAAAAACGTAGCCGTGCATGTAAGCTATACGACGCATATCGCATCATTGCATTATATTGAGAACTTTTCGATGTATGTCGTTTCGCGTCGACACCTATATATTGCCTATTTCACCACGAGTCTGCAAGAACAGCGCGTGGTCAAAAGGTCAAGGTCAACACAAAACACCGCCGCTTTGTGGAACGTTCGAACGAAGAGGATCAAACCGGTTCAAACCGGTTCAAACTGGTTCAAACAGGGAAAAACCGGGAAAAGCCCTGGGTAACCTGTAGGAATTATGAGTAAACTGTAGGAATTATGGATAAAATGTAGGAATTATAGGTAAACTGTAGGAATTATGGGTAAACTGTAGGAGTTACGGCTAAACTGTAGGAGATATGATAAATTGTAGTTATAGGTAAATTGTAGGAGGTATGGATAAACTCTTTTTTGACATTGGTCACTCATTATTGGTGGACTTTGACTTCTGCGCTCCCACTCGTCTTGTCTTTTTTGACATTGGTCACCTATTATTGGTGGACTTTGACTTGTGCAATCCCACTCGTCTTATCTTTTTGGTATTGGTCAGTCACTGTTGATGGACTTTGGCTTGTGCGCTCCCATTCGTCTTGTCTTTTTTTAACATTGGTCACCTATTATTGGTGGAATTTGACTAGTGCGCTTCCACTCGTCTTGTCATTTTGACATTGGTCAGCCACTGTTGGTGGACTTTAACTTGTGCACTCCCACTCGTCTTGTCTTTTTCACACTGGTCAGTCACTGTTGCTTTCCCACTCGTCTTGTCTTTTTGACATTGGTCAGCCACTGTTGGTGGACTTTGACTTGTGCGTTCCCACTCGTCTTGTCTTTTTCACACTGGTCAACCAACTTGAAGAAAACAAGACATTGTCATACACAACTTGAAGAAAACAAGACACTGTCATATGCAACTTGAAGAAATCAGCCACTGTTGGTGGACTTTGACTTGTGCGCTCCCACTTGTCTTTTTGAGATTGGTCAGTCACTTTTGGTGGACATTGAGAATTATGGGTAAACTGTAGGAGTTACGTGTAACCTGTAGGAATTATGGATAAACTGTAGGTATTATGGATAAACTGTAGGAATTATGGGTAACCTGTAGGAATTATGGGTAAACTGTTGGAGGTATGGGTAAATTGTAGGAATTATGGGTAAACTGTAGGAGTTATGAGTAAACTGTAGGAATTATGGGCAACCTGTAGGAATTATGAGTAAACTGTAGGTATTATGGATAAAATGTAGGAATTATAGGTAAACTGTAGGAATTATGGGTAAACTGTAGGAGGTGTGGGTAAATTGTAGGAATTATGGGTAAACTTTAGGAGTTATGGATAAACTGTAGGAATTATGGGTAACCTGTAGGAATTATGGGTAAACTGTAGGAGGTATGGGTAAATTGTAGGAATTATGGGTAAACTGTAGGAGTTATGAGTAAACTGTAGGAATTATGGGTAACCTGTGGGAATTATGAGTAAACTGTAGGAATTATGGATAAAATGTAGGAATTATAGGTAAACTGTAGGAATTATGGGTAAACTGTAGGAGGTGTGGGTAAATTGTAGGAATTATGGGTAAACTGTAGGAGTTATGGATAAACTGTAGGAATTATGGGTAAACTATAGGAGTTATGGGTAAACTGTAGAAAGGTATGATGAATTGTAGTTTTAGGTAAATTGTAGGAGGTATGGATACTGTAGGAGTTATGGGTAAACTGGTCTTTTTTGACATTGGTCAGTCACTGTTGGTGGACTTTGACTTGCGCGCTTCCACTCGTCTTGTCTTTTTGACATTGGTCACCTATTATTGGTGGACAATGACTTGCGCGTTCCTACTCATCTTGTTTTTGTTTTTTTTACATTGGTCAGCCACTGTTGGCGGACTTTGACTTGTGCGTTCCCACTCATCTTGTCTTTCTGACATTGGCCAGTCACAGTGGGTGGACTTTGACTTGTGCTTTCCCACTCATCTTGTCTTTTTGACATTGGTCAGTCACTGTTAGTGGACTTTGACTTGTACGCTTCCACTCGTCTTGTCTTTTCCACACTGGTCAGTCACTGTTGGTGGACTTTGACTTGTGCGTTCCCACTCGTCTTGTCTTTTTCACACTGGTCAACCAACTTGAAGAAAACAAGACATTGTCATACACAACTTGAAGAAAACAAGACACTGCATTGCCCCATAAACGGCTTAAAACCCAAAAGGGAATCCGTAATTTTTGTGGGCTAACCCTACCCCTTAATCCTAACCCAGCCAGTGCCTGATCAGGTGCCCTTTTTGTATTAATTTAATGTGAATTGACTTTGTTTAAATCTTGGATCGTTGCTTTAGTTTTAAAATGTGTTGTTTTCCTGGGAAATCTTCTACATTGCAACATGCATTCACGCGGGGTTACTAGAGCGGCGAGGCGCGGCTACGTGTCTCACAATGGCTATTGTTCGGAGGCAATGGACATTGTGTAAGCTGTTCTATTAACTATGACGGTGGTATCCGCTTGTGGCGCCACATCCGGTGGGCACAAGACGCAATAGCATACAAGGTGTCACTGCTATCGCAACCACGTGGTCGCCCGGTCTCTTCTTCGATCGAACGGTCAGTTGCTTGTAAGTAGCTCTGGCCCGATTGACTCGCAAGTCCGGCTGATGAGGGTTCAATACCCGAAACGTATCTGATAGGGAAGTGGTTCCTAGTGGGCGGAAGAGATGCCAGGATGGAACGACTAGTTCTGATGGGCGAGTAGCTCGCAGTCTTTTCTCTTGATATTGAATGCGTTCAATAAACTTTGCTATCCATACATTACCCGATTCGGTGTTAAAGCCGTCTCTCTAGCACTAGATTTTGAAGCTCCTAAGAGCTGGCCCCGTAATCTGTAGGCATACTAAGGATTGGTTACCCTTTGTGTAAAGCCAAAAATACAGGGGGATTGTGGGACATTGGTAGTCTGGTTAACGTAAATCCTTAATTGTCCGCCATTCTACTAGCAGCTAAGTGCAAAGGCACACTAGCCAATATTATGTAACGCATTCCTTGTCTTGGATTGGTTCTGTGGGTGCTTATTTCCTGCGGCTAGTTTGTTGATCTCGACCAATCAGAACCGTCGACATAATTGAACCGTAGCGCCCCTGGCGACGGCTTCACCACAAAAGGGTGCAATTTATGTTAATTTATGCAAATTTATGCAAATGAACGGTGACGTCATAGGTCACGTGACGGCTCTCGACCAATCAGAACCGTCGACATAATTGACCTGTAGCGCCCCCTGGCGATAGTATGATCGCAAAGGAGTGACGTGACTGCTCTCGACCAATCAGAGCCGTCGACACACTTGACCCGTAGCGCCCCCTGGTGGTGAAATGCTCTCGACCAATCAGAACGCCCCATTTCAAATTTCGATCAATCAGAAGCTTACCCAAAATCTCCTCATTTTTGAGGATTGAGAATTGCACACATACTACATATATGGCTGGTGACACTCGAGTGACGTCAACAGACAGTGTTTTATTCCCGTTATATAACGGTGAATTAACATTTTAGCATACTTTTTCATTTCCTACATTAGTAAATATGCTGCTGGGCCGGTGTCACGGAGTATGCAGCCAGGCCGGCGTCACGAAGCATTTCTACCGTTCGAAGGAACTGATGAGGACGTTTGACGCAGATTACGTGTAGCACAACAATCACAAATCGATTGAACAATCGTGTGTGTATGCCAACGTGCGCACTCGGTCGCGTTCGTTATCTGGGTTGATATATTACGGTAAAATGCCATAGACCAATCAGGTAGTCTTATTACCGTGATATATCCATACAGACAATGCACGGCAGCCTCGTTCTGAGAATCCTATGCTAAAGATATGTTTGTGAACGTCCAGTAGATATCAGCACACCTAGCCGTTGCATAAAGACACAGGTCATATAGATACAATATCAGTTACGGGGTGGAGATTTTACCGCGATATTTGACGCATTGCCTAATTACCTAAGATCTTTCTCTTGTGAACACACCGTCTTGAGTATGTCACAAGGAAGCAACGCACCTAACCTGATCCGGGCCGACATCAGTCAACTCTTCCATGAGAATGTTCTCGAAGATCTGTAGCTGAATGTACTCAAACTTCAGCAGCTTCTGCAGAGACTGCGAAAGAAACGTACTAGGTAACGGACAAGGTAACGTACCAGGTGACGTACTAGGTAACGGAAAAGGCGTGGTTCTTATAGCATAATAATCACTACAGTTTGTCACTTCCTCGGATTTATTGGAACAACAAAAATAACAACAGCAATTTTAACAACAACAACAACAAAAACAGCAACAGCGGCAGAGGCAGCGGCAGCGGCAGCGGCAGCGGCAGCGGCAGCGGCAGCGGCAGCGGCAGCGGCAGAAGCAGCAGCAGCAGAGGCAGCAGAGCAGCAGCAGCAGAAGCAGCAGAAGCAGCAGCAGTAGCAGAAGAAGCAAGCAACAGAAGAAGCAACAGAAACAGCAGCAGCAGCAGAACCACAAACGGTAACCAAGAGGTAACCAACGACGTTTGCACGTCGAAAGTTATTTATTAATTTAATTCCGTTATCGTTTATTGCTTTAAGTTCATATTATGTACAAATGAGAGAAAATCATTCATTTAGTATGTACGAGTCATATGAACAAGTTAGCATGAACACTTTTACCAATGGTATTATTCTGTGAATGCGGCATCAACATAAAACATTTATATAATTGGCATTTCACAAATAAAATATATACAAAATAGTATGGTTTGCTTTAAGAATGACAGGAGAGAAAACCTAAATATTTAAAAACTGTATTAGGAATGCTGCAGTTCAGCTCAACATTATACGTTGTGATTAACATAATCTATCGCGACTTATGTTAAAACTCCATACTCAATTGATTGGGTCTATCGCGAATCCGGTTCGTTGATGTCTTAATATGTAGTATGTGAATAGCTTAAGTAATATCTACAGCAGGCATTGGGTTAATTTCAATTGTTACTTTTTTAGTTAATTGAATTAACTCAATTAAGTTAAGTTAATTTAATTAACTAACTATTCCAGAAAGGCGGATTCCGCAGACGGTTTAATAAAAAGTTTGTATTTTATCCAAATCACCGAAAGAATTTACTTTAGTCGTTACATCTGGTAAGGCTCAAAATAGTGGAGATCCAAAACGGTAAACACTTTATGGGGTCAAGGCTGATCATGGGCGTGACTTCCATCCTCTCGCCGATGTCATGACAAAGTTATGAAATTTCACCAAGGGCGAAACTCTTGAGTTTTCAGCGTTTCCATTTTCACTTCAATAAATGCTGGATCAAGCATTAAATAATTTAATAGTTTGTCTGATGATTTCACAACAAAACTACATACAAAAGTTACACAAACGAACTAGCATGTCGTAGTGGATATTAAGTAGGTTTGAATTTTCGAGCAAATAAATCGAAATGAGGAGGGCCCTTTAATCGAGGAGGTCCCTTTAAGTGATACTTTCGGAATTACTACATTTATGTTAAATGCACCTTAGTAGTCTACCTGGTACTTGGACTTCTTGTCGACGACTGACATGGCCGTTTTGTGCATGATGGAACGTTGACGCTGCTCGCGAACTACCAGAGCTTCGTTCTTCTTGCGTAGTTTTTGCACTGTAATCACGCGGTTAGTGTTCTCACTCGATACTATCAACACATTGCATGAATCAACAAAATGGCTAAAATTAAACGAATTGTTGTTGTAAAGCAATGCTAGCGACGCGATTCTTTGCCATCGTGACCTTCCTATTTGTTCATTAATTCGAATTATTAGTTAACTTTCAGAATTGCTCTGAATTCCACTAAATTGACTCTATGGTCACAACAACCAACGCCACTATTGCTATTGACGCGACTGTGCGGTCAAAACAACCAACGCCACTATTGCTATTGAAGCGACTGTGTGGTCAAAACAATCAATGCCACTATTGCTATTGACGCGACTATGTGGTCAAAACAATCAATGCCACTATTGTTATTGGCACGACTCTGTGGTCAAAACAATCAATGCCGCTATTGCTATTGAAGCGACTGTGTGGTCAAAACAATCAATGCCACTATTGCTATTGACACGACTCTGTGGTCAAAACAATCAATGCCACTATTGCTGTTGAAGCGACTCTCTGTGGTCAAAACAATCAATGCCACTATTGCTATTGACACGACTCTGTGGTCAAAACAAGCAATGCCACTATTGCTGTTGAAACGACTCTGTGGTCAAAACAATCAAAGCCACTATTGCTATTGACTCTGTGGTCAAAACAATCAATGCCACTGTTGCTACCGACGCGATTTCGTGTTTGATGTTTGGTGTGTGCGTGCGTGCGTACGTGTGTGCGTGCGTGTTGTATATCTGAATTCCACTAAATTGACTCTATGGTCACAACAACCAACGCCACTATTGCTATTGACGCGACTGTGCGGTCAAAACAACCAACGCCACTATTGCTATTGAAGCGACTGTGTGGTCAAAACAATCAATGCCACTATTGCTATTGACGCGACTATGTGGTCAAAACAATCAGTGCCACTATTGCTGTTGAAGCGACTGTGTGGTCAAAACAATCAATGCCACTATTGTTATTGGCACGACTCTTTGGTCAAAACAATCAATGCCGCTATTGCTATTGAAGCGACTGTGTGGTCAAAACAATCAATGCCACTATTGCTATTGACACGACTCTGTGGTCAAAACAATCAATGCCAATATTGCTGTTGACACGACTCTGTGGTCAAAACAAGCAATGCCACTATTGCTGTTGAAACGACTCTGTGGTCAAAACAATCAAAGCCACTATTGCTATTGACTCTGTGGTCAAAACAATCAATGCCACTGTTGCTACCGACGCGATTTCGTGTTTGATGTTTGGTGTGTGCGTGCGTGCGTACGTGTGTGCGTGCGTGTTGTATATGTGTGTGTGCGTGCGTGCGTGTGTGCGTGTGTGTGTGTGTGTGTGTGTGTGTGTGTGTACGCACACATGCATGCATGAATGCATTGCGTGACTCACGTCTGCCGATGAGTCGACGCACTCTGACGTCCCGACCGTACGGGTCGTTTGTCAAGTCTTCCCACTCGTCGTCCTTGCCCACTGTGTACATCTGGGTGGCTGCCACCACCAGCTCAAGGATCGACTGGGCGGAGGCCACGCCGTGACGGCTCATGGCTCCTACTGGAAGCACAGGTTACACGGTGAAAGGATGCCATCGGTGAGTATCATCGAATTCATTGTACTTGTGCATCAATGATGTGTTAATTAAGACATGACAGGTAGGGTAGGGTAAGGTAGGGTAGGGTAGAGTAAGGTAAGGTGTGACCAATCACTAGTCTGTGGTGGTATGTACACTTTGAGCAGAAACCAAACTGAAAGGACCTACGCGAATGGTGTGAATGTGAAACAAGTATGGGACGTTTGACTAACAACTAACGTTTATTTCTGGTGAAAATGTTCACCAAGTTGGTTGATAATAATTTACTCAAGATGTTTTTTTAAGCTTACTCACTCAACGTTTCGGCTACCTTCGGGAGCCAACGTGATTGACAGGGAAAGTAACAACAGTGTGGGATTGATCAAGGAGACCATATGGATCAGAAAGACAACACCGATCCCGAATTGAGACGAAGGAGGATACTGACTCAGCCACGTGTGTGGCAGCCCGCTTGCCACACAATCTTTCGATCAGTAGAAAAACTAAGTCGTCTCCGAATATTCAGTTCCCCAAAAAGGCTACGGAAGGTAGCCGAAAGTTGAGTGAACAAACTTTAATTGCTGTGGCTAAAAGATAATACTGACTAAAATGCACCTTGTATGTACATTCTCACGCATAAGCCATGAGACTCACGTTTCTGCATTAAATGTTGGAAATGTTGGAAAGCAGTGTATGCACGTGTTGAAGATGAGCTTTACTTTGCCAATAAGAGTGTCTCCACAGGTCTCCAAATACTTTTGAAATTCACTGAGGTCCACGGACTGGGAACTTCGCGGCCTGCTGCCGCTGGACAGTCGCTGGGAAAATTTATCACGCCTAAGAACCCTCTACGAGTTGGCACCTATGATACACATATAGTATATGTTTTTGGTTTGAAGTCCGTACCAGAGAGGACATAGTTGCTCATGGTCGTCGGCTTCGTGTTGTTGAACACGAACAGGCCGAAGTGTACAGCGAAGACAACAGCCAAAACCGACATAACGAATCGCCTCGGAAGAGCTTCAACCTGAAAGCACAACTCTACTTAGCTACGTGTCTGACTGAACGTGCACATGAGCATAACATAGTATACCAGAAATGCGTGCGTGCGTGCGTGCGTGCGTGCGCGTGTGTGCGTGCGCGTGTGTAAATGCATACGTGCGTGTGTAAACAGCAAAGGCGGCCCATTTTATTATCAGTCAGGGAACAGAATTGGCTGGAGGTGTGTAGAACTAACATTGTTTCTAAAGAGCAGAACAAAAATAGGCGATAAATAGGCGATTTCAATAATACTTACCAACTTGGCAAAGACGATGGCTGTGGTCCTAATGCTGTCGAAAAATAGCTTCAATTAACACATTTATTGATCACCGGGGGACAGATAATGGTGTGAATGGTAACTATATGTTCACATAAATTATTATCTATATTGAGGTATTGGGAAAATACCTAACGACCACCTCAGAAAATGCAACGACCGTCACCAGTCCCTAAACTATTTATATTGAAGTACGAGGACGTCGGCATTAAGACCACTTTTGACTAGTACGATAGGTTGTCTTATTGACTGTAGTAGCGTCGACAACAACAACAGCAACAACAAAAGCAACAACAACAACAACAACAGCACATGTATCAGCGCAATTTAGATAAGAGTGGCCTGAGTACTTGTGGTTATGTATTAAGCCATGTAAAAACAGTCGTTGAGACTGGTCTAGCGGCCACCTACCGGACGTTTTCATCGTCGGGTTCCCTTTCAGGCAGGAAGATGCAACACTTGTACTCAGACGTCTCGCAACATACGTGACTGATATTTTTCGGTGCAGATCCGTCGAGAGACTTGATACTGTCTCCCGGTCTTGGTCTGCGGTCGAATTATAAACACGACTCGAATTACAGTGAAAATAAATTTACAGTGAAGTTGCGTGCGAAAGGTGCTGTCTAATTTTATATCTGACTATGCAGACAGCTAGGGTCGTTCCTCTATTCGATTTTTTTTCGCTCATCTCGTTTCATACTAGTTTTTTCGAAAAATTGAGCCTATCTGATATCCACTTCGACATGTTAACTCGTTTGTGCACATTTCTTATAATAGTTTTGATTAAATAATCGTTAACACATTTTAGGCCCGTTGTGGCTACTACAACAGAGGTTTGGCTCTATAGGGGAGACCGGGGCTAGTTGTTACAATGTTCAGATAAAGTCACTTTTTGTGTGAAAAGTATGTTAGATGCCTTATGTCGACGTATGCATTAATTTTATTATTCGTATTAATAAAATGGACGCTGCCAGTGATATTACATAGCATAGCTAGGTAGATATGCTAAGTTTCCCAGGCGCGTTCGACTGTAACCACTAGCCCCGTAAGTTGTTACAGCGAAGGACTTGTGGATCGCAAAGCAAGTGTCACTCGTAAATGTCACTCGACCACGCAAATAACTCTACGGTATCACCAGCACCACGTTACTGACACAAATAACTCTACGGTATCACCAGCACCACGTCACTGACACAAATCATTTACATTATATGCGGTGCTATTTCAACACATATTATGGCCAATGTTCTACTAATGCGTAGATGCAAGAGTTAGCTTCAAATTGTATAAAGGATTAAAGTGCTTCCTTCATTGCTATCGCATGCGCGGAAGGTGAGGCGACCACTACGTACATTCGGTGCCACCTTTCCACGATGTGCTGCGGTATCCCTTCGAAAGCATGTCTGGCGTAAACACAGCGGCTTATGAATATTGTTGCAAACGTAACGTAGTAAACACAGCACACCCTTTTCATTTTCATCCTGAGTTCGCGCACCAGAAGTACACGGAGCGTTGCCGCTGGACGTTGCGTATTTCTATATTGTTTACATCACGACGATCATGTGACGTCACCCGAATATGCGTAGTTCCCGCGACGCCGATTACGTTAAGGTTCTAAGGCCTAGATTTATTCCATAGTTTTGGAATAAACGCCAACATTCGCACTTTTGGCAGTTAACACCCGCCCTGATTTCAAAATCTCCCATTTTTTCAAATTGCAAAAAAATCGAGACATTCAAAAATCAATATGATTGCATAGGCTATTTTAATAACAGTACTGAAACAAAGCATATAATTTAGGAATCAAACTTAAAACACATGGAATTCACTTTCAAATTGGAAACGATGAAGCTAATATATCATGCCCGTTCTCGGGTTCAGCCTTTGTGATTGAGAATTTGCTTAACTGTCGCATTTTTCAGAAAATGTTCGAGCCCTGCCCCTTCAAAACCACGAGGACGGGTCTGCATATTTAATATGTTCATATTATACACAGACATGTGCGTTACTACTGGGAAACTATTTCCAGCTAATATACACACTAGATTAGTTTTTTATTAATATTATTTTTAATAATAAGAGGAAAAAAACGCCTTGTCCCAAGCCATAATATAAGACTACCGCCTGCCTGGGGCAGTACTGCCGCCTGCCTGGGGCAGTACTGCCGCCTCCCTAGGGCAGTACTGCCGCCTGCCTGGGGCAGTACTGCCGCCTTCCTGGGGCAGTACTGCCGCCTCCCTAGGGCAGTACTGCCGCCTGCCTGGGGCAGTACTGCCGCCTGCCTGGTGCAGTACTGCCGGAGAGCTGGTTACCACAGAGGTCCTTTAGGTGTCATTATTGGGTTCTGACTCATACGATGGGAACCAGAGGGCACCAGAGCATTACCCCCCCCCATTGAAGCAATGTTAAAAGTCAGCCAGGCAATTCCAACCTCCGCTCAAAGTTACGATTCGAAATAGTATATAATTGAAATTGAAATTGTATATACTTTGATTTCTGTCTTGTCACTGACCTTCATTAACGTTTTTGTCAAATCATACAATTTTGTTTTTGTTTTGAAAATTAACATGGAAGATGTTACGTGTCATTTATCGCCCATAAAACGGATTCTGTCTCCGTTCGCGGGGGATCCTTCCATCACTGAGACATGAATATTCTGCTAAGCAGCAACTAAAGTTATTAGTATGTAAATGTGCCCTTTCCCTGTTCAGAAACTAAGATTTATGGTGCAAAAATCCCCGAAAGTGGGGACCGTCTGAAAATCACTGCCACTTTATTTGTATGCCATGAACACGGAAGTAAAATAATGATCTGACCCCAGTCAACAGGTTGATTGCTAGCCTCGATTATCCAGGCTCCGCGCTGTGGCGCCACCGTTTGTCGCACATATCTTCGCCTGGATGCAGAGGACGTCGGCAGGCTACGCGCAAGCGCGAAAATCTGATCATATTAATGATCGCTGGAAGTTGCGAGCTAGTCTGTTTACAGTCTACGACGGCTAAGGTAGATTTAACCAGACTGCCATCCAAGGCAAAGGCCCATATGGCAAGTGGACAAGCAAGCCATCTGTAGATAATTTGTTCCATTTATTGAATGTCCTCTGTGAGAACGAGTACTTCTTGATATCCAATCTACACAGATCCTCTACAAATGTTACCTCATGTCCTCTAGTTCTATCATCTTTCTTGAGTGAAAAAAACATATTTCTATGAAGGTAGACCTAGGTCGGCGTCCGCTTTCGTTCCGTAATCTCAAACTAATCACGTGTCTGTGATTGTGACATCATTCATGCGTTATAATATTGTAACATTTGACCATGGACTTATATTTACTGGACTGCCAGCTTCGCGCGTGCCACGTTTTGCGCCTCTGGTGGAGTTTGCGTTAGCCGCTTGGGCTCGACAATTTGAGTTGTTTACTTCCGGTCTCACTTCGCAACATGGAGCTGGACATCGATGCGATTCTTGCGGTAAGTTAAATGTTTATTTTGTTGTACAGTTTACATTTTAAGAAAAAGCACCTCTAGTCTAGGTATATATTTCTTTCATGTAAATAATGTGATAATTTATTAAATGATATGCGTTTGAGGCGGCTGGATTTTTAGCAAGGGACATCTCAGGCTCATCGTTTGAGTATATATGCTAATATGCTATAGTAGTTTAGGAATTGAATTACTCATTCCTTAAGTTATGACAATTTAGCTTCTGTATGTGCAGGAAAATTTTTCTCAAATGAATGATCAACTTAATATGAAAGTCTCAAGAGCAAAGGAAACAAACAAACCCCACGTGTCCAAGGTGAGTGTAAATACAATATTGAATAATAACAGTAGAATTAATAATTGTGTTTTTGTTTTGTTTTTTACCAATGGGAATGGCATTTTAACCACACCTGTGTGTGAAATGATCATGCACATTTTAATGCAATATTACTAATAGCTATAGCTGTTCGCACTTGCTCTAATCTCTTAAAACATATTGAAGAATTAAGGTGGATGGGTATCCCAAGAATTGGATGGCATGTTCTGTAGTTGTTTGTTTGTGTCAGCAGGGAGTAGAAAGACAGGAGTTATGGCAACATTTTTCTCTGTCTCTGTGTAATATGGTTTTGTCTGCTTCTGGGTAATCTGAACATGCATGTCTACCTTTTGTAAAATAACTGATTCATTCTGTCCATAGCTTATGCCACAACTAGCCACGTCAAGTGCAGCTATAAATCTGATGGCAGAGTATAGGATATCGTACCGTAAAAGGCGTTCCCTCAAGCCAAATGTCATCCCAACAACATTTTCTGCGTCTAATGTTCGACGTACACCCAAGACCAAGTCCAAGAAGCGACAAACAACAGCCATCTCCAAGACAAAGAGAGTAGGTAGGCCTAACTATCTGACTGATTGATATCACTTTGACACTGACGTGATTAATATACAATGTTCCATTTCATTCAATAATTAAATCGTGTATGTGTATGCGTGCGTGCGTGCGTGCGTGCGTGCGTGCGTATGTTCTAACAACTGTCATCACACGGTACATACTTTCTACATTAATAAAGTAATTTAAGATTTAACTCAAAATATATAATTATGTATAAGATTTAACTCAAAATATATAATTACGTAATGTTTTATTACATAGCGTATTATACAGGGTTCGAAATTATCGTTGGTCCCTCGGTCCGTGACCGATTTATTTGACGTCGGACCGACAAACAAATTAAGTTACTGGTCCTGCGGTCCGATTATTCGCACGGGTCATTCGTTGAACTTGAGATAATATGGTTTTATTGCTGCACGCATCGCGCAAGTACGAAACTGCCGAAAGGCTGCATCTGACTGAGAGGCGGAAATTTTCACAAGTACGGTGTCACTGATACGCGTGACCTGATTGGTCGAGATTTGCCGATATCACGCATCCTGACCAATCACGGTGTGTCTTACATGAATCTCCTCCTTGTCAGCCATGTTGATATTTATGTGAAACACAAACTTACTCAAATCATTTTCCCGGATAATTTTGTAGATTTGTTCGTGCAAATAAACTTAGGTGACGTAGAGATTAACTGTAAATAAGTAGCAACCATCCATAGCGTTCTACAATAAAGTCCTTGTCAAAGTTTGGCTTTACGGGATGCGAGCCGCCACCCCTTAACAAGTGGAAAACAGACGAAGAGAAGCGTGAAGTCGGTCGATTGTAACTCAGTTTTTGATTCGGATTCTGACTTTTCACCTGTATCTGATCTTGAGTAAAATCGTGGACCTTCTAAATTGTTATCTGATATTAAGAAACTGAGTTTGCATGTTGACTAAATCTTTCAACTGTCATCTATCACCATGACACTGAGTAAAATTGAGGACGCTGACTCTGTGCTGATCTAGGCCTAGGGTCGACTGTGCTGATGTTTAGTAAAACTTTCAACTGCCAGTCTGCCATTTTATGTTTACCTGTGACTGACAGATGTGATATTGAGAGGGAAATCAATTACTAATTGAATTGTCTCATTTCCTCCATAAATGACAAATTACTCAAAATTTACACTTTTTTTTAAATATAAATCACATTAATCAAAATGAATAATTTTATTAAATATTACACAAACTTAAAAATATCACCCTCGACCCAACATTCCCAGGACCAGTAACGTTTCACCAGGACCAGCAACTTTTTGAACTTGCTGGTCCTGTGGACCAGGAACATATTTTCATTAGAGGCAAACCCTGGTATTATATATTTAATTTAATTGCACAAATACTGTTGAGTAATGTTGAACATTGAATACTTAATTCCTGATGTTGAATACCGTATTTGTTTAAGCTTCCAAAGCTGCAGTCACACTCGAGAAGCTGGTGAGGGACAAGACCCTGTGCAAAGACATCAGGAAGCTGTCCACCCAGTACCAGACCTCCAGCATTGAGCCTTCGAGGGCTTCCATAGCTTTGTTATTCACTTTGCTTCAAAGGTGTATGCCTTTTCGTATCATGGCATGCATGCATGGTAACAATGCAAATTCCAGACCACAATTTTTGTGTGGGGGGTCACTAATGAGTGTTTTGTTTGTATACCCATCATGTGTGAGCATGTTTGTTAGTTAAAGGAACTGTATCATTGCTAAGTAGAGGTTTCTTGATTCAACACACATGTTTTATCACTGCGAGAAACGTGTCATAGACACTTTAAACAAAAAACATAAAAGGCGGGCATTGACGAATGAAATGCTTCTGTCAACAGGAGACGATGTGCTAAACAAGGTCAAGTTCATGGACGAGTGTTTTGTACCCAAAACCAAATTTTTAAGTTATGCAAGGGAAAAAACATGGAGCAACATAGAGCAACATATAGAGTACCTGAAACATATGCAATCTGTAATAGAACTGACAGGGTCTCCTGCAAATGCATCATGTTTTTTTCTCAATACATTTGAGCATCTAATCATACTGAACTACCCTGTTTCACCAGTCTTCCAATGAAGAACAGTGTTGGCAGTCCAGTAAATATATGTCCATGGTTTGACACATTGTTGGTACTCTTTGCTTTTGTCAATTTAAAAAAAAAGTTATTAATTAACATGCATTTCCCTTCTCGAAAACAACCGCCCACCGGGGTTGGTGTATAATCCCGTGGACATCCAGTGGACAGCGTCAGTAACTGAGAATTAGAAGAAAAAGGAATTAAATAGAACATATCATTTGTAGAGATAATGATTAAATAATTTGAGTGACGTGGTTATGACTTATGTTTAGATAGTGGTACATTGTGGCAGTAGCAGCAGTCTTTGGTAGCAGCATTACAGCACATTTTCGCAAATACAAAGACATTCAACCAACCACAAAGAAATTCAATAACATAAAACAAGTAATTATGTTAAGCATAATCTGTTTTTACATGGCTTAATACATAACCAGAAGAAGTATATATGTTATTCGTAATTGTTTGTAAAGAATAAAACATCTTTTAGGTTAATTAAGCTTGCATAATTTCTAATTTCAAGACTTCAAAATGTTTATTGCAGAGAAAGTAACTGCCCTGCTTAACTAACACAGTAAAACCAGATAATAGTTATGTATTATCCATTGCAGTCACGTTAGAAAATGAACTTAATACACAAATCACAAAGATATTCAAATAAATAAGTACAGATCAAAAATAATTAATCGTGAGGGAATATTTAAGGAAACGAATCTGGTACAGGTAAACAAAGGAATAATACAATTATACTATTTTGTTTACAAATGCTGGAGTCTAGTCACTGTCACGTTGGTGCAGTCCAGTGTAAATATCTACTTCATTATTGTGCTGCATAAACTGGACTCAATACACGGCATTGCTTCATTAATTCAAAACTGCTTTTAGTTGTTTGTGGTTCCATAAATTCATGTGTTGCAATTTCCATGATGCGAGTGATTTCACCATATCTCTGAAACAGCCTGAAAACAATCATAATGGTTAGAAGAATTATAACAACTTAGTGTCCAAGTGGATGATAACAATTATTGTATTTATAGCATTTGCTTAAATGGATTTTTCATTTATGGCTACAAACAAAAGAAGAAACTGAGACATCAATACTTGCATTTCTTTGTTGTTACTAACATTAAAGTTTGTAAGTTCAATTTATATATTTTTTTATATTGAAGTATTATATTGATGTCAATATTGAAGCGTAAATATATTATTCCAAGGGCCAGAACACCACGTAGTAATGTCAAGAGGTCAGCCTGTGTCTTGACTCAAATTATTATTATTTAATTTCGATGTGGAATTGATAACTAGAATTGGTACATTTGAGGTGGAAGTAAAAGTGATATGCTGTAATTGGTGTGTAATTAGAATTGTTATACCGGTAGTGTAATTGAAAACAAGTGACGTGAATTGACGCAAACCATCATAAGCAATTATATGTCTGAATTAATGACTCAACTAAATTAGCATTATATACATGACATGAAAAAGCTTGTATGTGGCATTCTACTGAATAATATAATATATTATAATATAATATACGCCATTATACGGTATGTTTAGATATGGCTAGTACATAGTTATTGCATCATTACTATAGTAGGTTATTCTACCAAGTTGTGACACGGCCTTGATCTTTTTGATTGTATTAATTTTATAAATGAAGACAATGTTCTCACTTGTGAAAATGATGGGGATATGTAAAGAGCAAGGCCGTTGACTGTAGTTTGGATTATACCCGTACTTCTATAAACTTTACAATACTTTCTGATACGGTTCTATAATTCCCTATGAACTTTCTGACACGTTATATATTTGATTCATGAGTTAGGTCAACGCAGGTCACGTCTGTGTCTTCGGAGGTTGATTGTCCTCAGAAGGTAATGGATTTCATGTCCGTATTAATCGTATACATGCCCAAGAGAGTTACGCCTAATCTCTGGTCGAACATTAATCTTGTACGTGTCCATTAAGGGAACCCAGGCACGTGTATCTGAGCATCTTAAGATCTACTTCATGAATAATAATAGCATCTGAGCGTCCTGGTTGTCCTGAACTCGTTGTCGCGTCCTGGTTGTCCTGAACTCAGTGTCGCGTCCTGGTTGTCCTGAATGAAGTAGGGATATATCTCGACGTGACACGGTAACCTGTACAATACAATCACAGAAGTGTCTAAGACGACAACTGGCACGCAAGTGGCGGAAGTCTGGCATGAAGAGTGACATATTGGCTTACTGCCATCAGCGCCAACGTGTCACATCGATTATACACACTGCAAAACTGGAATACCTCAAGAGACAAATCATCTATGCATCTGGTGACCAGAGGCAACTATTTAAGATTGTTGCGAAGCTGCTACACACTGATAACGACAAACCGCTTCCGCCGTGCGAATCATTCGACACGCTTGCAACGCTTTTCTCCGACTTTTTCTGCGAAAACATCTCGACCATTCGCTCCGGACTTACTCATAACGCCAATCATGTCGATGGCCCCGTTGGGAAAGCGTTGCCAGTATGTCAGTTGACTGTTTTTGAGCCTGCCACTCAGGCAGAAATCAGCAACCTGCTGCAGTCATCGCCGGTGAAATCGTGTGAATTTTATCCCTTTCCGACATGGCTTCTCAGAGACTGTGCGCATGAGGTGGTTCCTTTGCTCACGGCTGTCATAAACCTTTCTCTGAGATCTTACGTAGTACCAGCTCGTTTGAAGAAAGCGCACGTCAGGGCACTATTGAAAAAACCGGGCCTGGACAAGTCGGTCCTGAATAACTACAGACCCGTGTCGTATCTGCCCTATTTATCTAAGTTAATAGAACGTGTTGTAGTAGCGAAACTGTCGGCTCACATGTCAGAGCACAATCTCAGAACGCCCTATCAGAGTGCATACAAACCTAATAACAGCGTTGAGACGGCTTTATTGTGCGTGCAGAACGACATCTTGAAAGCAATGGATAATCAAAAAGTCAATATTCTTGTGCTGCTTCACCTATCGGCTGTATTTGACACTGTCGACCACAAAGTACTGTTGCGTAGGCTGTCACATAATATGGATGTGGCCCAACATGCACTAAAATGGTGCACATCATACGAGTGACAAAACTCAGTCCGTTCACATGCATGATGCATCATCGCCTGTCCGTCCTCTTGAACATGGTGTCCCACCAAGACTCGGTGCTCGGCCCCCAACTGTTTTCTATACACATGGCGCCTGTTGCCATGTTCATCATCAAGTACAATCTGATGTTCCACCTCTCTGCAGATGACACCCAAATTTACGTCCCAGTGAAACCTCACCAGACGGACATCGCCGCGGCTGTCGAGCGTATTGAGGTTTGTGTGGCAGAAATCAGGACGTGGATGAGCTCCAATATCCTGACATTGAATGATGACAAAACGGAGGTCATTATCTTCGGTTCTGCGCAGCAGCTGAAGAAAATCGAGCTACATGCAGTACACATCGGCGATAGTTTGATCACGGTGTCTCATAATGTGCGGAAATTTGGTGTACAGCTCGACGAGACCAGGACAATGGAGTCGCATATTACGGCGGTTTGCAAATCTGCTATCTAAAATCTACGCAATACTGCAAGGTTTAGTGTCTAAGCATACATTTAGACAGACGGACTGATTATAACAAACACTTTATTAGTTCACGCCATGTACTTCACTCCCCGGATGTCTCGGGAGCATACGTTATTTCTCTTGTAAAATCAGACACAGGGATAATGTATTAATAGTTCTGATTAGTTATACCATCATTCTCTATAAATGTACACAATTGCAAACGTAACATTATTACACAAGTGAGCAATTTCAACTTAAAGTCCTCTTGAAAATCTCTGATTCACAGTCTCAACTCAATGTTTCATTAACTGTCTCTTATTCACAGACTCTTCTCAATGTTCTTGTGAATGCCTCATACACATAACTCAAAATTAATGTCTTACAATTACTTGACTGATAGCATCACTAGTGTTCATACACAAACTAATGCAGTCCTCATTTTGGAAGCAGAGGTTACTAGCACATGCTGCCAAAAAACTAGCATGGTACAATTAATCAAACAGCATTATTGTAGCTGTGAATGATTAAGGTCTATTAACATAGTCTTTCATCCAAGCAGGTTTTCTGTTCCTGGTGGACCTAGATGGGTACCTAGGCCGTGTTCGGAGTAGCTGTGTCTTCCGCCTCACTCTCTTCAGTTGGGACATCATCGTTCACGGAATGGTCCTCCGTCGAGTCACTTTCCATCGGCGGTTCCATCTTCACGTTCACCGGTTTGAACCTTGAAACGTTTCGAGTAACGACATGTCGTTCATTCCTAGCTGTGATCATCGGTCCTTGTCTAACCACCACCTCATAGGCCTTGGGTTGGTACGGATTAGAATATTTGTTGGTTCTCCTCTGTTTCATCATGACTATGTCTCCTGGTTGGAGATTCGAGGATTTCGCCTTCGCTCTTTTGTCAGCATATTGCTTCATTCGAGACTTTGCTCTCGCATCTGCTTCTCTCATGATTCTGTCAGACTTTGATGCCTCTTTGTTTTCAGGTAGGGTTGTCTTGATGTTCCTGTTAAAGAGCGCCGTCGCTTGAGATATTCCCGTCGAGCTGTGTGGCGTAGCTCGGTAACTGCGAAGAAATCGGTACATTTCCTGCTTCCACACTTTTCCTTCAAGTTTTGCGCAACGAATCGCCTTTTCGAGTGTTCGCATGAATCTCTCCACTTCACTGTTAGCTTGCGGCCATTCTGGTGTTATTTTCCTGTGCTGGAAACCTGTGTACTCCGCAAAGGATTTGAATTCGCAGCTTTGGAATGGAGATCCATTGTCCGATTTCACCACTTCCGGTATGCCATGAGTGCTGAATATCTTATCCAGTTTCGGGATCGTAGAATACGCAGATGTGGACCTAGTGATTTCCACTTCTGGAAAACGACTTGACCATCCCCTGGTGACCTTGATGCGCCAGTTCTACTACTCTTTCCTGGAGTTTTGTCGGGACAACCATCTTCGTTCCCTTCAACAGAAGTTCACCTCTGGTTACTGACAGTTCACTTCGAAGCTTCTCAAAAGTCTTCATTGTGTCAGTGTCTACATTCTAGGATGTTCATTCCGGCGGCCCTTCTGCAGATTTTCAATCACCTTTTTTAGCGTGTTATCTTCAAGAGTTGCTTTCTTGACCTCTTCTGCCGACATTGCCTTTGATATTGCGTGATTTTCGATGGAATTCACATACTGTTCTGCCTCCTTCGCAGATCTACTGTCTTCGGCATTTGGTCGTGTTCGTTCTACCATGTATTTTGACATGTAGTCTGCTGGGTCTTCTGGATTCTTCCCAGGTCGATATGTCACTTTGTAGTCATATTTGTCTTGCATTCTCATTAACCAACGCCCAATTCTAGCATTCGGCTTACTTCTCGGGTTGTTAAATAACCCTTCAAGAGGTTTGTGATCTGTGATGATCTCTACAGACTTTCCATAGATGTAGAGATGGAATTTTTCGGTTCCCCATGCTACCACTAGCGCTTCACGCTCCGTCTGGCTGTATCTCTGTTCTACTTCTGACAGGGCTCTTGAGGCATACGCAACTATCCTGCCTCCTTCCTCTTCTTCCGACTCTTTTTGTGCTAGGATTGCGCCAAGTCCTACTGGAGATGCATCCACTATCAGCTCAGTGTATTTCGTGGGGTCATAGTATGCCATTACTCTTTGTGACTGAAGGAAATCATGGAGCTTCTTCAAGGATTCGCCCTGTTCTTCTCCCCACTCTCAGGTAACCTTCGATCTTGTCAGTTTCCTCAAAGTTCCGGTGATGGTAGCAAAGTTCGGTATCGAGCGAGAGACGTAGCCAGCCATTCCTAGCAACGATCTCACTTTATCTGCATTCTCCGGAGTCTTCATTTTTTCTTATGGCCTCCAGCTTCTGAGGATCCGCTGACACTCCTTCTGGACTCCAGACATGTCCAAAGAATGACAAATGTCTCTGGTTGAACACACACTTTTCTCTGTTGAGTGTAAGATTGGTTGCTCTCACCTGTTCAAACACTTGACGGAGGTTGTCATCATGTTCAGCTTGTGTGCGACCATGTACCAGAATGTCATCGCTGATGTTGAACGCTTTTGGGATGCCCTGTAGTGTCGTCTGGGTGGCATTCTGGAAAACTTCTGCTGCGGAGCTCAAGCCAAACAGTCGTTTGTATCTCCACAGTTTCTGGTTTGCACTGAACGTAGTGATGTACCTTGATTCGGGTACCAGTTCTAGTTGATGGTACCCTTTGTTCAGGTCAAGTTTTGTGAAGTACGATGACCCGTTCAGTTCAAAGTTCAGTCATCAACCGTCGGTGTCACGTGACGTTCACGTCGGATAGCTCGATTTGCTTCACGCATATCGACGCATATGCGAAGTTCATTTGGTTTCTTCGGTTTGGGCTGAGCGACTATTGGGCTGACCCATGGTGTTGGAACATCTACCACTTCCTCTATGATGTCGAGTTGTTCCAGCTTCTCTAGCTCTTCTTGAACTTTCTCTCTGATGTGGTATGGAATTCTTCGATGCCGAATCTGCACAGGTTGAATCGTCTCATCAATGTGCAGCTTGACCTGGACACCTTTCAATTTGCCAATGCCTTCAAAGATGTCGCTGTACTTCTCACACAGTTTTGAGTAGCGATCGGTTGTTTTCTCAGGTATTGATTCCCCCACTTCGTTTACTTCACATATTTCAGGGACATATCTAAGTAGTACAGCTGTTTCATAGCTTAGGAAATTGCCTTTCCCTTCACTCGTCACATATACTGTGCTGCTAACTGTCGCATTGTTTCCACTGATCTCTGCACTGAATTTTCCCCGAATGTTCATTGGTCTCCCTGCATATGGGATGACTGGGTTATGCTCCTTAGTGAGTGTCGGACATTTTACTAGACTTCTGAATGTTTCTTCATCTAACAGGTTTATAGATGACCCCGTGTCAACGAGTATTTTGACAGGTGAGTTGTCAATTGTCACAGTCATTAATGGTTTGTTGACATTGTTTACTTCCATCTCATTCTGGTACAGTGATCATATGTAATGGTCCTCTTCACCGGTTGGCTGTGTGTGGTCTACCTGTCGGACCACCTTCCCCTGTTGTTTGAATTGTGGCTTATCTCCACCTTGCCTTTGTTGTGGTCTGACCTCATTAGGCTTTTGTGGTGGTTTAGCTGACTTGCAAAGTTTTGCTAAATGGCCTATCTTGCCACACTTGTGACAGGTTTTTCCTTTAGCTGGGCAGCTGTTTTGATGTGGAAATTTCCCGCCACATCTATAACATTGTTCACCTTTTCTTGGTCTATCCATCTGCTTTCTTGTAGGTCTCCTTTGAATCATACTGACCGAGGTATTGACTGATACTGCTCTTTCTACCTCTTCAGCTTGTTGCTTAGACAGTTCAAATGATCTCCCCACACTGAGGAGTTTCTCCAGTGTCATTTCCTCACTCAACGCTCGTATTCTCAGTTTCTGGGAATTGAAAATGTCAGTTCAAACTTCGAGCAGTGACAGTGTTGTTGTACTTGCCCTTTTCGCTGACACTGCACATGTGACGTTGACGAGCGCCGCCGTCGATGTTTTCTATGTCAAGTTCGTTTTTGCGTCGAACTTCTGTCGCATTTTAGAACGATTTGTCGAATGCAGTGCCTGTTCCGACTGTTTCGTGTTCTCCCACGAACGGTCTAAACATCTTCGTCGCCAGTTTTAGTGTCTAAGCATACATTTAGACAACGACTCCAAAGAGTACAGAATTGGGCGGTCCGCCTCGTGGTTGGTGCCACGCGACACCGCTACTGAGAGAGCTACACTGGCTGCCGATAGCAGTGCGAGTTGAATTCAAGATACTACTCCTCGTACACTGAGCACTCAATAGGCGTGCACCAGACTACGTCGCCAACTGTGTCAGCCGACGTCTGCCACCTAGAACGTGAACTTGATCTGCTTTGTGTCCAGCGAGCTAAACGGATTTGGGGAGACCGACCCTTCAGCATCGCAGCTCCGACATTATGGAACCTGTTGCCACAACACCTGACATTAACAGGGCTGTCAGAAGGTGCTTTTGAAGCGCAGTTAAAGACATTTTTATGAAATAGTTTGAACATTTTGTACGGCGCCATAAGCAACGACTGTTGGAGTGGTGCATTATAAATTTGACGATTGATTGATTGATAAGGATAAGATTATTAAAACATACACTTTTGTGAATATATTATGTTGAACTGATTTGTGGGACAAGAAAACCACCTTTAAGATGACATTACGACTTTTTTACTTCTCATAATTTTTTTTAGAACAATGCACCATTATAGGACATTTAACAGAGTTTCCAGTTTGTATTAAATACTGTTACATAAATAACTGTTTCAGCCGTTTAACTGTTCAGCCTTTGTTCATTTTATAATAATACAAAATAAAATTATTTTTTCTCCAAAAACTATTCGTTCACATATCACTGTCTATAATCAAGTACTCATTTATACAGCCGAGGCAATGTGGCGTGAATGAAATTGCCCAAGATTCGAAACAGCATCATAAGAATTGGAACTCGGGTTCTCTCTATTGAGAGTCTGGTGTTCTAACCACTACGTCACCGTGCCCCACTGACAGTGGCTGACAAGTTGTAGTTAATAAGCAAATAGTCCTATTTTGGTAGTTTAATGAAAATTTCATATTAAACGTTTTTATATTTGCAAATTGTATGTTTAGACATTTTTTTATTTTTGCATTGACCTAGAACAGTAATCAATATTATAATTAATTAGATGATTTTTTGCAATCATAGTAATTATATGCCTACTACATATATATCCAAGCAAAGCCAAAGGTTGAAAACATGCAATGAATTCCATATAATATTACAAAAACGTGGTTGAAAAAAATAGTGAATAGATCTCTACAAACACCGGATGACAGTGACAAGCTGTTTGTTGAAGGTCGTTCAATAATTCACACGTGATCAAGAGTGTTGTGAATGAAAATAATGGGATAATTTTATAATGTTACTACGTTTTGTAAGACATACATTTCAGTGCCAGCCACTTGAAAACATTGGAAACATTACTTGCAACTAAAGTCCTAAAATATATATTTTAAAAGACAACGCTCGTCGATAATGCGCCTGGGCGATAATGAGGAATGGGCACGTATGCGAAGAACAAATTAATGCACTAATCATCCGGTTCTTTTTGGTTCTTTTAAAACTTAGCTACATTTCACAAAGAATATGTTGGTGTTTCAATATGGTATATATCTCTAACGATTAATGAGTATTTTGCAATTTAATTTTTTTTCCGAAAACACGTGCGCTTGTTTTTGTCAAGTTTGAGTTACGAAAACTGGACGCATATATAAGTAGCTAATTAAAATCTCATCGGGGCATTTGGCTAATTCATAAAACAGAAGTGAACTTTTATCAGTTTATACGATGCAATTCAAATTAATTTTAAACTTTGATTATATTGACACAACTATCCGACTGAAAAGTTAAATCAGTCAAAAAAAGACCACGCTTATGCGGCCATATTCTCTTCTCGGCGAATTCAGAAGGCGAATGAGTCGAATAAGCGAGACTAGTTGGTTGCGCCAAAGTACGCCGGGAAGTTTCCGGTCACTTCCGCTCAAAGACAAGTCAACAATAATCACTATATGTCGCTATGTGGGAAATTTGCGTGATGTATCTAATAACATCGATAACGGTGTTAACTGTCTGGTATACTTGTTTGTTGTGTTTTCAAGTCCTTTATGAAATCGTCGGTTAAAAAAACACATGCTACTCTATGTGGCCGATTTACAAGCAAAAACTCGGTCCGACAGCGGAAGTGGTTCATCACGTGATATTTATGACATCACAAATACATAAAAAGACATATTGCGTAATCAGTATCTACACTTACTACTGTTTGAAAAAGTTGAGAAAATGTTTTGCTTCGTGTGCCAATTAGTATGCGCGACGCAGTGGTTATTGAACTCTGGCGGGAAGGCAACACAATCGGAACCCACCCAGAGTATAGGTCGGCGGGTGAACAAGTCTGAGCGTAGCAGGGTGACACCGCACCAGTATGTTTATGCTAAATATCTAACGTTTAGATACCTGCGGGCAGTCGTTATCAAGGACTGCTATTATTCGCGACTCAGATACGCGTCAGAGGTTGACTGAAGCGCGCACCACGTGACAATGCGGTGAAGTGCGTCGGTGACAGTCAACGTCCGGAGAGACCGGAACGTTGGAAGGTCCGAATGAATGATCGGCGGCTGTAGCCGATTTCACAAGATCGTCGCGTCGTGCGGTTGCACGCAGCCACTCAGCCACCCAGCAATCCATCCACGCAGGTAGCGCAAGTGACGAGCTTCGCGCTCTTGATTGGCTGAGGTATCTGTGAATCTCCTACGAGATTGCAAACACATCATCATCGTTCCTGTCGTTCGGTGGTAAACACTCGGACATGAATGTGGAAAGTGAAACCTTTTCATAACCAACGGTGAACACCGTGAGCATGCTCCCGTGTGATGTATTTCACACCGAAAACGTTTGAAATATTTGTGACGCTTCATGAGAACAAGACCAACATATCACGTGATGATACTCATGCGTCGATACGAGAGCGGTAAGCAGCTTCTGATGTCCTCATTCGTCCAGAGCGTCAGAAAAAGATCCGACAGACGCCTCTTCCCGGTACAATTTTCGCCTGGCAGTTCGGCATGGCTAAGTTGGGCTATTTGACGGTCCAAACTCCGACAAACAGTAGCAGTAGGATCGTGGCAGTTTCCGGACTCCAAACGTGTTGATATACAACTGAAGCCGTGCATTATGATTTCGTGTTACTCAAATGCTGCGTACAAGCTGAGATATGTCACATGTCACACTGATTTTGAGCCGTGTATTGTCATATGTTGGCGACAGTTGAAGAAGGTGAACCAGCATGTCATTCATTGACACGTGTGCATACGTTATTATTTAAGACAATGCGGTATTACGTAAGGCAATAAAATATTATTAAGCTCGACCTTTTGTCTGATTTGTTGATGAACTATTGCTGGAAAGTTCTATTTGAAATATTCAGTTGGATTCTGGTAATATGATTTTCCGATACACTTGTAGGTGCGCGCAGTACACCCTGGAGAGAGTTTGTTGTTAAGATTTATTGATCAAAGACCAATCAAACCCTGATTCAGTGTTTGTACTCCTTCGACTGACAGATTTTGAATGTCAACTCCATTTATGATGCGCTCTACCACTAAGTCATGCCCGTCCCAATGGGTGCCCGAATTAATCCCCCTCCTTTTTGAAAGAATTTATTTTAACTGTAATATTTTAAGGAATCATCCCAGGAGTCTCCGGCTGATTACGTATGCCCAGACCCCCAGACAATGCGTTCATTATAATTCGTTTTACATCGTCAGTGTTTAGACGATGCAGTTAGCATAATAGTAATGCATGTGTTTGTAACTGACACTCAATTACAACATAAGTGCGACAGCATCTACTTATCGCGATGCAGAAAAGAGTTATGTTCGTCGCATTTGCATGTTTTTTTGTGTTGACAACCGTCTCTGAGATTTGCGCTGTAATGTTTATAATCTTGGTTACCATAAAAATAATTATCAGTACTCAATCGGCAATTGTTAGGTCATAACCATTGTGGCTTGCAACCAGATGCTGCAATAACTAAAGAGTCATGAATAATTTTAGTTAATCCTTTTTCAGGTGAAGAACTTAATGTTCTCACCTTTTATTAAGTACAGTTGTGTTGGTGCGTTTGGAATCACAGGGGTCCATGGAGTGGGGAACTTCGCGGCCTGCTGCCGCTGGACAGTAGCTGGGAAAATGTATCACGACTAAGAACCCTCTACGAGTTGGCACCTATGATACACATATAATCTATGTTTTTGGTTCGAAGTCAGTAGCAGAGAGGACGCAGCTGCTCATGGTCGTCGGCTTCGTGTTGTTGAACACGAACAGGCCGAAGTGTACGGCGAAGACAACAGCCAAAACCGACATAACGAATCGCCTCGGAAGAGCCTCAACCTGAAAGCACAACTCTACTTAGCTACGTGTCTGACTGAACGTGCACATAACATAGTATATCAGAAGTGCGTGTGTGCGCGCGTGCGTGCGTGCCTGCGTGCGAGCGTGCCTGCATGTGTGTTGGTGCACGTTCTGTACTATTAAACTATGCAACAAACGAACCTAAATTAACAGTACGATTTTGTTTTTGCTTAATATATACATTGCCAGTAACGTTTAGCTGTTTAACACAATAGGTTTTTTAAAGCAGTGCGCTCGTTCAACAGTTTGCAAATATAAACAGATGTTTCAATGAGTAAGTTGAATGACTTAGGCAGGATATAGCAACTAAATTGCGCGCGCATGTGTGTGTGTGTGTGTGTGTGTGTGTGTGTGTGTGTGTGTGTGTATGCGTGCGTGCATGCGTGCGTGTGTGCGTGCGTACGCGTGCGTACGTGAGTGCGTGCGTATATATGACTGTGTGCGTGCGTGCATGCGTTCGTGTGTGCGTGCGTATGTAATAATTTTCATATATGGTATGATACATAATTGATTATATATAGCACATATATATATATATATATATATATATATATATATATATATATATATATATATATATATATATATATATATATATATATATATATATATATATATATATATATATATATATATATATATATATATATATATATATATATATATATATATATATATATATATATATATATATATATATATATATATATGTATATATGTATATATATATATATATATATATAATAAAATTATGATAATTATTATGTTATATATTATGCATACATACATATATGCATTCCTTTCATATAAATACACCTGCCAATAATAAGTCGCAAAAGTCCAGCATCTATCGCTATCATTAACTGCTAACTGCAGCCCCCATTGACGACATAATTGTGATGAGGACATCTACAGTGTAATCAATATCGCACCTATTGCCCGCACGTCTGATGGCACAAACGCCATCTCGTGTATATCAGCTAGACTGTTAGACATAGACGCTGGTGCCGTGTTGCTTCATTTGTCCGCAGCAGCCATACATCTTTTTCTGTGGACGCCGATAGGACCTTTTATTCTGCATTGGTAATATATGTGCAGCCAGGAGTGACGCCGTTGCACGTAGGAGACTAACGCACAATATGCCACAGGCTTAATTATCCGGTATAAACTTCATGTGAAATACGCCGACAGTGACTGCTAGAGGAAGGTCAGTAGACATGTGCTGGAGCGGTAACGAGACGAACAACCTGGGTGTGTCAGCATGGAGCACATGCTCGCGCACACACGTCGTGCTTCCGGTGGTCGTGTACGTCTGGTTCCTGCCGCTGCAAGGGATAATCTTGCTCCTCGTTGTGTTCTGCAACTCGCTAGTGATCGTCTCGTTCGTCAAGTTCGAGAACATCCGAACAACGCCGAACTATTTCCTGCTAAGTCTCTCTGTCGCCGACATTCTCATAGCTCCGGCCGTCACGATGCTCATTTATGTCAACATCGCGAGCGACTTTCGGGTAACGTCACGCGAACGGGTGCCGTGCATGGTAGGGTTAAACGTGTTTCTGCTCAGTCTCACGGGCTCCATGTTTAGCCTGTTGGGCATATCGATCGACCGCTACATCAAGATCATCCACCCCCTGCGCTACGAGACGATCATGTCTCCGTGGCGGGCCAAGACGGGGCTGGCGGTCACGTGGACGGTGCTAGTCGGGGTCAGCATGCCCGTGTACTACTGGAACCAGTTCCACACAGGAATGACGTGCGGTGCCGACGCCATTGCGCTGCAGCACAATTACGTGTTGATTCCACTCAACCTCGGAGCCATGGTCCTCATCAGCGCGCTCTACATCCGCATATTTCTCGCCGCATTGCGTCAGCGACGCGCCATCGCCGACACCGAGTCCGTGGCTCGGGCGGCCGGAGCGGCAAGCAATAGCACCCCTGCGGAGGAAGCCAATCTGACAAAAATGGCGGCGCTTATAATTGGCCTTCTGTACCTGTCGTGGGCGCCCGCGATCTGCGTCGAATTGTTCTTCGGCGAATGCCGGTCGGAGCTGAGAACCGGGCTAGAGTTGTTGACGGTAACGCTACTGACGTGTAATTCTTTCATGAACCCAATCATATACCAGTGGAGGAGTCCAGAAATCGGGGCTGTTATTAGGAAACTACTCGCTTGTCAAGAGACAAGCAACTGAGGGTTCTGTCTGTGAAGATTCCTGTCACATGTACTTGTGTGATGTGTGAAAAGAAATCGGCGTCGGAATTTCGAGTAAATTATATATCTTATCTGCTGATACGTGATTTTCTGAGTTCATACAATTATTTTATAATGAAATGCAAAATTCTTCCTGACGAGCGGATATACTTGCTTATGTAGGTGTGGCTGTCGCCTCAGAAAACTACACGAATAACATCGCGTAAACACGACATGTCCAAAGTCATTTCACTATACGGTAATTTCGTGGTATCTTTCTGAATCCATACATGTTGCTGCGTGATTCGAACCATTACTTACGTACGTACGTACCAACGTACGTACGCACGCACGCACGCACGCACGCACGCACGCACGCACGCACGCACGCACGCACGCACGCACGCACGCACGCACGCACGCACGCACGCACGCACGCACGCACGCACGCACGCACGCACGCACGCACGCACGCACGCACGCACGCACGCACGCACGCACGCACGCATATACGTACTTAGTTTATCATCTTTACTTCAATTAGAACATAATGCCGGAACAACACTTCTCAAACGCACTCTGAGCGCGCACCACGTGACAATGCGGTTAAGTGCGTCGGTGACAGTCAACGTCCGGAGAGACTGGAACGTCGGAAGGTCCGAATGAAAGATCGGAGGCTGCAGCCGATTTCGCAAGATCGTCGCGTCGTGCGGTTGCACGCAGCCACTCAGCACCCAGCAATCCATCCACGCAGATAGCGCAAGTGACGAGCTTCGCGCTCTTGATTGGCTGAGGTATCTGTGAATCTTGTACGACATTGCAAACACATCATCATCGTTCCTGTTGTTCGGTGGCAAGCACTCGGACATGAATGTGGAGAGTGAACCTTTTCATAACCAACGATGAACTCTCATAGTGAGCATGCTCCCGTGTGATGTATTTCACACCGAAAACGTTTGAAATATTGTTGACACTTCATGAGAACAAGACCAACGTATCACGTGATGATACTCATGCGTCGATACGAGAGCGGTAAGCAGCATCTGATGTCCTCATTCGTCCAGAGCGTCAGAAAAAGATTCGACAGACGCCTCTTCCCGGGTACAGACTCCTCTTCCCGGGTACAGACGCCTCTTCCCGGGTACAGATGCCTCTTCCCGGATACAGACGCCTCTTCCCGGGTACAGACGCTTCTTCCCGGTAGTTGTCGCCTGGCAGTTCGGCATGGCTAAGTCGGGTTCGTTGACAGTCCGAACTCTGGCAGACAATACCAGCAGGATCGGGGCAGTTTCCGGACTCCAAACGTGTTGATATACAACTGAAGCCGTGAATTATTTCGCGTTACTCGAATGCTGCCCACGAGCTGAGATATGTCACATGTCAACTTTTTTAGCCGTGTATTGTTATATGTCATGTTGGCGACAGTTGAAGTAGCTGAACCCTGCATGTCGTTCAGTGACACTCATGCATACGTTATCATTTTAAGACAATGCAGTATTACGCAAGGTAATAAATTATTATTTAACTCGACCTTTTTGTTTGATTTGTTGATGAAATATTGCTGGAAAATTCTATTTGAAATTCCATGTGGGATTTCTGTTAATATGATTTTTCCCATAAGCTTGTTGCTCCATGCAGTGCACCGTGGAGAGAGTTTGTTGGTAAGATTTATTGATCAGAGACCAACCAAAGCCTGATTCAATGTTATGTTATATCACTAAGTCATGCCCATCCCAATGGGTGTCCGAATGAACCCACGTTTTTGAGAGAATTTATTTTAACTGTAATATGTTAAGGAGTCATTTCCGGAGTCTCCGGCTGATTACGTATGCCCAGACCCCCCTTTACAATACGTTCATTATAATTAGTTTTACATCGTCAGTGTTTGTGAACAAGTCTGAGCGTAGCAGGGTGACACCGCACCAGTATGTTTATGCTAAATATCTAACGTTTAGATACCTGCGGGGAGTCGTTATCAAGGACTGCTATTATTCGCGACTCAGATACGCGTCAGAGATTGACTGAAGCGCGCACCACGTGACAATGCGGTCAAGTGCGTCGGTGACAGTCAACGTCCGGAGAGACTGGAACGTCGGAAAGTCCGAATGAATGATCGGCGGCTGTAGCCGATTTCGCAAGATCGTCGCGTCGTGCGGTAGCACGCAGCCACTCAGCCACTCAGCAATCCATCCACGCAGGTAGCGCAAGTGACGAGCTTCGCGCTCTTGATTGGCTGAGGTATCTGTGAATCTCGTACGACATTGCAAACACATCATCATCGTTCCTGTCGTTCGGTGGCAAACACTCGGACATGAATGTGGAAAGTGAAACCTTTTCATAACCAACGGTGAACTCAGTGAGCATGCTCCCGTGTGATGTATTTCACACCGAAAACGTTTGAAATATTTGTAACCCTTTATGAGAACAGGACCAACATATCACGTGATGATACTCATGCATCGATACGAGAGCGGTAAGCTGCATCTAATGTCCTCATTCGTCCAGAGCGTCAGAAAAAGATCCGACAGACGCCTCTTCCCGGGTGCAGACGCTTCTTCCCGGTACAGTTGTCGCCTGACAGGTCGTCATGGCTAAGTCGGGTTCGTTGACGGTCCGAATTCTGGCAATCAGTAGCAGCAGGATCGTCGCAGTTTCCGGTCTCCAAACGTGTTGATATACAGCTGAAGCCATGCATTATGATTTAGTGTTACTCGAATGTTGCGCACGAGCTGATATATATCACATATCAAATGATTTTCAGCCGTGTTTTGTCATATGTCATGTTGGCGACTATTGCCGAAGCTGAACCCAGCATGACGTTCGGTGACACGCATACATACGTTACTATTTAAGACAATGCAGTATTATGTAAGGCAATAAAATATTATTAAGCTCGATATTTTGTCTGATTTGTTAATAAACTATTGCTGGGATTTCTGTTAATATGATTGTTGAATGTGATGAATGCGTTCTTCGCCAATGGAAGGTGGGACACTACGGGATTACAAGAAATTATCTATCAGTTTAAAACCTACTCCGTTAAAAGGAACGTAGGGGAGGCAGGGGCTAGTTGTGTACAGGGGCAAATTTTTACAAAGTTGTTTTACGACAACTTAACACACATATGGAGTCACCATCGACAGTAGTTAGTTGGAAGTCCACCAGCAGACACACTGTCCAAACATCGGGAATTAAGAAGACGAAATTAATGAGGTGTGTAAAAAATTACGGTTTAACCATTTAAGACTGTTCTGGCTGTGCCCAGATAATATCGTCTCACGCAGCCATTTTTATGTTTCGTGTACGTGTGCGTGTACGTGTTTGTATCATTCAATCAAGTAGAAGTCGCATCACATATATATTGGCAGCCATTATTTCTTACTTTATTCAAGAATTTATATCCCATTCACAATTAATTGTTATCTAAGAATCAGAGGAATGAGTGCCATTGTTTTGCACACTGTGTATAAGATGCATATGTGTGTATAACCCAATTAATGTAATGACAGTAACATGTACGACTGACACTTGCTTTGCGATCCACGAGTTATTTGCTGTAACAACGTGTCCCGTACGATGTAACAACTTTCCCAGATTACGTGGCTAGTTGTTACAGTCGACCGCGCCTGGGAAACTTCACATATCTACCTAACAACGTTACGGAATAGTAGTCTCCCCTACGTATACGATTTGGCGATGAATTATTAGAAATGTGCGTTTTGCGACATATGTAGAGACCACTTCGTACCAATGACCGACCAATAAACCGTCTCATTTGAAGTTGAAATAAAACGTTTTTCATTGGCTGGTTTATTGGTCTGTAAAATATCCTCATTATGCTATTTTTGATGGGAAATAAACAACTAAATACATTGCAGTAATACAAACTAAAACACGAAGTATTGTTTGTTTAGATGTACTGTAAGATCAAAAAAATCCAGAGTGTTTGGGCATTTTTATTATGCGAAACACCCAACCAGCTGCGTATCAATTAACCAATGAAAATCCTTGTACATTCCCTTTAAAACACCCGCCCGAGCCAGTGGGGAGGCCTCGGACAATGCCTGAAAGAAGACAGCAGCACGTCGTTACCGTAGGACGATTCACACCAGCCGTGGTTGCCGTTTTACCCGTCGTTACTACCTCGATCCAATCTTCGAAATTTACGAGACTACAAGTAAATCCTCCTCATTGATTAATGTTTTTAAGACCCCACCGCTGAGAATTAATGTCAACTGTCTGACACAGTCTTTGTGTATGGCAGGTTGTTAACCTTTAAATAGAATGGTAAGCATTGGTAATCAATGTACAGGTGTATGTTCATACGTAGGGCTACATATGTGTTCACTGTGGTAATTAACTAAGATAACTACCAATGGCCAAAAGTCAGAATCATTAACGGCACTGAACGAAAAGAAATGTTTTTAAAGCTTAATCAGTTCGATTGTTTTGTTAGTCTTATTTCAAATAAATTTTGCCTAAAACCAAACCTACCTAGTATCCAGTGCAACATGCTAGCTCGTTTGTGCAACTTTTGTATGTAGTTTTTTTTGTGTGTGAAATAGTCAGGCAAACTATTTAATTAGTTAGTGCTTGTTCAAGCATTAACTGAAGTGAAACTCGAAATGCTGAAAAATCACGAATTTCTTCCTTAGTGAAATTTCGTAACTTTGTCATGTGATCGGCGTGAGGATGGAAGTCACGCCCATGATCAGCATTGACCCACACAGTGTTTACCATTTTGGATATCCACTATTTTGATCCTTACCAGATCTAACGACTGAATTCTTTCGATGTTACATGAACTATTCACACACTACATATTTGGACACCAGGGAATCAGAATTGCGATAGGCTAAATCAGTTGAGGAAGCAGTTTTAAAAGTCTGATCATTTGTCGTCGTAAAATCATGTTAGACATAGTATAAACTGTTCTATAATCTGAACCGTCGAAATGTGATTAATGAACCCCAATAATTATTAATATAATTTGACCGTTATCAAAATAATTTGAATGTTTCAACTCGAAGATCATGTTTACATTTTATGCTGAACATCGATATTCAGAAAGAGACGGTCACATTATATTTTGAAGTGTGTTTCAGTAAACATGTCTGCACGGTCAATATGTTAGATTGTTTACTAGTTGATATAATTATATTATTTAGTGTATTTGTAAACAAATGATATACTGCCCGTTGAAAATTGACATTTTGGTAAATGTAAAGATTTCTCGTCGAAATGACATGTTATCACAACATGTTTTGCCCCACCCCGTCCACTACAAAAAACTGCGGACACCCCTGAACCAGGCAATTTTATAGTTGAAACAATTCAATTATCTAATAAATTGGAACCTTCATCTTTTTGACGAATAATAAGTGTCTAGCCCCCATTACGAACATGTACGCCATTAAACACGTACGCCATTAAACACGTACGCCATTAAACAAATTAGTGTGAGGCGAAGTGAAACACACTACATTAGAAAACATCGCAGTGGTATTAACAAAAAAAACACGCATATCCACTGTTAGACCCTAAGTGACAGCACAACAACCACTTACTACGTGACAGCACAACAACCACTTACTACGTGACAGCACAACAACAACTTACTACGTGACAGCACGACAACCACTTACTACGTGACAGCACAACAACCACTTACTACGTGACAGCACAACAACCTCTTACTACGTGACAGCACAACAACAACTTACTACGTGACAGCACAACAACCTCTTACTACGTGACAGCACAACAACCACTTACTACGTGACAGCACAGCAAACTCTTACTACGTGACAGCACAACCTCTTACTACGTGAAAGCACAACAACCACTTACTACGTGACAGCACAACAACCTCTTACTACTTGACAGCACAACAACATCTTACTACGTGACAGCACAACAACCTCTTACTACGTGACAGCACAACAACCACTTACTACGTGACAGCACAGCACTTACTGCCGCTGAAGTTGTCCAAATGCTACAGAACATGCAATGTGCTTCTATTTCTTGATCACAAAAACGCAGAGCTATGTCCTGCGGATATTTGTATATCAACTGTCCGTCTGAGCGCCGCTACGACGTCAATGCAAGCATCAAGATGGATGCCACAGGAACATGCAGGACATCAGTTAAGATGTGTCTGTCAAGAAACGCCGCCACAAAACGCACAAGAAACAGAAAAACGCAGAGGACTGAAGCATGGCTGCCATTACACCCTTGCGTCTAAAGAAAACAGAGGAGAGTTAAACAAATCACAACGCATTAAATTGATGATGTCTTCGTTGGACGGGGTAATATGATTCGTTGACAAGAAGATGGTAAATAATAAGTCTGACTTGTTATATTATATTTAACTAAACTATATTTTTGATAAAAACTCAGCGTGGTGAGAGACATGCTACAGGCTTATAGTATAGGTCTACTCGGAAACTGTGGAACACACAATGGCAAATGAGGCATGTGTTACAGTGTAAGGCAGCTGTTCAGATTTCGTTGACGTAAAGAACACAGTACAACGAGGTTTAAATAGTGATAGATCGCACCATAAATGGAGTAGACGCCGAAAGTCTGTCACGGAGAGGAATACAGTATCAGTGAACAATTGAATGTGACGTTAGTTGATTCATTGCCCACGGTGCCGCGCCATTGTTGAAGATACGGTGCCCTGGGTGGGTTAACTTTCAATACATCTGTACAGTGTAGCGAAATGGTCCTCCCAGTCCGGCAAGTGTAAAAGGATACCACGTATGATGAAATTCAACACTGGAGTCTCATCTATAAATTGACTCTAAGAGCCATAATATTGCCAAAATTGTCGGTGGCATTTATTTTATTAGTATGGAATAAATTTCCACAAATAACTGTATATAAGAAACATGCAAAGCCACAAACAGGCAATGTCTAATACACGTAGATATTAACATATAGTGAAGTCGACAAACGGTGATGCTACTTCAGGGTTAGTTAGCTCTAATTGGGTTAATTGACGTTAATCTTCAGTTTAATTCCGCGAGCGTATATGTGGTGATGTTAATTAATAAAAACAAATGTCTGAGAGTGAATTCACGTTCAGTTATCACATGCGACACACGCAAGTGAATAAATTCGGAAACGTTATCTCGACATTGCTATAAATACAGGTCTGCAGTCTTCTCCGGAAGTAGGCCTAAGTTCTTACTTGTTCTCTCACTAGTTGCAATTATCGACGTTTTCTGGTTGGTCTAAAGTCACAACTCACACACATACTCTGGCGATAAAACGTTTCGCCGACTCCACAAATTAGAAGGATAGTGACATAAAATGCCGAGTGATCGTAATACTGTTAATAAACAACACCGGTTGCCACAACCAGTTAGTTGAAATTAATCTGGAAATTCCACAAACATCACCGACCAGAGTTCAAACTGATCCTGCCAGGTTTCTGGGCAATCAGGATCATAAATTATTGACATAATTCATATGATATTTGTGTCACATACCTAGATTTTAGAGAAAACAGTTTGTTGAATATAGCTTATGCTGTTTTAATGTTATATTCGATGAATTAAGAAAGTACAATCAGCATTCTGCAAAGTAATGACTGCTTATTAAATCCGCAATGCAAAAAGAAGAAAAACCTCCATTACTTTGGGTTTGCCCTAACTGCACTAGATGCAAGTACTAAAGAGAATGTAAAACGATTTTATTGGTTAACTGAACGACTGCTTTATGAGACAAAATCTCGGTTGGTTAATGACAAGTACAGAACGTGACACGTTTTACTATCATGATCTTTCACCTCTTGATATTTTCGAAAATACACGTACACGATTTGGCGATAACATAGAATATGCCAGAGTCACGCCTTATTTTGGAGGATGAGAAACAACGTTTTCACTGGTTAATTTATTACTCTGTTAAAACTGCTTCCTCGTCTAATTTAGCCTATTGAAAATCCGGTGCATTTGTGTCCAAATATGTAGTGGGTGAATAGTTTATGTAACAATCGCAATCGATTTAATAAAAACATGCATAAAAAGCTAGCATGTTGCAGTGGATACTAGGTAGGTTTTTTTTATTATTTGAAATGAGCAAATAATTGAATTGATTAAGCACCTTTAATTTCCCGTGTTATACGTTATATCTGACGGTAACTATATTACAGCAATATAGATTAAAACACGAAGTATAACATTGTTAATTTAGAAGTATTTTGCGATCGCAAATTTAGAGAATTAGAGCATTTTAATTACACGAAACATCCAACATTTAGTAAGTATGAACACAGAACAGTTTTATTGCTATACTGCGTGTTCATAATTAGCATGGTAGCTATTTAATATATGTTAAATGTGCTTGCTTCGCACGCGGGCTGCTCGTTCATTTGGCTATTTCAGTCACGTTTTGCAGTAATTAATTTATCGGGCCGCAGAAGGCGAGGACCAGCTGAGAACAAGAACAGAGATACACTCGTGATGTTGACGAGAACGGTTCGATCGCACCACATCTAGTTCTCGACCAACCTGCAGACAGAACGTAGAACGTCAAGAAACGATGTCTTCCATCTTCACCGCTCTGCTGGTAATTTCCCTCATTCCTAGACAAGTAAGTGGAACAGGTTTCACTTTAGACTGTTTGTAGCACGGGAATTTGTGATACTTCTGAACGTTGTGTTCCAAAAAGATAATACATGACAAAGGAATATGTGTTTTAAGAAATCATTTGGGTGGGTTGACAAGTGGGTTGACATCTTATCTACCTGGGCTTTCAGAAAGCTTTCGATAAAGTGTTACATAAAATATTTTATTGTTAACCCATGTCATATGCCCTATGGAGGTGGTGTAATCGACAGGAAAGAAAATGGATGACTGACGTAAGACAGAAATGTGTGGACGGGCAGGCTACAAGTTGGACACAAGTGTTGGTTGGGACATCACAAAAATCATTATTAGGACCTGTATTATTCCTAATAATTCAGACAATGAAGCATGGACAAAACACTTTTCTCAAAGGAAATATTAACACCAGGGCTTTCTCTTCTGCCACACGATTTCAGTGGCATTCAGTCTCGTTATTGTTAATTTAGACACAAAACTAATGCAGACAACTTAGATTGGCTTGTTGTGGTAATTACCTCCCGATTACATAGGCTCTGTCTCCTATTGGCATTGCATGTTTTCTCCGTCTTTCTACCTTGACATTGCATATAGCCTCATCGCCTTTTGGAATCTCCATCGTAACAACATCATTCAAACGCGAATGTCGCAGAAATTATGTTGTAGCTTTATACCAATACGACAGCACGTGATATATCATCACAATTATTTGCGTATGTGTGTTTGTGCGTGCGTGCGTATGATGTATCTGAGCGCACGCGCGCCTGCGTGCGTGCGTGCGTGCGTGCGTGTGTGTGTGTTTGTGAGTGCGTGCGTGCGTGCGTGCGGGCGTGTAATGTATCTGCGTAAGTGTATGCTTGCCTACATGCACGTATGTACATGTGTATGTGTATATGCACGCACGCACGTACGCATATGTATGCAAATTGCTTCATTGTCCTTTTTCCACTCTGCTAGAGAACACCTCTTCGCCTCAATGTTTATCATTTTCTATTCACTGTTTGCGTTTCCATTCTTGTTCGTAAATACCTCCGTTCATGAAAAGCTGATACACTAATTTACAAGATGAATTGTCAGGACAACTAAACGGGAAATTAGCTTCGAATTGACACATACATATCCAACAATCACATTATCGACAGCGCATTTCACACACAAGGAACAGTGCTTGGGGATTGCAGTAATTATGTCAATTCATCAACGGAATCCAGCCACTGCACAACGTAGCATTAATTAACTTTTACGACCCAGCTGCGTTGTCGTGTTTGTCTTTTCTTTCTAGACAGATCACTTGCGCGGTGTGTCACAATAGAAAGCGTCCTCATCAACCAGTGGTGATGTTTTAGTATTACCCGGATGAATTCGCCAGAACAAACGAGGGATTGATTTTTTTCACGTTGCCCGACCAATGAGTTCATTTGCTATGATTTCACTTGGTTACATCAGGGTCAGTTGTATTCAGCAAATGTAGCTTCGATTTGTCGAATCACGAATGCACGAAATGCATATATGTCTATATTTCAAAGGCAAGGTTGCAGCTGATGAGAGGGGGCCTCTTGTGACAGGAAATTTATATGCCTTTCCATTAAACCGCTCCCCCCCCTGGTGAATGAAAGATAAATCACTCCCCTGTGACGTCTTGTGAGGGTAGAAGTCGCATTATTTATCGCTTTAACCTGCACGAAGGTATGTCAGATTGCACGCTGTTTTGCAAATTGTAAGTTACATGCAGTGTTCGAAATAAGTGGGGTCTGGGGGGTCCAGGACCCCCCATAAAGCACGAGGGTCCTCCCATAAGAAAGAAAAATGTAAGCTTGGGGGTCCCACATTTTATCGTTGTACCAATGTAATTACCCTTCCGCTGTTGCACCTGTTGCTGCGTGTGAGGTACTCTGGTTGCTGCGTGTGAGGCCACTCTGGTTGCTGCGTGTGAGGCTACTCTGGTTGCTGCGTGTGAGGCTACTCTGGTTGCTGCGTGTGAGGCTACTCTGGTTGCTGCGTGTGAGGCTACTCTGGTTGCTGCGTGTGAGGCTACTCTGGTTGCTGCGTGTGAGGCTACTCTGGTTGCTGCGTGTGAGGCTACTCTGGTTGCTGCGTGTGAGGCTACTCTGGTTGCTGCGTGTGAGGCTACTCTGGTTGCTGCGTGTGAGGCTACTCTGGTTGCTGCGTGTGAGGCTACTCTGGTTGCTTCGTGTGAAGCTACTCTGGTTGCTGCGTCTGAGGCTACTCTGGTTGCTTCGTGTGAAGCTACTCTGGTTGCTGCGT